>CAVLJG010001453.1:135039-804500 GCA_963669975.1 Acanthoscelides obtectus
AGCAAAATGATGGACAATTTAATTAGCCCCAAAATCGTTTCTATATTACCTTTTTACATAGGATCGGTTTTCTTCGATATTTTCAATTAAAAGCGTTCATCAGAATGACGGCAAATACTCCAGCCCTGTTATAATGCCAATTTAAACTTATCATTAGGAAGCAATAGTGTAGCGATATCACTAAAAGTTACCGTCGCCCAAACTGTAACATTTCCTTATACATAATCTTCCTATTTAATGGCATAGACTGTCAAAACATTAACAACTTCATGTTCCCCAAAACAGAAAATGACTTTCCTGGAAAAACGTTTAGCAAATGTGATTAGATCATACACGATACCATGTTCATCGACTAAACATTTTTCAATTTTGTAGACATGGTTTTTTGGTTTTTGAGCATTCTTTGTGACAAAAAAGGGCGCCCATTGGAAATGGTATTATGTGAATGAATTTTGTATATAGTTAGAAGTAAGCAAGAGGAAAAATTGACAAAATTTTTAGGTAAAAAAATTAACTGAATCGCTAGAATCCGCTAATAATGTCTTGAACTAACTTAGTGCCACATATATTCTCGTACAGTTATCGTAGCGTGCTTCTGATGAGAAACCTCGTATCAAACTCAATGCGAAGTGTTGCTAATGTTGGTAGAGGATAACGTGAAGAGGTCTCTCTTCTTTCCATCATACCCCACGGATGTTCATTTGACGAATGGTGCCAAGAGATGATGATGATTGGGGTGTTATTGAGGTACCATACTTTAGCTGTACTCTAGAATTACTCCTAGAGTGGCAATGATCTATTCCATATAACTTCCTGGCAGTTGGAGTCGATTGCAACTCTTTGCATACATCTCTGTGTTGTAATATTCTAAACGCAGCACTTGAGGAAACCTAAAATCAAATGTAATATATCAGTTAAGAATGAAGTTAAATAGATTGGCTTGGATGGATGTGAAGTTGGCAGACAAAATGTTGCAGACAATTTGCCGAAGATACCCGAATGATTACTGGTGTCGACATCTTAAAACAGTCTCTGATTGAGAAAAATACAGAGCTGAGGGCCTGCAGTAATAAATACATATTAGCCATAAAGAAATATTCAATGGACGAGAATAAGCACACTCATAGGGAGAATCATTTTCCACCGTAACTAAATAATTCGAAAGGTTAAACCCTATCTCAAAATATTTCTTCCAATCAAATCACTTATAGATTATTGTATATTATGTGGTATTGAGGTAATTATTGAGCTAAAACGCATATAGTGAGTAGATAAAAAATATAAATTACAGTTCATTTTCACCTTGAAATTTTGTGAATCGAGAATTCGAGTATCTTTGATAAATTGTTTGCTTTATTTTGTCATCCAAGTTCACACCACTTTGACTTGTACTTCCCACGAATTAGTAAAAATCTCACAGAAACAAGAATTCAACAAACTTTTAAAAACGTTGATAAATATTCCCAAAATAGATTTGTACCTATTTAAGAAACAATGACAAATGGGTGTTGCAGACAATACTGGTCATCTCACAAGAAACAAGAACGTTTGAAAAAAGAATGCATTCAATTTCCAAGTGTTTGTACACTGATAATGTTTGATCCTTTTGGAAACACTGTTTTGAGCAAGCTCAAAAATTGACAGAAAAAACTGAAGCTTAAATAGGTTCTGATGATGATTGTTTTTTGCCAATGTCACTTAATGATATGTTTAATTTGTGAATAAATATTAATAACTTATGTGATTTGATAGAGTTGATTAATTAAAATTTACTTCAAACTTATTGTATAATCAGTGGACTGTCCAAATGTTCAAATATTTGAATAATACACAGTAAAAACTTTGTAAATAGTGGAACACAGATGTTTTTGATGATGACTATTTCGTTCATTCAATATTATCTTTCTGCTTACTTGCTTCAAAATACTGCTCAGCATGTTCAACTTGACTCTACTGATTGGTGTGTTTGGGTCAAAGAAGAGAATGAAAGTTCAAATGAAACCAAACATCTTTAAAATTCACAGAACAAATTGCATGAAAATTATAATTATGAGTAAAGTATATGTAAAACAACTTAATATTGATACTGGGCCTTCCAAATGGCTAATTGACTAATCTTAATAGCAAGAAACAATTATATATGAGCTACAGTTGAAAAGCACATTATGAATAAAAATTATAGTCATCCCTCCCTACATGCCTCAGGCTCGGTTAGTAATTGTTTACTTCTCAAGCTCATAATGACATTGTAACTGTTTAGAGATGGAAGATGTAAAATTTACCAATCATTCGCTTGCGGTAGATATTTATATTGGCGAAACTTGTCTGATGATGTCTTCAATTGATAGAGCTGTATTCCTTTGTGAAGGGAGCATGTCTGTAACCACCAAAAAAGCCAAACGATCTATAGATGTCAGAGCTTTCTTCCAAACCTTGTCCATTCATTCTACAAACATGTAAAGGAATTTCATAGTGTTTGGGAATTCATTTCATATACTTTCCTGGCAACCTTTGACTACATATCTGCAGTACTGATGTTTTATTTCTGGAAAATTCAATAATGCTATCACATTTAGTGATCAGGAAAGACTATCATATGAATTATTGAATAAATTCCATAATGTTCAACACAAATATTTTGAATGCTTGACACTTAGTTAACAAAGCTCTCTAATCTACGTTTAGAACACTGACCTCAAGAACAATTGCTGTATGACAGCAATGTGTGAATATCACAATATTAAATTCAACATAAATGTACATTTTTTACACTACATGGTAGATTATATGTATGTATATGATGATCTTTGATTCATTCGAATACAGACATTTATACTGCTTACTAGGTTTTTATATAGAAGAACTACTTTACTTGTTCAGCAAATGGACCATTCAAATATTATATAAGCATTAAAGAGTGATTTATAAAGTGGGGTTATTTTAGAGATTTCATGTTCAGCCAGCAAATTTGCAGTTACAACTATATTGTTACTGATACTTTTACAATATAACATTTGATTTTTAGTATCTCTGACTGAAATACCAGTGCTGTATCTATTTCTTATTCCAGTATGTTCCCATTTACTTTTTGTTTATCAATGAGGTCTATCAAAACTGCGTTATGATTTCATTTTCATTCTTTCTCAATAGAACTATCAAAATTAGATCTAAATCTATTTAAATAATGTCCTGTCTACCTTGTTATGTAGGAGAACATAGACAATCTTCTAGATGCCTTATGCACGGTTAATGTGTCCTTCCATTAATACAATAGTTGAATACTGACCACTAGAATTTGAGTTCAACAGAATTCTAGTTTGAGTAACATACAAAAGATGAATTAATTCAATCACTGCAGATGAGAATTAACTAAGTGGAATCTTATATTTTATACTTACGTATTGCAATTATATTAACTGTACACTGTCAAATTACGAGTCATATACATCATGCTAACAGTAAAGTATACACAACGCGGGCGCGGTGATGATTTTTTTCATTCTTCTCAAACTTTTTGAAAACACAACCATAACTTTGAACATAACCTCTCTTCAGAAAGAACAGCACAAATAACTCGCATGGCACAGCTAATAGATATACTTCATTAGCAGCATAGTCAGTAATAATGTTCTCAACTTATCAAATATCACTTTCTTATACACATGGAGACCAATACAATCATCCAGATGCGGTCTTGCTACTCAACCAAACTTTCGTTTTTCACATTTCAAATCTACACACTACACACTACACATCGCAGCTCACCGCAACCAATAATGCATATTTGGTTAGAGAAAAGTATCTCGTATCGTTCAGATATTCGTTCATAGATGGATCGCGCTCACAATGACCCAAGTGAGCAACTGTGGAACGACTGTTTGCATCCTAAAAACTATCTGGTATGCAAGTTGACATTATGTAGTTTTTTTTACGTTTTGTAGGTTTTTTACATGATACCCGTGCCGTTCGACCTATGATCGTGGAATTTCACAAATCCACATGCCTCCATAGGTAGGTACGCTCCAGGAGAAAAAAAGAGCTCGATTGTAGACGTATCTTGAAAAGTGACATTATGCCGAATTTTTTGGCATTATGCTGTTATTAGGTTATTCTACAATCTACAAGATGTTAACTTAGCACTTAGTTGTAAGTGTTGCCTAAACGTCATGAGGCTTGTTATCAATCTTTGGCTTTGATGTGATGTAAAATCTGCTTCTGAGATGGCATTACTGGAGGTCTAAGCTGTAAGTTGTATGTGTTGATGATAATTACATTGGGTTCTTGTCTCAAATACACTTAATTGAGATTCAAAGCTAGAAATTAGTTGCGCATCCACTTTTTCTTATCCATTCCGGATATTACATATACAAATTTGCTGAATTTAAAAAATGAGAGAGATAAGAAATAATTATATTCACTGTACACTGTCGAATTACAAGCCATATACATGCTAACAGAAATTACACACAACGCGGGCGCGGTGATGATTTCCCGTAATTCTCCTATTTTTAGTAATTTATAATTTTGAACATAACCTCTCTTCTGAAAGCACAACAGATAAATAACCCGTCATATTCGGCATATTCAGTAATGATTTTCTCAGACAACAAATATCATTGATTTTATACTCGTGCAGACCAATTACACATAATCATCCAGATGCGATCTTGTATTCAACCAACTTTCTTCTCAGAGATAAAAACTACAGACCCGGATCACTCAGTCACACAAAACTATGCAACCAATAATGCTAAATGCTAATGCGTAGTTTAGTTGAGTGATTCCTCCATAGATGGAAGTTCACAACGATCCTAGTGAGCAAACGTGGAATGACTGTTTGCGCCCTAAAAACTACCAAGTCTGCAAGTTGACATCTTACAGTTTTTTTTTTTGACGTTTTATAGGTTTCTTACATGATACCCATGCCGATACTTGCGTTTCGACAAATTCTAGTAAGTGTTTTGCATGACATTACATCAATGTAATGCTAAACGCGCGTTTTTTTGCCGCGCGACAATCCGAAAATATTCGCCCGCGTGCACCGGCAGCCAGTAGTACCCATTTCCACATTATCTCATATCTCTTCTGTTTGGTGCCACAGATGTTATACATATTCCCCTTCCGTCTGGTTCTGTTGTGAGTAACCTTGACTCCGGGTGACACAAGTTGAAATTTGAATATTTTCTTACTGATTAGGCGAAGAGGCATTGGTACTTGATGAGTGCAAGATCAGGCATCGTGTCAATGAATTTTACAAAACATTGCACAATTCTAGCTAATACCAAATATACTTTTGCAAATATTTGCAAATTGAATGAATGCTCCATCTCCCACCTCACATTACTTGCGTCATGCGCTGGGCGGGCGCTGACCAGGCGATGACGCTTGCTACCAAAGAACGCTACAGCGGAGTATTTGTTCCTCCGCATGTTCAATGAGATCCACCATATTTTAGTTGATTTTAATGAAAGTACGGCACGACAACGTTCGGTTTTATAACAAGAATCAAGTCTTCATCCGTATTTTTGAAGTATTCAAACTGACAAATTCTAATATTGCTTAAAAGACCAAAAAATTGTAAATTATCTCTTGAACTGTCTTGGCGGGGAAACCGCAGTTCCACGCCCGCACTTCGCGTCACGCCAGTCATCGGCCGGAGCCCTCTACAACGTTGCCAGCCTATCTAAAAATTCAATGTGTGGAATCTGCTATCTGGGAAGCCTTATGGTATAGATATTTTTTTGCTTTCTGTTTGTCATCGTTGTCTTAACAGTCATGGTTACTAGATTTGTGCATATGATCATTTATATTGTTTATAATAAATTTAATAATATTTCTGGAACGCAGGATCTTTTATATGATAAAATCGATTCTTGCTTAATTTGATAAAATAAGTTATTTTTGAGACAAAAAGACTAGGTATCTTAACGGTGATGGCACTGATTCCGGTAATGAAAATTTGTGATTATTGATCCGAAAAATTCACGGATCTCAATTGGCAATTTGACCATTTCCGAGATTATGCGGTACTAATAGGCATACTATATTTTCAGTCTAGGCTTAGAATAATATAACTGTCATAATAAACCTCAACACCCAAGTTATGGAGTTAAAAAATAATAGCCATCATGTCGTTGGCTCCTAGCCTAGATATCGAATAAAAATGGACCACTAGCATCTGTAAATTATCTCTACTGGATATTTTAAGAACACGGAACTATGTTGTAAGAGTGGCAACAACGCGTTCCCCGAACCGGCGGCAACCCGGCAACTCGACCGGCCGGCATTCGTGGCATGTAGACGACTTTTCCTTCAGCCTTCAGCAATTTACTCAGTTACAACTAGGCTGCCGAAGTTGGAAGACGTTAACGTCTCTGCTTGCCACCTTCGTTATCTTAAGAATGTATACAAAGTTCTCGGCGACTCTTAAGGATTGTGGTATTAATAATACAATCTCATATTTCGTCCCTTCGAGTGTATTCTTCTCGTTTTACACACCGTGCGTGCGGAAAAAACTGTCGATTTAAAAGTTGTTAGTTAACTGAGTGCTTTTTCATATACCTCACTCACAGCTTTACGGTAAGTTATCATTGTGCTGCATGAAATTACCACTATAACAGTAGATTTACTCCGGCAGGTTTGTCAAACAGTATTGTTGAGTTTTTATTAGAACTGTCGAACCGGCATCTTAATGACACCGGCAACCGGCATTTTAATAACAAATATTTCGCATACTAGGTACTTATTTATATCTTACGATCAACGTAATGCCAAACTATAGTTCAAACAGCAGTTAGAAGTAGACGTTTTTCAGAGTAGTCTAGACATTATTGATTTTGCCGCCAGTTGGTAGAGAGGAAAATCTGCATCTTATTGCACAACTTGAGGCAAAGTGTTTTCATGCATGTGATAATCATACATACGAGTACAGACATGTTTCATGCTATAATTATATTGCCATCATAGCAAGGTGAATGCAAACGGAAATACCTACATGAAATCTGACTCATTCACTAATTTCAGTCATTTGATCCATATTTATTTGTACATTGAGCTTTGGCCCAATATTAGAACTAAGTTTGTTTATATAACTAGTTCAAGGTTTAGATTCAGTACAATATTTTATTTGATAATCATTTATTTATATCCTATGTACCTTGTAGGTAGTTGCATGGTAGGTAGGCGCTATTTAATGTTATTAAATAACTGGAAAATGAAATTGCATGAAATTTTTCCAGCTGATAAACAATATTTGAAAATAAGTATAAGGGATATAGACATTATTTCGGCCTAGTGTCGCGCGAGTCAAACATTTTCCCCCTAGTTCAATATATCTTCCAGTTTATAATTTATCAAGATTTATAAGAGCTTCAAGGCATACGAATTTGGCGGGTGTCTACACCAAGATAGACAACTTGGTATTTCCTGATTTTGTTTTTCCAAGCATGCCTCTCATTCATGATATATTGTAATTTTTTATAGGGAAATGCATTGTTGTGTAACCGATTTATTTACCGACATCTTATCGGTGCATCCACTCATCAGAGTTGTTTTATTATTTTTTTAATTGTATGTTATTATTAGCTAATTTTTTTGTCGGTCTGACTTTAATATCCGTCTATAGCAGGATTACTTTTTGTTCAATCTAAAAGAATGTTGAAATTCAATATCAAGTCTGCACTTTATAATTCTTGCTGAAATATTTTGCAGTTGCCAAAATCCTAAAACTTCACTAAGCATGTGTAAATTCGTCACCCAGAGGCGCCATTTGAAATATGCAAAAAGTAAGTGGCAAGTTGTAACTGCAGGTCGAGGGGGAAATCACCAACGTTTTTTCTCTTGTTTTAAATTTAATAGCAAATATATAGTCCTTGGCTTGAATATGGGATTTTGGATGCGATGACCTTTGTTCTTGAATCCTGCTGAAATAGCCCCCTAATAAAAATATCTTTGTAATGGTTTTACATCCCTACATTATTGTTAACAAATTCCTTGGCAATTACTGCATTCATGTATATAATCAGCGCTTATGTGTAATTTACAGAGTAATTTAAATGGTACTCTGAAGTTACGTAACACCTTTCACAGATAAAAATTATCTTGGCGCCAAAACTGTCGAATACTTATATGATGAAATATTTGTTCAGAGTATTTGCTCGTTTTATCCTCTTTTTGAATGATGAACTACGGAATCTTCAAGGTGAAAAACGTAGATAAAAACTACCTAGATTACTGGGAAATGTCCACCTTAGGATTCTATGTTAGGGTATCAGTAGGTACCAGGGATAGGGCTGCAATAAAACTAGATTAGGGGGAAATGTCCACCTTACCATTCTATGTTAGGGTATTAGTAGGTACCAGGGATATGGCTGCAATAAAACTAAAATACATCTTTTATTCTCATAGGGCAGTATATCAAAGATGAAAATACATCAGCTTTACTGTAAATATTTTTGGCATAAGAAGTATTATAAAGTAAATAGAAAATATAGGAGTAGATTATCAAAGTTATTTATTTAAAAATATCCAAGAAAATTACCTGGAAGGACCTCAGAATAACAGTAATTGCATATTTTAATCCTTCACAGGGTAAAAGGCTTTAGAAGATCAATGAATACAGTGAATATAATTTAATGTAGATCATTTGTAGATTATCCATCCCTGATCCAAGGAGCCTCTGCAAAATAACATAACAATATTGCTCATGATGTATCTGAAACTGTGGCAATATATATAAAGCAAACAGAAAGGGGTATTTTTCAAACGATTTCTTTCAGATTATGGTTTCTACTAAAATAAATTGTTGAACACAATACAATAAAATCTTAGACAAGTGATGTAATTAATCTTCATAGAAAACGTTTCAGGGATGCACTAAAAATATTTGTTCGAAATTTTTATCTAGTTAGGCCAGGAATGGTTGGATTTTAGAAAATTACAGAAGTGTATCCCAGAAATAAGACACAGTTAAAAGTTCGAAGGTATCAATTTTGCAGATAATTTAGTAGAACTCAACAGTAGGTTCTTACCTCTCAGGCTAAATTTTTCGAAAACTCATTTTTATTTTGTCATTAATGTGTTATTCTAAAAATGCATTGGACATGTAGAACCAGTCCACCTGTCCCGAAAAATATTTTGATGATGCCCGAGATATGCGGAAATGGCCACAAATCGTAAACGTCATAGTGAAATAAAAATACGACCTAGAAAGATCCTACGACGCTGTCATTTTGTCCAGGAAATATACCTGCTGAGAATACCCATGTTCTTTGTCAATGAAAAAAATTACCTCCTGTAAAGGCAGATGGTCAGGGCAGCTGCTTCTCTCAATTATATACTGCGCTTGGCCCAAGCCAGCGTCTTGTTCAGATACTTACGAGGTTATTACTATTTCGTTCCTTTTTTTTTGTATCATGGGTGCAAGGTGGTGTGGGTATAATCGCGAGATGCGGGTTCTCACTTCAAAGACCATTTGTTTCCTTTCCGAGATGCAACTTGATTTATACTTTTTCTGAGATTTCATATCATAATTAGTGAAGAGCAACGGCGACGGAGAGTTAATTCGATCGCCTCACTAACGTCCACCCATTAATATAAATTGTTAGTGGATTCAAGACTTTTGGAAAAATAAACAGGAAGTCGTGCGTAGTACTGCATCTTGGAAAATGGAACTTATCTGGTTTCAAAGTTTTTGAGATTCTTGAGACTTGGAAAACGTAGAAAAATAAAGGTAGGACTAGGGAGAAAAAATAATTCTCACACTATAAAATGACGTCAAGTGACTGGCTATACTGGCGGCTTCTGGTATCTCCACCTCTCAAACTTGAAAAAAACATATTACTGTTTGATGAAATATGTATGGAAAATATGTAGGACTATTCTGTATCTCCTGACGGGCGCGTAGTATTACCGATATCAGAAGGTTCTTAATAAAATAACGTCTTTCAATGATACCAAACTTAGATATCCCCCCCCCCCAATTTTGAATTTCATTTCTGAAAATGATCAGGAGTTTCTAAAACGTCGAAAAATGAGGTTTCAGCCATTTCATTCTTTTTTGTGTTTTGCCTGAAGCTCCGCCACGGCAGTTCACATTTTATAACCCTCAAAACTCTCTCATCCTCATCAAAATCCGTGCAGTACTTTCCTTGATATAGACAGGTCAACCCTTCGGAAAATGAGTGGGATGGTTTTTCGTGATGAACATACACATGTCTTGTGACATCTAAAAACAGATTGTGTATCTCTTATGAGAAATTTTCTGTCATAGCAATTTTCAAAACTTCATCGCCAAAAATGAATTATCAGTGTGTCAGAGTTTTTTTGGTTTTCGTTCTTGACTCCGCCGCCACTGGACCGAATTCAAAAACCTATAACGCTTTTAGGTATGTGGCATGGTAGTGGTTTTCTCCAGAACTTCATCATAGTGTCGGTAGCACTGTCGAGTTACGAAGAGTCCAAACATTCCGGACAAACATCTAAAAACATCTTAATTTGAAAATTTTCACCAGCTATTCGTACATTATTCATATGCGTTGTTTTTGGTTGTTATCACTGTAATTCTTGCAAAAATTGAAAATTTGAGTTTGAATACTTTCCAAACACAAATTTATTGCAAAAAGATATCTACAGATTATATATCCTATAATACACTGCTTCAGGGCGACTAAAATTGTCTTTCAGAGATTCGGTCCGACATTTTCGAGGGTATTTTCCTTTCAATAATGTATTACCCGAATCGTATCTTGCCTTGTTACCGATGTCTCCCCATATAGGGATGGAGATGATCGATATTCCAACTTAGTCTTAAGAAGTTTTGCTACTTTGAAATTTACGAGTTATCGTTAAAGCAGGATTTTGGAGCAGCACCTTTCGATTTGCGCGATGATGAATATTCAATTTTGCAATTACGAACGAAAGTTTATGGAACTCATTCGGTTTATTTTTCTCGTTTGGCTTTAGTACCTGTGTTTAGATTCATTGTTTTTGAAAATAAATCTGCGCAAGTCCACTCAACTCTTAGGTTTGATTGTGGCTGATTTTGATTTCCTTTAGCCTTGACTTTTGGATGTTTGCTTGCAAAATATTTACATAATTTAGATTTTCTATGGTCACTGTCATGTGTTGGATGTATTTTATCAGACAAGAATAGCTCCAATATAAAGATGCCTGGTACTTACTTCTATCTTAAAATGATGGATCACCTTGACCCAAATTTTAAATGTCTTATCACGAGTGTTTTTTCTTGAAACATTCATCCAGATTTTATCGCAAATATTTTAATACACCGGCGGAATGTTTTAGCAGTTTTTTGGCAGCTATTATTTTAATCTTATCAAAAGAGACACATACGTCGTCAATACTTGTTCTCTTGGCGACAAGTGGTATTTTAAATATTATTTTTTGAGAGTAAAGTTAGATAATTTCTATTAACGATCGTAATTAGTTCTTATTCATTAATGTTACATAACTTTCTTGACAATAAGCATTAATGCGATGTGCAGTATTCGAGTGTTTCTTGTTGTTTGGATATTTACAGATACAGATTACCACCATAAAGTATTTCTATAAGCTACAAGGATGTCTTGTCTTTGGCATTCCATCCAATTTTAAGAAGTACTATATAGATTTTAAGTTTAAAGTCAACACTTATTTATCTTATAGGGAAATTGATAGAGATGTTTTCAACTATCCTTGATATTCAGAAAATAAGCGTTATCGATAGAGGGTCTTTTCGGACATCCGTAATATGAGATCTTACGCCATTAGGGATAGAGATACAGTTATCACAAAAAAAATAAAAGTACTGTGATGTATTTTATCATCCTGAATTTGTGTCTAACATTATTTATAAAATGGCATCAAATTGGGTAACTCTCCGCTTTCCTCGTAGTGACAGGTCAAAAAACAGTTTGCTTTTTTTCTTTTTTTGAATCGGTTCTTCAGTATTTTTAAATTTTCCAGGTTCATGTCCGTCAATTTCGAGATTCGATCGCACTCTTTATTCTGAAACAAGTTCCGAGTTAACTTGCATCTTGACCTGTGTTTTCTTTAACGCTCTGCAATGTACTTTTGCGGTTCGTAGGCTTTTGTTGTGTTTTTTAGTGTGTGTCTGATTTTATTATACATGCATTTACAGTATGTTTCTACAGCGTTTTATTTTGTTTCAGCTGCCGCCTAAGCAGCGGTAGACTTGAGCCAGGGCAACTTGTGATACTAGTGTTAGTGCGCATAAGTAGTTAGTTTGTATATAGATTCGTGAGTAGTAACAAAAATTAAGATAGAGTTGAACCGAGAAAGTTAAAGACCATGCCTGTCAAAATAGAGACTTGGGAATTCGATGATTTCCTGATAGAAGAGCTCTTTCCTGACGAGCCGATCATGGAACCGGTCCTTTCCGACGATATCTGGAAGAAGTTCGAAATAGACTATCCGGAATTAACCGGCATCGCTGAGATGTTACTGCAGGAGGAGCAAAGTCTCATCAACGACACAAAAGATATCGGTAAGATATTTATATTTTCATAATTTTAATTTAAAGTCTGATTTTCATTGTATGACTACATTCTGGGATCCCATGTACATTTTCAACCATCTAGCAGCAAAATTTGGAAAATGGGCAATCGGAATTGAACACAAACTTCATAATATACAAGATTGTATTCGGCGATATATCCACAGCCAACACTACCGAAAGTAGGCAATGGAGGTATTCTTTATTTAAATGAAGTTTAATAGCTGATTGGCTAAAACAGATTGTTTAAATCAATTTTTCAAGGATCATATGCATTATCATCGTTTTTTCGCTAGTGTATTGAAAAAATAGTATTTGAAATAATAACAATAAATGCGCTTTATCTGTACTGAAGCGGTAAAGTACAAAAAAAGTTAAGTGTCGCTACTCTTAGCGTCTATAAATTCGTACACTCAAACATTTAAATCCTCTCTATTTTTCGCCAAAGCATTCAGCCAATAGAATACGATTTTATTGTGGATACTATTAGAGCACGACCGTACATTTCATCTCAAACTGTTGATGTGCGATAATAGAATGAGGGTCACATTCTAATAGGGTGAGGATGGGTGCCAGAACTTAGTCCGTTTCGCTAGAACCTATTACGTCACAGCTTTGTTACTCTGCTACTGGTTCATTGTATGGATGAAAATTGTCTATTTGTCGATAAATCAAGGCATTCCATTTATGTTTTGACTTTGTGCATGAGATTCAAGATTATGAAAATCTGTCACACATAACAATCTGTTTTACCAATTTTGTATTTCTGTTTGTATAATCACTTTGAATGATAATTTGATTTTAAAATAATCCAGGAAGTGGTACCAATACTAATAATAATGTTTAATTTCCAAGCTGTATACAATCGTATATTTCATTCTTTTACAGAAGCGCAGCAGGGATGTTTGATTCCGGGTTTGACTCCGGTTGCGAATCCGGTTGTGATCTCGGGAGTAGTAGCCCCGGAAATAGTGACCCCGTCAGTAGTGACCCCGGCAGTAGTGACCCCGGCATTAGTAACCCCGGTAGTAGTGACCCCGGCAGTAGTGATCCCACCGAATAATAGAGGGAACAACACCAGCAACCCATCGGTGCAGGTCACGAGTGCCAATCCGCCAGCGAGCCTCCCAGCAAGCCCAGCGTCCGGTTCCCCTCCCTCATCCTTAAGTGAGATTCGCAACCATGACTGCATGTGGGCGGGAAGCTGCTTCTACGGACGTCACGGCCAGGGCGGTTGCCAAGGCTCTAGCGAAGGCGGTTGCCAGCGCCCCAAAGAAAACGGAGGCTTCCTGAAACCCGGCCCCGTCATGAACAGATGTCCGCCTCAACCGCCTTTAAACGCGTTCATAAAAAAGGAGGAGCCTGACGATGAACAATACTACCAGCAGGCACAGTACCAACATCATCAGACCAGCAGGAGTGTGCTCAAACCCGCGGTTAGGGCAGCTGTTAAGCAACAACAGCAACAGCAGCAACATATGCCTCAAACACCGCCCATGTCCGACGATGAGGAAGGAAAGTCCAAGCCATCCAAGGTACGTGACGTAAACATGTGGGTTTTGTATTTACCTTTTGCCGATCATGAGGCATTCATTTTGGGTTCAGTCATTCCAATAAGCCTATCCGTCACCCATCTTATTCGAGCAAATCACTCACATACGCAAAAAAAACCTAGCGATCCGATGTAGCTAGCATTGGGGAGACGATCAGGGGTGCCGCTGGAACCGGTAGGTATGTCAGTTCGTCTGAGAAACTGCCGTCTCTGCCATATTACTCTCCTAGGTTGATGACAATTTGCTCTTGCGAAGTATTTATTACCAAAAAATCCAGCCACTGACAGCCTTGATTGGTATTAATTATTCCGCACCCTTATTACGTAACTGCAAAATCACATGGATAGCGGTCTGATTGCCATACTTTTCACTTAGGAACTAGCTATCATTTCCTCATATTCAATTGTAGAAGCTGCGTGCTTTGCTTGAATGTCAAGATATTTGAGCTATGTGCTGTGGCTCTGTTGTGATGTAACATCTGCTTCAGTAATGGGAATAGATGAGGCTATTCATAGTTTTTATGGCCCAAGCTGTAAGTTCTAGAGGTCTTTGTGACATTCCTTTATAGGTGGCGTTTACAGTAAGTACACATGGCGTGGGCTAGTGACTACCTATTACACAAGTGACAAGTATGGCGATCATCAGGGGTATCACGTATGTTGAAAAGTGACATGTCTGTTTTTTTGACATTATATATGTGTTTTCTGACACTATGTAGATTTTCATATGTCAACTCGGAACTAGCTGTTGTTCACTTGATGTGCACTGTACGTGTTACCTAAACGTCATTTTTTTGCGTTGCCAAGTAGAAAATGCAAGATGTGAAGCACTACGAAAATGTTTTGTGTGTGTGATGCGTCAATGCGTCATTCCTATTTTTCTGTGATGTGACCTTTAGGATAAATGAGTATATTTAGTTTTTAAAATAAACCCTTAGATATAATTTCGAACATAACCTCTCTTCAGAAAGGACAACACAAATAATCCGTCTGACACAGCTAATAGATATACTTCATGGGCGGTATATTAAGTAATAGTTTTATACACATGCAGACCAATATATACAATCACCACACAATCATCCAGATGCTACCAAACTAATTTTTATTTCTTTCACATCTTCTCAGATATACATATATACTCTACAGACTCTCTACTATCTCGGCATTCTGCAACCAACAATGCATGCTGACATGTCTTTCCTCTATTGATGACTCTCGTTTTTTTTATTTTGCATAATATGTGTCCTAGGACCGTTAACCGTGATCTGTTGTCACATGGGATTGTTGACTGCGCTTTTGACACTTTCAACAAGTTCATGACTTTAGAATATTTCAATAGCTTATGGCAGTTGAATAAATAAAAAGATATGCATTCATTATATAAGTACCTCGACAAACTTAAGAAGAAGGTAGGCTTGGGACTAACCTCCCAAATAACAAAAACTTATATAAACGTGTCACCGTTTTTGAGATATTGAATTTTAAAAAACGAACCTTTTCATCCGTGGTCTTCAGCTGCATGTACAAATAAGGTTATACTTTGTTCATTTTTTCTATAAAATACTTCTAGATAGTTGCTTTTTCATATACAAATGCAATGTAGTTAAAAGATATTAAGGAACCATGAGAAAATAAGGACTGTTTTGCGATTTATAAACCTTCTGATATTGTTTCCTCAACTTTCATAAAATCATATCAGGAGCAGGTAATAATAATATAGCTTTGTACTATTTAGCATGTCAGTAGTGATCGGTAACCAGTGCAACTTGAATTTAAATCCAATAATTACATTGTAGTGTGTGTCAGTCACTTACAAAAGCAACTATCACTTTTTTCTATTCCAAATAGTACGTGTGGTGTCTTTCTGAAATCTGTATTCAATGAGCAATCTTTTTATTCAGTATAATGCAGTTATATCCCAGTATATTTTTGTTTCACCACAGATGGCCAAAGTTGAGGAAAAAATATCAGAAGGTTATAAATCCCAAAATAGTCCTTATTTGATCATGGTTCCTTAATATATTTTACTACATTGCATTTATATATGATAAAGCAACTATCTAGAATTTATATTTTATTACAACTGGTAGTATTAATATTTTTTTGCGATTCATAATGACGTGATACCAAACATACATTATAAGAAATAAATATACACAAACACTGAATATTGAGAACAAAATAATATATTTTTTAGGCAACAAGTAATATTCCTATGTACGCATTATGATTGAACAGCAAAACAAATTATGCATTCTTCTAAAATAGAATACAACAAGTCAAAAATATCTGACTGAATAGAAAAATATAGGAAAACAAAAAGTAATTTCTTGATGAAATAACCCATAAACAACACATAGAATTAGACTTTCTACTGAGATACTAAAAGCCACAAACCAATAGTATAATAAATGAATATCTAAAAATTCTAAAAGGTAGCCAATCTAGTATAGTTTCAATCCTGATTAGAGTCATGATCACTGTCTGAGGAACTGTCATTGCTATCACTTTCACCTCCTATGTTGATTATTATTTCTTCCTGTATTTCTTGAATGAGACTGTCTTTTTCCCAATATTCATCTTCAATTTTTATAACATGTCCAATAACCTTTTGCCAGTCACTGGCACTTACTGAAGCGATGGCCTTATTAGAAATTTCATCTAGTTTTTTTATAGTAAATTCGCCGCTTGTATTATGGCTTCTAATGAAAAATTTTACTTGTGCCCAAATCATCTCTATGGGATTAAACTGACACATATAGGGTGGCGTTCGAAGTGGGGTGTGTCCGAAACTTCTTATTAAATTATCTATCTTATAATTTTTCTCATCAGATGGTGGCCTATGTAGACAAGCTATTTCATAAAGCTCCATTTTTTTAGCATTAGGATCATGCTCTATACCTTTTTTGCTCAACCACGTGATGATGTCTCTTTTTAGAGAAGATCTAGTTGGAGGCTTGTCTTCCAAAGCTGAATGGTAAGGTGCATTATCCATTATTAAATACTATTAGGAGGAATGTTAGGAAATAGTTTTTCAGTAAGCCACTTCGTGAAATTTTCTTGGTTCATTTGACCGTGATAATCACCAGTGGCACAGCCAGCCTTGAAAATGAGACAGGCTCCAGGAACAAAACCATCTTGCGAACCCGCATGAACAATTATAAGTCGTCCTGGAAATGAATAAATAGCCTCATTTTAGTGTTATTTAAGTTTGCCAACACCTTTTTGAATCACTATGTATAAAAAACATATTTTTGAGAAAAAAATACTTGCAAGGGATTATGTATTCAATTAGACAAATTAAATGAGCACTTATTAAGAATATTCCAAAATTGAGAAAAATGTATAATAAGCAAAATCGAGGTGAAAGAAACTTTATTACCTGTAGAACTTATATTGCTGTGTGGAGGTTGCATTTTGCCTGTCTTTATCTTCTTTTCTAATTTTACTTATAGTTCGTTCACTAACACCCGTATAATATGCCGCCCTTGCATTTCTAGCTACCAGTGGATAAACGAAAGTATTGTTAGCCGCTTCTGCATCGCAAGCACGTATCACGTTTGCTATTATTTCCCTTGCCTGGCTGTGAATAACTTTCCCATGCTTGAATTCCATTATCACCACTAAACAGTAAATTATATTTTCAAAGTATTTGCCAACTGCCTACGCCTATGGGAGTAGGTTTATAAATGACCGTGCCATCGGCACGTTATTCTAGTTTCAGATGATAAGAGTTTTGGACCAATCAGCGACCGGATGTTTACCTGCGGCCTGGGTTTTCCAGCTACATTGCCAAATTCAGCGGAACAATTCTATATCTTAAATGTTAATATGTATGGACCGCATTTTATGTAGAACATCTGACAACTTCGCAATTTTTCCGCATTCTTTCGGCTTGCAATCTTTCGCTGGTCCAACTATAGAAGTATTTTATAGAAAAAATGAACAAAGTATAACCTTATTTGTACATGCAGCTAAAGATCACAGATGAAAAGGTTCTTTTTTTTGAAATTTAAGAGAAAATTCAATATCTGCAAAAACGGTGACCACTTTTATATAGCTAAGTTTTTGTTATTTGGGAGGTCAGTCCAAAGCCTACCTTCTCAAGTTTGTCGTGGTACTTATTGCATAGAGAATGCTTTTCATGCGTCCAGTAATATTTTCAGTGAATATGTTCCAAACCCGTGCATAGTGACTGATGACGTCACTGTTCACCACCTGCATTCCTTTGCCTTACATTTTCTCGCTGGGCCGAGAATATTCCTGAGAGCACGAATTCGGAAAAGACGACCGCTGATGTGGAACCTCATATATAGTTTTTGTATCAGTTGCTGAAAATTAATGCACAATACAATGTTTTCTATAATGATATTTTAACTATATTTATAATAATAATTCAACTAACTTCTACATCACTGCTCGCAGGGTGACTTTGTGTTTTCACAAGTAATAGTTTGTTATAATCACTACAAATATTTAAAAAAAATGCACTTTTAACGATCGTTCGCATTTCTGCCCTTCGTTCGAATTATCCAAACACTGTGATCCGTCGTATAGGAGAATCTCACGCAATTTCATTGTCCATTTGCATGTCACGGGTCAAATAATTTTTTTTAAAAAAGGAAAATATTTAAGAGAAGTGAAAAGCATAATGATCTAAGCTAAGATTGTTGAGTATCCCAAGTCTCAACGGCGTCTTCTTTCTAATGTGAAGGTGCTGAGCCTGTTGACCAATGACCCGATCTCTCCAACCGAGTACTCCTCAGACACAGAATTGTGCGAGTACCTGCAAGAGGAAATTGAGGACGAGGAGGAGGAGGAAGAAGAAGGTGATGAGGAAGAACAAGATGAGGAAGAAATCAGAAGATTGGAAGCCGTAAATGCGGCTGCCGCTGTCAAACTGGAAGAGATGGCGGATAGAGCTGTTAGAGTGAAAGCAGCCGCTGAGATCGATCACAGCTACCACAAGGGCAAGGGGTCCGACCAAATGATGCAGGAATACCTGGGTCTCGAAACTCCTTCTGATTCCGGTGAGTGTCTTTTTGTATATTATTTTCGGTGTGTGGCTGGAGTCAAAAAATGTGAGGAAAAGTAAGTGTCATTGCTTGCTTATAGAAATGTTTTTTAGCTATTTTTGAATCTTATTGGTACCGTTAACATGGACTCCTGACTGAAATTTTAATTCTGCTTAAATACACAAATAGCACGGCAAAGTTTCTTTTGACTGGTGTGGATTCGACCTTGAACTCAGTTGAATTCATACGATTTTAGAAATGCCGATGAAAATGTTGAGTTTATATTGCACGTAATTATTAGTGACCAATTAAATTAGCATTCAATAAAATTGAGGTTATCTTATTTGAACATAAATATTCATTATTTTTGTTAAAATATTAGTGCGATCGTTCAACTAGTTGTGGTATAAGTTCGAAAATCATTTAAATTTAGCAAATGATTACAAATTACGCAGATTTTTTACTACACTTGTCAGAAATTCAATTGTTTATATCAATTTCGCTATTCATCATTGACTAAATCTAAACAAACTATGAATACAAACCACAGAATGAAACTATTTTCAATTAGAACGCAAATTCAGAGCTGTATTCAACCTTGAACCTAGTTAAAGTTTGTGTGAATTGATTTTAGACATGGATGTTACAAATTTTTAATTCCCGTCGCTGTGTAAATTATCTGAAGTTGAATAAATTTTTGCTATTTTCGAAATCGAGGTTATCTTACCCAAACATATATATCTGTTTTGCTTCAAAAAATAAGTGCGATTGTCGAAATTAAACGGTAGTGATAACTTTGTTAGAAGCATATAAAACAAATTAGCAAATCTCGGATTTTTAGGAGTACGTAAATATATGTTTAAACTTATCTATGACTCTGTTTAATGTACACTGTACAGGTTTGTAAATATTGTTATCAAATTAAATTAAACGATTTCCGCAGTTTTTAATATCCACATATATGCTGATAATCAAAAATGAGAGTGGATGGGACTAAATCAAAAAGGCGAATTGATGTTTGAAAATCTCACATTACGTTGATAAAATGTATCTAGTGTTTTTGTAGTTTTTGCGTTATACATATATGCACATACCCGTAAACGATCATTCGGCTATTGTACATCATTAATTACAACCTTACACAATGTTAACAAATCAACCTTATGTTAACATTACTTTAATTCAGGAAATCAAGACTGCCAGCATCCATTTCTAGATACGAATCAAAATATCGTTTGAAATATCAAAGGCTTTGGCTATCGTTGCACAAAAATCTAATCTAATTTTGCGAATATTTATATATCGGATAAGAAATAGTTGTAGTCTGAGAGAGACAATTACATATTATGCAGCTGAGCCGGTATGTTGATAAAAATTGGCACGAAATGTGGGTGAACTTTCTCGCGTCTGGTATACTTATTAGCAATGAAAACAAAAAAATGTTTGATATTTTCTTTTAGCAAAAGTTGATTGGCATAGCTTTATTTATTTTCGAGTTTCTAGTATGTATATATGGATATTTATTATTTTTTAGTACGTCATTGTGAGTTGTAAGAAAAATTAATTTTCCTAGTTTGTAGGCGATTTAGGCTACGCTTACTATGGTTGCGAATTTTGACGAAATTTAGTTCTGACGAGTACATTCGAGATGTTCATCATTGTAGGTATAGCAGTAGTAGTTGACACATATTAGTTAGGTCTTTACTGAAGTTACTGTTGTTAAATGGTGGAAAAACAGGGCATGCCGATCCTCTATTTTCTAGTAGTGATCACAAGGGAGGGTTGGAAAGGTAGTTACAATTGATAATTGTTGTCTCTCATTTCATCGAGAGTTTGCAACCATAGTAACCGTAATCGTAACCTATTCTCGACTATAGTTTGTGGTGTACTGTCTTTTTAAACTCGATGGTATTGTAGCATTTCAATAATAGTTGAATACGGATAATCATTCTAATATCTCAAACTTTAATCGGTTCGGGGTAAACACCTTTGATGGAATTATGAAAAATGTTATATAAACTTCACTGTTTTATAGGCTATGCCACCAAGTGGCTTTCAGAAAAATGTATTTGCATAATATCTCATACGGCAATAGGGAAAAGAAAATATTCTCATTTTCATTTCGTTTGATTGGTTATATGGTAAGAGTTGGTATATGTTCAGGTCACGTACTGCTAAAACCTCTAAATGAGGGATACTAGTTTAAAAGACATGCAAGAAAGACATTTACAGAACGTAGGGTTGGCGAGCACCAAGCAAGATCATTCAAAACTGAATTAGCACGTTGCTCTTGATTTCTAAAGTCAGATGATATTATCAATCCCAAAGATACTCAGTCCCACCACATACATATCCGGAATCCAATTTCACCACAAATTTCATATACTTTCAGCAACATAGTTTTGAATTCTCTGGGTTGGTGCTTTCCACGCATATGTCTTTTGATTTGGTGTTATAACTGTTACGACAAAATTTATTGACAATAAGCGTTCAAGAAATAAAGCTTTAAATAAGCTGGAAGACAATTTAACATCTTTTATCAGTAACGTTCGACCGATAGTAAAACTTACGATTCATGTGACAACAAATATTTAACTGCTTCTTGTTTCCGTTTATTACAATTCGTTAAAAAAATATATATGCATATATATTTATATAGACATACATATATGCTATGTCATACATAGCGGACAACAATGATTAATTTAAACTGTTGGTCAGGACATTATTGATTGAAGGAAGAAGTGTAAGTTAAATTTATGCGGCATGTATTTGATTATAATGCTTTGCAGTCTTATGGTACTTTCAGACAGATGGGATTGCTTACTGAAAAATGACATACTTCTCTTTGCTGGGAAAGACTGAGCCGGAGAGAAACAGTTAATCTTGATATTTCCGCCTTGTAAACAAGATATTTTGTTTATTTCGATCGGAAAATAAACTAACCTTGGAAGATTTATTGCTGGCACCTATTTGATATGCATAATAAATGAAGTTAAATTATAACGTCTGAACACTTCTGTAGTTGTGGTATAATTCGATTGATAGTCCCTAAACAGTTACACGTTTTTATGTATGAATGCATTTTGAAATTGATTGTCGTACTTGGAGCAACAACACCTCAAACATAAACAAAAATACTGCTTAGCACCTCCTACATCTTGTGTCCGTATTCGACTGGTTTGCTCAATGAGTGGAATGTACGATATGCGCCACGTCATGTTAATCAAGATAATGTCGCGTGGATGGAAATGACTTTCTTTTCGTCTACTGCACCTTGTCTTTATACAGTACCACGCAAAAGCAGTGGCTTAGGAACTTCTGACATTATAAAATTTTATAACAAAAAATAGGAAAATAATGGGCAAAATCCACAAAAAGAAGGAAAGTAGAATCGAGCAGAAAATAGGATAGGTAACCCGAGCGATACGTATTTCTGCTGGTTGGCTTCATCAGGCCCGAAATGAATGCACATATGCAACTACAAAAGTAGATACACATGCTCATACATCCGGATACGGTTGTAAGCTGGGGAAACAAAGATGGAGAGGGAAAAATCACACACGAAATCCACAACAAGAGCCATCCTACACATTGTAGACCCTTTGGGCTTGAAGTACCACAGCAAGTGGCTATACCCGGCCGCGTGGTTGTGGTTAGATGTCGCCTTGAAAATTCGAGGTCTTCTGGCCATTTTATACTATAATGCGTAGGTTGGCTCTTGTTGTGGACCTCGTGTGTGATTTTTTCCCTCTCCATCTTTATTTACTCAAATTACACCCGTATCCGGATGTATGAGCATGTCTATATACTTTTGTAGTTGCATATGTGCATCCATTTCGGGTCTGATGAAGCCAACCAGCAAAAATACGTATCGCTGGGGTTACCTATCCTATTTTCTGCTCGAATCCACTTCACTTCTTTTTGCGGATTTTGACCATTATTTTCCTATTTTTTGTTATATACCTTTCTCCGCATGATCATTTTCTCTTTATATATATATACAGGGTGACTTTGAACTTGAGTCATTAATTTTCAGATAATGATTGTAGAAGGAAGATAAACCAAAATATGTGTGTAAAAATAAAAAAAAAAATGTTACCTTGTTTTATAAAGTATCCTCCCGACAAGTATTTCAGTGCGGACCTGTATTTGATCGTGCGGTCTTGGAGCACCGGCATGCCCTCCCCTGTGAGGTCTTAAGTCACCTGATTCACGAGCCCTTTGTACTACATTTAGCATTTTCGTAAACATGTGCCATTTTTTATTTCGTTTGAGCCACGCAACAAACACCACTATTCACTCACGCGTTACCGACTGACACATCGATTGAATACAACTGAATAAAATTGTACATTGTAGTAAAAACATCGTTTCAAATTCTTTCGCTTTTTTGTTTCCGATGCGATGAACGGATAAGGCGGATTATATCCATTGTTGCCAAACACGAGCAAATAATATTATTATTGAGACAGGGCGGTACTCAAACTTCTAAAGGGCTATAACTTTATTGCTTTAATTTTACCAGAAAAATGTTAAAGGAAAAAACATTTCTTTTGATCAGATCTACTCACTGTTAAAATAAATGACTCAATTTCGAAGTCACCCTGTATATATATATATATATATAAACAGGGTGACTTCAAAGTTGTATGTACAAGAACTATTAATAAACACTGGAATGAGATCAGTCAACACTGCAACATATCTCTAGAATCTTTCACCAACATTATAACATTCCTTTTTCATAACAATTATTTCTCTTTCAACAACAAAATATATTCTCAAACACATGGTTGTCCTATGGGATCTGTTCTATCACCAATTTTGGCAGAATATGTCATGGATGATCTGCTTGACACTGTTATTCCGACACTACCCTATAACCTCTTCTTCATAAAAAATACGTAGATGACATTATTTTATGCCTCCCCTCCATAGGTCTGGATGGTATTGTCAGAGAATTCAACAGCTATGACCCCTACATCCAATTTACCATTGAAAAAGAAGATGAGAACCTGTCTGTCCCCTTTCTAGACACAAGACTCATCCGCACCAACAACAATTTATTGGTAGACTGGTACCAGAAACCTATGGACTCAGCTCGGTTTCTCAATTTTAGGTCATACCATAAGCTAGGGATTAAAATCAATTTGGTAAAACAGATGAAAACAAGGATAATCAGCATCTCAGATAATACTTTCCACACCTCAAATTTACATAAACTATCAAAACTGTTCATCAATAATGGTTATCCGAAGTGTCTGATTAACAAGATCTTATTTAGTTCACCTTCCAATGTTTTGCCGAACTCTGGTAATGCAGGTAATAGTCACACAACCCCTAATAATAACGGAACTGATGTAATTCCCAATAATAGCATCAATCCAAACAGTACAAGCACCAACCCAGACTCCAGACCTGGTTTTGCTGTCCTGCCCTATATCAAGGAACTGACCCCTAAGCTGATCAGATTGTGCAGTCCTTTGAACTTTCGAATTGCTTGCAAATCCGTCCTCACTATAAACCGCATTTTTTCAAAAATGAAAGACAAAGTCCCGCTGCTTGGCTTAACTAACACAGTCTACTCCATCAATTGCAACAACTGCAACCAAATATACATAGGTCAGACCTCCAGATCTCTTAAAGGAAGGATTACATCACACAAAAGTGATGCTAAGCTTCATCCTGAAAGATGCGCTCTAGCATCTCATGTTAACACAACAGGGCATTCTATGAATTACACAAGTATCAAAGTTCTTGATAAAGAAAATCACCTTTCCAAACGTTTATTCCTGGAAATGTCCCACATTTTCATGAATAACAACTGTATCAACAAAAAGACAGATATTAAACAACTGAGTGTCATTTACTCATATTTGCTAAACTGCGAAAAATTTCGACTTTTCAAAACCATAAATATAATCTGTGTTTTGGCCGATTCCACCAACAAATTTCATTCCACTCAAAATCTAATAATTCTCTTCTCACGATTTATTAATAATTGTTAATTTAAAATTCCCATTAATTAAAATATAGTTTATTCAACTGCCTCTGGTCGGTTTAATAACATTCTGAAAATCACATCATCTGAAGTGATTTGGCAACGTTTTGGCACACGCCCACAATTCGTTCCATCTTTCAACACAGACATTGACAACCTTCGGCCTTCTGTCAAAGGTTCATCTCACTCATTATTCCATGACCACCATTTTGTGCAATCATCAAGTGGCTTCACGACGTAATGCTCTAATGTTTTCTAAATAATTTTTAATCTGTCTTTAACTTGTCTTGTCATATTTTATATAATTTTAACCATTGTACCATGTATCCAGCTCTCACCATTTTACTGGACGTTTCCCTCATCCTATACGAAAACAACAATTAGCAACATCCTCACATACTACTAAGTTGATTCAATTTAAATTCATTTTACACTTTTGTTGCTACTGTTATCATTGTAATTGCAGCTCCTGATGATGATGGCAAAGTCCATTGAAAGCTAGAGAGAATTAAAAAAAGTATAAAGAGTCCTCTTTGCTTAAATTTTGTCGAAGTACCCAACAAAAGGCGGAAGCTTTAATTTTTCACCTATATATATATATATATATATATCCTACGCGGAAAATATTCATCTCACAAAAGCACAATACTTAATGAATTTAAATGCAAGTTGACAGCAACTATTTTTTTTGCGCAATATGTTTTCTTGTATTATTAGAAGTGTCATAATAACGGAAAATCAACATCCCGCATTGACCAGTTGCTTTTTTTAACCAAATTACTGCTTTTTTTAAAAAAAATTAAGTACACAGGGCTTCTGGTAATTCGCCACATTTCTTTCACGACGTGATAGGAGACCTAAACTGCATCAAATTTCACCCATATACACCTATGTATTGGCGAAAATCAATAGCCTTCGAGATTTCTCAATTTTTGTAATTTTTCAACAATAATTTTCGAATACTCAAGTGAACGTATTAGTTGATTTACAGTTTTTGTTTATTAGCATTACAAAAATTGATTATTATTGATTTTCGGCTATACATAGACTGAGCTTAGCTGCATATAACCCTGTATACTTGAACATACTTTTAAAAAAAAAAAACAGTAAATTGGTTAAATAAAAGAAATGGGTCAGTACGCGATTTTTATTTTTCATTATTATGACTTCTAATAATACAGGGTTTGTCCGGAGTTTGAGCCTTATCTTTTTTTACAAAATTTATTGACCGGTAAAGTACATAAACAATATCCTTCGAAGTAGCACACTCCTGCATCGATAGATACACTTCTACCAGCATGATTTCCGAGCCGAGGATGTTTCTTGGAACTCTTCGTCCAGGATGCTGGTTAGATAGACATTCGAAGTAGCTTGAATGTTGTTTATGGTGTCAAGATGCTGTCCCTTGAGATGTCTTTTTAGTCAAGAAAACAATAAAAAGTCGGCTAGGGCCAGGGTGGGACTTAACAGCGGCTGGAACATCGTTGTGACGTCGATTCGGGTCAGGTAGGCGGCGATGACAAAGGCGGTGTGGGACGGCACGTTGTCGTGGTACAGTTTCCATGACTTTGTTTTCACCCAGGTAAAACTACTAAATGCTTGTACTATCAATCCAGTGGCTTAGGGCCGTATCGTCAGTCATTCCTACAATTACAGGACGCCTTGGCCTCCTTGATTGTCATAGTCTTTTCTCTCTCTCTTCTTTTCTAGATTGCACCTGTTCCGTGTGACCGTCAGCGCTCTCCTATTGTGAAGCTATGTTTCCTTTTTCAATTGTAGGACATTTCAGCTTGATAAGACATCATAAATAAATTAAAAGCATGAACAGTTTGCTGCAAATATATATTTGTGACATAACCTCATAATAGAGCGCTGACACGGAAAAGTAGAAAACTATGAAAATCAAGGAGGCCATAAAGGCGTCCTACAGTTGTAGCCCCTTTAAAGTTAACTTGTATTTTTGTTCGATACTGTATCTTTAAAATGATATATATGCGTCCCATATAACCCCAAGTAGTTATCTATAGAGAAAATAAAAAAACAAATTAGCGTGCACTACACAACGGTATACCAAGCCCCGCTCGCATTTATAAACGGTGCAAGATCGAGTCAAGCTAGCCTTGTCATAGAGCAGAAAACTGGGTCGAATTTCTTTTTTCACATTGTCATTCAGCGTTTAATTGCTTATTAATTTTTTTCTCGACATTCCCAAACTGGTTAAGAATTAAATCTAGGTTGACTTTTTCATTGTAAAACTCATGCATGATCCGCTACATTCTTATCAAAGTCGGCTGTTTTTTTTATCGATACGTACAATCAGATGATGCGATAATCGATAGAGATTTTTTATAGCGATAGCCACCAGGTTAGATGCAGTACAGTGTCCTGTTATAAATAGACCCCCTCTAACTTTTTTGTAAAACCGTTTAGAAATAAATGTTTTATACAAAAGTTGTAGAGTGTAATATAAAGTTTGACCGGCAATATCTTTTTTAGATATACAGGGTGTTCTATTAACAAAACTGCGATGGCCAGAATATAAAAAACGTACTGCCTGAAAAACTTTATATTAGACCTTACAGCTTTTTATATTACTTTCCAAACGGTCATGCAGAAGAGTTAAGAGGGGACTCAACTAATAACGGGACACCCCTACAGGTGCTCGGACACAAATTGGATAATAAATTGATCGGTAAATTGATTGCGTCTAAGGTGGGATTATTTTGGTTTATGGCATAAGTGAATTTCGACATCTGGTGCCCCAGATATCTCGTTTCCTTTTGCATAAAGAGGGTTGTCTTTGAGTTGGAAATTGTTTATCGTTCTATAAGTCAGCAATAAGATATGGTCTATCTGAGTTTCAGTATCTGCACTACAATTGCTAATGGATCAATTTCAAGCTTTTAACAGATTCCGAAGGTTTAACTAGTTCATAAATTCCTCATTTTCTAGAAAATTTCATCAATGATTCTTGTATGTCGCTAGTTTTTAAATGTCTGCGCCAAATAAAGTTTTGTGATGCCAATTTTTCAAAATTCAATTATTGTAACGATCTCCAAACTATTAATACATAAGGCACCGATGGACATAGTATTTTTGGAATATTGTATCAATCTTTGTTTTGAATGAAGCAACCTTCTTTATTATCATGAACTGTATCCAAATCCGGATAGCTCTAACTGTATTGCTGCGGAAAACGTAACGTTTTATCTCCTAGACTAACAAACATTTTAATATAAGCACGGGTATGATATGTGCATTTATTTGTTTATTTCTATGCCGCCATTCAACATTAAAAACGCATGATAACCTTTGGAGGCGTTTCCTTAGAAAAAGTTAGCAAAGCAGTAATGTGTTAAAGGCAACATTGTCGATCGGCCGGCGTATGAT
Organism: Acanthoscelides obtectus; assembly: GCA_963669975.1. Lineage (NCBI taxonomy): Eukaryota > Metazoa > Arthropoda > Insecta > Coleoptera > Chrysomelidae > Acanthoscelides > Acanthoscelides obtectus. The sequence continues at coordinate 163,518 of CAVLJG010001453.1, forward strand.
AATGCATAATGTCGGATTCTGATACAGCGTTTCCGGGTATGTCTGTCGGTCTCTTCAATCACAGTGGCGTATCACATATCTGTCGTCCTGTCACATTCTTTGCTAAGGCATGTTATACACATATGTAATTGTGCCAGTGACTGGCGATTGCTTTGATCTTGGTCACCAACCATTTTACAACTAGCCTACCAACTACCATGAACGCCAGCAAGAATTATTCCCAGGAGAGCCAGTACAAACATATGAATGTGCTCCCAAAATTCTTTGACAGAAGATACCGTGGTAATGCGTTAGGCCCCAAAAGGTTTTGAAGAGGTAAATTTTCCCTGGGGCTGCCAAATCTTGAAGCTCCTACCAGAACTTGTATGATTTGTAAAAATGTGCGTTCGCATGTTAGTTGCATTATAAATAACTTTTCATGATGATCTCTTGAGGAAAATAGCTACGAAAGGCACAGCACTTGTTTTTTTGCTTGATCTACCTTTTTAAATTATTGATAGAGTGTGCCACAGTGGCAGTGACGGAAATCTTATCAACTTCGGTCCAGATTTTTTACAGGTTGTACTCTATGACGAAGGTGGATGATGCAGTTTGTTAATTCAAACCAGTATCTTTCTTTATGGTGTGTTCTAATAATTTATTTGAAATCTTCTTACATAAAACACATTTTGTAAAAACGTATAATGAATGGAACAATCGATAGGAATGACAGAACAGTTTCACCAAGCACCGGTCAGTGTTGCATTATGGCTATCAGCTAAAGCCGTGCGTCATAAAAATGTATTTTACTGACGTTGCGGCTGCCTGGAGGTATGCAGATGAAGGTTTGCTGAAATTCGAAAAGCAATATGTATTTGGGTGCGACGCCACTGAAGTTGCAAAGGTCTATGATTTATCTCACGAGGCGGGGTACATGCATTATCCAATGAAAACTGCGGTAGAGCTACGGCGATATTTACCTATCTACAGCATGCGGAAATTTATTCAGCTTTTAATAATAGCTAACGATTACGACCTTCGTTCGTTCAGTAGACCGTAGGATTTGGATATTAAAGATATCAGGATTTAGCCCAGCGTTTCTGTCGCTTCAAAAATTCAGTATTCTAAACAGTCAAGATTTTATCTAGGCATTGTGAAACTACCCACAAGATCCTTGCTGAGATCTAATTATTGAAGTCAAATGCCAACCGACAAGAAAAAAATTGCCCAAAAGTTCAGCACTTATCAGAATGTCATTTTATCGAATTGCGAATTTTCCAATTTTAATTATGTCGATTTTCGTCAACACGCAATAATTTCCTATCTTACTACGTAGGTTACAAATTTCAATACCGCTTTTCAAGATACTGATATGGCTCACCTATTTATAGTATTCCTCAAAAACGATGACATTAGATGAGTGTCGTTTCACTGTGAATAAAAGATAAAATAGTCCGTAAGATTTTATTTTTCCCTTTTTGGCAAAAAAGAACGCTAACATAAACGGTATTTTTTACGTTTACGGTAGGAAATAAAGCTCTAGTACAGTAGTATTCAAACGCTTTCTGGTTGGATGTTCCTAATCATTTATAGTTGCTTTGGTTTGACACATTATTATTAAAGTACATAAAACTGGCGACCTTCGTTGTGATAGCTCTCAGCCTAATTACACAAAACATGTTTTCGTCGTACGTATTGTGGGTATTTAAACCATGACATCCATAAAAGCTATGCATAAAATACTATAACTACTATATGCGACGATGAGTATGAAAATATAGTTTGCTATTCATACCTAAAACACGTAGATACACGCTATTGTAAACGATGGCGCCAAAACTGCGCTATAGTGTATGCTCGTAAACATTAATTTATACTTTAATTACTGTCAGTAGGCCTTGAGAATATCGCGTCGGTTTCACTAGAAATAGTTACCGATACCCGTACAGAACAGCACTTCAAATGCAGCATCGGGATATCTCTAACGAATGTCGTAGAACGCAGACTAAATTTGTATTCTCTTTATTGTAGTAGTTCACAAAATAAACACATTTGAGTTTGAAGAAATTTAATGAAAGTTACTCATATCGTGAAAACCGTAAATAATATTGTCTCAACTCTTATACACTACTGAATTCGATAATGCATCTCTGTCATTTACCCAGAAGCATTTGGCTTTCCACTGCGTTTCTTGAACTGACCCGTTTTATAAAACCCCCAAATCGGTTCTACAAAATTAGAAGTCACAATAAGAAGGAGAATCGAGTTCTTCTGTTTCCGACTTTTTACTCTTCACGCTAGCATGCCAAGAAAGTATCGCATTCACGGAAACTTTCGGCATCGAGTGTATATATACAGGGTGTCCGCAAACTTGGGGTTTTCCTTTTCAGAAACAACTACCCTTGAAATTTCAAAGGTAATGTGTAGTGAAACGAGGGCGACCAAGTAAAAAAAAAATAAAGGAAAAAGTACTCACTCTCCAGTTGACGAGAAGGGCTAAGTACGTCTCTGCGCGAAATCATACCGCTCCAACAGAAAATGAAATCAGCTGATGCGCTACCGAGCAGACGCACCATGCCAGCCCAAACATTCACCGAAAATGTTTGTTGAAAATGTGCCCGACGGACAGCGTGCGGATTTTCTCCTGACCAAACATGAGTGTTGAGAAAGTTATTCACCCCATTACGCGTGAATGTAGATTCGTCTGTCACCAATATGCACTTCAAAAAGTCCGGATTATTGTCATGTTGATGCAACAACTACTCACAAAACTGCACTCTTGCTGGAAAATCGTCAGGTTGAAGGACTTGTACACGTTGGACGTGAAACGGATACAGCCCCTCTTCACCCAGCGTTTGCCACACTTTAGTTTTTGATACTTGCACTTCTCTAGCCACGTCTTTAGTGCTTGTTGAGGGATTCTCGTCTACGCGATTACCTCTACAGGCGTGACCGTAACCGTCGGTTGAAGGTTGCATACTGACCTGACACACTGACCCCGACCCAGTTCTGTCGTCGGGTTAAGCCAGTGGCATTGTACCACTCTGTGATGTCGCGGCTACAGGACGGTATTCAGATATTTTTGATGTTGCAGAGCCCTTTATCTCGGTTCCCTTAAGACATTGGTGTATATGGTACTAAGAAAAATTGCTTATGTTTTCAAGATCTACACGTCGTGTAAAGGAAAACCCCAACTTTGCGGACACCCTGTATATTTTCACACAAAAACCATTTTACTCATTTTCATTAGTCAAAGTGCCTGTTTTGATCTGAGCATAATCAAGGGTTTTGTGGAGGGGCAATATTAAAAAATGGTTTTTAGACTTTTTTTCATTTTAGGACAATCAAAACAAAACGTGCGGTTTCGAAGTGTTGATTTCAAGTAAATGCAGATAAAAATCTCAATTTTCTACGTATGAACTATTTTGGTGTAGTTTTTAGTTGCGTAATTTGGAGTTACATTAATTTATACGAATATGCCTCTGAGAAGTATTGAGTATATTAGACCCTATTTTTTCACACCTAGTGCCATACGAGTCCGTGCTAAAAAGCACGTTTACCATATATTTTATCTTTTCGCTCTTATTCCTCTAAAGTTACGAAGATAATGTTTCGCCGACAGACAGACACCCTAGTATGCAACATTAGCGTTTTCACACTCGGAAGGCTTGCAACTTTGCAGCTCGAACGAAGTTAGTCATCGAAAAATTGAGTCACTTGACACCTCCGAGTGCATTGGAGAGCCGCGCGGCTTTTCTCAGAAGGCTGCCTGCGATGTTGCCACTTGTTCAACGGCGCCAGCTTTATATGTGTCGTGCCTGTTCATTATGCCCGCTACATACGTAACGATATATCGTAGCGATTCATCTGTGCAAACCGATTTGCGCAGATTTATCGATCGTGTGTATGAAAAATCATTGCAGATTTATCGTTCATGGCGGCAGTTACAATTTCTATAAGATAAATCGTTGTCGATCGCGTTTGCACAGTTTTATCGTCTTTGGCAGACAAAATCTAAGGAGCACCATGATCGCAACAAAAAAAATGCCGCCTACCACAGGCTGGTCGAAAAATACAAAAACATTGATCCAAATGCGAACAGGGACATAGTGGTTAAGAAGATTAATAATCCTAGAACTGCATATAAAAAAGAGCTTAACAAAATAAAAAAATCGCATAAATCCGGAGCAGGAACTGACGAGATTTATACTCCTCACTTGGTACTTCGAGTTGCTAAGTTTTTTATACGATCAAGAAGTACCGAGACCATCGATATCGAACATGGATGAGGACGAAAATGAGGTAGGCTTTATTTCTCAGAAATTATTTATTATTTATTGTTATATATTCCAATAGGTATTGTGTGATTATTACATGCTAAATACATTTATGCATTTTTGATATTAAGGTAGTACGTTTTCCATAGCAACTCTATTTATCCAAATACGCAATCAAGAAATAATCAAAGCTTAGCGCGTCATTATTGGGTTATACAGGGTTATCCAAATTAAATGTCCACCATTAGTAACTTTGTTATTAGTGAAAATACAAGTTGTTTGAATAAGCAAACTAGTAGCATTTTTAACGCTGGTAAAAATGAGAAATAAAAAAAAACAATTGAGAGTCGTTATTTTGATTTTTTTCAGTAAAATAACATTTTTTTAAATGGAAACCCCTGTATATTATATTTTTTTCTGTTAAAGCATCAAATTTTAAACAAAAAAGCTTACAATAACTTTTCTCCTAGGTTACAAATTGTTGAAGTTATGGCCTCCAATCTGAAACAATTAAATTGTATCGACAAACTTTATTTTCAACATCAACTTATAATCTTACAAAATACAATAACAATTTTTTTTAAAGAAGATGCTCGAAAACACCACCTTGTTCTTCAATACATTTTTGGGCACGTTTTTCAACTGCTCGAACTGTCTTAAGTATGGTCCTACCATCTATCTGGGTTATCTTTTCCCTAACTGCAGTCTTTAACGCGTCAAGGTTATCGTACCTTCGCTTGTAAATTTGGTTCTTTAAGTAACCCCACAAGAAGTAATCAAGTGGGTTTAGATCTGGTGATCTGGGAGGCCACTGTATTGGGCCATTTGTTCCTATCCACTGATCATTAAAAGTAGTACTTAGAAAATGATAAGTACCTCTGGAGTTGTGGGCAGGTGCGCCATCTTGCTGAAAATGCAGATGATGTCTACTTATAAGATCCAATTCGTCTAAGAAATTAGTCAGAATTTCTGACATAAATTCCACATATCTTTCACCAGTTAGGGTTCCCTCATAAAAGAACGGGCCAACAATTTTTGAACCAATTATACCGCACCAAACGTTGAAACTGAAACGGACTTGTGGGCCTCTTGGATGTACTAACAAAAGATTTTCTCTTGACCAATAATGGTGGTTTTTTCTATTAAACATTCCAGAATTTGAAAAATTTAATTCATCTGTCCATAAAAGGTAACGAAAGTTATTTACATTTTGGCGACAGAAGCTAAGATACCAATGGCAAAAAACAAGTCTTCTCTCTGGATCCCCTGCCAAAAGCGTTTGAACTGGTCGGTACTTATACGGAATAAATTTGTATTTTTTTAAAATCCTTTGAACAGTACCATAACTGAAATTAGAGTCCTTGAGAATATCTGCTATTGAATTCTCACGATAAGCTTCAAAATATCCAATAACTGCAATTTCCGTGGCCTCGCTTATTATGAATTCTTTTTTTGCCCTTGTTTTAGCAAAAACATTTTCGTTGCCCCTAAATTTTCGATAAAGTCTCAGAAAATATCGTTCATACGGTTGAATGCGAGCGGGATATAATTCACTGTAGTATTCTCTTGCTCTCAAGGAGGATTTTCTGCACACTAAATAGCATTCTAACATATCACACTTTTCTTCATGGGAGAACATTTTTCTTTAAATTAATGACACAATAAAGCTTATAAACAAGTATTTACACTAATGTTTGACATTATTTGATTTTATCATTGTTTTCCAAAGCCTTCTAGTTGCGAGTATGTCCAGTTTAACAATTTGTCGCTTATCTTAATGCTGTCAAATCGCGAACGCCATGTTGTTTTCATAGCCGTCTTAATATTATAATACTGCAAATAATTAAAAATATTTATCGTTATTTTGACTTTATTTTTGACTTTAGCGGAAAAGTCTTTATGAACTTTTTTGTTTAAAATTTGATGCTTTAACAGAAAAAAATATAATATACAGGGGTTTCCATTTAAAAAAATGTTATTTTACTGAAAAAAATCAAAATAACGACTCTCAATTGTTTTTTTTTATTTCTCATTTTTACCAGCGTTAAAAATGCTACTAGTTTGCTAATTCAAACAACTTTGTATTTTCACTAATAACAAAGTTACTAATGGTGGACACTTAATTTGGATAACCCTGTATAGGGTGACTCTCGATCATCGCGAAAAAAGTTAAGGTCAATGTACTCATGTGTACGAGCAACTCCTTGTATAGGACCAACTTTGGAGTCGTGAAAAAAAAAATCAGCTGTCCAATACATTTCGCTTCGCATTTCGCTTGATTGAATTGTAATTTTTCTATGGAACAGCTGATGTTTTTCACAATTTCGAAGTTGGTCCCATGCAAGAGTACACTGACCTTAACTTTTTGTCTTTGAACTACACACTCCGCTACTTTTTTTTCTTTAAAAACATAACCAGGCCCAATAACGCAAGTGCGTCATCATCTTCCATCATGGATGACATGTTTCTTGCGCGAGCTTCTGCGGAGAACTGAAGATCGACGCAGATATCGGTGGCGTGTGGAGACGCTAGGGTATTTCGATTTAACTGCACAGTCTGAAATCGCTACGATATATCGTTACGTATGTAGCGGGCATTAGTTACTTGCAATTCACCAATTATCTCATTGCGAAACGATTCTGTTCATTCGGGAAATCGCACTTCCTAGATTAGACTTGGATTTGCAAGGTTGCATTCTCGTAATGGTTATGTTGTATCCCAATTCTGTTCCACTGAGAATGTTGAACATATGCTAACCATAGGGTTATAATATACAGTGTACGTAATACAGTGACACTTTAGACAAAAATAGATTCACTTAACTTCACTAGAAGTTTATTTGGTATTATTCATATTCATTGGTAATTCAACGATTCACTAACGTTTTGACGACGCGACGAAAATAGAAACTGGAAATTTTTGTTACACATTTTTCTGATAAAATGAATGAAAATGATACCCCCTGGAAAGGTCAACATTTAGATTTGGGATTCATTATCGTTTTATGCTAAATTTATAGTAAGCTTTCAATGTATGGATATTTTTGCTGTTAGCTTGATTAAGATGGTTCATTAATGTAGATTCCATTTACAACATTTAACGCATAAATTGGTAGTTAATTTTGAATTCACGGAAAGTGTAGAAAAAGATATATTGATAAGCCTGAAAATGCAAAGCATAAAAAACAATGATTTTTAAATTAACAAACTGTGTTTTAATATAGCTGTCTTACATACAAGTCCCGCCAGCACTGTACTATGAAGGCTTTAAATTTAAGCTTCGCTGATCATTCTTTATATCTGTATTGAATTCTAAAATGTTCTAATATTTATTGAAACAAAACGAGATCAGATTTCCATTTTAAACTTAATTAGATGAGGAAGGAAAAGTAACTCAGTCTGTCATTCGCAAGTGTTAATCTACTAATTTGTAAAACTATGAAAAAGTCTCCAGAAAAATAAACATAGCACGTGATCGCGTTGTTCGAATTCCTGCTATTATTTCAGAAACCCCTTCCTTAGTATTTTTTCAGTTAAAAAAAGAGTGCTGCCTCATTTAGGAATAGTTGTATTTTATCAATATTAACTTAATGAATGTGTCGAATATTAAATGATAGATTAAAGAACTTTTATGGTGGACCTTTTAAACTCTGGCATTCTGATAATCTGTATCATCGTCAGAGTGTGGGTCTACTATGATGTCGGGCGTCGCGCATAATATATAACGTGATGCAACCAGGCCGCTGTGTAAAATTCTATAATAATGCATCAGACTGCCGAAGGGAGCGTTTCACTCTGCGCAGCAGCCGCTTGCGACCGACGCCCGCTGTGCCGCCAATGCAGGATGCATGCAGATCGTAGTAAGCCGCTGCTGCCATTTGGCGGGAAACCAAAGTTGGCCATTCAACCATACTGACGCTGCGCCTTGACGCGTCTGTCTTGCAGCGACGTTGCCTCATCGCGTAAGGTAGTGGTGATGATGCTGCAGTCTGTAGTAGACGTAGTTTTGGCGCCAAAATGGGCGAACAGTGCCGCATCTAGGGCAAGGGCTCAGTGCCACGTAAGATACGAGTGTGGGCAGCAAGGATGATAGTACTCCTGTAACAGGAAATAAATAATCTTTTGCTTGAAAGCAGCATATTTTTTGGAGCGTGGATCGAAAGAGGTTTTTATCAGATATGAGCAAATTATCAGTGCCAAAGAATACATAACAGCATAAATATGATTTCATGTAATAATTATTGAACCAAACAGCAGGTACTTGCATAAGGAGTTAATATAAGTGTATAGGCCTTTTCACGATTTTCGGCGGCTCTCAGTAAAACTACAAAAATATCTTTCACACACCCATCTTCCACATCCACCCATATTACGGATATTTGTTTATGTAAACTCGCATAAATACGTTTTTTAATTTTGTCTCACTGCCTTGAAAATTGTCACGTTAGTATGATAGCTAGCTGCAATATAAAACACAGAAACGTCTGAAGATACCGCCGCCTTGAATATTCACTTGTCAACTTATGATGACTCTTTCACATTTATGCATGTCACTGTCATTCTGACAACTAGCTTGTCATGGGCGTACGATTTGAGTTTAACTTTTTGTTGATCTTCAGTATAAAACATAGAAACGTCTAAGGATGCAACTATAATGTCGGTAGTCTGTGTTAATTTATGGAATATTTTCAGAAAGTGCACTAAAATAACGGTTCTTTATCAGCCTATTTTTGTGTCTATGCAAGAGCAGCTGCGTTAAGGATCAGCTTGCGCAGAGGGTATTTTTGCTTAGTGAAATTAAGTTCCGCACATGGTACAGTTGTCAGTCCATTTACTTATTTCATATGACATTGTGACGCAACCGTAAAAAGCATAAAAATAGCTATAAGGCATTCTTCCCATTAAAAAAAGAACGTTCTTTGATAATAAATTGCTCATTTTCCGCTTGTTGAGATTAAACTGGGTTGCCTTTTTAAAGATCTTTAGGAATTTTTAAGACTGCCAAGTTGACGTATACTCCAAGTTTCATCAACGTTGCGATTTGAGGTAATTCCTGTGCCGTTTAATTCACTTGGATATGCGTATAGATAAATAAGTATGCAATTTTGGATTCTTCATAACTTTATAAGGGTGCAGCTGCACTGACAAGAAATCGCCACGCGCCGGTGAAGAAACCAACGAGAATGCGGAATCTGGCGTAATCAGTGCAAGCGAATGCAACGGCGGCGTTCCATTTTTTCTTTCTTCTCTCTGTTTACTTAAAATTAGATATTCCAAAGATATTATGGAATGTTTGTTGTGGTATCCGCTTGTGATATATAGACCGGAAAATTTCCCTTCCTAAATTATATCTGCATACAATTATTTTTGCGTCGTATCGACATGGCGAAAATACTTATCGATCGTCTGGCGTATATCTATTATATGCTAGTACTACAGTACAGAGTATCCCCGCTAATATTAATATTCGAAAGTATCTTGCCTTCAGTGGATGTTACGCTTTTCTAATCTCTATACTATACACCATTTTTATTGAGCATGTAGGTCAGTCTGATGATATTATTATTTTCATATAAAACGCTAATTCAATTTTTTACTAGGATTTGTGTTATAGGGAAGTACTTATACGTACTCCCAACTTACCAAAAACTTTTTGTAGTTTGATATAATTGTCCTTTTACATTTCATATGATGTGCTTAATTCTAGCCAATATTTTGCCAATATTTTTAAACTTACACGCACCTTATTCGGGTTGTACTTTGGATTTTCCGTTCTATATTTGTTCGGTTATTTTTACGTCAACTTTCTCTGGATGTGGATTTTTTGAAATATTGCAATGTGTCTCCAAAATGAACTAAAATAGAGCTTCATTTATTACACAGAATGTGAGTATTTATTTTCAAAGTTGATATGTTTCTCACACCTCAGAAGAGCTTATTTTGTGTTATTCCTTTTGTATTTATTACATTATTAAATCAATACAACATATGTTTTCACTTATACACTTTAACTGATGTTTTTCACTTATACACATTAACTGATGTTTTCGTAAAGTCATTAAGCTGCTAATAATAAAGCAATTAACTCTTAATCCATTAGAATAATCGTGTCTCAGAACTTTCATGTCAAATATGCGACTACTTCTTTGGCTTGGAATTTCATTTATGCTGAACACAGGAATGCGTGAGATCAGCTGTTTTTATTAGAAAGAACTATTTGTCTGTTGTTCTGCTGATGTTGTAATTACTATAATAATGACATTTTCAAGGTAACTGCTGCTACTTAGAAATTTTGAATGAACGTTGATACAAGGTGCTTGTATATTTTCTAAGTGATAAAGAAATAGCAATCTCGGCAATCTAGTGTCCACATGTTATATTCAATTAGGTGTTTAAGAGTGTCTATCATCTTCATCAATAAAACACACGCAGTTTTCTGCCCACTTCAGGCTAGCTCTTGTCTCGTAAGGAATTGATCTAGTAAACTATTAATGCTGTTTCCTCGTCAACTCAGACTTTATATCTGGAATTAACATTCTAGTCCAGGCTCCATGTCTCCCAGCTTTCTTGATATTTAATAATTAACGCCCTTTTTCGCCATCGTGAGCTCTTCCACCCTTTTTATATAGCGCTCAACTGGCTTCAACTTACATTCCATCGTCTTATAACCCCGAGACTTCAGCTCTCAATTGAAAATAATCAATTACTGTTCCTCGACGATGTCATGTTTTCGACCCCTTTCGCAATTTTAATGACGCGTTCAGAAACTTTTTTGTCAGTTCCCGACGAGAAAATATTCGTCATTTTCTCATCTGGCGCATCCTCATCGCATTTTTTGCAAGCTATTTTAACGATGGTGGTACCGAATCGGAGAAATGCATTCGGGCTTAGGCCTTTCGACGACGGGCCGGGAGGCCGATGCGAATTCTTGGCGGAGTTTTCCCCCCAATCATACCAGACCGGTTTAGGTCGGTTCTTTGACTCCTTGCCAATTTCGGGGCGTGGTTGCCGAATTTGTTTATTGCATCCGGTGCATATGCATGAATCAACTGGCATTTTGCATCTCTCTGAAAAGCCGACAACTACATATGTAGTAGGTAAAGAGATAGCGACTGTTTACGATGCCCCACACATTTCAACAAGAGCCTGAATTTTAATGTTTGCGTACCTTTAACAGTACTAGAATTTCAAATATTTTCACACTTGCATCACTGGTAATAATTACAATGCGAACAGTTTCAAACAGCAATGAGAAAAATCCGGATTTAAACGTGAAAACCCTGTCTCTAGCTAATAAATATAAATGTGTTGAAGATATCATGGAATTTTCCACTGAAACAAGTGTGTATGTCTGCGAATGTACTAGATTTCGGTCCCACCCTTTGAGCTAGATAGTAATTTTTCATAGTCAAAAATATTCTTTTTTCTACTCTGCCAGCATAATTTATGACCGTTTTGAAATTGAGCCCAAACAAAAACAAAATATTAGATGAGGAACAATTGCTCCAGGTTTATCGGTTATGTCCTTTAAAAAAATATCGCTACAATAAAAAACTTCTTTGTAAATACTCAATTTATGGTAAAAAATTAAAACATGAATGAACCAATAACTTCCGATAAAGCCGTACCCAGACTGTCAACTCGAAAAAACTTATATATGTTTGCTGATTTCTGTATACATTACACTTGAAATCTGTATCGCTGTTCACTAATCATTCTTACCAAATGCATTGATAAGTTTGATAATGCCGAAAAGCCTCGTCAATTTGTTTGTTATAAACCACCGCCAGAAAGTAATATTATCGTTTTACAACCTATTTTATATAGTCAGGCGCAGAGCTAAAAAATCTTGAGGTATGCATTTTGAAAGAAATGGGTACTTTGCGTTTTATAGAAATTTGAATATATTGAAAAAATCGAGACATTATGATTAAACCCATTTTGTTAAATACTACTACTGAGAAATATGTTTTTCCACCATTTGTAAACCTCTATAAATAATTGTAATAATTCCATATCACGCTGGAACTTAAACCTAATTTTTATCGAAATCCATGAAGCTTTATGTGCTTCATGGTAAAAGCAAATGATCTAATGAAAATTAGTACCTGTTATGTGAAAGATATCCGCGGTTCAGATCGAGTGGATAAAATATGAGAAACGCCAGTGAAAATCGGCAACAATGCGCCTGAAAGACTCACATTGGCCGGTCAGATGGATGTTCCCTTCACTGTTTCTAGGTAATTGGTTCTGAAAACGGTCCCGTCTAATTACCTAAAATATGCCCTAATGGCGCGTTCACCTGAGTGCGAACCGGCTTTACCGACGCTTCACGCCACCAATTAGGCGAATTCGATTTTTCACTAATATGCATCCCCCTGTCTTTTTATATCCGGCCAATTTACAGGTTGAGGGTGTGTCTGAGGAACGTTCCTTTTTGCCGGCTTGCCTCATGTAGGGTGATTAGGGTTAAATGGGGTATATACGATATTTGGGTTTTAAGTGACACCTAAGAAAAATAGATAATTTGTTTTCATATACATTTTGTCACAAGATATATATGTACATATTTGACAGGGTCAGATAATATTTTAATTTGACCAAGAGAAAATGCTTTCATTACTTGAACTACACACCAAAGTCTTTAATTAAAATGAAACCTTAAATACTTACAATAATACATTTTTATGAATACTCAATAACATTACTAGAACGATATCGTAACTAAAAATGTATTCGTGAAAATATTTTCAAAATAACTTTAATGAGTTTTATATTGATATCAAATGAGTTGACAATAACCCGTATAATTTTGTTTAAAAAATAATTTAAAGTGAAAAAAATGACCTTATGTAAGGCCAAAATGACACTGATGTTAAAAATCTACAATTAAAAAAAAATGTATAAAATATAGTGTTCACTTGAAAACTTACGTTTTGCTGTGAGCTAAGATTATAATTTTAACGTCGACGACAGATGTCACCAAAGCGAGGGACCCCATTTACAAAATAACGGCGCGAGCAACTCACAGCCCGCTTCTGTGTTTTTGAGTTAGATTGATGTAAGTGTGAGTAGAAGGAATTGGTCATGGCAGCAACTTCGACTTTTTCCCCCACATTATGGAATGAATGAATCAAATGAAAGTAGAGGCATACCGGACATCACGAAGATCCCGCGCATGGGCCACAGACCTTTTTTCTCACCTCTACCTTCTTTAAGCCTCAAGTCCCGTCCTAGTGAAGTAACGATATGTTGTACAGAAACAAACTGAAAGTAATAGTAGATGATGTCCTTGATGATTCGCTTGATATGAATTATATATGATATTCAGGTAGTGCCTTTTGTGATACGAGCGTATCTGTAGCAGAATCGGAAAAAGACGAAATCTAGTTACAGAATTGATTGTGATCATAGTATCCATCGGTCAGTAACAAATAGTTGTCTGACTAAGAAATCTGCGGTAGCATATAGCTGCTAATATATCACTGTCCAGATAAAACTAACTCATTTCCGTGTGCTGTTTACTGATCAATAATCGCGATATATATTATGGACCAGTCAGTTTAAGCTCTATTATGCTGAACGGTAATACATATTAACGATATACGCATAATTAAATGTTTGGTGAATCAATCGGTAAGATTATAATTTGAGGTAGTGGTACAGAAACAATTTGTATCGAAGACTATATCTAAAAACCTTAAGACGCTAGCTACCGATAGTGTCATACTGATAGAGAAATTGAATTTTACAATTTTGAGAGATTTGTGATGCCACTTTTCAACCTGAGCCTAGAAATGCTATTTCTGATTCACCGTATTAAGCTGCTTGAATCAGATTCCTTAGTTTTGTTTAGAATTGTTTGACGTACTTAGTGAGCTCTCTACATTAATATGTAGTTTATAAATAGAAACTGCAATGATAATGATCATCAAATCAATGTTTTTTACCCAATTTTCGCTTGCAAAAGAGGGCAGTCGCTAGCTTAACCGATATCTGTCCTAAAGGTACTGGACCATGATGAACGTCCACAATTCCCCATTTGTGGCTTTAATATAAATTCAAACAAGGATATTATCGGAAAAGGAGACTCCGAAATTGGTTTGATATCCCTCCCTCCTACTCACAGAAATTAGTTTTCCGAACAGGCAAAAATGGCGTTTGAATGCCCTTTTGGGGGTGACCGAACTTTTCTAATAAACACGTTAACGTCTGCTTTTTTATCGTCCGCAAAACGATCGTATATATGTAACATATTAGCAGACAATTTTATTGGTCGCTTGAACCAATATGGCCCTATTGAATGCAGCTCATCAGGTGATGATATAATACGTACGCAACATAACGTAATAGTAATAATAATAACAATAACAGTTTATTTACATCTACGCTTTTCTTAGCTTCTTGGACCCTATACTTACCGGTTTCGATATTATAGGCGGAAAAAGTGTTTGTACTTTTATCTACGAATGTTTGGTCTGCCTGTCGTTTTGTCTGTTGATTCTTTTGCCATGGCAAAATTTTGGAAATCACTAAGGTGTTATTTGCTCTTTGCTTTTTATTTCCCACGACTACTGGCGAGGAATTGTACCCGCGAAAATTTTTGAAAATGAGATGTTTTATTTTTTGACATGTCCTTGAACCGCATATAATTTGGGAAGCACTGCTCTGATTCTGATTAAATTTTCACTCAAGGTTATCACTTTTCCAAGGACGAAAAAAGCTTATAATTTTTGAAAATCGACCTAGTGACTCATTTTGGAAAAAAAATTGAGGAGTGAAAAGTTGGTGGTGAGAGGGTGGCAGGGAGTATATCTTAATATTTGGCATTAGTGGATGTATTCGCTTCAACTCCGGAAATTATGCAATTACTGTTAGACATATTTCACAAATAAATTTTCCTCCACATTCCCGCTTGAGATTTATGGGCCGAGTGATACAAATATTTCTTCCAATACAACCGACGATCCGCTGGCCAGGCGCATGAGCATGAGTCATCACAAACGGTTACTGGCGAAGGGAAGGGAGTAATAGTCTAGCCAAATATAACAAAAATTGGCGTCAAGTATGTTAGCTTTGCACTGAATAATTCAAAGCATATTGTGAAAAGCATGATTGGACATTTATTAAACTAATATATTTCGATATGCACGCATAATTCCTAGCATCTTAAACATTTGTTGAGAAATTACCATTTAAATAGATCCGATTTAGGAAATCCCCTAGAACGAAATCACGTTGAAATTATGTAAATGTAAATATATTCACTTTAACAGAGAAAAAATGTAATCCGCCTTCAAGGTCTGGCAGCATGTAAGGAATTTGATTGTTTTTGGCTTTGAATTATATCGATACCCCGGTTATTCTAGTTATGTAACTACATATTAGACATGTTTCGCGCATGTTCCCGCACATTTGCTTTCAAGAAAGAATGATAGAAATCTTTCAACACCCGTGCTGAGCCGACATTGTGTTTCGGTGATATCCGCCGATTAAGTGCAGTGAAGATAGAAAACGAACCCATCGCGTACTGGCTGATGCTGAGGTTGTCATCGCAAGTGTGATCGGATAGCTATGTTGCCTCTTTCACTAATTGTGAGGGCCTATTTGAATCATTTGATTCATTTAATTCCTTTGTTATGCATGCTCGTAGCTAAGTTTTTTAGAAGGATAACTTGTGCCGAAAATAATAATTTATGAACTGATGACAGTGCTGTGTGGGAAGTGCAGAGTCAACCTGCTTGACACCATTTATTTCAAAAAGCTAATAAACGTTATTTTAATAATCCAGTAGAACGTCAGCAATTTCCTGTATTGTTTATCAGTGAGAAAATCGCAAAACGTATTTTAGAAGCTACAGTGCTGCTTCATATTGAGTGTTTTAGGCTGAAATGGATTATAAATACAATACAAATGTATGCACGATCCACTGAAATTTTATCTTGTAGCTTCAAGGATTCTCTGTTGCCAACTGGACCATCTGAATATTGTTCATTTTTTATCAGATAGATCGTCAAGTTATGATAATTGCTGTGTGGGTATGCACCTTGATGTCACACATATAGAACTCAGATTATGTCAATATTTGACAGACATGGTATATGTGTTGGTATCGTAACATTTTGAGTGTATACTTCGATACTTGTAGCATATTGGAATTACTTATTTGTTGCATCATACTGCATTTCTGTTCTGCTCAGTCATCCGGGTTTCTGAATGACTCAAATTCATATTAAAACGATTGACGCTAATATCGGTTTGTTAAATGCAAATATGGAAAGCAAACGCGCATATCATCCATCTGTGTGATGATGTTGAACGTTGATAATTTAGTAGTACTAATCTGTATGTTGGTGACATCAGTTTCGAGTTCGAGTAATGTATCCGCTGCGGTAACCCGAAACCGGACGTTTTCCATCAACTTTTTCTTCGCTACACATGTAAAAAGCGAATAATCGTTGAAGTGACAGTATTTCGCGTATTTGTCACCCGAGTGTTATGGCGAATTAGCGACAGTCATTTGGGTTATAGTCCGGTGAAGGAAGAAAATTCACAAATGTATTACTTTTGTATAATGTCAGGGCTATATTTTTTAGATCCTGTTAGTTCACGTCCAGACTCTAATAATTCATAATAATCTCATTATATGTATATAGCTATCAAAAATAGTAAAAATAAAATTTCTAAACTTCCTCTTCAGCTTTTCGTCTGTCGTCATTATTGAAGCTATATTATATGGCAAATCAAAAACTTTTGAAAGTGACTGAACTTCAGCAGGTTTTAGATATTATAATTGTCTAGAACCTTGGACATACACGTTTTATCACGTAAGGCAGTGATAATGTGTTGAAAATAGAACCAGTTTCCGATCTTTACTTGTTAATTTGAAATGAATAACCTACTGATGACAACAATGCAAAAGAAAATCGAATGCTATTAGCTTTCGGTTCATCGTACAGAAATATTCCCTTATCAGGTTTTAAAATACTATATTCATTTTCGAGTTGTAGTAGTCTCAAACAGTATCAGGTGTAAGAGGCTATGCCAAACTAGCCAGAGTCGTATTCAGTACTCAAGTGCCCGATGACGGTGTTACGAGTAACAGAAATCTGCACAGGCCTCGAAGAGACTGTATTTGGTTTTTTGCGCTCATTTATGTAGCAGTTAAATACTTCGATAAATTATTACAGAATGCAGGCGTCAAGTGAAACACAGATATTCAGACCTGACCTATGTTACCGAGGACCTGAAGATACAGCGATCATACTTTTAACGGACTTCACGTCAAAATGAATTTAGTTTAGTAATAATGGAATGGACAGGAATCCAGGATGCAGAACAAATTTTCCAGCTAGCCGAAAATAGAAAGGAACTCGGCATTGTTATCGCTAACTTTGGGGAACCTAACATGGCACAAGAAAGAAGAAAAACAGTAATAATGACGAGATTATTTTTCAAGTGATTGTTGATTTGTGACTTTAAGTCCATAAGTATTATATTGACTGTGCTATAACAACCGACTGGTTAACGAGTCTCCAGCAGTGTTTTTCTTTCGCGGAAATCCGAGATATTTTTAGGTGTATATCGTCGCATGCAAGGCGCGACTCACTGTGAATTTGGCGCGAAACGATCGACTAGAGACGTGAGACGTCCTTCTCCTCGCTGGCCTCCACTAAGTCGTCTGTTATTTTTGGTATTGGCCCATATACGAGGTGCATACTGTAATATCGATGAAAAAAAAACCTTACGAAGTATTACCTTATCCTCAAAACGCATTGTCAAAAACACATGGTAAATCTCGATTCGCCTAAGACGCTTACACATTCCACAAAAAGTACAGCATGCTGGTATTATATAAGGAAAAACGTATTACCGGGTGGGGGCTTGAACTCCATAGCCGCTACCGAATACGCCAATAAATTTGAGATTTGATATACAGTGCTTCTCAAAAAGATCCTCAGGTTTGCAGACCGAAATTGGTCCATTTGTTGTATTTAGAGCAAAACTGGCAGTAGAAAATGAAAGTAGGACGCGCACTATGCAGAGCAGCTGAAGGACAAGATTCTGCAAGCTATACAAAATATTCCTCACGAAACGCATCGAAAATGATTGAAAACGTAATCAATAGGAGACAGTTTTTCGTGGCTTCCACAAGCAACATTTTATATAATATCGTTATACTAATAATTTCTTTCACTAAACGGTTAAGATAAAATATGGATCTATTTCATGAAGAAACAAATCAGTCACTTACATATTGGGCATCTACAGTAATGGACAAATGTATAGACAAATTAATATTATGCTGTATTTCTTTTTTAACTTGTTTTATTAATACACCAACCTGTATACATAATTCGTTATAGCATAATACTCACTTATACATAAATAAATTCATTCAATAAAAATTTAATTGAAAAAAACTGGAACTATGAAGGACAAAAATATATAAACAAAGCAAAACAATTATAGAAAAAAGAAGCAAAGTTCATTGAATTATAGAAACCCAACCATGTTTGTGTTAATATTTTGTAGCATAACCATTATTCTCAATCGCCGCCTGGCATCGTCTTGGCATAGATTGTAGAAGTTTATTGATATAAGATTCATCAATTTGTCTCCACTTTTGCTCTAAAGCGGCAAAAAGTTCATCCTTGTTTGAATAATTTTTATCTGGTATTTGCTTATCTAAGTATTCCCATAGATTTTCAATGGGGTTTATATCGGGAGACTGTGAAGGCCATTTGAGAACTGGTATTTTTTCATCCAGAAAGAATTTCTTTGCGAGATTTGAAGTGTGCTTCGGGTCATTGTCTTGCTGGAAGATTGATCTTAAGGGCATATTGTCTTCCATATAGGGTAACATGACATGCTTTAGTATGTCTGTGTATAGAAACTTATCCATAATGCCATCTATTCTATGTAAAGGTAGGTCCCATCCCAAACCCCGAAAAGCACCCCCAAACCATAACAGACCCGGCTCCATGTTTGACAGTGGGCAAAGTGTACTTGGGGTTCAATCTTTGTCCACTAGGACGTCTAACGTAATGAACACCATCTGATCCAAACATATTGAACTTGGAATCGTCACTGAAACATATCCTCTTACAGTCACAGATGCTCCAATCAAGATGCAACCGTGCAAATTGTAATCGGTCCTTACGGTTTTTCCTCGAGATTAGCGGCTTCTTACTAGGGCGACGTGCAAATAACTTCAAATCATTTAATCTTCTACTTACAGTTTTCTTAGAAACACTGGGGCAATTCCTGTTGTCTCGATTTCGGCTTTTATTTGTCTTGGGGTTTTAAACGGATCTTTGGACGAAATTACTTTTATTAATCTAACTGATCTAGCATTTAGTTTTCTAGGCCGACCACTTAGAGGCTTCCAAGATACCTTTTTGTTTATATTTGTTCAATATTGCCCAAACTGCTTTACGCTTCAGCTTCAAATTTTTGGCAATATCGACTTGACGTTAACCATCTTTGTATAACTCAATGATCTTAGTTTTCACATCGAAAGAAATTTCTGGACCACGAGGCATGGTCTTAAAATCACTCAACTTATTTCACGATACTTGATGAACACAAACTAATCCTCTTCTGACACGAAACTGTACTAAACTAATGTTGAAAAGAATTTGTCTACATATTTTTGTCCCTCATAAAAAACTGCTTATATTCAGACTTGTATTGTGTTCATTGCAGATAATGTAAAAACAAGGAATCTAGTTTTACTACTAATAACGCATTTGTTTATGGAGCAATGAAGTATGAATTCGTTTTCTAAAGGTATTTAGGTAAACATTCATATTTGTCTATATACTTTTGTCCATTACTGTATATACAGCTATAAAACAGGCCTTTATTCCCTAAACTTAATAAGTTTATTCCACCACTTGTCTAATGCTCGTTTCATCCAGTCTCTGATATTCCTGCTCCTCAAATCTCCCATAACCGCATATTGGGCATACTGTACTTATATTCAAATTGGCACCACCTTACAGCAAATTCTAAAATAACCTAATCGACTCATTTTTTTGGCTGCTTTAATGAAATTTGCCCCCTATTGTTGGATGGATTTATATCAGCTTTTGGTAGAAATCGATTACGTGACCACCCCGTGCATAATTGTCCCTTAGATCGGAGCAATATCTGAAAGAGGGGAGAGGGGTAGGGGTCAAGGGAGACGCTGCTACGGGGTACGAGCCCTAGTTTTCCTTACATTATACCCATACGGGCATTGTTGCAACGTCATTGCGCTTTCGAGTTTCTCATAGAATAGAGAGCAACTTAGCTAGTGATTGTTAGCGAGCAGTGCAGTAGAAGCAGCTGCATGCATTCTCTCCTATCAAAGCCAATGTTGATTTATGGGACGAACGGAAAGACGTTTTAGGATGACAACGGAAATTACAATTAAGAGGCTTGTATGGCCATCCACACACACAACCAACGATTCAACAGAAGAAGAGGGCGACCTATGTAGTGCGGCCAATGATCTGGGTCGGGAGTTTTTTGTCACACTGTTTAGATTTGCTTTGTCACCATTAAGAGCATCATTCTGTTTCGGTTATTATAGTCTATAAAATTCTGAATGCTATTTTTTCACTTAGACTGCGCTTTAATTGCACAGGATCAGGGTCTATTTATAAGCAAGATTTCCATTTAAATATTTCAACCTTTTTTCAACATCTTCTTTTAACTTAGTACTTATAGTATTTGTTCTTCAGTACCCTAAAATTTTGATATTTTTATGCATTTTCTAATGTTTAACTAATTATTTTTGTAAGAGAGCATGGTCGCAACACTTACTACTTGAAATGTATAATGAAACTCACTGAGACGCAAAACATATAAACATATAATGTTTTTATTGTGACCGCAGTCATTTTTACATATGTTTTGTGTCTTTGTGAGTTGTTTTATTATCGATTTCATGCGCTAATCTAAAAATTAAAAAAATATTCGAAAATCAACTTAAAATTTTAGTTATTTTCATGGCCATACACTCCATATAGACGCTGATCTTTTAGCTTTAAACGGTTCAACAATATTCACATACAAATAAACTCAGTCATGAGTCAACCTACTTGATTTTTGAGAGCCTCATAATATAGCTGTCTCTGAATTATTTAAAACTCTTATTAATTTGAAAATGTGGTGCGCCACTCTAGATATGTTCTTCCATTATTCCATACTACAAATCAATGAGCTTGCTTTACACGGTGGAAGTCAATTAAAAAGAAACTAAATTAGTCTTCAAAAAATAATTGATCATGACTAGATATTAGTTTACACCAGTTTAATGCGTAGAAAAGAAAATGTTCTATATTCAATTTTGTGTAATACACGTGCTGGAGTGGTATCAATATCAAACTCTGGATTTTATCTGATTGTATATTTACATAACCATTTAAAATACAAGGTCTATTGCCGCTGTTGCTTCTGAAAATGTTTGACCTTTTACTAGATCTTTGCAATACATACCGGCACCAGTGAGATAAAAAGTGGTTGTTAAGGTCATAGGCTGTGTGATAAAATTATTGGCGATATTCTGGAGCTTAAATCGAAGTGCCTATAAAGAATCTTATCATATGTAATATAAATGTTAAAACTTTTATAGCCCAGCCAAATAAGTGTAGTGTTCATAAAAAATCATGAGATTATGTGAAAACTTTAAAATGAAGAGGGTCGAAAATCCGTCCTCAAAATACATAAATTTTATAATATAACGTTGGAAGACTAATTCTAAGTATTGAGGCACAGTTTATCAGAGGCCTGTTATATTTTGGTTCTTAGTTGTCTAAAAAAAATGACATCGTACATTTATGATGTACATAATTCATCTTGGAATTGTTCTAAGAAAAATTGTTGATTCAAACCATGTAGTAGAAATGGGTGCTTCATAATAACGCGTCAGATATGTTCGGATGAATGAACCGCCTCTTTTAAGTATACAGAGGGATTTCGGTATTAACAACAACTAAAGATTAATGTTATTGATTCAACCTGCCGAATATAGAAAAAACAAATTTGGAAATGTGCTGTCTGATACATGATAATTTACTTTTTTATAGTAATATTATGACAAATCTACACTTATCAGTATCAAATCTAGTTTTTAAGTCACGCCATATAGGTATGTTTTCAGAATGAAGTATGGCAGCTTTGAGCGTATCATTTTTGCAAAAATCAATTAACCCTGGGTTTAATTCTTGCCGTTTTTATTCCATCGAATTTTCTTTATTGAAAAATTGAAATCGTTGCCACATTTTCTAACATCTTAGTTCACGAGTTGCACCAATAGGTCTTATATTTAGAACGCCCATTTTGATTTATTTAAGCATTCTCTTCAGGAAAAGGGTACTTATTTTTAAATATGTTACCACGTACATTTCGGTGTAACTCTTCCATATAGGTAAATAGTATTCGTATATGGCAATTTTTTTATTCACTGTGATATATATTCATGCATTATAATCCACAGACAGACAACATGCTCGTCGTTTCGTCTGCTAAATCCGATAGTTGAAACGTTAACTTTTACGGTTTTTGTTATTCCACGAAGAAAAATTCTTGGCAAGGTATTTTTACAGCTGTACTTGCACTATTGTCGTGCGTGTAAATAACATTATTTTGTAGAGTCTGTTGGACAAATAACCGCACATCCCGAGCATTTGCATAAAAATTCAGGTAACAGCCTTCATTTTTTATATGCCTTACACCAGTCAAAGTAGAAGCCGTAGTTGTTTGTGTCGATAAGACAAACAATCAGTTCTAGTAATATTTAAATTTTATAGACTGCCAAATACAATACAATGAAATCTGTGATAATACTACTTAGCGATATACGGACACGATCTGGTTAAAAATTATTTGGGACTATAAACAGCTTTTGTTGAGAAGCTTTTGAGATTCTTGTTTAAGTACCGTTCCTATCTATTTACAGTGCAGCTATTCCCAAAAAAGTCTGACAGAAATCTAAAATTTGAGTAATCTGAAAATGTAGTTCCTGTTTTTTTTTTCCGGGACGCTGATTACGAATTAGTTATCAGAATTACTACACGTATATTCCTAAAATCGCGAAACCAGGATACTGCATCCAGGACCAAAACTCGTAGGGTATTGAAATGAGACGATCCTTCTTATCGAAGACAAACAAGTATAACATTTTTACAGCTTAAAGATCAGGATACCCATATTACCGTTGAACTGTTATTTAACGTACATTATGTGAAAACTATCAGCAGTGTAATGTTCAAAAGCTATTTAACAAAACTTTTTTGATAGGAATCAGTGGCATTATTTATTATGTTTTTTATGCATATGAGATATTAACGTGTTATTCTGAGACTATACTATACTCGTAAATTCATTATACACCACGTTTGGTTTTTCAGTATTCTTTGACTGCACTATAAGTCGTCATTGGCGGCGCAGCGTAGCTGTGTTGGAAAACATCCTCGCTTTTCTGGAATTTTTATCGAAATGGAATAAATGTCAACTGTAGTAGGATTTAATAGCATACATCGGTTGAATGCACCCATGTGATTTCTCAGACGCATCACATTGTCTCAAATTACTAATCAGCTTTCTAAGAGTTGTAGTTGTTTGTCGTTTAAAAAAAATATATGGAAAACACGTGTGGTGTATACGTGGAGTGATACGTTGCGGGGATTACAGTATTTTTAAAACAGATACACATCTCTGCTCCCTACTTTCCAAACTGGTATTAAATTTGATCTGAATTGCCCATCATGTGCAAGAATTAGTTGCTGAGTTACTGTATATGTGATTTTATTTTGGTGTTTATGGGTGTTGAGTCTTCCGGATCGTAGTAGTAAGGGGTTTATCACCTTTAGTTAGATCCAAATTTTCCTTTATACTTGTATGTGTTGCAGTAGCTGTATGTTGCTTACATCTTGCATTGCTTGTGCTACATCGCAAAAACACAATAGAAGAATTCTCAAACATAACGAAAAGAATGTTTGTTGCTAGCCAGAATAAATTGATTTCTCATAGACCGATCCAGGTTCTACGTATTTAAGTGGAAATCTATAAGGATTAGATAGTAACATATATTTTCTGAGTATAAACGTAATAGAAGTTCCAAAAAAAACATATGAATTTGAAAGTCAATATTTGCGGTCACATTCCTTTTCCTGTTTATTCATTGTAAATCATTATTCCGAACACATAAGGTTTGTCTGATTATGTTTGACATTCTGCTAATGAGTATGAGATAATTTATACGTAGAAAAATGTCAATTCAGTTAATATTCAATCAAGTTGTCAGCTGTGCAGGAAGTAAGTAATGAGAAATGGTGCAGTTGGTAAGATGAATCTTAAAAATATAAGCATGAATGTATAATCTAGAATCAGCACAGCTTTTCCTTTGTTTTTGCATTGAGCGTAACTGACTTCATGTAACATATGGCAGACGACGCCGTAGTACAGTAACTAGTTAATTTGAGTCTGCTCATCTGCCGATCGATTTCACTAAATCATTGTTTCTCACCCCCCTAGTCTGGAACAGAAAGTGTACGATATGCTGCATTCTTCAACAGATATCTGTTGAAAAGTTGAGTGGTACTGCGCTATTACAACATTGCGAAAACATCGGCGTATCTGGTCAATGACAAATCGGTACAATAAACTCGCAGAAAATTCAGTATTCAGCTTGTGTATATACAGTTTACTGCCAAGGATAATGCCGGATTTATATACTGATTGTGTCTATACACGTGTAGACAAGAGCCATGAATCTCGAATCAGAGTTCGCTTGGAGATGAGACAACTTCCGTCTTTGAGGGGATATCACAACGGATACATTGTTCGATCAACATGGATATGCATTTTATCGCTACTAGGATAATGTTTGGAATGTTGTCTCAGAATTAGAATTTTCCATTATGAAAATTACTTATTCACCTTAAAAGTGGGATTTTATTATTAAAGAATCAAGAAAACAGTGGGGTTTAGCTATGCAAAAATTCGCAAAATGTAAAAAAATAATCTGTTTAAATCAAAAGCCCTTACTGAATTATCAAAAATCAAAACTGTTCTGTGAAGTGCTCTTTTCAGCTCATGCGACAAGAATCTACGTTTCTCATTACCAATCTTTCTATCTCATCACTTTAATCTGAGCCCGTGCAGGAAGTCTCAAGTTATTTTTGATTTATAACAATGTCGCGTTATTTAGGGTATGCGCAAAAAGACAGTGATGTCGTCTTCTAGTATTATCATATGGGGATCAAAGACATCTTTATTAGCACGGTCATCCTAGAATAGTAATCGAGTCTCGGTGAATCTGCAAGCGCATCAGTTCTGTGCAGTCTTGAGGATGGAGAAACTCGAAATTATGAGATACTTTAGATTTACGCCCAATTTCACGTTTACAAAATATTTTTCGATGAATGTAAACATCGTGGTATACGAAAATAGGAGATTTAAAAAAATAATCCTACAAAATAAAAGCTAAATAATTCTCGGCAAAAATAATATTCCAAATTTCTCAGATGTTTAATAAGAAATACCTCAAATTAAAAAGGTTTGTCTGTTTCCACACATTGCGTATCCATTAAATAGATTCAACTGTGTTTGACAACAAACAATGTAAAAGTTTAGTCTGCTACAAATTACCAAATAATTGTGTATTGGTCATAGACTTATTATAAGGTACCAAGTTCACTAACACCAGATTTTTTCGCATTAGTATTATTGGCAAATTTTCCTTCATTTGCTAGTGACATAATCGAGTGTCGATGTCGGCCTACTTTTTTGCCATAACAAATAAACCGGACGGCAAATGTTTGGCTTGCCGTCTGTTTTGTCGAGTGCGTTGTGCTTTGCAAAGTGTCAGTGCACTGTTTCACGGTCAAGCAACAGGTGAACAATTTTTTCGAAGACGTACACTGCCGCCCAGCAATTTCAACCAGTCAAGGCCACTGAATATTCGGCGGATTCTAAAGCCCGGTTTACACAACACATTTAATTTTTCCCGCCTCGTATGTTATATGCATTTTAGTGGACGGCTTATATACCTTGACAGTTTTGAGACATGCGAGCTGGCTATATCAGTATAAATGTCCTGCTTGTTCAATCTGAGTTCTTCTTATTGCCATGCATAGTCATTTACTTTGAAGCTTCCGTTTTGGTTCCTACGTCTATAGAAAACATATTTGGCACTAAGCGTCAGGTTAATAATTGACAAGAGAAACAAATAAGGAGATCTCAATCAACGACTATGCATTTTTTGGCAGGGAGGGGAAAGCTTTTACAGCCACTCTCAGGTAGAAAAACTCCATAGTGAAACTACTATGTGACTTAAGCATATTGTCCACTAATAGAAATCAAAATTGTATCTAAAATTATTGCTAAAGCAAACTTTACACTAAATTTTGGTGTCATGACCAGCACGTTGCACGTCAATTTGATACAGCTCGGAGCCGCAAAGTGAACCGTTATTACAGTAAATATAAAATTCGAATCAGCTATGAAATTACAAAAGACGTACGCGTATCGTGTTGCCGAAGCTTAACGCTAACTTCATTATGTTTCTGCGTTGTGTTTCGTTAAGTTGCCTAATTAATCGCGAATCAGGAGAGCGCTGTACGTTGTGAAACAGTGTGAGACGTGTAATCATTTTTTTATATAGTTTCATAGTGAGATGTTAGGGAGCTTACAGACAAGAACATTGAAGAGAATCTTTGATGTTTTCGTAAGCTTAGTTTGAAAAAGTGTTATCTCAGTATGGAGCACTCCGGATACCAGTAGTATATATGTCGGGGTCAAACGCTGAAATCCGTCATTCCCTGAAATGCCTAGTCAGTCCCCGTATTGCCGGAAAACAGCGTAACAGTTTGATTATTACAACGTTTGACTGAGCATCCCAGTCATTCCCTGTAATGACTGAACAATTTCAGTCAAACATCGTAACAACCACATTAACTTCGTTACTGCATTCGTCTATTTTAGTAAAACCCTGTAATCAATACAGTGTTGCTCCAATGAAGTACATAATATAACAGGGTACTACTTTATCAATAATATTACAAGAATAATAATCAAGCACGCGTTAATCTAAAAGGAAAGAAGAATAGATTAAAGCGTTGTCTTTATTATTACATTATTGGGGACATTAATCAACAAGAAATGTCCTTAAACTATCGAAAGAAATTTAAAACAATACACATTAAAAAAAACAAAATGACGATCTGCGAGAAGTGACAAACGAATAAAAGTTACATATAATTATCTTATATTTTATGTTATTTCGAACATTATAGAACTTATTTCATTTTTTTTTCTATTTATACATATTCACAATATTGCAATAATACACGATGCGCGTTTTTCAAACAAAATAAGAGTTGATATTATATACTGATGGCGAAACGCGCGTCGAGGACGTGCATTGTTGATATAAATAACATCAGCGTGGATGAATTACATATGTATATACAGGGTGGCCAAACACGTGACGTCATAAAAAAAAAATTAGATTCCCCACATCGAGAGGAACCCAAATCACCCCCATATATATGGTCCGATTTTGTTTAGTTTAGGAGTTATGATTTTTTTTCGGATTTTTCAAGAATTTTTGAGTTCTGTGTTTATTTTTACCATAACTTCGTTAATAATTGTGATAAATGCCTGCTTTTTTCACGATTATGTAGCTAAGACCTAAGGCTTAACTATCATATAATCATTCAAGTCATGTAACTAATACTACTTTTTAATTTTTTTCAAAATCTTCGAACATAACAAAAAAGTAAAAAAGTGCAACAACTTTGAACGTTTATAAAAAATTGAAAAAACATGTTCTTACTATTCGTAAGTATCTTAAAAACTTCCTTACGGTATCAGCTATTTACCGTAAAAATTTCATCAACCTAGCTTTACTACATGCTACCGTAATTGTGGCTCAAATAGAACCGAACCCAAAATTGGATAACCCTCTGCTCAATAGAAATTGTTAGTTTCGGAAAAAAAATTTGCAAAAACCACAAAAACACGTTTGATTTTTACTGAACAGCAGATTATTATTCATTTATGTTATTTACAAGAGGTTTTCAAAATGTCTGCCTCTAACAGAAATGCACAGTGTACACCTACGTATGAAATTTTGTTTTAAATCTTTTAAATTTTAAAGCTTTTGTGTTGTTTTTCAACACATGTGTCGCTTCTTGAATTTTGTTCCTCAATGAATTTTCATTTGCACATTCTTGGGCGAATGTTATGTCTTTAAAATATCCCCAAACAAAAAAATCAATAGGGTTGAGGTCAGGGGAGCATGGAGGCCATCGTATCGGTCCGTTTCGTCCGATCCATCTGTCTGGGAACCTTTCGTTTAAGTAGTTTCGCACGATCGTTGCGTTGTGGCATGGTGCACCATCATTCTGGAACACCATGTTCCGTCTGGCTTCCAGGCTTGAATCTTCCAGCAATAATGGTAGGCTATTTTCAAGGAAGCTTTTGTAGGCTACCGAATCCAACCTTGACGGCAGTTCAAATGGACCGATAAATTCCATATTGAATATTCCTGACCACATGTTCACACTAAAACGGTGTTGAAATGTCGACGGCCTTGACTGGTGGGGGTTTTCAACAGCCCAAGTATGTAAATTATGGATATTGAATATCCCTGTTCTTTCAAAACGTGACTCGTCAGTCCATAAAATTTTATCAAAAAAATCGGGATCCTCTCGTTGTCTTCGCAGCATTGTCTCGCAGAAATCCACTCTTAACTGGTAATCTGAAGGCATCAACGCTTGAACTCTTTGAACATGATAGGCATGATAACCTTCTTCATGAAGAATATTTTGTATCGATGTTCGTGGTATTCTAAGGTTTTGTGCCATAGATCTCGTACTCGTTGAGGGATTCCGGCTAATTTCTTCAAGTACTACTTCTCTGCGATCCGGATCAGCTGTAGGATATCCTTCATTGCTTCCTCGTCCTGGAATGCGGCCTGCCATGAAAGTGTTATGTGTGTTAATAAAAACACGGTGGTCTGGGTAATGCTCAGGTTGTGGTCCGCCTCGGCGTATAAGTTGTTCCCGGTACAGCTGAGCTGCTAAAGCGCCGTTGCCTTGAGCAACGCCATAATAATAATGCATCGACATTTCAACACCGTTTTAGTGTGAACATGTGGTCAGGAATATTCAATATGGAATTTATCGGTCCATTTGAACTGCCGTCAAGGTTGGATTCGGTAGCCTACAAAAGCTTCCTTGAAAATAGCCTACCATTATTGCTGGAAGATTCAAGCCTGGAAGCCAGACGGAACATGGTGTTCCAGAATGATGGTGCACCATGCCACAACGCAACGATCGTGCGAAACTACTTAAACGAAAGGTTCCCAGACAGATGGATCGGACGAAACGGACCGATACGATGGCCTCCACGCTCCCCTGACCTCAACCCCATTGATTTTTTTGTTTGGGGATATTTTAAAGACATAACATTCGCCCAAGAATGTGCAAATGAAAATTCATTGAGGAACAAAATTCAAGAAGCGACACATGTGTTGAAAAACAACACACAAGCATTTAGAGATTTAAAACAAAATTTCATACGTAGGTGTACACTGTGCATTTCTGTTAGAGGCAGACATTTTGAAAACCTCTTGTAAATAACATAAATGAATAATAATCTGCTGTTCAGTAAAAATCAAACGTGTTTTTGTGGTTTTTGCAAATTTTTTTTCCGAAACTAACCATTTCTATTGAGCAGAGGGTTATCCAATTTTGGGTTCGGTTCTATTTGAGCCACAATTACGGTAGCATGTAGTAAAGCTAAGTTGATGAAATTTTTACGGTAAATAGCTGATACCGTAAGGAAGTTTTTAAGATACTTACGAATAGTAAGAACATGTTTTTTCAATTTTTTATAAACGTTCAAAGTTGTTGCACTTTTTTACTTTTTTGTTATGTTCGAAGATTTTGAAAAAAATTAAAAAGTAGTATTAGTTACATGACTTGAATGATTATATGATAGTTAAGCCTTAGGTCTTAGCTACATAATCGTGAAAAAAGCAGGCATTTATCACAATTATTAACGAAGTTATGGTAAAAATAAACACAGAACTCAAAAATTCTCGAAAAATCCGAAAAAAAATCATAACTCCTAAACTAAACAAAATCGGACCATATATATGGGGATGATTTGGGTTCCTCTCGATGTGGGGAATCTAATTTTTTTTTATGACGTCACGTGTTTGGCCACCCTGTATATATATATATTTTACTCTAGTATTTATATACGAAATCCGGCAACAATGGATGCTGCTGTTGAGCAAGCTTATGTTCGTTATAATGTATGTTAGGTTCACAAAATTATAAAAATTAACTTACATCCTTTAACTAATTTTTATTCCATGGTTTGTTCTTATTCACTCTGTCATAATATTCACTTAGTTTCTTGTAAATAATTCTGAATACTGCGACATCTTTACAAACACAGAAGAGACGATGTGTATACTCAAGCAAATTAACACAAAACTGGTTCAATGAATGACTGAATCAGGCAAATGCAGTAACGAAGTTAATGTGGTTGTTACGGTGTTTGACTGAAATTGTTCAGTCATTACAGGGAATGACTGAAATGATTAGTCAAACGTTGAAATAATCAAACTGTTACGGTGTTAGGCATTTCAGAGAATGACGGATTTCAGCGTTTAACGCCGACATATATTTCCTTTTCATTTGTAATAAGACAACATCCATTCAATAATCTTTGTGTCAAAACAAAAATTTAACGTAATTTTTCGTGTAAAGCGAAGGTCATAACAAATAAATCAAATATATTTGATTTTACTACGAACAAGTCAAATTTAAAACTGAAATTCGACATAGGAGCTAAGCCATTGACAAAACCCGATCTGGATCGTATACAGCTTGTTTATCACTTCTTGTTTGGATAAACTTAGGAACTGTGCGTAAACTGTTATCTAAACATAAATTATGAAACATTTGCTTTGTTATAGCTTGTACATCTCAGGTTATCTCATGTGCTTTCAAATGTGGTGCCAGCTATAAATTATATTTTTATCAATCTTATTGATATAGGTTATCTGTCGAGATTTCAAAGAGGTCGTAAAAGATTACCTGAACACGTCTCTCGTTAAATAAAATACCTTTCACTTATCAAAAAAATTTTCAACATTTACATTTGTTTTCATGGTTGATATATAAGTACTTCCTAAATCTTCAAAATTCTATTAAGCACGTCAGGTGAAAATACTTCAAAGCACGGAATCATGCTTTTATCTTTTCTCTATTTCAGCAATGTTTGTACTATTTCAAGGGTATTTTTATTTATGTTTTCAGTTATAACCTTTGATATTGTTGAGGAAAACTACAAGTAGATGGAACCGCCTAATGATGAAATTATCAATATGTATGGGAATGTGATCCAAGTTTAAGAATATGATTATTTGATCATGACTGACAACTCCCTTAAAAAATGTCCAGTGTCGCATAGTCCTCGAAAAACTGTTTGTGTTTTATATAGCACATAAAGAAACTTCACTTCACTTTACTTTTACTATCATTGTAGGTGTGTTTTAAAAAATGGGAATCTTCCTCATTGTCTGGATATTGTAATAGTCACTTTTACTGACATAAGATATTATATCTGCCTGCATTGCGTACTTTTTTGTATTGTTTAGCACTTTATGTAATAGGTCATTTTATTTGAAAGGCTAACATTCGTGCAGGAAACAACACATACATTTCTGTCTTAAGTATCAAAAGCATTGATATATCCACGTTTTTGAAATATGAATAGTAACATGACTCTCTGCATGTGCAAATAAGGTACAATTATTAGAAGTAACCATTATGTCACTTATTTGTAGGGGTATGTTTTCAAATTGTTTATCTGGGCTATAAGTATCGCTTGTTTTAAAATCTTCTCCACTGTATGCATACTGACCTTATACTAGACTAGAGCATTGTCGATAGCGCTTTCATTGTCCGCCCACCATCATATCTCTAGACATAATTTCACCGCGACTGGTTAATACCATTGAAACAAAAAAAAATGGCGACTGGAAAGTGATCTCATTATCATCCGGTATAGTGTTGAATTTCCAATTTCGAATCTCGATCACAGAGCGTTGTCCTCGTTCTATCCCTACCATCAGATATCACCCGCAATATCGTAACTACTACGGGCATTTCGATCCAGTTATAATTAATTTGCAATACTGAACTGGTGCTAAATAGTACGAGAAGGGTAGACTCAAAGATTCGAAGTATTTGGGTACTAGCGGTTTTATTGACAATGTTCTAAATCGATTGGAGGTTTTAGAAATATACGCAAAAAATATTTTTATTTAATGTTAATGCTTTTTCCGTCCGCAACAGATTGCTTCGCAAACTTCGAAAAATCGATTTGATTAAGTCGTTTTTGAGATTACGTGGTCTCAAAAGACGCGAGCATACGAACGGGGTATCAGGCACGTAATAGTACATCAAAAACACTGCTAGTTCTGCCTGTAATCCCTGCATATACGGAGAAAAATTTCGTTGAAAACGTATTCTTTATCTAATATAACTGGGCTAAGCGGTGTGTATCTTCTAACGGTCAACTGTGACTTCACGTTAGAATGTCGATTGGATATAGATAAGATGATCTTGTTACGAATATTGAGCATTAATTAAAGATCTTATATGTGCTCGTACGAGATTTCAATAGGAAAAAACTACCGAGCTGCCAATCATGGTTATGGCACAAGTCGGTGTAGATACTATTATGATCTAAATATAATTCGTGTTTACTGACATTTTTGTCTGCCGATTGGTACAAACAACATGAACGTGCAGTATCGAGACATTGAATATAGAAATGGCGTCAAGTAGATTGACTCGGTACTCCCAACGCCTAACATTATTTTAAAATACTTAAATACATTCTACCTAACAATCTGTTTGACTAAGATTATCTGAAATGTGACTGACCTTTTCATCTGAATCGTTTGGTGGAAATTACGATAATTTACAATAAATACAGTTCCAGTATTCGAAACAGATAAAACTAGTCTTGCAATTCTCTAGCAATATGCTTTCGGCATTATGATAGAGTGATCAGATAATGTTTGCATTATTTCGGATTACGAAGAGGCACACATTTTACCTTTAGACAACAAATGTCCAGATTAATAAATTATTTAGGGCTGTATAATTGGTAACACCATCTTTACAGTTTATAATACATTTGACATATTTGAGATTGAAATCTATTTTATAATCCACCATGACAAAGACCCCTGACCATAAAACTTGAGTACTTATCCTTATCTCCAGGTATATTTTATGTTTCTCAGGTCTCTAAACTCCCAATCATAAAACGGCAGGTGCTGCGTATTTGCTGCTATTTGTTCCACCCCACATTTTTTTGATGGTATAGTGATGGAGCCTATGGGTAGTATTTCAATTTCTCATTATGTTCTTGGCAGGTACTGGCAGGATAGTATTACCTCTATATTTATACCTGCGAAGAATTACGATCTTTAATGGTATTGTAAATTGTTAGGACATTCTTACTTTGGACTGACCACTCAAATGATTATCTGCATCTAACAGCTTTGTGGATATTCAGCAGAGGGCCAACCGTGTACAGTTGTTTCATGTTTATTGGCAATTCTCAGCCTGGTCTAGGCTATAGATCTCTCGCCTTCAATGGTCCCCGGACCATTGATCTAAATTACAAGATTTTGAAAATATTCCTGTGATTTAGCTTTTTCCGGGTGCAACATGGATTTGTCTCAGAACAGTTCCGAATTTGACACGAGGTGATTCTAAAATTACAAGCACTAACTGTTTTGGGATAGCTCCCTATAAAACTCGAATAAAGCTTAGTATCTCAACGGTTAGGGCACCTTTCTTTAAAACTACTGGGATTAAGAATGCGTAGAGATGTGTATTGACGTTTACAAATGTTGTATAAAAAAGTATACCCTTTCTTGGATCCATCAAACATTTTAGTGCAGCAATTTGAATTTGCACAATTGCGTAATATAAAAATACGTTTAGCTCTGTATGAGTGAATTTACATTTCTTTGTTTTTTTGACAATTTCAGTTCGGTTTCCTGGGCTATAAATGTAAAGCCTATCGGCTCATTCACATATATTAAAACGATCTACTTGCTATAACATTGTCTCACGGCTTGCTTCTAAAATAATTCTTAAACCAGATATCACCCAGTACACACCCAGCACTCAGCGTATTAGAAGCTCATTTTGGGATGAGGAAAAAAGTTTTACATGTTCTCTGTGCGTCCTTATATGCAGATGCCACACACTGAGACAGATCAGTACAGAAGAATATTCATCTAATTATGACAGCACACCTGTCATCTAATTATCATACAATTAAAGTTTATTTCTTCAAGGGTCCCTTCCTCTAAATATGCAGTTACCATGCCAAGTTGAACACGATTTTCTATTTAATATTAATTTAATGCGGGGTGTGAATAGAAGAAACAAGGTCTTCTGGGTATAGGTTCAAAGACCTTATATATTTATAGATTCAAGAATTGTACTTTGACGGGGATTTTTATTTTGGCCAGATATAATATTGAAAAATTCATTTTTTAATCAAGAAGTTGGGTACTGGAAAAATATTTATCTTATAATTTTATTTTCCAATATTTTTACATTTTAGTTGATGTTGCAGTGAATATATTGTGTAATTGACTTTTTTCTTGTTTCGGTGTTTATTTAATTGGATTTTCTTTTTGTTGCAGGTGAGTTAAAATTCCCTATTGCTCCTCCTGATAAGGTAAGAGGTATCTCCACATTGCACGCGTGCATACCGAAACCTTACGCCTTGGACAGACGAGCGTTACATTGATGCACGTGTTGCTCCAACGATAGTGTGTCATGTGCCGTCTTCATCAGGCTAGACACTCATGCAAATCGTACGTTTTGCTTATATAGTTTTATATCGTCATGTACTGTGAGAGATGCCAAATCGTCCGTTTTCGATGTTGCGTTACATCAACTGCTTTGGGGGCAAAATCAACGGAAGGTTGATTTTTGCGCGTGTACCAACTTGCTTGTCTGTATGCTTGACGACTATACGTCGGATACCAGAAACACTACATTTTGCATAATGACTTACTTGCAAGCAAAACGTATGATTATGATGTCTGTGGCAACCTAAATGGCAAACCCGCGGTTTTAATTAATTCTCTAAACTAATACGTAACTCTAGGAATTCATTTTAAATTACAAGGAAACATCTCGCAGCAATATGTTCTGAATTTAGACTTTTAAAAAATATTCTATAGATATCCAATCTATTAGTAATTACCTTTATTATGGTATTGCGAAAATGTTAGTTTCATATTTGCACTGAATCTATTTAACTTGCACTATTAAAGTATAATTCCATTTACAAATTAAATAGTATTTCAACAAATTGCGAAATTGCTGTCATTATTGCGAACATGACGACATAACATATTTGTTTCAAGTTCACGTCATTCATAAAACTTGTACTATTGTTTTGCGAGTACACTTATAGTGCGAAAGTCGGAAACCCATGTTTTGTTTGGAATTTGAGAATATTTTATCTATGTAAGTCCTCAGTTGATATGTTTTTAAAAAAGATAGGTGACCTGATGCATAGACTGAGGCTGTTGATTTCACTAGTTGTGTATTGCGAGAATTTGTTTTTAAACTGCATTCAAGTAAGGATTGAAAATTATAATTATTGATCAAACATATTTTGGCAAACAAGTGTATATATTCATGTTCTTTTGGTCCACACTTTGAACTCACTGTGAACTCGGTGATGAAATATCGCACAACCTGGAGGACGTCGTGCTAGTGTTGTCCACTTTCAACAGACTCACGTTTCACAGCTTTTACTTGTGGATTTGTATGCAATCTAGCCAGTTTTCTGGTTGCTTTCTTTCCTCTTTATCGAAAATTTACTATATCGCCATAGAGAGTGAATATACTTTTTTAAGATAGATACGAGATACGAAATGACAGATGTCATTCTTTTGGGCGCAAATATAATGAACTAAAGCAGAATCATGAAAATGTTAATATTTGTTCTCTAGCAAATTTGCATGGTTAGGATTCCAGATTCCTTATAACTATGCCAAACGCTTCATATAGGTAGCTGTATAAAAGTTTTGGACAAACTATAATTTATCATGCCTGATCCGAAAATACCCCATTTGTAAATAATTGTCGGATATGTATACATAAATATAAAAAACTAAAAAAAGTTTTCAAGAATAGCTTGTTATATTTATAGATAAACGTGATACCAAGGTCTAGGATATTATTTTTACTGCTACCAACATCGGTGATACATATTTTATTAATGCAACCATAAAAAACGTAGCATTGCGTAGACTGTGTAATGTATTGTTTCTGATTTCTCGCGGAATTGAAAAACGACTGTTGGCTATTTTCCAATGAGGTTTTTTAACACGTATTGTTATAATTTTGGCTGTGACCTCGGACTACATTACGAATATAGTACATCTGTTCTACAAATATCCCGGATATCATGTATAACCATTCAGTGGATAAATAGCAACATCTAGATACAACTCTCTTATCTGGTATAAATTATGTCAATTTACTTCTTTTCAATACCATTTGTAATTATGCTTATATAAACTGACCTTATATCAACGAATGTTAGCAAATTCCTTGACATTACAGATAACTACAACATACAACAATTCTGAAATTATATGTATCTATAGCTACGAGAGGCTCTTTTTTGAAAAGTAATGTCTTCAGAAACCTGAGTATGCTTAGATATTCTAGAATAAAAAACGAATTTGTCGATAATCAAATTAACAGTATTTTGACTGCCGAAAAGTAGTGACAAGACAAATCGATTACCCAGCCTGACAGTGAAGATTGACAGAGGTATATAAAAGTAGTTTTGCGTCGTTCAAGTAAAGATATGTTATGTCTTATTGTAGTAGGTTAGTTGAAGGATTGAAAGAGCGCGATCCTCAAACCAATTTTCAAAGTATACTATTCAACAATTAATAAAACGATACTGACCGGACTTCCATGCTCGTTCTGATAAGATGCTACAAGTTATCTAGCTTTTTACGGCATTTTCATGCAAATGCAGCAATTATTTTTCCAATTCATTTCCATAAATTAACATGGTCGATATACCGCTTAATTGGTAAAAATCATACTAGAGCGTCAAAGTCTGATGAGTACGGACAATGTTGTACGCTACCCAGCTCTTATCCTCTTGAATTATTTTTATGTAAAGTATCCCTAACAATTTTTGTGCTTCGCTAGGTATGATAACTTGATATCTGTAATGGATAATATGAAATTATAAAACAAGGTAAATGGAATAGTTTTCAGAAAATATTAAAGTGCGTGGTGATGAGTCAGACAGTTGCTTGACAATCATTCTGATCAAATACGCCATATTCTCTTGAAGTTAGTATACGTTTGTAGACTGTGCACTCTATCATCAAAATAGACATTGCTGATGAAATTCGGGTCAAAGATCCATTCATTCTGCTTGTTAATAGATGCTTACAAGGGGTTATTTTTACATAACTATAAAACATGTACTCACCCAAAATAAAGTGAACCATGACAAAATTAATCCACCTTATATATCAAGGAAGATTGATGCAGGACATGCATAGGAATATTAAAATAGATTTACAACTGTAAATAAACCATTAGATGTTTAACTAGACCAAATTATTAATATGACGTTTGTCAGGAAGCACATTCTGTGGTACATACCAGATCTAATGGGTAGTGATGATTTATAGTGAAGTCTTGGACAATCGAAATAAATATTTTATGGTTAGCATGAGACAAATGTCAACATCATAAAGCTGAAGAACATAAATAAGTTATTACAGGACATGTAGAAAAATGTAGATAAATCAAGTTTGTTTTTCTTATGATGCCATACAAGGGCGGATTTAAGAATCTGTCCCGTGGGGTAGAGGGGAGGGGAAGGAGGTGGGAAGGGGGTTAACGTGAAAAAATACATGGGTCAATAACATAGGAGGACACCAAACACTCATCACTTTTGTAAATTTATAATTATCGACACATTTGTTTATGTAGCAACATAAGTCATGCGCTCCTGTTTAGTTTGGTTGTTGGTAAAAAAAGTTACCTATATAAGAAACGATGGTAGATATGCGTGTAACCGTCAGCTTTTTCAATTTATAACCTCATTAAATATTTGGGAGACCGTTCCCATACCGTTAACAGGTTTTTCGAGAACCCGAATTTACTTTCACTGATACGTCGTAAAAGGTAGTCCCAAGATACATGAATTGATTGTAAAATAAACATTTTCTGGTATGTTAGATATAAGAGGGGCCCATTCTTAGTCTTTGAGAAATTTTGGTAATAAGGTGCAGGGTATTATATCATCCATGAAAAAGTAGATAATAATTCAACTAATCCAATCTGGTACACTAATTATTTTTTGTTGCTTTTTATTGTCAAAATAATAATCCATGATCGTTGTTAATAAACTGACTTATTTTTGATTGGTTGGTTTGCCGCCTATACTATGTTTTAATTATATACAACGGACTTTATAGAACGCTATATAATTATAGCTAGTAAACTAAGATTTCGTTATGGTATATCGCTTGTTATAGGTGGCTGGCAATTATTTGCGAATTTCTCGATAATAATGCCAGAGGAAAATGGGT
Organism: Acanthoscelides obtectus; assembly: GCA_963669975.1. Classification (NCBI taxonomy): domain Eukaryota; kingdom Metazoa; phylum Arthropoda; class Insecta; order Coleoptera; family Chrysomelidae; genus Acanthoscelides; species Acanthoscelides obtectus. The sequence goes on from CAVLJG010001453.1 coordinate 202,475, forward strand.
TAGACGTTACCTCGGTCAATACGAAATAGCACCTAGAGCCAAAATAAACAATGCGGTTGTATCTGTGGAATGCTAACCTGCATTCGATCGCGAATTTCGTCACAGCATGCCTCTGAGGTAACTATATAAATCACGTGTATATTTCAAAGCCTAATGGGCGAAATGTCATGTACAGATAGCAGTGTATCACCTGTGGAGGAGAAAATATACTATGTATATCGTATATGCTCATATATTTATTTGTCGCAATGAATTGCATGTACTTCTTTGAAGGTTGGTTTCTATTTCGACTTCATAAATGACTTCGTAGTTACTGTATTACACGCTCTCAGCGCACAATGTAACTGATGAAATTCTAAATGCTATATCATAGCATGTGGTTCTATTTTCACAATAATATAGCGATTTAATATACTGAACCAGCCGCGAAAGCATAGCTTGAATACCTAATTGAGTATGGACAAAATTACCCTATTTAGACATCCCAGTATGACAAGCTAAGTATCTATGCTTTGACCGGGGCAAGAAGGTTAAATGGTGACAATTTATTTCTAGCCCATCTTTTCTTCGAATGAACTGCTGCAACTCACGTGACGTTTTCATTTCATTAATCTGAACTACCACCATAATTCCACAGCTTTCTGGTGAAGCTTTGCCATTTACAAAAACCAGATGAGTATTCAGGTCGTTCAAGAGGCTTGCATAACGCGTAATTCCGTCTTCGAAGCATGAAACTGTTCATCTTGCACCTCCAGGGAATGATAACAATTTTTTTTTCGTCTGAGTAGGGCGTTATTAGTCTGTTTCTCTCTTGCTCTTTCAGAACCTCAACTCGGACGCGCCACTATATTATCTTGAATGTTTTGCTCATTACAAGGAGTTGCTATTGTGTACATTTGCATTATGCATTTGAAGGCTTTGTAGGTAACACTACACAACTCAGTTTTTACATAATGAGATTGATAATAATTAATCCTTGGATATACCAGTAATTTCTTCTAACATTAACGAATGTAGGTTGTGTTTACGGTAGACTTTTTCCTTTTGTCTCATCTTAATGTTGCATGTCTTGCATTTGAAACGTTCTTTATATAGAACTAACGATTTCCTCGATGAAATTGTTATTTTTACATTCTTCAATACGACGGACAGGAAACTTTACCACTTACATAGAATATAATAATATCGCATATAAACACACAAGCTTGCATGGCTTATTCATACATTATTCAACGACTCATTCAAAAAGACGAAACCACCGCATCACAAACAATTTTACTTTCATTCATCAGCTATGTAAATGTTCGTAACTCGTAACCGATTATATTTAATTCGTAATAAGTTCCGTTCGGTTGAGTATGGCTTTGTCAGCTTTGATGGCAATAATCACGATTTGTATACCTCAAGCATTGTTTCTGCGAAAGTTTTTGAATCCGAAGCTTCGATATCGAATCTCTAGAGGACATGGCATAAGGTCTTTGGTCACATGTATCAGGCTAAGATTTTTATAGTATAAATCAGTCAAAGTGACATGCATTCATCGACTTTTTCTGGAAGTATTTATTTTCTGTTCACTATTTTCCATTCGTGATCTGCTGTGGATTCGAAGAAAAACGTCAGATATAAATGTGTCATTCTTGGCTCAGGTTCTGACGCCGTTTTGTATTACTGTTTTATAATGATAAATCCAAATCGACGTCATATAGCCACCGTTTTGAGAAAGTTTTCAGTCAATTATCTGTCAAACTATCAATCTTACGTAAAAAATTATTCTCTATCATTTTGGTGCTATGTGCAGTTTACGGGAAAATTATGATTAATGAATCACATAGGCAATGATATTCTGACGGACAGTGACTCGAGGTGTATCATTTTAGATATTCAAGCTGTACTTCCTGTGTTGAAAAGTTGCAGCAAAGAAGTATCATAAATGAGCTGTCAGATTATCTTTCAAGGCATACAAGGGTATCCTAGGGGTAAGGGTGAGATGAGATATGAGCCCAAATAAATACTATTTTCGTTCATTACCTTTGTTAGGACTCGATCAACGGTTCATGTTTTATTTATACTACTAAACATATTTATACTTCTAGTTCCATTAAGTTTTTTCTTTATGAATTAGTTTTGTTTATGCTCAATTTTCCAACTGCAGAGTTCAAGGACATGGTGAGTCTCTTACGTAACATTTACAAATAGAAATGAACTTTTTTTGATGACGACGACTTTGAATAAGTGAAACGATACCCTAATCTGATAAACTAAGGATCTGACCATTCAACTAAGTTTCACAGTTTTGGTGAGAATTTTATCAAATATCAATGATATTTGGACGGCTTTTTGCAGAAAGGAACTAACCCACTAAATGTGAAAAATCCTAATTTTAGAAAAATAAACTATTACGAGAAATACCATTTACTGTAAAAAAGATCCATACACATATTCAAAGCCTTTAGTATGAATTGAAATGAAATGAAATGAATTTGTTATCAATGTCAAAACTTTAAAGCCTAATTGCTCAATAATTGTTTTTCTGGGTTGGTTGCTTTCTGCAAAAAGCCGTCCATTTAGAAACCATTGTATGATGCAGTATCCAGAAATTGAAGAATGATATGCGTGTAAAAAAGTATGGATTGATGAAAATGTCTCGAAAAATACCGCTTCCTATATTAAAATGTGATGGAGCAAAGTTGAAAGGCTTGAAAAGATTCATTTATTAGTGGCCTTGAACGTGTCATTGACTGTGACCTTCAGGCTCATTTGAAGTTTTCCTAAATGTAAACCCCTATCTGTGTCAGCGAAAATGAAAAGAGCAAGAAACTGTATCTGCATCACCTTTGACTATGACAGTCAAGGTCATTTGAAGATAAAATGAATTTTTGACGGGAAACATCTATTTTCAATTCTTAAATGCAAATTGCGGGCAATTTTGAGTATATCCTTGCCAATGAACCTGACCATCACCTTCACGGTCATTTTAAGATCAGATAACCATTTAAACTTGTTTTTGCAGAGCATATAAAAAAGCTAAACATTGAAATTAATTTGAGAGATGGGATATTCAAAGTGACTATTGCATTACTTTGAATATTGCATCTTTTTTTCCGAAACCAATCTTCATTACTAATACAAAACGATGACCTTATAATACATGACTTTATGAAGACTCTAAAACCAATATTTCCTCCGGAATAATTTTTCCTGGAATATAAGCAAAGTGTCGTCAATATACAAAAGAAACGTCACAGTTTGGAAAACTTCTTGAATCCAATCGAACAGCAAAACTGTAGTATTTCAAGTGATGTTGCAACAAACACAATTGAACAGTCGCTGCAGTGCAGCTCTCACCGTCCTATGACAGATGAATGGAGTGATTTGGCAAGCACCGGCCCACTACGATGATCGGTGTGAGCGAGTGAGTCACTTCTTTCCGGTCAAAGTTCACCCCGCTTCGGCGCTGGTGATATATCTTCATTCAAGTCGAGACGCCGTAATGTCCACCTACACTCGTGGGTCGCCGGTGAGAACATTTCTACCAAAAAAGCTAACAGCGTTGTCACATGAATACATTTAGGGACACCTTCAAAAACTAATTTATTTCATGAGGTGCCTTTTTGGTCGCTTTCTCCACAAAAATCAAAACAACTATAGGCGGAGAACATGAAAAATTGTTCTGTCGGAAATGGAGGATCTTCTATCAGAAAGAATAGTGTTTAAGGGGTAAATTTATATTATCGAATTAATCTCTATTTAAATTAAATTTTGTTTATTGTTATTTTGTGTATTGTAAAAGTAGATTAGATTGGGTCAGACTGATGCTTAAAACAACGATGATTTACGGAGCAGTTGCCAATTCCACGGTGTTTATAAATATTAGAGGAAAACGTTTCTTTGTCCGCACGTACCAGTTCTGATGACCTCGGAAAATCTTTGGAAATCAACCAATTTTTGTTTAGTCTGCTTGGTTGAGCATAATCAAATTAATCGCACCTGCATAGATGGAATGACTTGACTCGTAAATTTTTGAGAATATTTAATCATGAAATAATGTTGACTGGTTTGATCTTACTGACTGAATTTCCTTGTTTTACGATATATCAATAATTTAGAATCAGTTGTATAATCTTGACATTTTGTTAAGAAAGATTATGGATGCATCGAGTACTCGGTTTGTCCCCGCTGCTCGTCATATTCGGCCCATTTTACTGATCACGGTTTTGCAAAGTAATAAATTAGTCGGCCGGGTAATTACTCGGTCTTACAGAAAGATCAACAACTTTTCTAAATCAAAGAATTGCAGATATGATGTGCAAAATCTGAGCAAAAAATGTACGCACCATCAAAAAATAATCAAAAGGTACAGCAAATTTTTGCCAGAAACAGTTGCATAATTTGGATGAGTTTCAGTAAATGTCGACAGTCTGTACTAGTAAGTTATTGTATTTGCGGTATTTGCGTCGCTTATTTTTGATTAAGGTGTTACTACTACGTTTTTCTTATAAAGAAACATGGCAAGTCCATCGGGCAGTTACTAAAGCATTTTAAACTGAAACCACATTAAAGTATTGTATTTTTTCATTCATTATTTGCCCTTTCACTTTTCATATGAACAACAAAGAAAAAAAAATTCAAAACATGGTGTACTAATTGCGGCATAAGCCGAAAAGTAATGTGAAGAACAAGTATCCCGTTTTTCTGCAAAGAAAACTATTTCTCTTACGTAAGGATAATAATTTAAAGTCGGTCCTTTCCAAATATGATTTGGCCTCGCTTTCTAATCTCCTCCCAAAGACAGTGAAGAAACCAGGATTTAAATGGTCAACAAAAAAGTTGGTTCAAGATATCGAGTACATACCTTTAAAGTATTTTACAAATTAATGTGCTTTATTCGTTCTGGGAAGGGTAACTACTGCAAGACTCAATCATTAAAAAACAAAACTTCTGAAAATACAGTAAATGCACTAATCTACGAAGCTTCACAAAAATTGTCTGAACTGCATGTATTAGAAACGCAAATATACATATTCTTAATATCCTCAACAGTAGCTGAAGAAACGCAGACTAAGTCACCGAGTACTCAGCTCAGAAAAACTGGTACATAGTCGGTGCATCCTTAGAAAAGAAGACATTTTTTTTGTTTGGTCAAGTGACCTGAATTCTACATCAACATTTATGCATTTTGTTTCATTTTTAATGAAAACAATAGTGGAACATATCAATTTAGAATGACCTGTTCAGAAAATAACCGCTTAATATAAATTAACATTTAAGAGTTCAGAAAATTGTGTAATATCAGTAATGTTTAATAGATGACATTGAAAATCATTGTTGTCGCAGCTGTTAAAAGATGTTATGAGGATTCTGAATCGGATAGCACCAGATTAAGGTTACATTTGCTGTTTTGACGGTTTGGCAACTGCGCGTATGGCGGCATCTCCGAGACGGGAAGTCGAGAGAGGCGACCTTCGGCTAAACCAGGTCACTGTTCGGCAGCGGTGCTGGTGATTGTGTCATAACCACAGAATCTGCAAGGACTATTACCATCCGTCCAGTCTGAGACCCACGTATACAGAAACCTTCAAACTACGAGGGGTTGTTGCTATATACCTCCATTACGTATCACAACTTCAAAAAAAATTAAATAGATTTATAAGGCACTCCCACTCTTCGCTCGTTACTGTCTGGGATCTTCATTATACTGAAGCTCTTCATAGTTCTATGACCTCTATTTTATAAGTACGAGTCAACTGATGTAGTTTTAGTGGACCCGATTGTTCAGTATCTTCTCTACTAACCAATCCTGTAGTAGAATAAAGTCTGTGATAAAAGCCCTGTCACTCCCGGAATTCCGTAAATGCCATTTGGCTTTTACATTGACAGAATTTCAGTCACTGTGAAAATAATTTTGCTTTTTGGAACCGAACAAAAATGATTAAGAATTGTATATAATATATGATTTCCTGTTTTACCTTAATTCAAACAACCAATCAATTAAATGATACGTCAGATTATGTTTACACCAACGCAAACTCCACAACATTGTATCGTATTAATGTGTGTGTTGTTTCGCAACCGTGTTTATTTTTGTAGCTAAAATAGTTAAACTGATCTCGTTAATATGTTGCATAAAGATATGCTTAATGCACAACCAACAACACGTCATATACAACATGTACCGTTGCAATGCTGTTATTCATTATTTCGAGTAAATGAGTATTTAATGTCATTTGTACACACCTCAAGTTGTTACAAAGCAAGTGATGAATGGACATTGATTTTTCTTTACAGAATGGCATACCAACGTAATTATCCACGGTGATAATGAACCCTTGCTACTTATAATTATCTTTCATATGTACTTTAAACGTTTAATTGTGTTTGCCAATTTTTTATAGTAAGCATACGATTGTCGATTTCAATCCAAATTTGAACAGCCCAAAACTTTGGTGACTGAACAGTTTTATGCAATAATTCGACAACAGCATTTGACTATTTAAAAAATAGTCAAATAAGGCTCAAAACATGACAATCATTTCGATTTTTGTGATGTTAACATTAAATGCACTTGAACTTCAAGACTACAATGTAATTATTGCTTATACATATTTTAGAATTATAAGTTGTACCTCACTTATTTCCTGCAAAGTTATATTAATAATCCAAGTAGTGGATAAATACCTGTATTGCATACAAACGAAACCTTTAAATGCACCGTTACCTTTATAGACAATTATCGTATCCAAGTGCATTTTTAAGCGCCTACCGTAGCTAATTATGTAAAATAAATGATTTCCGTTAATAAAATGTAAAGAGTCACGGTCACGGTCCGTCTGCTTTCCAAAAAGTTTAAAAACCTAGACCTTCAGACCACCGCGCCGAGTCTTGCATAGAAACGACGGTATTACTTCACTCGGAACACTGAAATTCGAAACGGTCATTATCATTGGATCATTGCTGTGTCTACAACACAAGAATATAGATGATATCTTTGAAAAAACACGTCTGGTTTCCAAGTAGTGGTAAATAATTATGTCGTGATTTTATTTTGTCACATACAAGAAGCTAAACATGGACAACCATGAACAGCTGTTTCGTGCTTTTTGGCTACTCATCATCATGGTCTAGGCTTGGTCTCTCATCTCTGGGACAACGTTCGAAAGCAAACTATCCTCTATCCAGAAGGTACGGTCTATCGAAATAAAACAGCGCAAAGCGCCATCTATCACCAGACCATAGCATAGCATAGGATCCCTTTGTTGGAACTGTAAAGATTTTAGTTCGCGTTTAATAGCTCAGTCACCATGTGACCACTAGACGGCTAACGAATCTGGCTGTATAGTAGATGTGGTATACAAATTAAACAACCGTCAGCTATCTAGCGGTCACATGATGACTGGGCTATTACACGCGAACTGAGATCGTTACAGTTCCAACAATTAGCTGCTATGAATCCTCCGCAATGGTCAATTTTGGTGATACATGGCTTTTTGCGCTAGCTTATTTCGATATCAGAAGCTTTGCACGTTATAGGACTCATTTTATCTGGAAGAACAACAGTTCGGGATCCTTCGTATCACGAAATATCCGTTATACATAACGGGCGGGCCTGCCAGTCAGGGACCCCGAGCCTGATTTTAAGCATGCAAAATTGCTGACAAACCCCCCGTCCCCCGCGCTCTTCAGTTTGGAATCCTGGAAATTGACTCTACGGATTAATATACATATATACTGAAATCTCCCTATGACTCAAAAATATATAATAAATTTTGTTGAAATTTATTTACTAGTATTTTTTTTAGTTTGATCAATATTTAGACCATAGTACGCCAGCTATAATAACATTTACATTTCAGTATAATCCCTTATTAAGTCAGGATTTTTCCTGTATAAAAATGTGTTAATCACTGTTTTTCAGTAGAAGCTTAAACGACCAAAAAACGCCCTAATAGAACTTTAACCGTGACAAATCACGTTTAATATGTCCGTTACTTATAAAATTCGTGCCAGCTTGAAAAACTCATGGATCCTTCGGATCTGAATTGGTAAAAAAGAACAATTACAGGTTGCTCGGGTTTAGATTTTATCATTCACGTAATTCGGACTATTTGCCGCCATTCAGGTTTTTCTTTTCGCTCAAACACTTTCTTTCAGGGCAATAATCTCCGTTCAATGTTTTTTCCGCATTGCTGTCTAATAATTGTGGAGTGAAGCCTATACGGTTAGCATTGGTTGCCGCTAAAATTTTATACTGTTCACACATTTGACTACCATTGCCTACCAACGTGACAACGTTGTATCAACAGAATAGTGGAAAGATCTACCTTCATTAGGCTTGTGCCGCTGATTGCAAATTATGCAAGTACCGTATCCTAACATTGGCTAACACAATCAGCAATTACTCGCACTTTTAAAAAATAACAGTAAAAATAAGAATTTAATGGCAGAACCGTCAAAAAAAAAAACGTATGTCAAGTCCACTTGTATGCACTTTCATCCTGACTACAGACTGAAATTTTGAAGGCAAACATATCGTAGGCTTGCTCATACCTATAACAACCCATATAAAAAACATCAGTTTAATTCTGTGAAAACATGTGAGCCCGCAACTTACACAAACTGTCACAGTCCAGCAAACAATTTTAAAATTTTTTGTATTTTTAATCTTGGTAAACGTGTTTTACTCTCATAAGTATAAAACGGTTATGAATTTGGAAGCTTAATTTTTTAATATTATTCTTTGTTTCAGGTAAGTGGAGATATCATTCTAAAGCGTTTGTCAGTTATAAGGTAAGTATAGATATATTAAGGTTAATGATGGTATCGCGTCGCGGAATCGCGTTTTTAAAAACGACTTACAAGCGATTTGATACTTTATTCTACTATAAATATAATGTTTAGACTAACAACGATATGTTAGCAAACCTAACCTAAGTGAGTTCAATGCAAGAGTAATAGGATTAAACTGATGCCTGAAGGGCACAACCATCAATATATAACATAGGGTTGTTTACTAAGATAAGATATAATTATAGCTATTAGGAAGATATACGAGGGGCTCTCGCTATATAACTCCTCCCTGCCGAAGATGAGCAAACGGGGGATCCAAAGTTTGCGAATCCGGAACTGCTTCTTCTTCTCTACGTCTTCTTGCTTCTCTTAGCTTCTTTAAAATTTGGTAAATGATGTAACCAATGAAAGTTGATAGAAGAAGTAAAAATATGATTAGATTTGTCTTCTCTATGGGACGATCTGGGAACTGGATACTGTCTTCGTTGATTTGTTCTTGGAATATTTGAAGATTCTGGATTGTCTTCAAGTTGAATTTTGTTACATCAACAAGGTTCTGCTTCGTGAAATTGGTCAGGCTTATAGCTGGTAAAGGGAAAATTGTTTCATGGTCGATGCGATCTGAGGGATAGAACTTGTGTTGATTGATTTCTAAGCTGCATCGCTGGAGTTCTATGAGACTTGGTTGAGAAATAACTATCAGGCCGTCTTCTGGACATGACGAATGCACTGTAGTGGGCTCTCTTGGACATATGATTACTTTAGATGAAGATATCTGCTGTACCAGAGTTCTTGATTGCTGTATTCTTGTTATGGGACAAGTGTTTCTTCCATTTTTGATAATTTCTACTAGGCATGGATATGCTTCTAATAAGTCTTCGTGTTTACAGAAGTATTTATTTGCGACTTCTGTGCAAAGGTGGTCTGTGTTCCAGTGGTTTTTCAAGTCGAAAAGAAGGTATTGGGATTTTGGGATTAGGGTATAGTTAAATTGAAAAACAGGAAAAACACTAAAATAATGAAAGGAGTTCGAGATTAATGGTGCATAAATTTTAAATAAAATGATATTATCGAAAATAGTTACATCGGTTGTAAATAACGAATAATAGTCAATTACGTGATCAAATTTCGGAATTCTTTCGCTACTATAATCTTTGGATAAATAATTTAAAATTGAGGAAATACTATTTGTGTCTAGAATTGCAGAATGTAAAATATGTATTCTTGCAAACGATAAGGCTGTTTGTAAATTGCTAATTATTTCATATAAAGCTTGTAATTCCAAAATAATTTTATCTATAGTGAGGCTGAGTGATAATACATTATCTTGTTCCCTTAAAATTTTATTGTTGTTGATCAAGTCATTTAGATGACTAACAATAATTTTCTCGTTATCCCTAATGGTCTGAAAAGTAATCTCATAATGAGTGGTAATATCCCTTAATATTGTTTGTTGTTTGTTTATGCGAGATTGTAAGTTCAACTCATTAGATTTAATAGTATCCAAATAATTGTTAATGATTTCTTTATCTGCGGAGTCCATCGTTCCGAACAAATATTTCGAAAGTGTACCAACACCATTGAATAAACCTCTTTTAATGCGTTTGTTATGTAAAATGCCAAATTTATTGTCGATTTTATTTTTCAATGAAATAGCATGTTCCAATTTTTGTAAAAGCTGAATTGAAAAGTGATTGGAATTTTGTTTCAAAAATACTTGCGTTCTTAAAATATGTTGCCCTATGCTATCTAAAATATATACGGGGGTACTAATATTAATATGATATAAGAATGTGTGCTGATTTTCTAAGATATATGCTTTACCTAGCTGAAGTGGAAGGATCGGGTTTGTTAATCTTGTGATTTTGACTGAATAATTGGGAAAGGGGAATGTCATCGTCAGAGCTATCATCAGGAGTAGGTGTAGCAGCCTTGTTCCTGTCATGTCTACCTGTAACAATGATTTTTCGTTGTGGTTTGAGCTGTCTTTGATGCGTAACTTTATTTTTTGAAATAACTTTATTGTCACCAGTAACTGTAGGGTCGGTCAGTTTTTTGTAAAGTGGTTGGTCTTTCTTTGTTTTGGAATTATTTAATGAAAAAAGTGGTTGCTTTACATCAAGCGAAAGAGAACGATTTCGAAGTCTATTTTCTCTTTCTAAATTTTGTCTTTGTTTACGTTCTAACTTTTCTGTTAGTTGTTGAGACAAAAGTTTAAGGATTTGGGAATGTTCTGTCATATATGTGGAAATCTGTTCGTTCGTCGTTGTCTCGAAGGGATTTCTAAAATCTAGCTGTCCTTTAGCAATTTGAAAAGGGGTAAAGTCAGTTGAAGAATGAATGCTTTTGTTGTATGATAAAATTGCATAATGCATGAGATCTCTAATATTTTGGTGAGGTTTTTCCTCTCTTAAGGTTCTTATTGTTTCTATAATAGTGGAATGAAATCTCTCCACTGGACTATTACTATTGGGATTATATGCTGTTGTATAATGAAGAGAGATGTCGTACATACTACAAAGATCTTGGAAAATATTATTTTTCCATTCGGTACCATTATCGCATGTGATTTTATGAGGAATGCCAAAAAATGAAAAGAATTGGATCATAGTACTAGTTGTCTCGATTGCATTTAATGAACTAACTGGGAATGCCTGTGAAAACTTTGAAAAACTATCTGTAACTGTTACAAAATATTGATTTGAAATTTTAAAAGAATCTATATATAAATGTTCAAATGGTTTAGATCCTATGGGAGTTGGTTTAAAGATTAACCTATTGGGATGCCTTTCGTATTTCGATTTCTGACATATATCGCAGGAATTTACGTAATTTCTAACGTCTACATCTAAATTAGGCGAATAAAAATTCTTCTTAATCGCTAAAATATTTTCGTTTATACCTCTATGGCTAGTTTTGGTTTCATGATATAATTTAATTTTATTATTTTGTTCATCAATATCGACTACGTCTTCTAGCATTTTCCTACTTATAACCATTGTAAATGCTTTATTTTGAAAATACTTTTGTAAAAAATTAATGAATGGTTTTTCTAAATCTAAATTCTTAAAATATACGCAGTAGTGTTGATTAGGTCTGATATACTCTTTAATTAGCTTAGCGAAAATTTCTTCTAGTTCATTTATTTTGCTTACATCTAATAAATCTTTCCTAACTAAAAATGTATGCCTTTTCTTTTTGAAAATTTTCTCAAAGTGGCATTGAAATAATTTACAGGGTGATATGCCTAAAATAACTTGGTTCTGATGGATGTTTAATACTTTGTCTGTATATGGGATTTCTATTATCGGATTTTCAAAAGAACTATGAACTGTCTCACTGTCTGAGCGGACTTTTTCTGAGGGACGGATAAGAATGTTTTGGAGAACTTTAATTTTTGGTTTAGGATTGGATGATGATTGATGATGAAGATTGGTATTACTATCGTCATCCGGAGATTGGTGATTATCGAAAGTCTCTAAAATGTCTCCAAAGTCATTTGGTAAGGTGGGTAGGGTCTCTGGGTGACTTGGGAAAACGTCGTTAAGAATGTCGTTAGGTTCTGAGCTGTAAAAGTTTCCTAAAGTTGAAAGATTGTCTGTCAGTAGGTCAAGGGGGTGAATTTCTATTTTTTGGATGTCAAAAGCAGTCCGAAATTGAAATGGGATTTGAAGAGTAGGGTTTCTGAGTAATTGATTTTCGAGATCTACTGTTAATCCTAATTTTCTCAAATCTCGGATTCCAATGATTCCGTCGAAGTATTCATGAAATGGATAAAGAATAAATTCGAATTCATCGGGAATACCTAATTCTTCAAGTAGTGGGATAGAGGCTTTAAACTGACTGGTCTTTGTGCCTGCGCAAGTGGAAATGGGCGTATTGTAATGGAAAATTTGATCTGGGAAAAACTTTTCGGCGATGTAAGGTCTAAGGAGGGAACCGTGGCAACCTGTATCTATGAGTAATTTTACTGGGATTTTTCGGAGTTGGATATATGGGAGAGAGTTGGCTAGATTGATATTGTTCAGGTCTATCTTAAATCTGTCGAAGGATCCTTTTCGAAAATGTTGATTTTGAGAGTTATTTGGATAATAATTGTGATTCTCAGAATATAATTCTTGATTATTGTAAGGTTCATCTTGGTCATCTTGGTCATACTGAGGAAAATTTTGGGAAGGATATTGAGAAGGATATTGATAAGTATGTTGCGAAGAATGAGAGTGTACTTCAGGCTCTTCAGCATGATATACTTCTTGTGAAATGAAGTTTCGGGGTCCGGAAGGTTTAAACTGATTATGGTTTTGTCTGTTTGATTGTCTTGAAGACGTGTCCATAGGTTCTGGATTATGTGCTGGTTTATATGAGTTTTTGGGGCGAAAAACATTTGTTGAGCGTTGGGACTGAGGTGGTCCGAATACCTGTCTGTTTGTCGGGAAGTTTTGTTTAATTGGAAGGGGTTTTGGTAATGGAATAGGTTGAGATGGAAATTGTCTACTTTCATTGAAGGAAGGTTGATGTGTCTGAGTAAAATGATTTTGTGGTGAATATTGAGCGTGAAACTCCTGAGAAGGAAATTGTTCATGTATGGCTGGTGGTTGTTGATAATTAATATGTGTGGTATTAGGTTGAGTGTATGAAGGGTTGTATCTTTGAGATGGGTAATAATTTTGGCGTGATGAGTTATTATAATTGTAACGTCTAGGTTTATGTGAATGTGATTGAAAGTGGCTAGGATGTCCGAAATTCTGTCTTTTTGTCAGTGCATCTATTCTCATCTCATTGTAGAAATGTTTAGTAACAACGTTGGTCGCATCTGATAAGTCGGAGGGCTGTTGAATGTCTAACAGAAGTCTAAGTCTATCGTCACAATTTGCGGTCAATACGTCTAGTGCATTCAATTCATTTTGGCTGATAAGTAAAACTTTCTGATCAGGGGTGAGTGAAGGATCTGTTTGGATTTTAACTTCAACTCTTGATTTAATTAATTTTAATCTTCCTAAAAATTCCAAAATGGTTTCATTTCTATATTTTGAAAATTGCAGAAATTCTCTCGTAAGGGTTTGTCTGTCAATTTTGTCACCGAAATGCTCTCTGAGTGCATTTTTAATTAGAGGCCAAGAAATGAGATCTGGTCTACACATTAAAAAGTTGTAAACGTTACTTTTTAGTTTTGAACAAATTGCATTAAAGACGAAATCGTTCAAACTGGCATCGTTTGATCTACCATAAGTATTATAAAATGTTTCGCATCTAAAGATGAATGATTCCAATTGTTGGGTATCACCATCGAAATATGGCAGAAAATCTGCAATAGCTTTTGCGGCGTGTATGCTTGGAACGGTGATTGTACTGTTATTAAGAGACATGTTTTCTAATAAGTTTGTAATAGTATCTAGAGCCGAATTAGAATCTTGCATAAAGTTATGGTCTATAAAAAATGTAAAATGTGTAAAAATTAAAAATGTAAAAGTATGAAAAATGTGAAAATACCAAGTGAATATGAATGTAATAAAATTTAATGAGATTCTACCTAAGCCTTATTTTAATGTGAAAATTTCCTTAAAATTAATAATTTTGCAACCGGCAAAAATTTAAAAAAATAGTAACTAATCTAAATCGAAAATGTAGCTCTCGACAAATTTACCAAAATTAAGTTCTCTTCAAAAATGTAGCTCTTGAACGAGAACTAACTTAATACTAATGTTTTGAGCAATCTTCAGCAAAATCTAAATTTTACAAAACTGCACCAAAAATCTTAAATTAAAAAAGAAGGTGAGAGGAGAGACAAGGAAAATTCGACTTGAATTACCTTCAGACTTTGAAGACACAGCACTCTGGCGTCGATCTTCGTCCTTGGGCTTCTCCTGATCTTCCTGGTCTCGTCGGTTCCAGAAGTTAGTGATTGAAATCAGCCTGGAAGTCCTCTGCTGAGTTCTGATAATGATGGTATCGCGTCGCGGAATCGCGTTTTTAAAAACGACTTACAAGCGATTTGATACTTTATTCTACTATAAATATAATGTTTAGACTAACAACGATATGTTAGCAAACCTAACCTAAGTGAGTTCAATGCAAGAGTAATATGATTAAACTGATGCCTGAAGGGCACAACCATCAATATATAACATAGGGTTGTTTACTAAGATAAGATATAATTATAGCTATTAGGAAGATATACGAGGGGCTCTCGCTATATAACTGGTTCCCTCCCCAGTAACCCTACCTCTATTCCTATGTAAAAACATACGACCATCATAAATTCATTTTTTGAGTTATAAGTAAAGCTAGGCATTAGCATTAACAGGATCAGGGTTCTACGGAAAAAAACGCTTTAAATCTTATTTTTATAAAAATGCAATTAATATTTGCGCTGTTGAAATTTGACCCTTAAAAGGCTGTAAAGCTTACAAGGCTGTGCTGCGGTTGTTCCTGTTGCACCTAGTTTTTTAGAACTTTTTGATTTCCCCTTTGTGATGACACATGACCTAGAAAAAAATATAAATTAGAATTTTGGTAGGATGTTCCTCAAATAATGTATACTTGGCAGGTTTCTAAATTCTGGGTGTTCTGATTTATGATCTGGTTACGTTATTCATGCCTGCCGGATAATTGTCTTTGGCAATTTGCATGTATAATTTTATAGAAAATATATGCGTGGCATATTAAAAAAGCCTGCGAATTTAATATTATGCGTATCTACGCGTACAGTCCGTGTAAGGAATGGAAATGACAATATTATGCGAATCCAGGCCATACGCAAAAAATCATTCTTATCTTTTCTCCTTAGAAAAGGCCACTGGTGGTGTTATCGCAATACTAAATATGTGTATGGTATAGATAGAGCGCTGCTAATAAAATTATAAAAGTTGCTAATCCCAGTTCACTGTTGTCCGTTCTTTTCGAAGAAAACTGTTTTTTAAAAAGGTGTCTTGATGTACAAAGAAGCGTAGATTAATAGCAAAATTCTAAACTTTTTAGTTCTTTTTAAAGCATTTTTTATTGTTGTCCCGCAAAGATAGAATCATTTTCAATCACATGATCATTTTCGAGTATAGGATCATTTTACGACGTAATTTGATTATGTTTACGTGATAATATTTAGAAAAAGTATTTTTATGTTACAATGACAGATCATGGAAAATTGAAACATTCCTGGTTTTATGCGCAGTATCAGTCCCATGTAATAATTCATCTATCATGCGATTTTTTGCCATTCGAATCGAGATTTAGTTACATGTCTCTTGTTTTTTTTTGATATAGGTAACAATTTGAAGATGGAAAAAGTGGTGTAGCGAATAAATACTTCTCCATATTGTTGTGAGCATGGTATGGGATACATGTAGGTTCTAATACCAGTGACACGAAATATTTTTTATATTTTCAACCTGCATACGTTTTCTCCCGCGGATGAGTGTTCATTTATGAAAAGAGCATATAGTATATCTTTCATCGCCACATTCTTAAGCCGTAACATCGGTGCAAGCCTGTCTATATTTAAACCCGACAGTCAGACAGTGGAAAATACTTAACACGAATACATCCAGTTGCATAATAATGTGTCCAGCCTCCACCTACTCATTAAGATGAATGATGCCCGCATGTGCTTACTATATTATTGTTGACCGACATAACAAAAGAAAGTCCTCATACAAACGGGGATCGGATTTTCGTTTATAACGTAATGTCACATCATGTCGATTTAAATGTGTCAACGTCAACACCAAAATTTAATGTCAGTCGTGAAAATTAGTCATTATATATATATATATATATATATATATATAACTTGAGACGTGGTCATTGTCGTTTAGACCAGTTAGGTGAAAAATAAAGCTTCCGCCTTTTGTTGGGTACTTCGACAAAATTCAAGCAAAGAGCTTTCAATGTACTTTGCCATCTTTATCAGGAGCTGCAATACCATTGAGAAGAAGTAGTAACTATTGTGCAAAATGATTATAAATTAACTTACAGTCGTATGTGAGGTTGTTGCTAAATGTTATTAATGCTTTGGTTGAGGGAAACACCCAGTAACCTGGTGAATGCTGGATACATGGTACATTCGTCAAAATTAATATAAACTACACACAGCTGTATGACAGGAACATCCATTTTAATTTATATTATATATATATAAACGTGAAATTAGGCGGTCTCCAAACGTGTCTTTCAATAAATCGATTCTAGCACGAGCTGTGTGACATGTTGCGCCGTCTTGTTGGAACCACAGCTCCTGGACATCATGATTGTTCAATTCAGGAATGAAAAAGTTAGTAATCATGGCTCTATACCGATCACCATTGACTGTAACGTTCTGGCCATCATCGTTTTTGAAGAAGTACGGACCAATGATTCCCCCAGCCCATAAAGTGCACCGAACAGTCAGTTTTTCTGGATGTAACGGTGGACATAGACTTGAGGATTAGCGCCACTCCAAATGCGGCAGTTTTGTTTATTGACGTAGGCATTCAACCAGAAGAGCGCTTCATCGGTAAACAAAATTCGCTTATGAAAATCGGGAAGAACGGCAATCTCGTTTTGGGCCCATTCAACAAATCTACGCCTTGCTTGATGATCGTTTGGCTTCAGTTCTTGCACAAGTTGAATTTTGTAAGCACGCAAACTAAGATCCTTCTGCAAAATCTTCCATAAAGTGGATGGACACAGATCCAATTCCTGTGCTCGATGGCGGATGGACTGATAGACTCATTCGGGTCTTCCTCGATGCTATGCTCTACAGTAGCAATAGCTTCTTCTGTACGCACCGTGCGGCGTCTCTGGGGATGAGAGTTATCGATTAGAGTAAACGTGGTGCGAAAACGTTCCATGGTTAATCGAATTAACTACTCTGATGGACGATTTTGTCGACGATAAAATGGACGTAGTGCGCGATACGTATTCCGCACAGAACCATTATTTTCGAAATAAATAATTGATTTTTTTTTAAACTCCAACTACCACGAATGCCTAAGGCCTAAGCACCCATTGGGTACCGTGAGGATATATAGGGGGATACAGGGGAAAGGGGGAACGCCACACGGACTCTGGCGAGGGAACACGTGTGCATGCAACATGCGCACATTCTGGCTCCGCCTACGAGATCCGCCCGGTGGTACCTCCGCGTTCGTCAGTCAGAGGTTGTCTACCACCTACGGACAATAACAACATCCACAGTCAAGAGAAAAATTCACTTGGGTCGGGATTCGGACCCACGCAGCGCACGGCGACTGATTAGGAGACCCATGACGTCTACCTCTGCGCCACCGCTGCTGTCTAAATATGTTGTAAACTAAGAGATATTTCCTCTTTCGCTTTTGTCCTCGATATGAAAGTTGATCGATATAATGTTTTGAATATAAGCTTCGGATATTTGTACAAAGGAACAACTTAAATGAAAACAAAAAACATTCGAATCACTATGAAAACACCGGGAAGATATGCACATTTTCGTTAAAACGACCTCCAATGGAGAGATATACTACTATCTTCCGTGTCAGAGAAAATTGGAGTAAGTCACAGCCACTTAATGCGGTAGCGAGTTAGGTGATGTAAAACAGGCCTAATAATAAACCATTTTGCTTAACATAAAAACGATATTTGTATCCATCTAAGAACCTAAGTTAAAACTCTATGTCCAACATTTCTACGTGATACATCTGTTCTGCTGACTATAGGATTTCGCGTCATCTCATAATTCTAATTCATTTATTTATGCACCTCTGTTCGGTTATTAAAAAACCTGTTGAATGTCTCTGCGGTTTCCTTAATGAAATGTATTCACGAATATCTTGCGCGCTTGCCAGGCAGGCGGTCTGCGGACAGCTAACAGCCTGTAGGGCGAGAAATCTGGCAACCCCGCAGTTGTCGCGGAATGTAAAGCTCGCGAACAGCCTCCGGGCACGGCGTATTATGAAACCGTCCGCCCGACGCCGAGCGGCGGTCCGAGTACGGGCACCGTCTGGGGATCCGGGGGCCCAACCGCAGTCCGGTTTTCGCGAGAACTGACATAGTCCAGTTGAACAACGAACTCTCCCAGAAAAAAGTAAAAATAGCATGTACAACTTATTCGAAAATTCATCTACAACTTACCTCATTTTTTCGCAAACTCTGGCCTCAACAGTCTTTATTTTCCAGACCACTTCTCAGGAACTATTGTAATCGCGAAACACTTTCAGATATTATGTGTTTTGGATGTTCGTATCTTGTCACGAAAAACAGTGTTACTCAATTTTGTCGGTCTGCCAGCCTTAGCCCGACTATAGGAAAATACCCTCGAATTTTGATCAAATTCTCATACAAGGTTATTACTGCGACTGGGGCGAAAAAACTTCAGTTTTTGGAAGTCATTCCAGTGGTGACGTAGACGGACCCATAGGCAAAAAAACAAAAAAATAAAGATTGCTCAAGCTTCGTTTTTTGACGTTTTAGAGACGATCATTGTCGAAAAAAAATTGAGCGATACAAAATTGGGGATGGGGGGTTGGCTGACTTGATCCTAATTCTAATGAACTGCTGCAGTCCTTTGAATGCGCCCTTTCCTCTTGATTCATCAAACAGGTGATACTTTTATCGCCTAGGTCAGAACAATCAAAGACATTTTGCACAAGGAGCTTGTTACATTCGAGCATATTTTCAGTTGGTGTGCTCTAAATAACATGTGGCTAATCAAAAATTCAGGCACTGTTTGTATCTTCTTCCTACTGTCTCAGAGTTTCTGTTGTCTTGGAGCAAGGTACCCCTCAGCACTTTTGGATCTTCCCACCTCTTCTTCTTCACTTGAAACCCATCGAAAAATAATGGGTCATGTATGACCTTACGAAGGTAGAAAAAGATCAGCTATTGCCATACATTATCATCCGATTTGACTTGCAGTTTTTGTTCATATTCCTTGTCCAACCTAACTGTATTATACCCATATTATCAAGGACCCCTTTCACATCGCTCGCAATTTTTTTATTGCTCTTTTCTCTTCGTATCGGAAGAGTCATCGTGACAGGTCGTCACCGAGCGGCGAGACGACTTGGCATGGGCGTCCCAATATTTTGCGCGGAAAAAGTCTTTAGATAAATTCCATATGAATTCATGCCAGCACAATATGATACTAAGGATATTTTAGTTGGTATTGAGGGTAAGATTTAGTTGTCTATTTTTGTTGTTGGCGGTCTTGGTATAATCCAACGAGATTGGATCTTCACTTATTTACATCGCCAGGGACGGAATAACCCCAGCGCAACATGCTAAAAATGCTTATACCTCGTATAATGATAAATTATTTTTGTAAAGCCCAATGATTTTGCCGTACTCATCGTTGATTTCGATAAAATACGAAGCTGTTTTGAGAAGTATAGTCTTGTTTGAGTACTATTAATTTTGACACGGCATTTTTTAAATATAATAATTTCGGGATATGATTTTTCAGATCACTCAATCACCTTTTAGATTTTTGTTGGACTTTTTCGGGATTGCAGTGTAAATCGATAGGCACATGCTTTTGAAAAAGACTCGGACTGGGACAGCCTGTAGATGAGCGCTGAATAAATGATTTTTTATTTCCACGGGGTTCAAAATTTGTTCATATTTTTAACAAAATTTTATGTTGATACGATTTTGTGGTTTCTGTGTATCTAGAGTTTCAGTCAGTCTTTCAGAGCCTTTATAAGACAACCGTAATCACCACCAATGTTGCCCAACTTTGAAAGAACGTCGCACTATTTATTATTTATCCCGACTGTACAATGCCTAATTTTATAAAAGTGTTTTGTAATTTGGAAATACAATTTCATTATAAATACTCTGGGAATTCCATGGACAACTACGCCACCCATGGATGAGCCGAGCTGAAGGGAGGGGTCAGAGTGTCTGGGACGCAGAAAAAGTTCGGGGGTCCTTGTTCCCCTGTCAGGATAATTATTTTCCAAATTGCAATCTTAGGACCAGTTCCCTCGAGGCATATTATGCATATCAATACTGCTTTGAGTGATTGCTTTTATTGTACATTTGTGGGGAGTAAAAAAATTCTAATTCGTGATAATTATTTGCAATATTTAGGATAATTATTAATCAGAATTTCAAATAGAAAAATAGGAAAAATGAACCATAAAATTCATAAATTGGAACTAACTTAATAATAGCGTATGCATTACTAGCGATGTTTCAAAAATCTTTTGATTCATAAATGTACTATTGTATTATTCCCTGAGGTAGCTATATAGATGTGACACTACTAGATAACATTGATCTTTAAATGTATATTTTCAAACTATTCAAAATAATGAATTCTAAAATTGTCGAAAATTATAACAGAGCTTCCTGAATCCACACAACGTCTAAAATTTTATCAAAATATGCGTACCTTTTATCAGTGTTTACAGAATAAAAGCATTCGAAGACGACAAAAAGATAAAATTCGTTAAAGTGTTATGGGACACGATACGAGTATAGATAACCTTTACATAAGTCTATACCAAAAATTATCGGCGTAAATATATTTCTAGGAAGAACGCTGATAACGCTATCGATTTATTGGATGGTGTGAAAATATTGATGATGTCGTTACACTAATTTGGCCCTTCAATTGTTTATGCGCTCACTTTACCAGAAATCAGATATTAAAATCAATACCTACTTCCTACACATCAAATCATAACGAAACCGGAAGGTGGTAGGTATACTCGTACTAGAAAAAAAAACATTTTTTTTAATTGTAGTCTAATCAGAACTATACTTGGAATTAGAGCTTTAAAATTTTCAGCAAGTGCTTCTGATCTTTTCGATTGTGTCAGATTTTCCCATCAAATCGATTTGTTCTATGACTACTATGTAACTACTGTCACATTTCAAATGAATTTATAGTAAATGGCAGGAAATAAAATTTATTAAATAATTTAACAATTAGTATTGCTACATTTAAATAGTTTATAATAATCAATAAGAAATATTCCGCCAAGACGATTCCAAATTGGCAGTTCGTTTGCACCTGTCGATCTTCAATGTCGACTTTTTACATAATGGGTATGAGTATGTGGTTGGATACAGCTGTCTTCAAAATATAGGAATCAATTATTTCAACACTTTAACCGAACAAATCTTCTAATATTTCAAAAAAAAAATTTAAAAGTCAGATAAAACCATGGGCTCCAGCAGGAGGGGACTTTACAGTACAGTACAGTTTTAAGGATTTGCCCATCTCCCATCCTGAGGGACAGATACACTTTCACAAGTTATCGCTTGAGCAGTAAATATCAAATCCTATTAGTTAATTCCTTTATTAAAAAATGAAGAGGATATAATTATGAGCATATCTAAAAGAAAAAAAATGTCGTAAAGATACTATTTTGATTTCATATTTCATAAAAAGACTCAGTTCAATCAAACTGTTTATTGTATGTGTACTATATGTTCCCATACTTTAGCGGATTTAACTGCTAGTTTGATGTTACGATACAGCGGATTAAATGATAATCATTTAGTTGGATGCTGATAACTGGTTGTGTCACTTCCATACTTTTGAGCGCAAGTGTATTGTGACCAAATATCCGCCAGAGTATTCATAGTTCGTTGCACCATGTAAAAAAATTTGCCATTGATCGACATTGTGGAGCTAAATGGAGTCTACAAGGTCAAGAGCAGTATATTTTTAATGATGTAAATTAGAGGCCATACGAAAATTGAACACCACTTACTTTATGACCGAGTCGTAAAACAGGAGTATGTTAACATCCTTCACAATGCGCGAATTTATATCATCTGCTGGTCTTTTTTGGGATTCTATTGTTTTTTCTATTATTTTGATGTGCTGTTTGTTCTGTATGAAAAGTTTGAATTGCTACCCCGACACAATGATTATATAAATATATAAAACCCATCTTCGAAGCTATACGTTTTACCATATCTGACCAATTGGACATAGGAGTCCTACTTTTACAGCTTCCTCTTGTTTGCACGTTATTAGTGAGTGGACCTGTTTTTTCTTATATTAGACCTGAATTTGTTGTTTTTAGGGAAACAATGAATATGCGCTTAAAAAGAGGAATATTTTAAAAATACACAAGACAGATGAGGCTGCTTTTTATTCTATTGTGAAATGATTGTAGAATACTTGCAAAATAAACACAGCGTCTTGACACGATTTATTAAAGTTACATTAATTAGTTAATATGGAAAAATATGGGTTAGGTAGAGAGCCTAAGTTAATCAATTTTCAATTAGAAATAACAAATCTCCATGTATGTTCGAATTAGCTGATAATAAATCGCATTTATTGCAGACTGTATTTTAATTTAATATTTTTGTTGAACAACAAAGCAATGCAAATGCATTCGAACAGAAAATTGCTATAGATTGTCACTTTGCTTCTGTCGGTCCATATAATCTAATTGATTGATATTCTAATAATGAGTGAAAATAAACTGAAAAATGATATTTTCAGTTTATCGTTTTATAGACTATATTATGCACCTGGCTAATCCTCCGTAAAAGCTAATTCCTACTTAGTTCTGAAACAGCTATCGCAGCTTTCTACATTACGTTGATTGACATTTAAACGCGATTTAAATTACTTAACGCGTAATTTGAGTCCACTCTCAATTAGTAAGTCAGGTAAATACTCATTTAATATGTTTACGCTTAATCCAAGCCAAACTCAGCGCAATACAGAGAGAAGCTGTTATGTTGATAGCTGGTGCCTTTTGGTACCACATCAACTGCAACTATGGAGGTCCTTCTTAATTTACCCCCCTTGCACATATACCTGTAAGGCGAGGCAAGAAGGACATCTTATAGACTACATTATGTGGCAAATGGTATAATGGACAAGATCACTATGGAGGAGACGGACATACTGGTGGACTTACAAAAACTCCACAGTCTGGGTATGCCTTCTGATATAATGCCAAAAATAATAAGATATGCTGAACCCTACTCAGTGACAATTCCACACAGGAATAAGTGAGAACAGCAAGTTAACCTGGTAAGGAAAGATATGTGCATTCGCAGATGGCTCCAAGACCGAGGTAGGAACCTGGACATCGGTCTTCCAGGCAGAGCTATATGCTATAGAACTGGTTGCCAGAATGATCGCAGAACGGCAACTGAGACACAGAACTATAATTATTTTTTCAGATAGTCAAGCCACACTTAAAGCACTTGACTCCACCTACTCGACATCGAAATTAGTGTGGAATTGCAAAGAAGCTGTCGGTGGCATAGGGGAGGGAAAAATGCCGTCTCATATGGATACTAGGACACACTGGTCTAGAGGAAAACGAGACAGCTGACACAAGGTTACAGACTCTTTGCTACGGCTGAACAGGAATAGCCTCAAAGCTCTAGTAGGACTGTACACCGGGCATTGCAAATTGCGTCACCACATGAGCAGGCTGGGCATGGCGGAAGAGACTGAGTGCAGACTATGCATGGAGGGAGATGAAACGGTCCAGCATGTATTCCAAGCAGAAGAACTGAAGGATATTTCTCCAAAGAAGTTGATTGACTTCCTCAGGAGGTCGGAGCTACTGGGGGAAATAGAAATAGGTGTGAGCCAGAGGGTCGCAGTTTAAGATCGTTATTGATGCACTGACAAGAAACCTAACCTAACCTAATCACAATTCAAAAGTTCATAAACGTCCCTATTCTGGTAAGAGTTTTCCCCTATTTCATAACAGAAGGTAACTTCAATTCTAATGTTACAAATAAAACGCTAGATTTCATTATTTCTAGCGAATGATAAAAAAAGGCGGCAGTATTCTAGGTGATATATAACAGGGAAAGTTCTTATTAACATACGTCCTAATGTAGTTTATGGAAACAAAGGTTGTTGAATTTTGACACAGACAGAATGAATAACCCTGTATATGTCGTCTCTTCAGCAATCTCCATTTCAAGCTATAGTGTTAGCAGCCCGTTGTATATGTATATTATCGAAAGATTACGCAATCGAAAATGACAGGTGAATTCGACATCTATAGAGCTTAAACGAATCACGAGACCGAACGAGCGTGTGAAACGATTCGTGTGACAGCATACAAGTTTCTGCAATTAGTGACAGAGTTACACGTGCTCACAACAGGACATTGAAATAGGTGTAATCAGATTTATTTGTTTTATCAAATCGTACGTTGCAACACCCATTATGTCGTACTAACAGATCTGACCTCCTGTCAGTAATGTTTCTAATGCATCAATGTGGAAATTTGTAGTATCAACAAAATAAGCTTTTGAACATGTAACAGATAACTCAATAAAATGCGTGAGGTCATTTAAACGTGACCATTGGTGCTTAGCGGGTTTTTAAAAGCATCAAGTTTGGATTGTGGATTGGAGAGTGTGAAAATAGTTCATTGGCGACGAAATATGCCATTATTGGGCGACCGCCGAGAGATATATTGATCGAGGACAATACTGGCATTCTCCACGAAGGTGTGTAGAATTTTTATTATATTACCACATTCAATATGATTAGAAAAACATTTGTAATTTGTAGTTATCCTTCTTGAGATAATGTTAGAAAACGGCCTCCAATGTTAACAGAAGGTAAACATTTGTACCTTACTCCTCTTGGCTGGACCAGTCCAAACCAAATTGGCTGTCTGTTACCTTCATTAATTTGAGTTTGTCAGTTTGACACCAGCCAACTGGGTATTTTAAATAACTTGTAAAACGAGTTGGAAACGTCATGATCCTGATGTAAAATAGAATATCTTGTGATATGTATTCTTACTAGTGAAAAAAATTCTACACATACCACGTTTGGCTCACTCCTCAAACTAGCTAATGTACTATGATCATAACTCGTCATAAATTGAAGCTCTGTATACATTTACTGTTCTATATCGTTTAGCTTTGAGAAATGTTGCCGAGGAAGTTCACCTCCAAAAACTCAAAAAGTTCCTTCTATCTTGAAACATTGAAACTTGTTAGGCATAGTAGTTGTATTATCCCTTATTGTTATGACTGTGGTGAGGCGACTTGTCCATAAATAATAACGTTCCAAACACTACATACATACAACCCGCACATAAAAAAGAAAATTGCTTGCAACGAAATGTGGAACGGTCGTTATTCCTGCAATTTACTGTAAAACATTAAGTTTCAGGTCTTTCTCTGGTTTATGGTGGTTGATCAGACCGACAGGCTGACAAACGTGCTGATGACGATAATGAGTAGTCACTTCTTCCAGTCCCGCCTTCACTATGAAGGTTAGTTATGACCAAAGCAAATTCAATGGCACGTTTATTTCTCAGCCAGAATTTTTGCCTTTCACGATCAGCTGAGGCTATTCATATTTCTCGTTTCTAAATATCTATCATAAATATTTTTTACATCTATTAATTGCGGTTCTCGATCATAACCCATTCTGTCCAAGGCTTTCGTTGGAAACAAGATCTGTCTACGGTATTTTTAACAGTCTTCTAAAAAGCCGAATCTCAAAATCTTCTAGCGTCCTCATGAGAGCACCATTTATTGCCAGGCTTCCATGCCACAGAACAGAATAAATAGTGAGTATTTATATAAAGGCAAAGGTCCCATATAAAAATCGACGAATCGAATCGACGTCAAGACCCAGATAATTTGAAATCTATCGTTAGCAGTTGAGCATACAAATATATGATAATGTTTGGTACTCCTATAAAAGCATACGTTTTCCAAGATTTTTCTGATAATTGACCTAATAGGGCATTTCCTTTCAAGGCTTGTCAGCAGTGTTTTTTTTTGTGAGCCGCTGGCGTAAGGTAAACTTGAGGATTCCCGACGTACCTGTAAGTGTATGTATGATAAGCGGAAACACCTTGTATAGAAATATCCAATTTCGCCCATTAAAACTGGGAAAGCGCGATGAATCATGGAAAATTACTGCGTCTATGAGTTGAAACTGTGGTGATTTATTGCGAGTTCATAAATAGGTGAGGGTCAAAGTACGGCTAGGATAGCGAACTTTCTTTAGCCGCGGAAATAATTATATCTCACACGCTTCGCATCATTTCGTTAAAATTTGTCCAAACTCACATGCTTGTGACGTACCTGCTGTCACCGAAAACATTACCTTGTATATCATTTTGAGTAATTTTATAAATCATATGGTTTTACTTATTATGATTTTAATTCTGCGCGTTGCTGTCACCTAAATTGGTGGTACAATGTAATCTTGTGCGTCTGAAAGTTTATAAATATATTTTCCGTTTTAATTATACATTGTACACTGATAAATATTCTGTTACTAATTATGGAAGTACGAAAATGTGTAAATCATCTTTGGTTATACAGTGTTGCTCGATTTGCACCACTGTTTTGTTAACGTGACGTCAGCTTCTATTTGGTTTATTATATGTATGTTATCGTACATTGCTATTTATCTTACGTGGTAATATTATGATAACTTAATTCCAGATTATAACATACTGAAAAAACCTGCGCCAAAGTTGAAACTTTGAACGTTTTTTAGAATTGGTTAATAGTCTCCTATAACGAGTTCTGCCTCGACAAGGGTAGCTGGATTAAAAACTTGTGAATTCTTCCACAGAATGGAAATAAATGGCGTTCAGTAGGTTGACTCTGCGCTCCTCACGCATCCCCGTACAACAGAGACATAGGAGGATCAAGTCAGTCAAACAGGTAGTTTAGTAGTAGTTCGCAGTCCTTGTCCTAACGGTAGTTACTGCCCATCTGGCAATGTTGTACCTTTCCATATCTACTTGGTAGCGCCCACCACGGCACATCTACATCGAGTTGTCTTTTATTCCTTTTGTGCGGTGCATATTAGTCAGCCGAACCGATACGCTCGGCGGTGAGCTTAGATAGCAGGAGTGCACGGATCGAAAACATTTTTCTATCATTCGAAGTTTTCAACGGTTTTCAAAAACTACAAAGCTACTATAGGCGGCCCAAATATTACCGGACAGACAGAGACCGATATACTGACGGAAATAGGTGACATGATGTGTACATGTTATATAACATTCAAAAACCATAGTAGGTAGCGCATTTTCGAAATTTTTCGGGATCACCCTAGTATCTCGCGCAGTGGCGTAGGAAATAATATGCTTTTTATGTGTGAAGTATTTTTTTAAGGTCCATTTATATAGTTGAACACTTATCTATAATAATCTATAGAATCTTTATAAGTTCCGTTTTTACACTCATCCATCTGCTAGTTGATCGATATGTTTATATTCTCAGTGATATATCCGCGCTTCAATTTTATCTATTTCCCAGTTGAAATTATCTTCGACATAAATTTCTGCCTATAACTAAGAAAAGATTTAAAAAATTTTAAATATGTGGTTGCGAATGATAAAAGGAGTCATTGGATCTAACATGGATCTGTAGAGACGAGTATTGTTACTATTACTAGCCCAAATGGGTGGATAAAATATACTGCCGCGTCTGATATAATTGAAATTTGTATATTTGTGGAAACTACAATTCGTTCGTCAAGTCCAGGTAAATAAAACGATTTATTGTTGAACAAATCAACCACAACTGCTGAATTCAAAAACAAAATGCCAAAATATAATAACTTCTTACGTTACGATTTGTGTGTGTATATCCTCTTTTCACCTCTAATTCTTGAATTTTACGCCACCAGTTTTGGTACAAGTAGAAGAGAGAGCCGATAATTTTAATACACTGAAGTTAGCCGTTTGGGATACTTATTTCAATGCCAAGAACATAGTATCGTAATGTGCAGCCACACAATTCTTACACTCCTGGTATATCATCATGTGCATTATCAGAAAAATTTGTATAGCAAAGGTTCAATGTAATAACATCTGTTTTCACAATGAAGGTTAATACAAAAATGAAGATGGTTATCTGAATCGCCGAGAGGCAGGTAATAGGCGAGTCACGAATCTTACTTGGGCCGTTAATACCAGCCCTTGAGAAGGTTTTTTAGCATTCATAGAACTCACATGCACCCGTATAAGGTATTCTCCCCTTCTTCCTTAATCTTTCCTTGCCTTTCATCCCAAAAAATGCAAGTCCCGAGTTATCAGACAGACCTGATAACTGATATGATACAAGTAGTGAAGTCCCACGAACTGCTGCAGTATCAGAAATCACTTGATCTAACTGCCAAGCTTATCTAATTATTTTGTTTCAATCACTGACATTTTATAGGAACTAAAATATGTGTTTCCCGTCAATTCCTCTCAGAATTGAGCGTATTTAAATGAACATGCCAAATCATACCTCACGTTGAATTACATTTTAACAGTACCGAAACGAAAATATAAAGATACTCTTAGTTGTAAACAAACCAAGTGGGATTATTTTGGTAAATATAGATCATGGTATGTGTCAGTACACGTGACACTAACGTAGTAAAAAATAACAATAGCCGATTCACTACTAGTTACATTCTAAATCAGGGGATATACAAAGGATTTGACCTCTACAATAGGCCACGAACGTCCACAAATATAATCGCTTTCCGCTTATTAGTTGGTTCTGGCTATAATATAGGTTACTGTCACTGTTTGCATCGGTTGTTTCCAAGCGAACGTTTTCCCAAGCGGTTGATTATGATTCATGTAGTTACTTGTGGATCATTATGGGATAATTGTTTCGTAATTTTCAAGTAACTTCAATATATATATATATATATATATATATATATATGTCTGTCGTTTACATCCCCTTCACGGCATAAAGTTTTTGGTTACTCTCATGAGTTTTCCTCAAGTGATCGAGTTTTATTGGCTCGCTGGGGGAGCTGTTACAATAGAGGAAAGGTGTAAAAAACTCAGGGGAAACATTTCCAGGATTGTGTTCACTGTAAGGTATTCAAACCCCATTTACAGAAACACCATCGCGCGAAGTTCAAATTCGCGAGCTGTCTGCGATATGCGAATCATGATCATGTTTGTTTTGATGGGACGTAAATGGGGCTTGAAGTTTTATTTTATCGCCATCATCTGCAAATTTCGTTTTTCATTAGAATTAGAATCACGTGGAATGCCATATGATGTTGGAGCCTTATTTGGAAAGTCCGTGTACCAAGGTTTTGTCTACAATGTATTTATAACTAACCAATAAACTTTGTAATTGTAAAGTAAATAAATCCATATAATATATAAATAACAATAAATAAAATCGAAGCTAGTATAAATGCTTAAAAACACGTGGAGAAAAGGCGCGAAACAAAAAATCAGGTATAAGTGGCTGCCACCATGTACGGAGTACATATAGTACAAAATAAATACACACCTTTCTATAATTCAATGAAACATTCCTGACGTGCGTAATGCATTTTACAGAAAAAATGCGTCCAATGCTATGCACTAGATTGTCAGTTCGAAATAAACACATATTTTTGACATCAAGGATATACAGGGTGAATCGTACTTAAATGGACATAGTGAAGTGGTATGTGGTATGGACTGATACCTTTTTACATCCGCACGGCACGGGTATTACGTATCTTCTTGAAAAGTGACATTATGTCGAGTTTTTTGATATTGTATTGGTTTTTTGTGACATTATGTAAGTTTTTCTACAAGATGTTATGACTAGCTGATGGACACTTGGAACTCGTTTTGTAATTGTACGTGACGCCTAGACGTCATGGTGCTTCAGTTATCAACGTTTGGCTCTGATGTGATGTAAAATGTGCTTCAGAGATGGCTGGAGGTCTAAGCAGTAAGTTGTATACTATAGCTATAAGGAAACGACAATACATAGGTACATAGTGAGGATTGTGTGCTAATAATATGTTTCTTGTCTCAAATACACTTACTTGAGATTCAAAGCTAGAAATTAGTTGCGCATCCACTTTTTCTTATCCATTTTGGAAATTACATATGCAAATTTGCTGAATTTAAAAAATGAGAGATAAAAAAAGAAAATCTCTGTCTGGTGAAGGAACAGGTGAGAATATATGCTACCGACAGGAATATTTATTACATACGTGTATTTTTAATTTCCAGTCATTTAAATTTTATAGATTTTTTTTTGCGATGTCATTAGAAAATACAAATCACCTACTTATGAGGCATTGCGAAAATATTTGATGTGTGATGCGGCATTACTAATTTTTCTGTGGTGTGGCTTAATTGCGCCCAAGGCGGCCGCGATTTCTCGTAGTGCTCCTCAAAGTTTTTGAAAAAACACAAAAACAAAAATAGGAAAAATCGTGATTAATAACTTTGAACATAACCTGTCTTCAGAAAGGTCAACATAAATAACCCGTCGGGCACAGCTAAAAGATATACTTCATTGACAGCATTTTCAGCAATAATTTTCTCACACAGCAAATATCACAGATTTTATACACTTGCAGACCAATACACATAATCATCCAGATGCGATCTCGCTATTCTCCCACAACTTCTCGGAGATGAAAACTACAGACTACTCGGCTACATAGATGACGCTCACAGCGGTCGTAGCGATCAATCGTGGAATGAACTATTTTCACCCTAAAAACTGCCTAGTCTGCAAGATGACATTTTATTGTTTTTTGACGTTTTATTGGTTTTTTACATAATACCCGTGTGGGTATTACGTATCTTGAAAAGTGACATTTCGTCGGTTTTTTGACAATTCTTAGGTTGTTTGTGACATATCGCAGGTTTTTCTACAACAGGTTAACTTAGCACAAACTGTTATACACTTGTTGTGAACTCGTTTTGAAGCTGTACATGGAACTATTTGCACACTAAAACCACCTAGTCTGCAAGATGGCATTTCGTCGGTTTTTTTTTGCGTTTTACCCATGCCGAAAATAAAAAACTTGTTAATCCAGTTTTTACCCATGTAGATATATATAAACGCGCCAAATCTTTGATATCACACAAATCACATGCATTACTGATCCGATTTTGTTGAAATTTTCTACGATAACAAAGTTGCCTAGGAGTAATGTAAAACTAGACGGATGGTTGAACAACCGTCCAACTAGTTTTAGCTTACTCCTAGAAGGTATGTGATATTAAAGATTTGGCGTACGTTCGTAAAATATATCTCTGAAAACTGATTGTTTAACTTTTTATTTTTAGATATGGAAAGGTCTCGGCCCGTAGTACTACTACCTGCCATTTCAGTATATTCATTTAAGTAAGGAACACCATTTATGTATAATTGTATATAGGTTTATTTAGGATCATGTTAATTCGTGATAGAATGGGTTGTGATTAGCTCAGTCGATTTTGAATCACTCTTCCACATTTTATTGTTTCTTATATACTAGTGTTTTGATTTTAAAGGGATGTAAATATTTTCTTTGAAATGAATTCTTGACAAAGTAATAAATATCCTGATGCTTATTACATTATATTAGGCATTTACTAACCCCACATTAGAAAATCTATGTCTTTTGTGTTAAAAATAGATGCTATATCAATCGTGAAATTCCAAGGTTGATGGTTTGATAATAATCATTAACAATTTCATCTCACATACATATATTCAGTTATTTAACACTCTAATACTTATCAAGCCCTTAAGTTATAATTTGGTGGAATTGGTTTTATCTGGACTTAGATTTCATTATTGAGAAATCACTCTTAAAACATCATGTTCAAGTATGTGTTATCTTTGAAATCGGTACCAATCATCAAAATCACTGAGTATCAAATAAGTATAGTATGTACATTAATTTGAATCAGTTTCGTCATTTGTAACATTTTGTAACATTTTTTCTATGAAGTATTTTGTTTATTTCGTTATCCTAAGAAGTGTTATGACTTTCATTTTGACTGTTCTAGTTTTGCCCCGCCCAAACATTTGTCAATGAATTAATAATATTGAAATATAAATATCATACAAATGTTACTATAATTTTAGTTCAGTAACAAGAGTAATTTGTTAGTATACACAGTTTATTAACATAGGCGTCCGCAGGGGGAGGGGTGTGACCCTTTCTGAGAACACGCTGGGATCTTGAAATTTTCATATTTAGCATGGCTTTGTGCATACAATATTGATGGTTTTCAGGATAAGTCCCTCCACTCTCTGAAAATTTGGTAGTTCCGCTTTTCCAAAAATTCATATACTTTCAAAAAAGCTGTCTCTTGCTGAATCGCCCGGTATAGGAGAAACTCATAGGTAAGACGCGCGGGGAAGGAGATCGGAAGCAAGAGCATTTCACTAGATCGCGAGCATGACATACCGAAACGGTAAAATGTTATAGGTTCCCGCTTTTTCGACCTTGCGTTTATCTCTCTCGTGCGACCGTAGACAGAAACGGAAAATATGCACAGGCCCGCGCGATGCAGTTCACCTTTGAAATTAAAAATTGCATCACGCTTTACGCAACAACGCGCACACACCATGAGAAAGCGATTTGTGGACAGAGGTGCATTTTTGATCTAGGTACTTTGAACTTTTCAGATTCTGAGTTCCCTTTTCCAAATATCTAACTCATATGGAACAATGGGCCCTATTAATTAAATGTATTTTTATTCAGATGCAGTATTTGGAATTCAGAAAAGGTGATTTCAAAAAGAGAGGCTAAAGGTGGGATGTTGTACATTGTGGCATTTTGTCAATCACACATGGTTAAACTTCACCCATGAATTAACATTACGACGATCAGACAACATTTTACAACATTTTTAATGGCCATCATCAGAATTGGAAAGTCTTACATACGATCTTACTATAACAAAATAAAATAAGCTTTAGGATGTGCGAAAAATATACAGATTGAAAATCAAAAATGTTTGCTTGTAACTGGACACAAAGCTACAAACGCGCGGAACGACACAATTTATTGTTACTCTGCTGCTTAGATAGCCATGGCTATAGATATTTGTCTGTGGAAAAACAAAAAGCTCTTTTCTAAAGACGCTTAAACAATAACCCGAATCCACCCCTATCTTTTCAATTCATTCATTTCATTCATGCGAATTTTGCCGTGCTCTCTCATATTATCCGCCAACGTTTCTGGAAATGTGTGTGTACTGATGATAACAAAGTTTGTTTTCAGATTAAAACTTACTTTGTGGAAACGGATTTTTTCCAGTGAAAGACCGGTAGGAATTGTTTGCTTTTTCCATTGGGAAATTTGATTTTATAGACTGGCAGCAAGCATGAACGACTGGGCAAATAAAGTATATAAATAATATATAGTAACATAAAAACACAGTATAAGTTCATGGTTAAGATAGAAAAATATTCATTCTAAACAACGTAGTTTGCAAATAATAATAAAACTTTCAGATTTGGAATGTTTTTACGGTTGACTGGCATTTTTAATAATAAACTAAGTCACTAAATAGTGAAAAATATTTTGCGATTTGAAATGCCATTCATTCAATATCATTCGTAAACGGGACAGTTTCACCTTGCTAAAACTCGCCAATATAAAAATAATAATTCGTTCATTTGGTATTCTAAGAGAGCGATTAGAGATGGTTTGAAGTTCGACAAAGTTGTTGAAAACGTTCATTATAATAATTCTACAAAAACAACCATTTTTACTGGTCTACATATGACCAGCTCCCAAGGAATACAAACCCATCCGCCATCGGGTATGAATTAGCGATGATGCGTGAGCATGACCCAACGGCCAATGTCCCTTTCGCAAAGGATGAAGAGAAAGGAAGTTCGGGTGCGTCCACCTTACATCAAATCTTAACCGAATTCACCAATCTGAGAAGTATGATGTAACCATCACGCGTACCTTGATGCTTATATACGTACATAAAAAAAATGGAATGGGTCTTTGCGCTCGCTTTGAAACCGACATATCTCCACATCGCAAAATTCTGCAGGTCATCGCACCTGATTATTACGAATACAAATTGCGTTATAGGTTCATATCTGTATGTTAAAAAATCATTTAGCATGTCTGAACTCTTTAATAACATCTTTTGAAGTGACCTAATATAGATGAGATTCAATAGTCCAGGAATCGCAGTCAAGATATAGTAGATTCCTAAGCAGGACCACCTTTATCCTCGTCTGGAAATTGCTTCGCTGCTAGTACTTTGCAAAATATTCCTCGATTTTTCTGTTTCCCTATACAGAATTTTTATAATTCTGAAGTCTTGATAATAGATACGTATATGGCAAGCAAGGACAAGAACTAAGTCCCATGGTATGTCTAATTTTCACTGCAGACCTATTTTCACCATCAGGCATGTTAACTGCAATGCTTGCCGATAACACTGCAGTGCAAGATACTTTAAGAAAAGCTCGTGTGTAACAACTTCTACAGGAAAACTTGACCATACTGACGATGACGTAGCTGAAAAAAATGGCACAACCAAATAAATGGTACAAAATCGCATCAAATCACATTTTTCCTGTGATACATGAGGTCCCAGATTATTTAGACCAGATTTGGTAAACCCCTTCTAGGCAAACTAGTATAATTGTCGATTATCATGGATTGATAAGTTCTGTAAGATACCCAATAAAATAATTAAAATCGGCGCTTGCACGAAAATAAGTATACTTACTCTGGTGCCGCAACCACTTATGCTTACAACTATATACGTTGTGACCACCGTTATTGGGTTTCACCTTTGTGACTTAGACTGTTTGCTGCAGGTTATGCGATATTCTTTTGCGGCATTGAGAAATTCTGAGAATACAAAACCTTGGGAATCATTTCTTGGAAGGCTAATGAAAATGGGGCCCGTTTTTTATTACTTTGAAAAAAACTAATGCGCTCCTACTAGGCAACACGGTTGTGACGATGGATATTGTATGTGAACTTTCAAATACATAGGATTGGTTCTCATACCGAACTTTTAGGCTGGGAAATTTGGATAAGTTTTAACTTTATCAGTTTTTATATTCAGAGGTTTAATGAACAACCTAATTTGGCTGGCCTATGAACCAACTCCATACGTACTAATCAATTGGCTCGCTGATCTGAATGTGTAATAGTTGAGACAACAACCAGTTACTGGTCAACCTACGCAAGGAGGTCATAGAACCTGCGTCTCAAGTTGAATATTACTTGGATAAAGGATATAGGTTATTTATAGTTAATAAATACATGGATCATGAATTATTATGGATTTTAAAAACAACCGACAAGCTAGATGCCATCGTCTGCTATTTGCAAATTAACGTTAGTACGTAGAAACATACTGACCGCCTTCATGTAGCTGTCAGATGAAATATTCAAATTATATATTATATTTATTATGTATGTATGTGTAATACGCAATAATAAAATGCCACACATTTTGTCTGCGGGCTACATTCGTTTAAGTGTGGAACCTCCTTTATTTACTACACACAATCGCAACTACATCATTATTATTTACGTTGGATGTAGATCACTGCATCGAATTTTATATAAATTCTAATTGTTTATTTCAGGTAAGTCGTAATCTAAGTCCGGACAGTCTGGTAAGAAAAATATAAACGTATTTTGAATTTTAAAAATCTTATTAGCCTCGCAGATACATTTGAGTCACCCTACCTTATTATTGCATGGACTTGTCTCAAATTATCCCTCAACTATACGCGTAATTCTTAGATTTGCTTAAGGTAGGATTCCTATGCAACGACTGCCTCCGGCACGGCGATGAATTATTACTATTGTCAGGAAATGAATAGGACCCTTTCCTATATGTTTGTTCCAATAAGCAGTTACGAACTAATGCCGAATTATTTTTCTGAGCATGCTCGGGCTGAGTACAGTTCAGAACTATTATGTTGGAACAGAGAATCACATGGCTTGTTGTCGTAACATGGCCTTTATTGGGGTAAAATTCAAAATTATTAGTTTTTCATAGGCTATACTGGAATTTGAGATAATTTATTATTTTTTGAAATGTTAACCACACAGCTATTATTTGGCCTGAAATGGAATGATTATAGAATTATTACTACTAATATCATGATTAAAACAAATTCATTAAAATTATCAACACAAGAAATACTATGTAAGCTTCATTTTTTGTCCTTGGAACTCCTATAATTAGTTCAAGATCTTCATCCTCATCCATTTTTTGGATATTTGTAATAAACGGCACATTAAGAGAATTTAGGTTTTATGTAAAGTTAGAAAAGGCACCAAATGGCAGCCAGCTCGACAGTTCTTATGAGCAGTTCAGCCCTTACAGTCGTAGCGACTGGTCGTCTTGTCTTATTGAGTCATTATCAATAAATTATCTGAAGTTTAACCTCAGGGCTTGCGCCATAGGAATTCAACTGAACGACTGGGATCGCACGGTGTGGATTGCTCGTCTACAGTCGTCTCAGTCATATCATAGGAATTGCACATTTATAGACATAATTATGTTTAATACCAAAACAATGTAACGGAAGTTCAACTGCTGAGACAGAAATCCATGGAACATAGTGATAATCCGATATGTTTGTTAACGTATTTCGTTGCGATTTTGCTTACTTTGAAAGCTGGTGGCACACGTGACTCCGTGAAGTTGAGAAAATGTGGAATGCCATAAAAACTTGTCGCCCATCGTAAAGAAGCAACTACAGATTCCGGAGGAAAATGGGTTATTTGCAATCTGAAAACCATTCAAAATTGAATGTCGTTTTCAAAAACGGCATTTTATTTGATCTTTGTATTTGTTCTTAGAAAAGCTGATTTTTCCATATTTTTAATTTCGCTAAAAAGAATATATTTCATAGAAAAATGGTGTAAAAGTTCAATTTTATTACTTGCATTGGCTAAATTTTGCACCCTTAGCAATTTAAATATGTGTGAGATTACGAGTACATGAAATAGCCACAGGAAAAAATACACAAACAAAAAATTAAGCCTCTTGTTGAACGTCCCCATTTAATCTTTTAATATATTCATAATCCGTTTTGTATCGTGCTTACACGTGAGGATTGAGGAAAGAAGAACATCTAATTAAATTGAACAAAACTTGTTGCATTTCGGATGGACATGGGTGGCGGCATATTTTCAACCAAGATTACGATGAGCTATGATATTTTAAAACCTATTATAAAATTCTTCCAAGTTACTTCTGTCCGTTATTTTTAGGGGTATTTATTCATAGATCAGGTGAAGAATCAGAAAAATTTCAATGCTCTGCCATTTCTCTCATTTTGGATTCTTGAGCAATGTCACTCTCGCATTTCATTACAAAAAATATGATCGCGTTATAAGACAAAATATTGCCAGACTAAACTTTCTGCAGTTCCCAAAACTTAATTTTTTTTATATTTTTTGCTTTAAAATGGGCAACCAATAAAATGGTCAGGAATTTGGATTCGCGAAAACTTTTTTGCTCTCAAAAATGTAAATAAAGATAACCAGTACTTCAAGAACCCGGTTCCAAGATCGTTGGAGAGAAATGCTTGGTTTTTGACCAAGTCAGATTCTTGTGTACGGCGCTGTGTTCATCCCTAAATCTGTAAGACAAATCATAGGTAGGTCGGGGCTTCAAGGTGGCAAGTAGGATTTAAATGTGAAAACAGCTACCCCGGGGGGTCGAACGACCCTCGACGAGGGATTTTCCGGTGTGCGCGCCCTTCCGTATGTCAACGACCCCGCCCAAAAGCGCCCCAGCGCCGCGTATATTTAGGTTGTCATTATTTTTGCGGCCAGACACACACGAGCATTGTGCTGCAATATTTCCGATATATTTTTGAAAAGAGGTTCGCTCTAGTAGGCAGGGAAAAGAAAATACCCGGCTAATCGGGGAACCTTTTGTTGTACGTTTCCCAGTAAGTGCAGGGTAGTTTGTACCCTTACGCGCTAGAATTCCGGATGTTATGCTTGAAAAAATAGCATAGTACATAATTGACTTTCTACAAAAAAAGAAAGGAATTTTGTCATCTTTAGTTCACACGTATGAAGATTGTGAGTACAGAGATTTTGTAGGTGCAGTTGAAACCTAGTCAGAAGATAATGAGAGTTCAACTAAGTATAAATATATCGATACAAACATACATTTCTCAAAATTTATGTAGGTGAAAGACATATTTTGCTCTATTTTGCTTTAAAATATTTCCCGGTATCTTATTCCGTTTTCTGTGATTGTTTATGAAATGGTGAGACAATTAGTAATAATAATAATAGTCGCCTTTATTTGGAAATAGACTAGTTTAGCATTCGCTACTCTTACACTCAACCAATCAGTTAGCGATTGGTAACACAATACAGAAATTTATGCTATCTTTAGGAAAAAAAACAGACAAGAACATGATCAGAAAATGCGTAAATCAAAAATTACAATACATTATATATATAATGTATTTATATATATATATATATATATATATATATATATATATATATAAACTTCGATTAAATAATGTTGTTTTGTGCGGTGGAACTCTCGTAATTTAGTGTTTTAACGACCTAGTGTGCACATCCGTAGTAAAAACAATTTATTCGATAGTACCCCAGTTATAGATGGGAGGAGTAAAAAGTTTGGGATATAATAAAGTTCTGACTTTCAACTTCTCTTAGTGGCTAGTATGTTGCATGCGTTGAAGTAGGAGGAAGCCTTAGTTTAAGAAACGTTTCATTTCCGTTTCAGTAGCTGTAATAGGCTTGATCTAATTAACTTTATGCACGCTGCAATCGTTAAAATCTTTCGCATCTAATAAAATGTGTGTATGTACACTTGCTTGAATCCTAATATGTTTTTCTGAATAGTTGTGATCCGATATTTATGCCATTGTCACCATATTTATCCGATAAGGTTAGGAAGTAGTTTTATATTCATAGCTCTTTTTGGGGCATACTGAGCTTAATAGAATCTCGTGGCACCATATTTATAATTTAAAATAACTATAACGCGTAGCGGAATACATTTCCTGAGAACTTTTAGATTTAAAATTAAAGTAGATTAGACGCAATGTTAAAGTTTTGGCTGGCGCTTTTCAGTATCCATCAAAGAAATTGGTGTGTCCCCAATATTTTGCATTTTTCAATGTTGTTGTCGAGGACAGGAATGACATAAATCAGAATTACCTTACAACTGTCCAGGTAAACGCATAATGTTGATGTACATGTCATTTCGCGACGACGATGATTATAATACGTAGTCATGCCATAAGTTCTGTCCCTCGTTTTCAAACAAGTGTAGACCTGTTAATACTTGTCCGATTGTTTACATTGTGGTGTCAGTTGATTAAGCGCTTTTCGGGTAATTACATATACCTCAGTTTGTATTGATCTCTCGAAGCATAACGATGGAGTGGGGCAAGGCAGAGAACCGTATTGCAGTGATAGCTTTACATAAGTGTAATCACAGTGCTAGTCAGATTTTTGAACTCTTACGCGGCCTTCAAATATCGCGTAAATTTGTGTCTAGGACCATTCAGCGGTACAATGAGACGTCCTCTGTTGATGACAGGCCAAGAAGCGGAAGACCTCGTCAAGTAAGGACTCCAGCAGCCATCAAAGCCGTAAAAGCCAGGATTCAAAGGAATCCACTCCGGAAGCAGAAGATCCTATCCAGGGAAATGAAGATTCCTGTCCGGACGATGTCGCGCATCATTAAACAAGACCTAGGGCTAGGGGCTTACCGGAGACGTACGGGCCAGCGACTTACGGCCACCTTGCGACACATCAGGGCGACAAGATCCAAGAAGCTCTTGGAGAGGTACGCAGCTGGGGGATTCCGAAAGATTTTGTTCACGGATGAGAAAATCTTCACCATAGAAGAAAAATTCAACCGACAAAATGACAAAGTGTATGCAAGGAGTTCACAGGAAGCTTCGGAGATCATTCCGAGAGTTGAGAGAGGCCACCACCCTGCGTCAGTCATGGTTTGGTGGGGGGGTCCTACGAAGGGGTCACTCAGCTCCATTTCTGTAAACAGGGCGTGAAAACAAAAGCGGCAAACTATCAGAGCGACATACTGGATCCTATCGTCAAGCCTTTAAGTGGTACATTGTTTGCCAACCAACACTGGGTCTACCAGCAGGATTCCGCCCCCGCTCACAAGGCTAAGAGTACGCAGCGCTGGCTGGAAAGCAATGTGCCAGAGTTCATTGCTGCGGAAGATTGGCCCTCAGGGAGTCCGGACCTCAATCCTTTAGACTACAAGTTGTGGGACCTGCTAGAGCAGTTGGCCTGCTCCAAAGCCCACCGTAATATCGAGTCCCTGAAAGCGGATTTGATCCGATCAGCGGCAGCTATTCCTTTGGAAGCTGTGCGTGCAGTGATAGATGAGTGGCCCGCGAGATTGAAGCAGTGTGTGAAGGCCAAGGGGGGACATTTTGAATAAAACTGTTTGATTATGAATTCTAAAAATGTTGTCGAATAAATAATATCTTTCATATAAATATATCTTATCTTGTTTCATTTTTATCATGAGATTATCATGGGACAGAACTTATGGCACGACTACGTATATTAACACTCTTCGATAAAAATAAATTTTTTTTTTCATACTCCAACTACCACGAATGCCTAAGGCCTAAACACTCATTGGGTACCGTGGGGCTATAGAGGGATACAGGGGAAAGGGGGAACGGACTCTGGCGATGGAACACGTGTGCATGCAACATGCACACATTCTGGCTCCGCCTACGAGATCCGCCGGGTGGTACCTCCGCGTTCGACAGTCAGAGACCGTCTACTACCTACGGACAATCACAACATCCATAGCCAACAGAAAAATTTCTCCTGGGACGGGTTTCGAACCCGCACAGCGCACGGCGACTGATTAGGAGACCGAAGAGTCTACTACTGCGGCCACCGCTGCTGCCTATATTCGGTTTGAAATGCTTTTTGCTTTCCTCAGAAAGCTTCACCGTTTTCGGAACTTGCTTGGAACACTAGAATTGTATGGAAACCATGCGCGCTGTCAAACTGGCGGCTTAAGCCTGATCAACTTGTAAAATGACCTTGCATCCTAACTACTACTGCTCAGGTAACTTTGGTTCAAAACAAATCGAATCCTTGCTCCGAATACCTAGTCTGAATTCGTTGGGTTAGAAATTGGACTTTCGCAGATGCTACAGTAGTTAGTCAATCTGTTTACTTATTTTGTAAGACATTTCGGCATATAACTGCCAAAAACCGAAAAAATGACTTCTGTAGGAGCGTGTCTTTATTTGGAAAAAAGAACTATATTTATCACCGGTAGCTGGTTTTGACAAAACATTTCACAGTAAACAGAATTGCAATTACACTTTGTTTGCAAAATAAAAACTGATTGTTTTCAATACTGCACCCGATAACTGTATATTTGTTATGCCTGTGCAGTTACGTCAAAGTTAAATACCAAATAGTTGAATACTCCACAAAATTGCTATATAAGGAGGTCAAGTTTTGTGTACTTCATAGTCGCAGCGCATTTTTCCCCGGGAGGAAGTATCACGTATCGCGTTGAAAAAAAACGCATCGGCGCAACTGAGGTTGTTCACCTTCTTGCCATTGTCTATGACACATTCCAACAGTTCCACCATACTCGTGTAGACGGGTGCTAAACTGCAATCATGTATTAGCAAGACAAGTTACCTGCTATGTGTACATTTTAACGTTGCAAATGTCGTCGCAGTATCATGTCATGCCTTGATTTATACGCCTCTAATGATGCTACGTAACACTTAGCGGTTTTTTTTGCTTGCAGGAAATCGCGGGTGATAAGATCCGATGTGGGTAATGAGAATTTCGAAATTGGGTTTGATATGGCCTGCCTAGAGTGTTGATAACATTTGCTTGTGGGTAAAACTTAGCTCATTAAATTCAGCTGTCTTTGAAGGTTTGCACATTTTTGAAGGTCGTGAAAAGAAGGCAAAACTAATGAATTTTTCATGCCTCTGTGTCGGACAATCAAAGACAGTCAAGGAAACATATGGATTGTAAGAGAAAACAAGTCAGTCATAGGGTCAGGGAAAACGTAAATTTCAATTAGTTACATTCCCATTTTTACAAAAATATTCACTCTTATTTAATAATAACCTCTGGGTTAATGTTAATGTCAAAAAAATCGAAATGTCAACTTGTGCACTAGGTAGCCGCTAGTTCATTCCGCGTCTACTACAAGTGAGCATAAAGTGAATGTCAGCTAGTTCAACGCTGACATTTTATCGATATAATGTCACCTTTTAAGTTACGGAATACGGTTGCCGAACACCCAGAAAACTTTTCTTCCACGCGTTTTTTGGAAAAAGGATTCCAAGAAAAGTTTCACGTTGACCTCAAATATGACCTAGGCCTCAGAGGTCATTTGGAGGTCAAGTTTGTAAATTCAAATAGCAACATATTTGCGGTAATCGAAAAATTTCATTTTTGAAAGTTTTCTTAGAATACTTTTTCCAAAAATGTGTGGTTGCCTAGTTTTCGGGTATAATAATTATTTGAGTAACCCACGTAAATTTTATCAATATACAAGATATTGAAAGAGTGCTTGCATAATAATTATATATATATATATATATATATATATATATATATATATATATATTATTATTATTATAACTGTAATTATTACAGTTAACATATTGCACTGTGTAAATATCCCTAGATGTACCACTGGTCTGCGTAAGTCGCAGAAAAGCAAACAGTGTCGGTGCTAACGAACCTTCACTTTTAGGGCCACGACGACGTACGGAATGTTTGCCAATTACGTCGAAAAAAGATAATATATGACTGATAATAACTTAATGACGTAGCCAGACACGTTTTGAACTGTCATAGGCATTGCAAATATTCAACTTCATTTCGGAATCATTTTTCTCAGATGATAACTTAGTCGGTTTTCGACCAATTACACCAGAATGGCAAGACGAAAATGTGCCGCTTTTAAATCTCGCTCTGTTCAGTTTTGTACAAAACGTCATTAAAGGGAAGGAATATTTTACTCGAATTACGCGATTACATGAAGAGGTTTTATGAAGTTTTACTTCATTATAATTAGGCTTCACATTCTATTTTTCTATAACTCTTAAATACTTTTGTCAGATTTCTGATTAGTTTCACGTATGATCAACATTTTTGGTGTCGACTCAGGTGTGATAGATGGCGCTTTGCGCTGTCTTATTTCAATAGACCACACATCTGGTATAGATGATAGTTACGATGCTGTCGTTCGTTCGTCCAGAGACAAGAGACAAAGCCTAGACCATGCTGATGAGTAGCCAGAAAGCAAGAAATAGCTCTTCATTGATGGCTGTCTTTTTGGTCGGACGGACGAAAGCATCATGTTCGGTTAACTCTTAAATACTTTTGACAGATTGCTTATTAC
The DNA here is from genome assembly GCA_963669975.1 of Acanthoscelides obtectus. Lineage (NCBI taxonomy): Eukaryota > Metazoa > Arthropoda > Insecta > Coleoptera > Chrysomelidae > Acanthoscelides > Acanthoscelides obtectus. The sequence continues at coordinate 246,343 of CAVLJG010001453.1, forward strand.
TTTTACGTACGATCACATTTTTAGTGTCAAAAATACATCAGAGTAGGCAATAATGATAATATTTGAAAATATGTGCGTTTGAAAGTGGTCCAAAAACACTTTTAGTTTTGGGATTACCCTCGTATCTGTTTGAAGTTGCAATAGGTTTGGAAAGCTTGCCGATCTAAAAACACGTTACGATCATCGAATGAAAGTATGAGCAGCCGGATCATCTACCGATTAACATTAAGCTTAATTGAATCGTTGAGAAAATGATTAATTCCATTCCTGTTTAACAACCGACATCCTTTTATAGTATTTATCCAACGTAAAAATTGTATGTCGGTCTTTCATCACATATCCTCGGTAAGGATAATTCTCTAGCGAAGAATTAACGCAGTTTATATAGCTTCCTAAATGTTTCGCTGAAAAGGAACTCTTATTACATTGTAATCTAATTGATTTAATTAAATAGATTTAATTATGGTTATAAGTATAGAAAGTATTTTGTGTATAAAATAAGTAATGAAACAGGGCGAAAATGTTATTTGACTCAATGAAAATATACATTTTAATGAATTTTCGACATTTCTGTACAGGAGAAAATAGTTAATCATGTGTCTAAGACGTAAGATTTCTACTGTTGTATCGAAAAATAGGTAGACGGACAAGCATTAACAATAAAACACTGTTCAGAATTATCAAGGATATGCTCAACATTCGAAAGATTAAATTACAAAAATCCGCAGAAACAGTATCAATCACTATACTTGGCACATAAAGTACAATTTTATGTTCATGTGATGCCGAGATTGATGATGTATTTATGTTCAATTGCCAGTGCGTCATACCTGATCAAGAATGAAACTAATGGAGTACTATAAAAAGTGTGTGGGGGTGTTACATCAGTTTCAATATAGTAACGCTTTACCATACATAATTTTGTGCGTATATCAGAGCGCCATGTGGGACGAGACGAGACTTCTAATCGTATTCGCACATTACATATATTTCCATTTCTGATGATATATATCTAATGTCAACCGGGTTTTGGCATTGAAATTTATATTATCGTTTAAAAAATGTCGCGACCTTGACTGGTCGCTGTTATTATACACATTTGGTGGGCCAAATTTAGGTGAAAGTAGACCATGTGGTATTTTAGAATGAGTGGAAAATTGAGGTGAAAAAACGATGAAATTATGCTTTTTCATGTTTCCATAATATATATATCATTTTGTGAACATATAAATAATATCACAACATCAGCCAACCGAATGTTGGGCTTCATCATCCGAAACAGTAGACAATTTTCCAATTTACATGTTTTGAAACTTCTTTATTCTTCGTACGTTCGATCTAAATTGGAAGGTTGTTCTTTAATTTGGTATCCCATCTATTCGGTTCATATAAGCCGTATTGAGCGAATACAAAGGAAGTTTTTGAAATTTCTGCATTTCAAGTGGACAGGCGAATATCCGGAGAGAGGATGTGATTATTCTGTACTCATGAATACATTTGACTGTATGTCGCTAAATAGTAGGAGAGTTATAAGTAGTTTAAATTTTCTTTATGATGTTTTGCACAATGATGTCATATGTGAATATATATTAAGTAAGCTTAACTTTCATGTACCTGTGCGCAATTTGCGGCACCAAATAACATTTTACTGCGAATTAGCTCGAACAAATATCTCGAGAAAATCGCCGGTCACGGTTATGTGTGAGAACTTCAATTCTTTAGGTGAATCTTGTGATGTGAATACTTCATCTAAAAATGACTTTAAACAACGTTATCTTGCCATTTCCCATGGCATGTAATGACCTTCTTGCGGTTAGAGTTATTCTTTTTTTTTTAATATTTTGGCTTTTTGATCTACCTGTATTATTAATTTGATTGTGTTTTTTTTTATGTACTAGGATTATGTGTTGCTCTTGTTTTCTTTTTGAACTATTTCCTGTAATTGGGTGATTGTACCTGTTGGAAATAAAGATCCATCTATCTATCTATCTATCTATCTATCTATGTATACGCTTTTTCGCCATTTTCTGATAGTAGTCATTTGGATATCTCGAAACCCTTGTTGCCTATGTACATAGAATAAAAGGGAAAATATATAAGGATTTATATAAATATTGTACGTACAAGCTTTTGTTCAGCTTGACCTGTTTTTAGTATGTGTGTGGGACAGATGTTGAGACTGAATTTTGAACCAGTTCGCCTTAAGTTAAAATTTTGTACCCATGTTTGGTTCCCCTAACAATACAAAATAATTCATTGCCGCCATTTTAAATCCAATATGGCCGTTGCTACAAAATGGCGATTCATTTTCATAGTAATCCCTATGATATGGGTATCAAATGAAAGGGCCTGATGAGAGAATCACAATAATCAAAGTGAACTCATTCTAAATTCAACATGGGGCCATCGCAAAATGGCGATTTATAATTTCTATAATCAGCCCTATACTATAGGCATCAAATGAAAAAGCTTGATGAGGTACTTATAAGTGACGTAATACTAAATCCAATATGGCGGCCCCCGCAAAATGAGAGAAACACAATAAGCAAATAACGTCATATGGGATAGCCGCAAAAAATCGATTTATCGTTATATGCTTTATATCTATCCAAATTTTATAATACAAATAAAGTAAGAAGTTTTATAGAAACCAATTCATGACATATATGAAAGTGATATAGAAATTACCAAACAAGTTATTTGATATCATAAATACTATAAAGTAAATAATAAAATAAAAAAATACATTTTTAAAAACAAGTTTTTATTAGACAGTATAAGTCGTTGTGAACTATACAATTAAAAATATATTTTCCTGTTGAAAATATTTAAACGAAGCTCATTCCTCTCAAATTTTGGAAAAAAGCGTGTTACGTTTTGACAGAAGGATGGAAAAGTGTGAAGCACGCTCTTATTTCAAAATTAGAGAGGAAGTATTTTCATTGTTTAAATATTTTCAATTGTAATCAAATATTAAATTTTTAGTTCACTCTAATAATAGCTAAATGAAAGCTTATTTTTAATAATGTATTTCTTTATTTTATTTTTTCTGTTAGCCCATAGCTTTAGGAGAATCTTCATTTTTGTCGCCGTAACATTGTAAGCTTAAAATTTGTTTTTGAGAGTTGAATGAAATGAAGGTAAATAAAATACTGCAATAACTATACTAGCTAAAACCGATAACAGTGCACTATTAGAAAGAGCAGTCCTTTATTAGTAAGTCGCCGCATTCAGTTCATTGACAAGCGTCGTACAGTGCACGTGGTGTAAACAAATTTAAGAGGAAACATGGAGTTGTCTCGAGAGAGTTATCGCGCTATGATTTACCATGAGTCGGTTTAAATGAACATCAATAAATCGAACGGTTACAACAGGCATTTGGTAATGAAGCTTCGTGCCGGGCAAGTGTGTTTCGCTGGAATGCCGAATTTAAAAGAGAGCGTGTTTCATTGACTGATGAAGAACCTAGTGGTAGGGCATGTTCTACTGTGACTCCAGAAAACATTACTGAAGTTCCACGGCTAATTAAAGAAGATTCTCGCTGCACATATGCGACTATAGAGGCAACTCTTGGGGTAGGATCCGCATCAGTGCACACCATTTTGCATGATCATCTTCATTCAAAAAAGTTGTTGCAGAGGTACAATCCTGCATCACGACAACGCCTCTAGCCACACTGCCCAACTAACTGTAGACTTTTTACGCCAGCACCACATCAAAATGCTAGAACATCCGTCTAAATCGCCAGATTTGGCAATGTGTGACTTCTGGCTCTTCAAGAATTTGAAAAAAAATGTTCCAAAATTGCCGTGCGAAGAGGAAATCGATCAAGTAATTAATCAGTTTGTTGAAGGCAATCCAAAAACTGACTGGCTAGAAGCATTTCATTTATGGAAGGTGATGTTTCAGAAGTGCAATGATGCTGGAGGAGGATATCTTAAACATAAATAAACTAGTTTTCGACAAATAGTTTTTAGTTTTCGTGTATCTCAAAATATATAGCGTGACCCTCGTATAAGCACTATCATCTTCATGTTCCGCAAAACCCAACGGATGTATCGTTGGATAATGTGATTTTATCCTAACACCAAGGAAGGTTGTTTCCACAATCTTTATCTCGCTTGAGAACGGACCAGGTTTGGTATTTTCAATCATTTACTCAAACCGTACTTCTATCTTATCTATACGATAAATGACCTTATGGGAAACGAAATTTTTGTAACCTTGTTTTTCTAGTGGAGCGCTAACCACCGATATTCATGACTTTCAGCTGTAATAATAATAATTGAGGAACAAAGTCTAATAAAACGGTCGAGTACATGTTTATCATCAGTATCTTAACTCAAATCTTAGGACTGCTAGATGTATCCATTCAACTGCAATTTGTCACTTTGATCTTAGTTTGCGTTTATATTCGGTTATCACTGATCTCGTAATAATTAAATAATGTATAGTATTGGTAGACCCTTGAAAACCGTATTTCCGCCATGATAAGAAATGCAGATTTACGTATAGAAATACGTTGGCCGTGATTTGACAAAATATGGGAACGTGATAAATATGTTACACACAAATTAGCAACCACTGGTTTGGGCATGCGAAGAAACTTGACACTCACATAGGGGGTGTGAGTATTTTTAAACCGTATCAGTTTCAGTGATACTGGAGTATGTGTTTCGGAATTCCTATCTGTATATAAGTCACAGTTCTACGTTCTCGTAAACTGTAAAAGATAGAAAATTATAGGCAAAACCAAGCTTGAAATCAGACACAGTATCACAGCAATTCCGTTGCATTTTCTACATATTGTCCTTCGAAATAGCGCATATGCAATTTGTTTACTCCTGATATGGATAACCACTTAGTTGCCATTTTCCCACGGCTTATGCATTTTTTCTGCAAATGTACATATTCATTTTTGCGCTTATCTGTCAGTTTTGCGTCACTAAAATTCGTATCGCTTAGGTATTATGCGTCAAGGCATCGGTTATGCTAGAATATCACCCCCATATCGTATACTTTCCTTATTTGCATTGTAAACTTGATGGCAATATATCATAGTCGTTCCCCCATGCAACATTGATTTTGATAGTATAGTACAGATGAAGTAGATATTGGTTTATACAGGTATTAAAGATTGTAAAAGCCAGATATAAAAACATCCTTTAAATATGCGTTCTTTAAATTATTATAGTCCTGGGGAGTAAATTTAGTTTGAAAAATATCTTTTTACTATAAATTTTTGTCGCAAATTGATAACAGGAATTGAATAGATGACTATATAGTAAAACAAAGTTCTAAAGTTCTAACTAAACCAATTCTTATTATCTAAAAACGCTCGTAAGATTTCAGAACACTTTTTTATTTTTATCTAATTAATATGACATTTACTCACGTCTTTTGGTCAAAACCGAAAGACAGTACCGCTCTAATAAGGGAAGATGTTTCTCACCATCATGGAATGGACAACAACGAGAATACCAAATATCAGCAGTAGTGTAGGTACATACTATGTAAATAATACATTAATCCAGTTCCTATGTTTTTTGTTTTGTACCGTTTGTTGGTATAAAATTGCTGCACTGTAATGCATTTTGTCTAAAGGTATAATATATTAGATAATTATGATATGTGTACTTTTCCGTAGTAAACAATAAGACGTCCTTTTATCTTTTTATCAATTGAGGTTACACAAGCTCAAAATCTTTCGAAATACATATTTACGGAAAAATCCAAATGGTGACACTGGCGTCTTGCTAAGTGTGTCAGACACTTGAATTATCGAAAGAAAATGTTTTGGAAAATCACATGTCTCGTGTTGTCTGCACATTTAGGTGTCAAACGCCTTTGTTGATTTAATTTCATTTTGTGTCTGAAAATATTATAAATAATAGTAACCATGCTGTGTCTTTGAACTTCTAATTTAGTATATAATACTTGAACCAAAAGGATCCGTAATGGCTATTCGAATTATGGATGTTCCTTTCGAAGGTTAGATGGTTTGTGTTTAGATAGATTCCTGATACACTGAAAACCAAATACCACTGACGACGTAATGTGCACGAGAGAGAAGCGCGAGAACCATGCAATCCGTGTCTTAGAAAGAAACAGAAACACCTCGTTGCCTAGCAACCCGAGTGACGAGGCCACGGTCGCTATGGACTCACTCTTTCTAACATACATATTGGACGCTTCTCGCGCTTCTCTCTCGTACACATTACGACGTCAGCCAAATTTGGACCTAACCGAATATTGATACCAGAAGAATATCCTTATGGTATCTAAAAAAATTAAATACAAAAAGTGTAGCCAACAGTATACTTCTGACTTGGAAATTTTTTTGTCTTAAGGTGATTCTTAACTGCGTGGGTACCCAAATATACATTTTTTAGATGGCATGCCCTACATTTTATTACAAACTAAGATAGGTCCCCTGAAAAGAAGCAATTTGAAACAACATACTACGTGGTTTTGTTTTCAAATACAAACACTCAACTTTAACAACTAACTCCTCCGAAAATTATATAGCTGAACTACTGAATTTTTCATTAGAATTTTGTGATACCATAATTTTTCCTAGTTTTTCAGTTTTTTACAGATTATTCAGGGTCGAAATGAAATGTTTATCAAAATTTTGAAATGGAACACCCTGTATATTTAATTCGTCTTTTTACTAGTTTTTTTTCTAATATGCGTATGAGGATTTGTACGATTGTTTTTTGAGTTACTAAAAGTACAGGGACACCTTGACTATTCGGCTTTATTGCATAAGGGTGGGTAGGTTTAATTTATAATCAAAATACACCAATTCTAACGATCTGCTATTTAAAACTAAATACTATTTTTTATTTTCAAACGTGTATTGTAATATTTTTCATTCAATTTGATATCTAATTTACAAAAGGGTTACCTGTAACTTAAAAACCAGTCATACAAACCCTCATGAGCCTCATATCGAAAAAAGCTTGTGTTCTATTTGAAAATTTTGTGAAATCGTTCATTTTGCGTTCGTGACCACCCAGGATAAACTGTCAATAAAAACTGTATAATTTTATAGGTAGACAATATGCGATCATGAAGTTTATCTTGTGGAAAGTCAGTGCTCTAGCTATCACGGTTGAGAAGGTGCGGGTTGTCAAAGTTGGGTGTTTTTTTTTCGATAGATTGTCCAATATCTCAACAATTTGAAAACAAAACCTAATACATAGTTATATCAAATTGTTTCGTTCCAAATGGCCTCTCCAAATTTGCAATAAAAGGTGAAACTTGAAATGTATGTTTGGGTCTCCACGCAGTTATGGATAACTTTTTCAGGTACCATGCGTAACAATTAAGATATCGACTGATCAGACACTAGAAACTCACCCTGTATAATACGTGTAAACAAAATGGTTCTGTAGCGGTACCTCATGGAACTCCGTTTTTCTAGTATTACTATATTTAAGCTTCGCGATTCGTTACGTAAGATTTTAACATGGAAAAATATCCATTTAAGAAAAATAAACCATGCATGGGATATGTGACGACTATTTTTTATTTACCTCACACGTGTTCCCAGAAAACCGTCGACCATATTGGCAATTCTGTACACAAAAAAATAGACACTTCCGAAACATGATTGATTGCCAGTTAATACTCGCGAGTCATTAGCTGGTCTCACATGGCACGAAAAAAGGGGGTCTTCCACAAGCCATCTTTTATCATTATCTTGTATAGGAAATTACGGCTAATAACCCTCACACAAGAATCGTTTGGAAATGCTAATGTTCTAACATGCGATTTTTTTGTATCTGAAACTGGGTTTTATTCAATATTTTGTACATATGTTTTTGATATCTGGCACCATTTAAGTTGAGCCATGAGTTATAATAGCTACTAAAAAATCATTCATTGGAAGAAAGGCCTAATGTAGAGTTGCAAGAGTGGACTAAACGTATACGAGTATATGGGGCAGTGTGTCTGCGTCTGTCATTTTTCGCCATAATGCATAACTTAAAAATGTATATCGATTCGAGGCAATTGACTCTGATTTCAGATTTTTCTATAGGTCTTCTCAAATTGGAATTGGAGAGTTTTTTATCGGTGCAACAAATACTGGCCTAACCTCGGCATACTCCAATATATTATAGAATCACAACTTTTCTTGTTTGCGTTAAAGAATTTATTATAATGACGTAATAATAAGTAAATAGCCCATTGTTTTTTATCGATTGTTCGTGTGGCAAACAGGCGATCGGTTTATGGTTCCCATGAATGAAATATAAAAATTAATGTTCGAAATCTACATTTTTTCTGCTCGCCAATCAGTGTTTCGCAACACCAGTTGGGAGACATAACAGCATAAAATGATATTCCCAGGAACATTTTTGATTTGTTGAAAGATATGTCACATCAATAATATCTATGAAATTAAACTAGGTTCTTCACATTTATCCTTTTGTATTATCAGATTACTTTGAAAACGCGCGCTATATCACTTACGAGGTGAATGTTTCCAAACAAATTACGTTCAAAAATGTAGATTCCTTTTGTACTGATGGTTTGCCTAGTGACGTAGTGAGAGGCGTTAGGATATGACAAATTCGAAAAGACGAACTTTTTTTTTACTTTCAGGGCGTTCTGCGGTAGGTTTCGTCAACGTCGCGAAGTCGTGAGTTCAAAATAAATAGTTACGTCCAGCTGTATAGACTGCAATATCCTCGTCATAAACTGCACACAAATCTGTCAAATACATTGGAGTATGTTGTTGCTTATCGAGTTACAGTCCATAACTTTACTATAGTTACTTCAAAATTTTTAACAAAAAGAAATTAATATTGTTTAGCAGTTCGAAGAGGATATCACATGGCTAGCAAAATGTCTGGATCCAAATATACACGGCATCTAAAGTTAACTTCAGAATACGGGCATCTGAGGAAATCTAATATTAGCAAGAAATATTTCATGTTTATTTGGAAGAGTTCGTCAATTTTGTGAACAAAAATGAATCAGCTGGAGATAGTAGCGGTTTTCGATTCACAATTTTCATCTTTTATTTTTGCTAATAGGGGGACAGTGTAGCCAAGCAGTTTGCGCGTCGAGCTGCTAACCGACTCGAAGGCTGGTGCGAATCCCCAAGTTAATTTCGAGCTATAGATATTGTCTATATTACGCACTAGACCCGTGTAAGATCAATGGTATACCGCATCGCTGGAGCTGGTGGATTCAATAAAATAATCAGCTAGCAGCAGATCGCGTGTGGAGTTAAACAGTCTTGGTACTACGGGGACGCCAGAAAGGGCCATAGTTCTCCTAGTTGCCATCGTTAAACGTCTAAATAGTATCAGTTGTCACATGTTCTGGAAACACTCTATATATAAAACCGCACGTATGTAAATTTGTTTAACTATTCTGGATTTTTTTGGGTGTGTTCATTTAGTAGTCCATTCCTTTCACCGAACGCAGCATCGCATGTCTGTCGGTCAACAATCGCCGGCCGGGCCGACGCGCCGGTGGCCGTCATTATATTTTGTTTACGACCGCCGCTGCTTCACCAGCGTTGGTCGGATCTCCGCGAAAATTACAGGTTGCCCCTTGCTCCTTTCATTTCCCCATGCGGCTAGACGGCGGAGATGCAAAGAGAAACGGAAGGCGAATGCACCAAGCACCAGTCGTACCAACATAGGCGTGCCTGGAGCACAGAACTAGAAAAAAAATAAAGTGAATTTGGAAAACATCGTCTCGTACATGACACTAACGGTCGAATATACAACAGGGTTACTGGTAATTCGGTGTATTCCTCTTCCAGAACTTGACTGGGCCTCTAACCAGCAACAAATTTCACTCTTTATAATTATAGGCGAAAATCAACAATTTTCAAGTCGTCCAATATTGTGTGATTTTTCAACAATAATCCGACATTGGACATTTCAGTCTAAATAATAAATAAGCTGTTTCTACTTAAGTTGATACAACCATAAAATATGCAAAAATACTAAACACAATAAAATAAAAGCCATTTGAAAAGTAAAATGTTCTCTTTCAGTTTTCCTTGGAAGAAAGTTGTAGCTCTAAAATTTCTAGTACATTGAACAAATTACTAGAAAGACAGCTTTACAAACTGGTATTAAACATCCGGATCAGAGTGTTTAGTTCTCAATAGTCGGTGAAGCCAATGTAGGTCAAGTAATAATGCATTGAAGATAAGTTTGATATTTATTTGAAATGAACGTACTAATTTCTCACAAATCTTGCTCAATTCGAGCCTGTTATTTGTAAATGAGGTCTCTATTTAGTTCATAGCTACTGCTTTTGTCATCTTTAAGGTAAAAGTGGCCCTCAGTTGTTTTTCCGGATTTACTATGAGATAAAGAAATTGCTATTCATCTAAAACCTGATCACTGCCCGTGTTATGTCTTATTGATATGTATTTCCTTAGAAGCGTCAAAGACGCAGAAGATTCGACAATTTAACGGAAAATAAAATAAATCTCAGTCTCACCGATCTCTCACATTTTTCTTATTATTTAGACTGAAAAACCTTTAAGGTGAAATTCGTTGTATTTTATGTCTCTTCTCACGTCCTGGAATGAATACGGTGAATTACTAGTAACCTGTATAGTCACTGCTTCACTTGAGGAATCCTTATTTTGAGGAATTCTATTTTGATCTTGAAAAATTATAACAAATTAATAATATGGACAATTAAAATGTAGCATAACCCTGCGCTTCCTCTAAGAAGGAACAAAGCAAGGTAGCCTTATAGTTGAGGAAGGACGATGCAAGGTAATGAGGTCACGCTACGAAAAGAGGTTTAGTAACACTCCTGTCACTAGTGTCACTCCGAAGTGACGAGATACACGATAAGAATGCTGACTGAGGGGATAACTGTGCATTTGACCTTAAGGGCTATTTTCACAATGCCAAGTTTAAAAGTATTTAACTTTCACATAAATCAGTTAAATGTCCGACCCCTAGGTCGTATCTGTAACCTACTTTCTGGACCGCTGTATTCTATTTTGCATTAATTTTTTCGATAATAATTATCCTTAAAATAACTGTTGTTTACATAAATTAATGGAGGTCATCCTTAACAAGGAATTATTTGCGTGTTTCATAATTCTGACTGGAATTATCGATTTTTATTGCGTTTTTGTACTTGCAAAAATTATCGTAAACTTCATTTGAATTGGTGCATATCGAAGGTTATCAGTGCCATGTGCGCAGTTTTTCTTAAAAAAAATGATCAAGACCCCGACATTACATGACGTCATGCTCACTCGGAACTTCTGCCCTGCAAGTTCTTCTAAAGACAACATATTTTTTGCGCTTGTGTGTGACAAATACCTTTTTTAGATGTCACGTGTTGAATAACGAATATTATACTTCTTAATATTTTTGGTCATTGAAATTATTCTAATCTTACGGAATGAAAACCAAGAAATCACTGGTCAAGGTCGAAATTTTAGAGTAAAATATCTTCATCTTTTAAGCTCAAGTTGACAATTCTATTGTCCTTTTTATTATAATATAACTGGAATGACATGACCATATCCTATAGCTCGCACCTAGGGTTGCCATCCGTCCGTCCGTATTTGACTTTTTTCAGATTACGTCCAGCCAAATGTTTATCTAATCGGACTGTCCAGCTTTTGTTAAGATTTTCATCGCAGAGGAAAATGTTGTTCGAGTTTGTTCAATTTTCAAAAGCTATAACTTGTTTTCTTGTTTTGTCTTGTAAGTAAATTATATATTATTAGACTGAAAATGTCATGGCAACCATTCTAGTACAAAGAGTATAGGTACCTGAAAAAGTTGTATAAACACTTAGGAAGTGCGTATGACCTTTCCCATTATCATACGGTATATTATGATCTGTTTACTGCACCTTTTCGAGTGATTGAAGGTACACTTCTGTGCAACAATGCACTCCCTGGTGCAAGTCACGACTTGTCTATAGCGTCTTGGTAGTTCTTTAGTACATCTGCCATGCAACGTTGCCCGATCGCCAGCCCAAAACCACGGCCATTTAAAAAGAAATCGACCAACGACAGAAGGTTTGCGGGAGCTTCTGAGGGCAACGCTGCAATCGTTGATTGTCAGTGCCCTTTTCTTATGGATACAATAGCCTGGATCTCATGAGTGGCTAATGCTTGTAATAATTATCTTCATTAAAGTTGAAAGTAGATGGAATGCCCAGATTTATGTAAAATCGTTGTTTCCAGACAGAGTGGACCTATTTATTACCGAAATTTTTGACAAATTCGAGTTGGCCGATTTCAAGGTTTTTGATGTTTAAATATGTACCACAGAAGAATCTTGGACCAACGTATAATATCTAAAGGTACTTTTCATCAAATTCAATTACCCAGTGTGTCACAGGGGTTTCACGTAAAATATCGATATAACGTTATTAAAAATCGGTATAACTACTATGTAGTCGATAGCTCATTCCACACCTACTCGCTATGAGCGTCACGTATGGAAGAGTGACCCAACGACCGTCATTCCGACATTAGTATAGAACATTCCTGTTAAAGTCATATAAGCGTTAAATGGTCTCCGCCAGTGCCATCTGCAAAGCAGATATTACATCACATCAGAGCCAACGTATACAGCTCAAGTTCCAAGGTGACATTTTTTCGGAAAAAGCTACATAATGTCATTGAAAATCGATATAACGGCACTTTTTAGGTTAAACGCAATATGGTTGTCGTTAACATAATGGTGTATATTTTGTGCTGCATGGGATTTTGGGCTACTGGCCCTTATCTGATCTGTGCGAGCCTAAGTGTAAAGAACTACGTCCGCCCACTGCACAGAATGATTGATGGAGTCTAAGCTGTAACACTTGCATCTCGTTAATAGTGTTAATTCAGTCATCAATATTATTCTGGGAGCCGAAATCTGACGAGACTAACTCGAACAGATTAAAGGTTCGTTGCCCATCAAAGCCAGCTGGTCTTTAATAAGTTTTGTTACATTTCCATTGACGGTTGATTTCAATTATGTGGTTTTCCGTTGAAGAGGAAAAAAATATATGTTTACATTTTTTATGTAAGTGTTGAAGATTTAACGACTTTTTTATGTTCTCCTGCTGGTTGTTATTTGATTGCGTGACCACGGTGAAATCATATTCTTCCTGAAAACTTATTCGAACCCTTATAAAATACCCTCGAATATAGTTGAGCTTAGATGTTGTAGACAGATAGTTGTTTTAAGACTATGCTGTCCTTGACTTTTTTAGAACAATTCAGAAGATATAGGACCAACAAAAGAAAATTTATTCTTATTAGCAAAAATCACATTTGAAGCTTCTTAATCTAAAAATTGTTCATAATTCTCACTTTCGGATAGAATGTAAAGCCTCATTCTTTATTACCCTAAATCTCATATCTCTCAAATTTTCTACTGAAGTATAAATTCTGATATTCAGCATGCCATAAGCAAAATATGGTAGCATGTTTTCAACTCATCCAACACCCTGTAACCTTAGTAAATTATCACCCTCCCCTGATAAACGCTGTGTGTGCGATGGCAGCGCCGCCTAGTGCCCATAATTATTCGGGACTCGAGACTAGATGTTTGATTACAATTTTCGGCTTGCTTTTTACTGAAAATGAGAATACTTAAAAAAAATTGTGTGTCGTTGAAAATATTAAATGCGAATGTGCGGCGAATACAAACATGTTGCTGCTTTGATACATTATATCAATACGTAAGAGAGCTTTCCAAAAACAAGCATCGAACAACAAGTTATATTGAAAATAAAATATATTCAATAATATCCTACTAGGTTATGTTGCTTACTTTTTTCTCTTGACATCAACTTTCCATTTCTTTCTTTGCTCTTATTTCCATGTTGCTGTAGGAAACGTATAAACGGCCAACACCCATTTCGCAGATACGTACGAATAAATATCTCAGGATATATCAAAGCACGCCCAACAGCAACTTACTTCGCAATGTATTACATGTATATGCATTTTATTGACAAATGACAAATAATAGTCATTATTAAATTTCATGATGTTTCGTTGCTCATTCACTTAGATCATTCTGTGTGCTTGCTGCAACAGCTTAACGCAGTTTTCCTATTGAAACGTAAAATTTCATATTCAAATCACGATATTCATTCACCCTTCGTTGGCGCGACATAGACGTTGATTGAATTTTATTTACCAATAATGTTCCAAGCGTACCTACGAACCTTTCCTAATGAATCGCTGTTATATAATGCCAGTCGTTTAGGCCTTGAGAATATGGAATAGACGCTGAATTTTACAAATTAACCTTTTATTCGAATAATTTTGAATAATGCGATCACCATCTGGTGTACGGCTATTCATTCTATGAGGTTTTGCATAATTTTGCAATATGCGGATAAGTCATTGTTTCGAAAATGTATGTCGTAATAGAACTGAAGGTTGTCTTTGTCTAAAATTCAGACATATTTTACGCATTGAGGCATATTAACACCGCACCAGTTTTTCCGGAAGTATTGTTTTCGATCTTAAGAAAATTAAATGATTATGAATCATCACTCTGCCATGTATTCTTCCCAACGGCGATGTCCAGTTATGTATGTTCCCGCTAGGCAGCGCTTGTGTGGAACGAAACAGATTTTTGATGTTTCATGACATCGCGTTTTGATGTCTATGACTTGAACAGCTGAAAATTTCCCCTACAATTATATCATCGGTAGCTACACCGTTGTCTAGCAACAAATAAATAAAGAGAAGTATTTTTTATATCGGCGGAAAACATTTCAAAATGGTCTAAACAAATAATAATTACTAAAAACAAATATAAATATTAATCAAAGTATGCAATTTGAGAATAGTTTGTCCCTGAAAAAATGAATTCAGGGATAAACTATTCTTAAATTGCACACTTCGACCATCTTGAGTTTTAGATAACAATGTTTTTCTTCATAATATTTATTCGAAAAAATTATTATTGCTTGATTCACTAAATCGTTAATTATATCAACGAGAAAAAAATAATCTTTTAATTTTTTTCTCTCTATTTTTTAAAATTGGAATCATTGTAAAATGTTTTTTGTTCTTGCACCCGAAAGATTATACGAGGTGAAATGAGATACCGTAGCGTCATCAGTGAAAATGTGTAACGGCTATCTTTCTCATCTCCTCAATAATTAGAAGCCTGCTTTGAAAATGTTAGTGTCTGGTAGATGGCGCTGTAGTTGTATGCTCATATATATATTATATATATATATATATGATAGGTGGGTGAACATCTGTTTTGAGACAGTTCCTAGATGATAAAAATATACTGACTGAACCCACTGAATAATGTTTGTGTTGATACTGTTTACTATCTGATCTGGACAGTAAAAGAATCCAATATAAAAAACAACAAAATGTTTCTAAATGTTTATTACACAAATGAAATCTTTATTTGTATAAATATAGTTCTAGTGGGCTTTTAAGCAAAGGAACGCGATGGGCATTTACATTTAACCTAACCTAAATATCTGCGTCTATTTTGGAAATGGAAAATGGGTTCGTAGACACCAGCGGCACAGGCAAATCAAGCCGTTATCTTTTAATAAACCTCCGATGTGTGAATCTAGTCCGTTTGTTATTTTGGTTTATGCCATGCCTGTGACGTGTGGTGGAGTAAATAATCAGTTATTTAGTATCATCGTTGAAATGTTGATGGCCTTAGTTTGTCACTGATTCCTGGTAAACTTGCAAAATCTTTCAGTTCGTGTAAAAAAATAACTACAGAGTCATGATAATACTGATTTGTGTTAGATTAATAAAAATGTCAGTTTCTAAGTAGCGGGATAATATAAAGTAGTATTATTGATTAAAGTATTCTTCCTGACAATAGCTAACCATATACTGGATTCCGGCGTATCAGTAGGAACCTCGCTTCATCTTTGGTACTATGCTACTACAGCAGAACAAACAAATTAATTTTGAAATATACTTCAAAAAGAGTTATAGTGTTTGATCTGTGACTGTCTCTTAGATGGAGTTAGTATCATTCAGATTCCTTTTTGGATGCCGGAATATATATTATCTTGAATAAGGTTTTACTACATGATGTACTACAGGTAATACGGTTTTTGTAACGTAATAGTTTTTTCTCTGTTATTCCAATGATTATGTTATGTATATTAAAGGTCGCATATTCCTTTTTTCCATCTGCCCGTTTGGAGCAGGATTCTAAATTATTTCCTTCATGGCGCTATAGAGACGACTAAAAAAATATTTTTTTTGTCAAAAAACACATTTTTGTGCATTTTATTGTGCATGTTTTCTTCAATCATAAATTGTATGTCAAAATTTCACTTTTTTAGTAGAATTGAGGAGGTGATTACTTTTATTTGTATCACTTTTTCTCTTCGAAAAATCTTTGATTCTCTTGGAAATTTTGCAGCAAATTGCGTTTTCAAGAAAAGCAAAGATTTGTTGAAGATAGAAAGTGATCAGAAAAAAGTAGCTTGCCCGCTTAATTCTTCTATCATAGTGGAATATTCACATACAATAATTAGTATGTATGTAGTAGCAGTAGTTACGATTAAAGAAAATTTGCACAAAAAATGAATCACGAAAAGTATCACGAATACTCCTCCAGACAGGCTAGTTCTCCTTGGAATTAAAAAATACTGTTATGCATGGAATTATCGCAATTTTAATAAGATCAATTAGTCACTGCATTCCTGGTTAATAATTAATTACATATGAAATAATGCCTATTAATCCTTCTAGGATAAAATTTTCACATTTTACTGCAAAGTTGCTCTAATAACCTTCTATTTTGTCCTATCGCAGTTTTTTTAATTTCAAAAGAAGATTGCGTTTTACTCGAATACAAAGAATGTATCTTTGAATTATCGTTGCATTGTACTTATAAACGCAAAATTGAAAATCCAGCTTGAGCGATTTTGTGGAGGTTGCATTGCAAAGCTAATATAATTATTACATGTTTGTTTTTTTGTTCTAGGTAAGTCAACATCTTGAAAAAAATGCCTCCCAGCTATGGTAAGATGCAAAAAGTCTCATTAACGAATTTAGGGTATCCTTATAATTCCTTATTTCAGTATATCCGGATGGACCGACGCATTTACCAAATTGTGAAGAACTATTTCCTTACGACCTCTGATATTATAAATGAAAGATTATCTGGTCGAATTCATTGATTAACTAAACGAAAATCGATTTATATCCAACAGTTGCTGTCACGCTATCCATAAAAACAGATTTTCAAGATCGATAAAAAATAATATTTTTTCATCTTATCATATTCTACATAGCTATTTCCTTTCATCTATTTCAAGATAAATTGCCAAATATAGAATACATATGATGGCTTTGTTATGCTCACAAAAAACGTTATACTTTTCATCTGGATAACATGACATGACATCCTAGACAATTTATCAATTCCTTGAAATGAAGTAAGGATATAACAGTTCACTGTTCCTTATCTACTCGTACAGCAGAAATTCGATAACTATCTCTTTGGGTTTCGCGTACAAGTCGACTAATGTATTCCATTTAGTATGGGGAGCAGTTTATCATGTTGAAAAAGTATCTAACGCAGATGTGTGACAGAAGAGTAACCTTATTTCTGGTCGAGTTAAATTCTATGCCTGAATGTTGTAATTTACGAGCATTATTCACCCAAATATTCTATATTTTTCTTGCTATTGGAATTTTAATTTTTTGTTTCTATTATGAAGGACGAGTAATCAAAAGAGATGCATTTTTCGTTATAATAAGAATTTGTTAATTTGAAAACTAGCATATATAAAGTTTTTCATTCATGTTGGATTATCGTGCTTCTGATTATTATAGTTTGTTGTTATATTTTCCTGATGACTATATCATTCTTTTTTCGAGATATCTTTGTTCTCCTTTTTCTTGTACCTTTTCAAATTGTCAAGGCTGATTTACGGTACAACTACGAGTAGAAGTTTTTAAATTAGAATAATAACTTTTCCGACAAGACTTGCGTGTAGAAACAAATGTTTGCCTCCCTGCCTAATACATACGTTAATCCGTCTTCTTCCAGTAATATTTCAGAAGCAAAAATAACCTGGCATGCTTTAAGTAGCTCAAGTGCGTCGTCAGTCAGTTCCAAACACAAAATAAATAAAATAAACACCCGTACATATACCAACTATCTAACTCTTAGAGATAATCTAAGAAACGTGTATTTCTGTTCGCTTTAAATTCATCTTGGAAATAACGCTACACGACGAACGAATGGTTACAAAACAGGATCCAAATGACAAAATGCGAGGCTCCCAGCCAAGCCGGATTCGAAAATGCCAGACACAGAAGACGAGACGACCTAATTTTGTTTTTCCTGTTATTAACAGTATCTTGACTTTTCACATTAAAATAGATACACCAAAGTGCTATGAGAAAAATTGTATCTATGATTTTGTATCACATGAAGGTCCCATTGGATCGATGTCCCCAGGGGTCTTTCAATACTCAATTTTACACTGCGCCAAACTGGGTAATGATGATACGACATGGTAGAATTACCTATATGTTGTCCATAAGAAGCTGGATTCTCGCATTGTCAGTATACATAAGGCAGTTCGAAAACCAAGTTCTTAACTGTTTCATTCTCTGGGTCACATTTCCTTCAACAATAATGAGTGGCTTAGCCTTGATAAAGGTACTTCTTTAGCGAACGTGTGTCAGTAGCCAGTAGCGAACTGGATCGGGTCCTAGTCAGGTATCATTTTTTATACTTTCTCTAGAAAATATAACACCGGCTTTTCATGACTATGAGGGTGTATTCTTTTGATCGATATTCCGATAGAAATCCTGGTTTAAAATAATGACGGTATCTCCAAGGCCTATAGTAGATTAAAATTCGTGAACGAAGAGCCGTGCTAGTTGGTGATTTATAATTAATGTAATTTATATTTTCGGCAATGCGTTGATAACGTAAGGAATTCTTAAAGTTTTTTTTCATATATTATACTACAGATGATCGTTTGTAGTGACTGTCGACCGATTGTCCAATTGTCATTTAAATAAATTAATTTTACAATGTCAGGTATCCGATACAATGTTGAGGCCGATTGCATAATGATTACTTTCGGTTTTAGCGGAGCGAGCATATTCATATTTGTCTTTGCGTTTTTATTGATTATTCATTAAATTACGATTTCGTAGTGGTTCGAGTGCATTGGAATTCAGATTCTTCTGAAAACGGATGACTCTAGATTATAGGTCATTCAGATGAGATCGTTCGTTTTTATCACAGTATGTCGTGTACAAAATTGTATTTAATAACGTAACAGTCTCCGTTCACGAGATAATCAAAGATCTATAACGGCGTGAATTATCAACAATGGTCTAAAATGACATTTTGGCCCTTTCTCATTTCGATTTGATCAAAACCGGAACAGCTCTAAGTTATACAGCTTCTACTTTGTCATACATTGTTTCTCTCTGTCTCTCTCTCTCTCTCTCTCTCTCTCTCTCTCTCTCTCTTCACTTCATCACTGAAAGCGATTATGTAGTTATTTCTTGTTGATTTATTATTGCTTCTCGTTCACATACACCATATTTCCTAGCCATAGTCATTCAAAGCAAACTTTATGCTTATAGTATACGTAATTTGGATGTGTTTTATTCATATTTTTATCTTTGAATTCTATCTCGGTCCCCTCCAAAAGTGCATACATCAACATAAAACGTTCAGCGACCTTTGTCTCTAAATATCCGGACCTTCCACTTTAAAAATGAAATTGGTATTTCTAGGGCAGTGGGAAGAAGGTATTTATATGGGATTCCTCGTTCATTCAGCTTCCATGAATCTGCATAACCATATATGATATGGTGTGATCAACTAATTTTAAGTTTGGGAGTACTTACACGATGCTTACTTAGGCTTATCATGTATCTTAGACATTTTCTGATGTGATGTTCTTCTCCTTTGGTGTTTGACCCTCATATGGAGGCAGTTTTTCGCATAAGACATATCTTATACATAAGATATGTATATATAAATACAAAATCTTATACATTATATCTCTTGGATCCCTTAGTTCATATAATCAATCTGATTTTCAAAACGGGCAAAGTACCTAAACAATTTAAAATATCGGTTGTATCACCTATTCACAAAGCAGGAGATAAAGAATATATAAGTAATTATAGACCAATAAGTATAATCTCAAATTTAGCAAAGATATTTGAAAAATGCCTTAAGGTTAGATTGGTTGCATTCTTGGACTCAAATAAGTTGTTATCTGAGAATCAGTTTGGTTTTAGACAAGGTTTAAGCACATCACATGCGGTTTATGAATTAGCGTCTAAAATAATGTATCATTTAAATAACGGTGATAAGTGCATCGCTTTGTTTTTGGATTTAGCAAAGGCATTTGACACGGTATCTCATCCTATGCTCCTCCAAGCACTGGAGGGACATGGAGTTAGGGGTGCTGTGTTAAGTGTATTTAGAGATTATTTAATGTATAGGATTCAGTGTGTCAGGATTGCGGACGTTCTAAGTGAACCTAAGACGGTTCAGCATGGAGTTCCACAGGGTACAGTACTTGGGCCAATTCTTTTTAATATGTATGTAAATTACCTCTGCAGTCTTGCAGTTGATGGCGATGTAATTGCCTATGCTGATGACACTGTGGTGGTGTTTCATGGAGAGACATGGGAATCAACGGGTGAAAAATTGAAGACTAATTTTGCAAAAATTAAAAACCTTCTGGACACATTTAAATTAACTCTGAATATAAAAAAAACTCATTACATTGCCTTCTCTATAACCATGGCTAATAGACCAGCATTTAATCAAATTAAACTTGATAATATTGATGAGCCTTTGAAAGAAGTAAATGAAATTAAATATTTGGGGGTTGTTGTTGATAAGCACTTGAAGTGGGACCGACATGTGCTGTATTTGAGCAAAAAAATTAGATTTTTCATTCATAAATTCTACGCTCTTCGTAATATACTGAACATTAAACTACTATTAATGATTTACAAAGCACTTGTGGTGCCACTATTGGTATATGGCATAATTGTGTGGGGTGGGATGTACGGTTCAAATCTTGGGCAGCTAAAAGTGGTGCAGAACCATATTGTAAGGATCATTCTAAAAAAACCTAGACTATATCCCACTATGCAACTTTATTCACAAGAAATAAACAATATTAAAATCTTATATATCCTTGCAGTATGTAGTTTTGTACATGCAAGTAAGAAATTAAATACAAATTATGTATCCCACAATTATATGACCCGAGCAAACACCACTCATAACCTGAACGTCCCGCAGTCCAGGCGAGATTTAAATTTGCGTTTTGTGACATATCTTGCACCTAAATTTTACAATTTGATTCCTGCTAATATCAGGAATATTGGAAATAATAAAAAATTTAATATTTCGTTTAATATGTTCTGTTGGGAAAATCGTGAACAATTTATGCGTCTATTTTAAGTTGCTTTGAGGTAGTTTGATCTGCCTATTTGTTCCATCT
Organism: Acanthoscelides obtectus; assembly: GCA_963669975.1. Taxonomy (NCBI): domain Eukaryota; kingdom Metazoa; phylum Arthropoda; class Insecta; order Coleoptera; family Chrysomelidae; genus Acanthoscelides; species Acanthoscelides obtectus. Next base: position 267,820 of record CAVLJG010001453.1, read on the forward strand.
AATTCTTTTTGATATTATTGTGACTTTTTTCTGTGATCTTAAGTTAAATCTATTACTTACAAAAATATGAAATTTTCTTTCATTTTGTCTATATCGTGTATCATGTTTTGTTTGTACAGTTGAGTGATTTTATACAAAAATATATATTGCACGATATTTATCAATTAATTACTGTTTTGGTCTGTTTTTGCGCATACAAGTTTTTAAACTTAGGCGCTCATATATTATAGAGAAACCTTGTTTTTGTTTCGTTAATTTACAGATATATATTATTTTTATATTGGTAAATTTTGTGTTCTGCTGAATAAATGTGGTAGAGTTTCAGGGCGTACTGTTCTCTCCAACAACAACTATAAGATTTTATGTATAAGATTTTACAACTTTGCTGTTCGATTACCACAAACATCTACACTTTATGTTCAACCTTGAAATCGGTTTAATGTCAATCATGTTGAAATGTGCGTACATTGGTTTCGACTTGCGATTTGGCGCTATTTACTACTACCATAACTTTTTCAACAACAATTAAAATGTTACTATAAAAATTAACTATTTTTCTTATCAAACTGGAGCTTATGCGACTCTGTAACAGTTACAATATTATGTAATCTACATATGTAAATGATCTTTATAAAATACTACGCATGAAGTATTATTCGTATTTATTTCTAAAGGACATAATAAATTCATTCATGATGCTTGTCAATATATATACTAAGTGACATATAAATCCGAACACCCAGTTTAAATGGTTTTATTTTAATAAAAGTTGGTGGATGCATTTATCTTACTGTATATAACAAGTGAACAAATTTTCAGCCTTATCAGTTGGACATTCCGGTTTTTATACTGCTTTTTTTTAATTCACTAACGCTCTAAAAATGAATATTACAGCCGCAGTAAAGAATCAACGTTGGCGGATTTTGGTTCTTGACATCCTTTGCGATCGGTTACGATGCCTACAGTACGGAGACCTGTACGATTTCGTCAACTTAGTGAGTTTGATAGGGGCCGTATAGTGGGACTTCGGGAAGCTGGACTTTCTTTTCGGGCAATTGCAGTTAGAGTGCAAAGAAGTGTAGACACTGTGGTTAGGTGTTGTCGGGCATGGCTTCGAGAAGGCCGTACGCAAAGAGCAAGGGGCACTGGACGCCGCCGTAGAACAACAGACCGTGAAGATCGCCGCCTAAGATTATTGGCCTTAAGGGACCGTTTCTCCTCTACCAGGTCCATTGCAATTGAATGGTTTGCAGAACACGGAAGACCTATTGGCATGCGAACTGTTTACCGACGAATGAGAAGTTTTGGCTTGTTTTCATACCGGCCACACTGGGTCCTCCCTTTACCTCGAGAACACCGACGTAATCGCCTTGAGTGGTGCAGACAACGGTCACTCTGTTATCAGGAATGGAACAGTATTGTCTTTAGTGACGAGTATCGATTTTGTTTAGGCATGCACGATGGTCGTGCCAGGGTTAGAAGGCGACGTGGTGAAAGGAGGAATCCACAGTTTTTTGTTGAAAGACATGTTCATCACACTGTTGGAGTTATGGTTTGGGGTGCTATAGCTTATGGTTCCAGGTCACCTTTAATCATCATCAGAGGTAACATGAACGCGCGGCGTTATATCCACGAAGTTCTAGAAGCCCATCTTTTACCCTATCTTGACACCCTGGCAGATCCAACTTTCCAACAAGATAATGCCCGACCACATGTTGCAAGAGTCACAATAGACTTCTTTTAACATAATGATGTCACATTGTTACCATGGCCACCAAGATCTCCCGATTTATCCCCAATTGAGCACGTGTGGGATATGATGGGTAGGAGATTACTCAATTTGCAACGTCCTCCTCAGACTCTAGAAGCACTTCGAGAGGAGTTGGTGGTTGCCTGGAATGAGATACCACAGGAGGACATTGACCACCTGGTCAGAAGCATGCCTAGGCGCGTTGGAGAATGCGTAGCACATCAGGGTGCATCCACACATTATTAAAGGTCAAAGGGCTTTAAAGCAGTGCAATCATTTTGAAATTTTTATCATTTACTTATTATGCTTCATTAAGTACTTATACAAAATTTTATTAAAATAAAACCATTTAAACTAGGTGTTCGGATTTATATGTAACTTGGTATACAAATAATAATAACTAATAGTACCGACATTAAAATGAAGATACGCTTGTTAAGCTTTTTGGTGACATGGAGAAGAATAATATAGTAAAAAAATCCCTAAAAACACGATTTGGAGAGATTCGAGATATTTTCAAAGATTGACATACCAGAGGAAAATGTCTTTTTATTAACCCATAATGTTATCAAGGAGTTTTTCAAATAAGACATGAATTGCGTATATTTTTTTACCATTCGAAAAATAAGTGTATCGTACCTTCTAGAAGGTCCAGCGGTCCAGAAATTAAAGGATAATCCTGCAACTGGAAATAGGTCACATCATGGGAAAGTGTTGTTTAGTCAAAAGTCTCATGATTTTTGAGTTATGCAGCAATAATTTTTTTTCAAAAATCCACACTCGTCTAGTTGCCATTTTTACAAAAATAAAATTTTCTAGGTGTTCAAAGTGGCCACCATTGGCCCTTATGCCATGCCCTGCACCCTTCATATCTCGAAGACCGTAAGACTTATCAATTAGCAAAATTTTGGCAAACAGTAATAGCATGATATTATGACATATTTTCAGATGCAAAATTATCCTGAAACTTCCGTCATGTAGCCATTCGAAATTTTCTTTACCGCTCGAATTCAGTAACAGCCTCATAAAATATATTCTGTTATCCTTGTGTGAAATAGTACGTCACATTGTAATGGTACCAAGAACTACGTACAAAAATTTAATAACACACATCACGTACTGTGTTGTGAGTAAATTTTGAATGGTGCGCTTGAATGGTACGCATCACCGACGATGTAAGCTTAACGAAACAAAAAAGTCGGAATGTCTGTATCCTTGCAGTAGGAAACGCGTGTTTGAATTGTAGCAGAGACCTTGGCACTTTCTCATGAAACCGCGGGAATTATACTATAATGTTATAACAGTTTTGTTGTCTGGCGCTGCCAGATAGTGGCTGAATCATTCACGTCTTTGTGTGGATGTTTATTAGAAATAATTAATCGCAAACAAGCCATCTCAAATGTTTCTAGACCAGCTTTAATACTGAGGTAAACTGGAGAAAATTCTTAATTAACACTTTTGTCTGATATATTATAATTTTTATGATCTCGGATATTTGTAGGTGGTAGGTAGGGAATTTCAAATTTCATCCCACTATTTGACTTAACCTTGCATTAATTTATCTCTAAAACAAAACAGTTACAGCCTATCAAAGTTGCGCTCCGCGAGAATATTTTTACTCCATCTGTACGTTACGCGTGACGTCACACTTCAGTATCCAGTTGCAACGCCCGCGGCCGATTCCTGGGCCCGTACCGACTCAATCTCCTAAACACATGCATAACTTGTTTAATTATTTGACTGCATATACGATCGATTATGAGCGAAATGAGAAAAAAAGGTTGTTATAAATACTGTACCGTTCCAAAATGTACGAGCACAACAATTACAACCCCCTAATATACATTTTTTCTACGTACCTTCACATGCTGCGTCCATAATGGTATGAACTTACGCAGTACCTACTCATTAGTTATCAACTTGAAACCAAGTGTCCGAGCGCACAGGTGTGTCTTATGAATTGTCTATAGACTAATGACTAAACGCACAGTTTCTGTCGAACTCCTTACACGACGAGACGCTGAGCACTAGAGAAGTGTGACGTCAGACGCGAACGAACGGCACCGATGATTTCGCGCTATAATGCGCCAAATTTAAGTATTAATTTCTTTGTCATTTATTGACCGATTTCAATAATTTTTTCACTGGCTGATTATATTTAGTCTATATTTTGCTGGTATGTCATTACTTATGCGATTCTGAATATCACGAAACTTCTCCATTATTATAAATATATTTTTTTTTTTATTTCTCTCGGTGCGACTGATGACATTTTTATTCTTTGTTTTTAAAAGTTCCAGTCAAAGCACAACATTTTTCAAGATTTTTCGTCTTGTTTATGAGACTTTGTTTTTCTTCAGTGTGGTGCTGCTATTCAAATTTTGTATTAACGTATCTTAGCATCTTTTCTCTAATTTGAAGCAGCCTTTCTCTATTTTTAAAGCCTATTTTTTCTCGATTCATCTGTAGGTACATTTAAAATTTTCTGATGTTTATTAAAAAAACTAGAGTCGTCTTACATGCTCCATCTTTGATTATATCAGTATTCAATTTACCGGGGAATACCAATGTTATGAGTAACAATGCCGTCTACCTTAAAATACATTGAAAGTATAAATAATGAATTCAAACATTGTGTAATTAACTTCTGGGAAGTGAAGAGTATGGACAAGGCAGGCGGTTCCTAAAATATAACTCGAAAATTTAACCTGTGCGACAAAACATAAGATATTCGGATAACTGTAGGATTTAGATTATGTAGGAATTCAGAAAAGGCATTTGACTATTTTATGTTTGATGTTTTATTGTTATAATGTAAATACATTTGGGCGATATTTTTTTTTCGAATTTATCGAATATGATCAATACCCATGCTCATTAGGAATCATCTCTAAAAAAATTACATGAGCTTCTTTTGCATGTATTCACAAAAAAATGCATAGACGGATTTTACAACGGAATTATATTCTGGAGGATAAATGGAAAGGCCCTGAGCTAGAGATAAAAAAAATTGGGAAAAGTTGAAAAAATCTTATCGCGTAGCTATATTCAAAAAATTATGACAAAATGGTTTAAGTCGTCTACAGAAGTTTGAAGCATGAAAACATATCAACGCTACACCTTGCATGTGTCGCTGTGTTGCCAAAAATACCACTAAGTAGTAGTAGTAGTAGTAGTAGTAGCAGTAGTTTGAGCTAGTATTGCTTCAATGTTGTATAGTGTATGTCTAGGATTTTTCATACCTGTAGACATTTATTTTCCGGCGTTGCAAATTTCGTACAAATCGATCGTATAATCTCGCACGCAAGCATTTATTATTACCATTATTTGTATCTGGTAGGTGTATCCGGCATTTATTTAACAACGTAAAACTTCCTATAGTTTTGTAGCTGTTTTACGTGTATATCTTTCAGTCGGACTTTGAACCAAGCTATAATTTTGTGTGGAACATTTTTTTCCGCATTTCTTTTTTTATTTGGATTTCCAAGTAATCCGATGAGGTTATGATCGCTGTTATTACCAAAATACTTATGACAAAAAATAAAAAAAATTAATACTGTTTTGTAAATTTTATGTAAAAACATTTCAGTAATCTGTATATTTCTTACACCAGTAAGGCTTAATAGAATGGCACTTATCCGTACGATGATAAAATGTGTTACTACTCGTACTATACGATATAAGCATTGAAAAAAAATCAAGACAAACATCAAGTCAAGCCAGTTTTGTCATTTCCTTCTTTCCTGTGTAATACCTGAGTTGTGTAATATTAGTGGTAACCTGCTGTTTACAATAATTAAGGAGTTACATATTTTCGTTCAAGGCGTCGTGAGTGCTCCAATTATCACCGATCACCTTGGTGAACGTAGTAAATCATATTGTACAGGCCCTATGATAATGGAATCCAGCAAAGTGCAAATGAACTACGAACCGTACGATCTTCCAGCAGAGCAGCGTAAGCTCCGTCAAGGTCACTGGGTGTCGCGTCAGCGGCATGAGGTCAATGTGCGTCTTTGGGTGGATGTTGTGGGGGGAGAGGGTGGATTTAGGGGAGCACGCGCCACCGGCTGCCAACTGTCCCGGGAGCAGGGAGTGCATAGGGCAGTCGAAATAGTCACAAATAACGGGAAAGTCTCGGATTTGACGCTTTTATCTCGCGTAATATCAGTAATCGTTACACCACTTCGCCCTGTAATTGGCTGCTGCTGGGTGTTCTACAAAATAAGTAAATCAGTTATAAAGCATCGTAGCAGACATAAAATATTTTGGGGACAATTAAAGGACGTAGTCAGCAAGTTACGCAATGAAAAAATCTACCTGCCTTTGATAGTTCGTCTTGCATTTTTTTAAAAACAAATTGAGATCGTGATGTATTTTGGTACACGCAAAATGTGTACGAGTATATATTAGTATATCCAAAATTATTTGCTAGATCACTTACAGCAATGTCGCTCATTCCGACAGGTCTCCATGTTTAGCGAAAGCAGTACGTCACTAGTTTCTTTAAATTTTTTATTTTTTTCAAAAACTAAAAGTAAAAACATGTTGTGGTTTAGGTATCTTTTTTAACATGCATGTGACTGAATTATGGATTATCTTATTTGAAATGTTAATAAAAATGAAGTGATCAAGCTATTATTCCTTTAATTAGTGCAACATAAGTTGATTGAGTGGGGTGACCTGCAAATGAATCCTCATCACACTGCTTGCATTATTTATTCAACATACTAAAACAATAAACTGACTGAAACAAAATTATTTTGAGATCGTTTCGGCAACCCCATTATCCGTTTGTTTTTTCACGGTCATTTCCGTATGGATCGTTCAGAATACGGCGATGAAGAACAATTTTGCGACGCAATAACATGCCCTCTAAGAGTTCAAGACGAATGTTCTTTACACATGGGGGCTTGATTCGATGCTGCCTTTTAAAGAAGTTGGAAACATCCGAAATAAACGGTTATAGGAACCATATGTCTATATTAGCTAGCACCTTTTGAAAAACAGTGTCAAGCAGATTGCTTAAGTACATCTGTATAATAATAATAATGCTGGGTGAAAGCTAGGCTAGTTGTTTAGGGCTAATAAATACTTTTCTCCACATGACTTTCGCACTATGTACAGGGCCCAGATAAGACCTAGCTCCGAACATACGAAACTGGCCGATACGACCGCTTCTTTGTGCCCAGGGTATCGAGATTGTGATACAATCCTCCTGAGGAGGCTTTTCCCAGTTCTACGCACCTTAGGCAGTTCAAAAATCGGATTAACAAAGTTTCTTTAAGCTCCTCATAGCAGTCGGGGTTTTATCTAATTAGGCTCAATAAAACCCATAATAACCAAAAAATCATCGAAATAACTACTCGTATTGGCCTAGCTATGGGCATTGGAAAGTTGAATGTTTGATAATTCTGTGTCACAAGTTCCTCATTAAAAAACAGAACACACTTAATATTTAAATGAGTTCCCTCTTCCTCAAATGTGGAACAGTTGCACTGGATCTCATCGAATATAAAACTTTTTCTGAATAATAAGTAAGTAATTTCAAATTGCAAATACAGCGCGCGACATGTGTCGTGATTCTCTGGGGTAAAATAGGAATTAAAAAATAAGCAAGGTCATGTTCAGTTCAAAAATGATGTGAATATGATATGGATGGCAATATCCAGGCAAGCACCATCCATGGGCACAGCTATAAAAAAACCTATCCAACAATTTTTTTTTAATTCATTAAATCTCTGAAATTGTTGAGAAACGTCGATGCCTATGGTAAATGTGTATCAATCTAATTTACCAAAAACTTTGGTAAAGTGGTTATTGAAGGCAAAATATTTTTGACATAATCCTATGATACGTCATGTTAAGGGAGTCCAGCTTTGGCAATTAGATCAGTTAGATCCGATTCTTACTTTATGACTTAATAATTATGTTATGTCCTTCCTCTATATTTCCAGTTATACAATAAATCATGCGCAAACTGTGAACTGTAGGCATTTTATATTTGTCGAGAACGATAGTCTCTGTCCGCCTATAACTTGGAAAGTACTACTCGGATTTGGATGAGATTTTCACTCAAGTTTATTACTATGTCAAGGACGAACAAGCTTTATAGGAGCGGCCAGAATGTGTGCATGTTGCATGCACACGTGTTCCCTCACTAGAGTCCGTGTAGGGCCATCCCCTTCTTCCCCTTTATTCGGCAGTCAATAGCCCTACGGTACCCATGAGTTGTACTTTAGACCTACGTATAAAAAAATGTTCTAGGGAGTGTCAAGATAATTTTCCGAAACAGTATGTTATCTTGTCGTTTTATGTCCATTTTATTTCATTTGGTTTACTCCAATGATGTGAGTCATGACGCCATAAGCATGCCAGCCGCAGTCCAACAGTAGCAATTGGAGGCCCTTTCCTCTCTCACGTGCGACCTTCAATCCCCCCATTTCAGCGTCCCGCGTGCCCCTCGACGCAATGACCCCGTCTCGCCGGTCGCTGCGCCGTGGCGCCGACGTCGACGCTCAGTGACCTTGGACTGGGCGCCGCGACGCTTAACGCGTTGCCCGCGCTTGCCATTCGCATCTCATCCAGACAGACATCGAGCCCTTTACGGGCGCCTCTCGATATCATCGGCCCTTTGATTATAGCCTGAGTCAATTATATCATCAATACGTGCTAAACGTGCATTCTTATTAAGGGGACGGGAAGCTACTTAGCGCGCGGCACTGTCGCTCAACGAAGTCGAATAGTTTGGTAGAACCCAAGCGTATATGTTTATATTGCATTGTTTGTCGCAAAACTTGCGTAGATTTAGTGCATACTTTTGATTCATTTGTCTCCCATTGCCTACCAAAGTGACAGCGTTGTATCAACATATTTCTCACAGGTGCAAACATCTACCTTTAAAAGGCATGTGTTGTTTTTTTCATATTATGTAAGAAGTAGTACGTCTTGAAATCGTCTAACAGCACAGTTATCTGTAAACTCTATTTTTTTCAAGATAACACTTAAACTACGACTTATGTCAAGTGCACTTTGATCCTCAATACATACTATGAGAATAAGGAGATAAATTTTTGACAGGCTCCTTCTACCTAATATGAATTCGTTGATATCACTCGACAATGCTTGTCATACTGCTATCTCTTACTGACTTAATTCTCGAACATTGTTGAGCAACATTTTTGGGCGACATATGTAAATCGCTTGCCTTCCTACCAATTTTAAAGGAACGAGATACCCTTACATGATATCTAAGTTGGCTACTAAAAGTAACATGAGTTGGTTGGTCATATAGATCAGAATTCCTCGATGTTGCCGTGTCCAACGCGCCTCTAGAGAGAGAACATTTGTGTTTTAGGAATCAAACTTATGACAATTGCGACCTCTTACAAGAAGTAAAAACGTTTCTCACAGCAGATCACACAATAACATGAAAAATCTCCTAAGATTCTTAGAGATTACCCCTATCGAAAAAGGAATGCTATTTATAGTTTATCATATATGTACCTCAAAATTACGATGGTTTCGGCAAACATGTACGAATCTTACTTGAAATCAGAAGTAGCCTCCAGCAATCGAATGATCTATTTTGACCGATCTATTGAATAGGGTGGATGTGCGCCATGAAGGGGTGGCATAGGGGAAATAAAAAAGACTCGGTCTGATGCGGTCGTGGCAAACTGGGGAATATTGTTGTTAAGATATGAAGACGTGAATTTACCTACTCCAACTTACGAAGAGAAGACTGCGGAACTTCTACAACTTGCTGTAGTTCAACTTTCTGCTTTTACCAACTTATTCATAGAGACTGACCTAACTCACAAGCTAAGCATGACAACAACGATGCATTTGATACCTTAGTTTATTGATACATTGCTTCTAATGCCTGAAATCAAGTCAGTCGTGTTAATGATAATGAGCAGTAATCTTAATACCTCAATATCTGCAGTGGCTGAAACAGTGAATCAAACAAACCGTACGCCATATGGCTGTGCAGCTATGAATTGAAAATCCTTGTCTAGATTAGTAAAACATTGTAAAACCGCTATTGTTTCAGTAAAGTTTCAATAGGTTAAATGAAAATTTACGTTTTAGTCGTATAGGAAGCAGTGTAGACCTTGTTGCATTTATACATTGACAAGTTGTATTGTTTTCAAGTTGTTGTATATGGTGCCCAATCAATATTCCTACTCACAATAATTACTGGATAATAATGATAAGCGAATTTATTATTTCTTGACCAGCATTTGCAAGGTCTGATAAACCACGTCTGTCAGCTGTGACAAATTCATTATTTACAAAATCACAAATTTATACCTGTGTTCAGATATTCCTCTACGTTTCAGGCTGAATTCAAAGAAAAACATAGTGGTGCCTATACCTTCAAGTGCTTCTGATGTGCTATCGATTTCTTAAGTCGTAGGTCGCAACACTATGTTTACTCTGAGAGTTCGGCTCAGAAAAATAACAAAACTTATGACTTTCAAATTAATTTAGAATATGCACGCTCATTGTGGCGAATCACTGGCATTTGTTATTTGCACGCATCAAGGTTTGCTTCTCTATAGTGGATTGTGTTAAAACGCGTTTCTTCTCTTCGCTTCACTTCCCAGCAATGGTCCTGCACCTTAATTGGTTTCGATAAAAAGCATTGCTAAACTGCTATAGGTATGCAGAGAAGCTTTTTGCTTTATTATTATAATTAGTTGATCATACTTCCTTTGAGTTCCGACACCTTTGCTGGCTCCAAATTACTGTTTAGCAAAAACAGGCACAGCTCTATTTTTATATGTATATATTCTTTCTGGGCAAGTAAACGTCCGCGTACCACCCAAAGTAATTTGAATTGATTGATATTATACGATCGGAAAGTCGTAAACCTCAGCTTTTGTTGACTTCAATAAAGTTTGGACTATATTGGAACAGGTCCAATCGGGAAGAACAGGCCGCGTCGCCGACCGTTTGCTGATAGATATCCTACCCAGTTTAGATCTTTTCCTAATTGTCATTTATAGATTGTGCGAGAGATAGTGTAACTTACTCCTTACATATGTTGCTCTCTTTTGTATTAGAAACATTTCCGAATGTTTCACAGCATTCTTAGGAAATAGATCCCCACTTGATAAAACGAAGTAAATAAAATAGATTTATTGAAAGTTTTAGTGAAAGTTGTAATCGTTCTAGGTGTCGTATGGTTAAAAGGAAAATTCCATAACGAAGTTATATGAACAATAGTTTAGTAGCTATAACTGTTATCTGCTGGCTCTTAATTATTATGGTCAGATACTAGAGACAATTGTCTGCAGTTTTGTGAAGGTAATATTTTCCAGTAGATATACATACCATGTTCACGTTAACGGACAAAAGTGAAAAGAATTATATTGTTTACAGGGATATATTCATAATATTTCGTTTTTTGAGTTCGAAAATAAATATGGTTTCACTTTATAGCTACATATTTTCCAATGTTATATTCGAGATTATTTCTTCTCGTATGTGTCTTGTACGTGACGATCGCTGTGAGAGCCTGCAGATTTCAATCTAAAAGGTATTTTGAAGTTTTCTAATATTTTTTTGTAAATAATTATTAGATTGGACACCGAGTAAGTAGATTTTTAGTGGTCGATATTATAAAAGTAAGAAGGTAGCCCTGGTACATACACAAATCATTCAAAGCGTATTCCGTGCATATTTTGTAACAATGACGATAACTGGGCATTAGCGTCAATAGCTAGCCAAGTTGGGCAGTGTTGATGAAAACAAAATAAACGACGTTAATACCAGACAAACAGCGGCTATAGTTGGAATGTAAGGTTAGGTTATACAAAAACAATAACTTGATGTGTTTGTGTTTTGTATTGCCTATAGATGCACTGATTTCAAGTTATGTTAAAGTCAATTTTACTTTACATATCGGTTTTCTAATAGAATGTGCGATTGATGTACGGAAAGCATAAATTTCATTGTAAGATCTAAGCCCAACAATAACAAAGCGTTCTTCTTTTCATTACTGGAAAGATCTTTAATATTTTTCACCTGTTTCTCGCTATATCAACATTGCCCAATTATACTTGGTCGTTATCGTCAATGGCCGGGCAGACACGTTAAGATGAGAATATTAACAACATTGCCCGCCCGTGATAGGCGTTCCCATCATTGCGGGGTTATTAATGTCAGACAGATTATCTGCAGAAACTAATAATTTATAACTATTTGCCATAATCTACACTCAATATAAGTTCATTCAAATTAAGGAAATTATTGCGCGTTCATGGTAAAAGTTATAACTATATTTTACATAACTTTTCTCGACTGAAATGTAAATATCGTTATTATGGAAGCTATTGCCGAAATTCCATGTCATTCATGAATTATTATGTAATTATGTATTAATAGCAAGAGGTTGAACAACCTACAGAGAGTTGTTGAAATAAAAATACCCGCCCGCAACTTTTACGACGTTGGTTGTGTATTCCTGTCTGTCGGTCGGAGGTTCGATGAGACCCGGCACCGGGTCTTTTGATAAATTTCTGATGGTATCGGTTCTTGCCCGTGTCATCTGCCGACTCAGCTTTCAATGGGCGATGCCCTAAACATATACCAAAATGGGACGGAGAGAAAAAGTCTTTACCTGCTCCTTGGGGTCCTTCCTAGAAACGTGGATTTACCAAAGCTTCTATTTACTTTTGGCCTTGAAAGGAATATGTACCTTTACAGTGCCGGATCTGTTATGCTTTCCACTACAAATTTCAAATGTATTGTCGAGTAAAACGATATTTAGAAGCAACATGGTAAAGACCTGATCACTTTTGGACAGAAAAATATCTAAACGCCTGTTCTATCAACGAAATCGTTATTTTCTCCACGTCTGATATAAAACATTTTTTTAAATAAGAGAAGAATTAACTATAAAGCGATCTTAAATATGATCATTTGTGTTCTAGAGCCCTGATATTGCCATTTCATCCATTTTTGAAGGCATAATTTATTTACTGGATCAATACAAAAAATCACCTTTTGGCGCAAATAAGCCAAGCAACTAAAAAAATGACCAGCATGAAAATATTTATTGATGAATTTCAAGTCTGGGCATCCTTCTCAAGGCGATTATGAAATGATCTAATGAGAATTTTTTTCTCACGACGCAACGCCGACTCTGCGATTATCGTCTTGATTGAGTCGAATTATAGCACAAGGAATAGTGGAACAAAACTACAAACAATGCAATGAGCTTTTTGTTGCTGCTGAGTAGATATCTCTGGGTAGGTGTACTGAAGCGAGCAACGTATTTGCATATAATTTTGAAAACAATTTGCCGATAAATTAAAATAGTGATAGTACGCTCCTGCATTCAGAAGTATCAGGCGACTTCTTTAGATTTTTTTGTATTTGCTAACACAATAGAAAACGTCTAGTTTTCAATAATAAAAAATGTCCGACCTGAACAAAGAATTAACAAATAATAAACGTCTTTATTCGCCATACATCAACAAATAAACTCACATTTATATAAAACATGAGACTTCGGCGGAGGGCGAAGTTCAGATGTGCGCTACTGATGTGACACACATCTGTTCTTCCACTTAACCCTGAAAGTAATTAGTTCAGATATGTACTGTCATAATTTCTTATTTAATTTCGTTATTACCTGAGCATTTTATTTTTTACGTAATTTATTTATATTTGCTCCCTCCTCATGAAATGCCTCGTTATATAAACAACAACAAGACATGCCTTAAGTCATGTGATGAAAATTGAAACGGTCTGATTAATATTTTTTTGGATCATGTCCAAAAGAGCATAATGTATATTATATATACCATGTCATTCAAAACATATACGACAAGTCAGTTGAATGTCGTTTTGATTTGAGCATGCCTTCGTGGAATGTTCCAAGGTAGCAGACATTCATTTCAAAATATCAAAAAACTACGAGTGTAATTTTTTCCATTGTTTTTATTAAATGTCTGTTTTCAAAATGTGCGGTATCAAAGGACCACTTTTGGAAAATAAACGTTTGCAATATAAGCAAAACAATTACGCTTTAGGAAAGCCATCATTTTGTTTTACAATAATGCACTTTATAATTCCATAATTATATATAATGATTTATTTCCGTCCGTGATATATTGCTGTTTTTTTATGTGCCCATATGCAAAAGCCTCATTACAAAGAATTGACACTGCTGAATCGACAATTCAAAGCTTTCAAGAAACATCTCTATTTTTGAACATTAATCATATTTTCTGTTTTGAAATGATTTTCAATGAGCTGTGTCAGTGACAATCCGATGTTGCTCTCGTTGGTGATGTGCAGGTTTGAATATTAAATTTAATGGAATGATTATCACCAGAAAAATGCATATAACTACTGTATCATTTTTTTTTGAGGTCAATTAAACACAACATAATGAAATTAGCACATTGTACATGGTCCATGAACTCTTCAACTAGCTCGTTCTATGAAATTCATTACTGATGAGAAGAGGTCAGTAAAAGTGTTCCTTCTAAGATTGCTTTTATCCTGTACAAGAATTCTTAAATACTTAATCTGTTACACTTTGTACAAGAAATTGTATTTAATCATTGTGTATGTTTTGATTAAACTCGCGTCTGTACTTTTTGTGTGTCAGCTTTTTTATATATGTGTAGTAAATATCAAATGACGCGCCCAATATCATTTTTACATCTTCGGGATAAATAAATTTACTACTATTATTAAATTCACTAGGCCTGGAGAAAATTACAACCCTGTAAAAAGTACTACCTGAGCGAAGAAACGGTTACCTTTTTCGCCATTGCCAAGAAAAGGTCTATTTAACACTTCCATATTTTTACCTAAGTACCTACTGATAATGGCAATAGCGAAGACCTTCTGGGAATTGGTGCTCTGCGGACTGCCAAACCAGCACCCAAAGCGCACACCTGCGTAAGATAACGCGCTCATGTATACCTGCAATGAGTGGGTACCCCAGTAAATGTTAGAAAGCAAAGGTACCGCCTCCATATCCGTTTCTATGACACCTACGAGCTTCCTTTCGGGTTTGGGTGGCAATATTCGGGTCAAAGATTGTGTTGTTGTTCGCCGATCTCACACCTTCTAAATGCATTATTTTGATATTATAGACAGGATGTAATACCATTGTAATAAATTGGTTTAAATGGTTTACTTTGATACCATCTTGAGGATATTGTTCGATAATGATTCTTGGTTATAATAATGATTCTTGTAGTTATGATAGATGTAGCTAGCCATTTATAGTGCTATTCAGTCATGATATGGGGGAGCCTTCTCGATTACATTAAACAAGGTCGCTTAAATACATATTCCAAATTCCGAAATCGACATGTTTCATGAAAATGTGACAAAAAATTGACCATATATAGATATAAAATAAGTGTGCTGTTTGAAGAGTTAAGAACATTTGCATTTTTCAAAAATAAGAACTAGTAATTATGAAAGATAGCAAATTCGGGTTTAGTTCTTTGTTGTTTCGTGACCATAAGTACTACCGGCTTTCGTGTTTTAAGTAATACTAGTGCGTGATATGTTTGGATTAAGAGTCTCCATGATCGAGGCCACCTTTTTAATCCATCAGTGTATTCGGAAGGTCGATACCAACCTTTTAAAGGATGATAGGACTCCTCAGTTGGAACACATTAAGCTATCTTAGAACAAGGTCGAACCATTCTTGAGTTACTCCCAGTTTAGTGAAATCCTACAAAAAACGCCATAATCACGCGTTAAATCATCGCTTATTCAATAATGAACAGCAACTCCGTTCATATTTTTATCATTTTGCCAGTCTATGATGTGACACCGTTTCCGATTTCCTTATTTTAGTGAATTTGAGCGAAGTCCGAGCGGCCCCCTCTGTCGTTCCCTTTCTCGCAGCTCGGACAAAACTTGAACTGTACTTCTTTTTAGTGTTCCTTTCACATTCCACAACGGTTGATGATTCTTTTTTCTCTCCTCTCTCGTACGTTCAGTATCTAAGTGTGGTCCATGTTTTTGATGTGCATGCCTTCCTTTATAGGATGATGTTCTCTTTAATTCGGGGAAAACAGGGTCGGATTTGGTTTTTGCTAATATACAGATTATGTTAATTCTAGATATTATTAGCAGTTTCACAATATTGACAGTGGGTAACTTTGCTGGGTTAAAGTAGGAAAGTAGCGTTTATGATAAATCATCAAGCCATATTCATAAATACTTCAACACACCTAAGTACTCCTTTACTTCAACGCTTCAACCTGATGAAACATCCGTAGATAGGCAACTGTGACTAACATCCCTTTTAGTGACACTAGTCACAATTTCTGATTGAAATGCAAGGGATAATAAAAAACGTTTATCCCGCATCTGAACAACGCATCAGTATTGAAATAAACATTATACGTATAATATGCTTTTAAATAGAAAGAGCCTATCTTAAAAGCCAATGCATTATATTCTCCTGAAAATAATAGGATAATTGGTATACACGTGTCACTTTAAAGTATATTCACAGCGACCTCGAACTTCTAATTTGATCTATTTTGGCGAACCTCCTTATTGCAAATATTTACGTAACACACTGTTCATATTTGCAAAACGCGTTTATATGTGTATGTGTTCAACTATAATTAACATTTCAGGAACATCCATTATGTATCGTTTGGCTCTGGTCGATTATTTTTGGCAATAGCTTTTCCGTTTCAGCTACCTCGACATAGTCGAGGTGCAATAACCGGCATGCTGTTGCGACTTAACATTTCAGACAACACACAGCCTATTAAATCGGTGGTGACTCATCCGTTTGTTTGCATTTGAAATATTGTACATCCTCCGGTGGTTCGATTTACGTGTGACTTCACCGCTTTGAAATGTACATGTGTTCAATATTGCAAGAACATTCGTTTTGTTTATGTTAAGCTCACTGCTTTTGCAAAGACGGTCTCTGTGTTATGCATACAGAGCCGGATTTACAATATTTGTTTAGCCAACACTCACGGCCGGCTCTAGAGTTTTGCGCGCCTTGATTCAATGCCATCAACCCACTATTGATTTCCAATTTTGCACCCCCCATGACAATGCGCCCTACACTATGAAATGTTCATCGTATGTTCAGGGATGTAATTCAACATAGTATACGGAGAATTTTGGACATCTAAACGTTCGACCAGTCTTGCGCTAATATTGTTACATGACGCAAGCAAGAAGTCTCATGATTAAAGTTAAATGCGGAATGCCTAGATTTATAGAAAAAAATCAACAATCTGCATCTTAACAGGATGGACTCAACTTTGGCATCCGCACCTGAAATTCTATAGGTGTCTGAGGATATGTCGCCAGTACAAATTTTGCATATGTATTGTTCTCTACTCATTAACCATCATATGTTGGCATATAACCGGTCTATACGTACTTAGCATATTATTTGAATGTACAAAGTTGTTGAATAATGCCAGCAGAAAAATCAAAGGGCAGATTCGGCACATTCGAACATGGAAAAAAGATAATATAAACATAGGTCCGGAAGTAATTTCGTTTCCACAATAGGTGAAGTGTTGGTAGTTCACACCATCACATTTCGCGAAAGATATGGAGATGCGTTTTGGTACACGTAAATGTATTATCAAAGGTCACTTTAACAGTACACTACTGGTTGTTGGAAAGAAATAGGAAAGTAATGGTATCAGTATCCTAAAGCCAGATTAAAAGCTGCCTGTAAGAATTTGGAAATTGCGACACCTTGCTTACCATATAGTTTTCGTGCTACGTAAGATCCAAAACTATATAATACATTGGTGAAGAATATCGCAGTTATAATTTTCAGGTGGTACAATATTGTGCCAAGTGCTTCATGCAATTTTCCTTCAGAGCTACATTATTTGTGACATTATGATGTCGAAGATAATTATTCGGCGTAGAGCACATTAGTCAAGCTTTGGACGGAACTTTTGGAATTTGTAGACGGGCCGTGGGGTCGCCGCTACACTGCAAATATGAATTTTCAAGCTCGACTGCCTTATCGCATTTAAAATATTACAACAAGCCGAAAGTTTGAAACTAGGGCTTGCAAGGGGGATTTTCGCCAGGGAAAAAAGTCAGACCGAGCGAGCGCGCTAGAATTACGAGAGTTTTAAACTCTCCCGTAGCTAGTAATTTCTCATGCGAGCGGGGCCGTTCCATACATGGGGAAAATATTGGAATATCAACCGTTATAATTTGTTCGAGGATCTGTTTTGCCGTCGTGTCGTGAGACTCCGTATATGTTCAATATAACCTTTTATATTATAGAGATTAATGACTTATTATGAAACTGACCGAAGTTAACGAGCGTTTTTGTTATGAATTGACAAATTATTGTAAACGTACTATAGCGTATTCTGGTATGGCAATAATAAATTTATATGCCACAATAAAACAAACCTGATTTTCACTCATACTTTCATTGATTATAAAAATGAAATCGGTGATAAGTCAATAGACCTAACTCACCATAACATTATTTAAACAATGCTCATGTTTTGTCCTTATTTAGGCCCAACAGTGGCTTAGAAATTTGCAAAACCCTGAATCTTCGTAATGGGATATTTCAAAACCTATGTTTTTAGGAACGTTTGTGTTGTTTTTGGAGGTACTTCTATTCTAGAAATATTTCCATGTTTTTGTGAATCACCATGTATATAGATAAAATATATCATACGGGCATAGTTTTCAAAATACCATGCATTATCACCTTTTAAGGGTCTGTATACTTGAATATTAATGTTTCCAAATGGTTTGCTGAAACGGCAAAGTTGAATGGTCATTTTTCATAACTATTGATGAAAAGTTATACTTCGGCGCTGTTGAGTTTTCAACGCTTTCACGAGGTTAGCATTGCTCCTGCAATTTATCTAACTCCAAAATGACTGTACTGTGAGTAGTTTTGATTGACGGCGGCTCGACCGGGCTGGTTCGAAGCAGTTCCTTTTTGGGCTGTGGAATTGCCAAAGATCCCTCGTCATCGTCATTGCGGATTCATTCGAGTTGCCAAAGCAGCTTCGATGAGAAACAGGTCGAAACACGCTGCAAAACGACAGCACTACCCGCCCCCCGGATTGCGAGCAAATTTCGATACCGCCGGAAGATAACGTACATTGACTCGTGACTGTGGATTTTCTTAGCAGCTTTATCCATCACACAGGGGCGTATCTAGTTACAGCTCCTCAGATTGAAAATACGTTTATTCTTCAATATAACCTCCCTTAAGTTCAATATATGTTTCCACCGATTTTCTGTTTGATGTTGACCTTCCCTGACGTACTTTTGTGGACAAATACACAGGTTCATTTGAGATGCCCACAGCCTGGGAAATTTAGTCATTCGTTCTTTATCTATCGTGTAAGAATTGACAAATGTACGTACCACGTTTAAATTCAGTAATACGATTGAATATAACATTAAATATCGTGAAAGAGCACTTCCTGATACATTCACCATATCATTATAAATTTAATGTCCGTTCAATCCGACTCTGTGAAAGTACTTAATCAGTGAATACTTTTGAAATGTCTCCATTTTATAAGTCAGTACGAAGTATGTAATTTTCAGATAAGCTTGAAACTGCGCGTGTGTTAATAGGAGCGTCTCAAAGCAGGATGTTTTCTATTCTAACGTCTTCTGTATTCGAGTCCAGAAACTTTTCAAATTGCCTAGTATTTGTTGAAAATCTGATTCCCTATCAGTAAAAAATAAGGAAAATAATGTCGCAAGATACACTTGGGCTCCAGACACCATCCTAGTTTACACCTCTGACCTCAGGATGTATTGATGGGTGCGATTTGAGACTCGTGACCGTATCACCTGTATGTTCAACTTCGCTTAGTGACAGGCTCTTGACAAAAGTCGCGTGCATAAACGAGACCTAAGATCGGCCCTGGCCGAGTTATCAAAACGTGGCGCTACTGAAGCCACGACAACAGTACGTTATGTTAAAGGTGACCACTGGCTTAAAAACATTTTATAATATTCTCATTTTATTTAAAATTGTTTGAAATGAACTCACAACTGGATCTATAATAAACTTTTAAAGCTGCGAAGGAACTGACATTCAATTTTTTCTATTACAGAGGAAGAAATAGATGTAGTATCCGTAGTAGACAAACTGTCATTCACGATCAACAATCGAGTCAGCACATTACCCAACAACCCATCAACGAGAGACAAGCAACATATCCAAAGACGTGTAGCAACAGCAATCAGCAGAAAAAGGATACCGAACAGTGCAGGAAAAGGCATTAAGACTATACTGCCTGTCAGGAAAAATGCCCATTCGCTGCCAGAAACCAGCACGTCCACCAAGAGGAAAGGCGCCACGACATCAGATTGCAGAAACGCCAAGCGGTTAGTGTGCATACATAGATCCATTTACGTTGACTTGACATAAGTATGACTATGCGTAACATTAGCGGAATTAGAAGATTCTTATAATAGAATGTCTTTCACCTTCACAGGAACGTCATATAACGAAGGTCGAACAACTTTTACATTCCTCATATTTTTGCCTATAGCTCCACCGCGATTTTCGAACCCTACAAAGCTTTGTCGGCCTTGGTAATTTTAGGTTTTAGAGGGACCAAAGAATGGGCAGACAGACCGACCGAATAATTAGTGTTTGTTTTTCATGATGTCATGTAACATCCAAAAAACAATAATCATTTTCGATCTCTTCGTGATTACAATAATGCCCCTCCAATTTGCGTGGAAAGTAAAAACGGCATTGCATATCACTTATATTATAAGATTCACGCCACGTAGTCGATCCCAAGGCAAGGTTTTGCGGTACCATATTCTTCATTCCCATTCAGATCCCTAGTTGTTCGTCATAAATGCTGAGAGTACCATCAATATTTCGTAACTCAAGCATCAGAATGAGTTAAGAAACATTATTGAAGTGGCGTAAGACATAAAAATACCAAAACCCGGAACCGGTTCCACAGAATAGATTTTCCAGAAACCTCGATTGCAATGTTAAAAGCCTACACAAAAAGTTTACCCATTGGTCGTTCTCCATTATAACAATTTTAAAAATTAATGAGCAATTAAAACAAAAACACGAAGAGAAAAAGTAGATAAAAAACAATACGAAAAGACCATAGAAACATACCAATATTAGCCAACATATTTTATGTTGTGGAAGTTAATGTTTTGAAACCAGCAGAAATACGTATCGCTCGGGTTACCTATCCTATTCTGCTCGAATCCACTTTTTCCGGATTTTCCCATTATTTTCCTATTTTTGTTATATATATATACAGGGTGACTTCGAAGTTGAGTCATTTATTTTAACAGTGAGTAGATCTGATCAAAAGAAATGTTTTTTTCCTTTACCATTTTTCTGGTAAAATTAAAGTAACAAAGTTATAGCCCTTTGGAAGTTTGAGTACCGCCCTGTCTCAATAATAATGTCATGTGCTTGTGTTTGGCAACAACGGATATAATCCACCTTATCGGTTCATCGCATCGGAAACAAAAAAGCGAAAGAATTTGGAACGAGTTTTTTACAATTATTTCATTCAGTTCAGTTATACATACAATCAGTGTCAGTCGCGTGTGAATAGTGTCTGTTGCGTGGCTCAAACGAAATAAAAAATGGCACATGTTTATGCGGATCGGTTTCCCAATCGAGTGCAACCAACCCCTCGTGCCTTTGTTAATGTAGTACAACGGGCTCGTGAATCAGGTGACTTAAGACTTCACAGGGGACCTCACGATCAAATACAGGTCCACACTGAAATACTTGTCGGGAGGATACTTTATAAAACAAGGTAAACATTTTTTTTTATTTTTACACACATATTTTGGTTTATCTTCCTTCTACAATCATTATCTGAAAATTAATGACTCAACTTCAAAGTCACCCTGTATATATATAATAAAAAATGGAAATCAAGAGTGGCCAAAATTAATGGGTAAACTTTTTAATGTGCCGTATTTAAACACATTCCACTAATAGCAAAAATTGATCCAGTGGAACTGGGTTCCGAGGTTTAAAGCTAGGGTCACTCCACTATATTGCTTTAGGTCGCCCATCTACACGCACATTTTTGAAATAACCTGTTTAAGGTGTATTTTTATTTCAACCAACAGGCCTAGAAAATACAAATCTGGATACAACACCCCATACAAACGACGAATGTACGGCAACAGCAGTGACAGCGAGCAAGAACCTTCAGAAAAGAGAAATTTACACAACAACATGGAACGGCAAAGGAGGATAGATTTACGTAACGCATTTGAGGACCTCAGGTGAATACTCAATATTTTTAAAACATCGTCATTTGTTACATAAAAAACTTACAGTCTATGATCAAGACATGTTTCCCCATTTATACCGTAATGACGTGCTAATATTCAAAACCATTTCACTATAATCAATAATCCTTCAATTTAGAGTATGAAAGCTCATCATATAAAGTTACATGACAAGTTTTTTTCAAAAGAGGTTTGTAAAAATGTCATGATATTTGTTTTTTAAAAAATATTCGTTGACAGAGGTAAAAGAAGTAGTTACTTACCATCTTGTCGTTTTAATAAAAAAAAACGGTGCAACTGACGAAAAAAAAACGTGAAAGGTATTTTGTAGAATCCAGCTAAGCAGAAAATAAAATCACGGTGACAATATCAGTGCCATACTATTGTTTTTGTTGTTTGTAGAAAATATCGCGAGACATGTTTGCTGGGACGCCACTGGTAGTGCAATAGAATATCTTCGTATGCTAAAAATATGTCATTTTACATCCTCTCATAATATGCCACAATTAAAAATATGATTAATCAAAGTACTTTGGAAAATTTAAAACCCTGTAGCTAAAACGTTAAGCCATTGCAGACATATGTTGATATGGACTTTTGTTCATAAAATTATTTGAGGAATATCCTGGAATATTAGCATGCCAGTAAGGAACATCATTTAATAATCTAAAAGATTGAGGCCTTAAACGCTCAACCCATCATAAAAGCACAGTAATTCAGGACCCATGTTTATAAGAACTTCTAAAATATTCTCTACATGTTGTATTTGCCCGCAATTTGCTTCACAGCATTTTTCAAAACCTTGTATAGACTGCAGTTATCACCACCTCGGATTTTGTTACAGACAACTGATACCAGAGGTCAGCAAGAAAGATAGAGCAGCCAAAGTCTTGATCCTAAAAGAGGCTTCACAATACTGCGATCACCTAACTAGGACTTCAGTCAACCAACAGAAACACATGGAGGATTTGAAGAGACACCAGGAATGGCTGCGTAATAGGGTTTCACAGCTACGAAGAAGCTTAGCCGCAAAACGGTGAATTGTAACTATAAATATTTAGGAGAATTAACACATTCATAGGGCAAGTCACTACCAGCAACTTTATCAAGTAAGAAATTTTCAAATTAGTTTGATAGCTGCCGCTGCTGTCCAAATCAGTTGTAGTTCTTTAATATGATATGGATGCCGGTGACTGCTCTATGATCAGTGTTCAGTTTTCTGATATTTGGAAAACTTGTATATATTGGATTTATTGATAAAATATGTTAATACAATAACTGTGATTAAGATGTTGAGTTGTAGCATATAAGAATAACGTTTTGGTTGTTTGTGCTTGTTTTTCTTTTTTCACGGCACATGTGAAATATTTTAAGAATTTGTTTTAGTTTGGTATATACGTTGGTCAAATACTTTATAATTTCAGTGATAAATTGTGATACGTTCTCCATTTTCAGTTGCTTTTTTCATTATTTGGCGTTTGATCAGTTTTAGTTTAGTTTAAAATTACTCTGAAATATTGTGAAGTATTTGAATTGGAGCAATAATACGTTTTTGTTTATTTTATTAATTATGTAAATATAGCATTTTATTTTTAATTTTCTTAATGTAAATGGTTTTTAACGAATCTACTTATGTTTTAAAAAGTTTGTGAATAGCACTTGGTTCATTGAATATCGTTTTTTCTCTCTCCAGAAAGCAAAAATACGAAGATGTCATTTCACCATATTTGAGGAGAGATGATTTAATACTTACCAATATTCGGATTATCTAGTCTCTTAAGGTTTTATATTTTTTTACAGATTTTTCCTATGTGATATTTCTGACTGAAAAATTGAGGGTAACAATTCACATTTTCACAAATATATGTCTCAAGGTATGCACCGCCTAACATGACGTTAGGATACAATGGTGACTATTCCAGCTAAGTTTTAGTATTTTGCGAATTGTAATAACAATCGCAATAATGACGTTTTTGTTATTTTACTAGTGGAGACGGAAAACCAGTTAGCATCTGATTCAAATCATGTTTGCCGACATTTGAAAAAAATATAAGTGTAATATTACTTACAGCGCCAACACATTGAGAGCTGGTTGACTGCTCAATTGTGCACAAGTAAATTTATACGAGTATACATTATGAACGAAACCTCATTCAAAATTAGTTGCAAAAATATTTATACGGGTGTTTATTATCGCTGATATTTTTGAAGGTGTCTGATAGTTCGATACCTACCTAGAGCATGTGAGCACTCTCAATCTGCTTTATATTTACCTTCAGTTTGCAAAATGACAAATTAACTACAAATAATGTTTCGTAATCTTTTCATTTACCGGCCGATTAAATAAAATACCAAATCTTATAAAAACTGAAAAACCTATAGAAACTCTAGGGTAACGCGATTGAGAAAACATGCATTTTACGCTTTTATTATTATATAGGGTATATTATATGTATATTATGTAAGGTACCGTGTGTATATCCACTACATTATTAGTTTTTTTTAAGGGTGGTTGTCGAAGGAACCTGAATCATTTTTCAGCAATACTTTTTAACATGTTTTGGAGTAATGAGACTTACAAATGCATTTTTATCTTTGGTGCCTGTTTCCTCTGGTACTCGCTTATATTACGTGAAAGTGTAGCTATAAGGATAAATAATTATGACAGTTTAGACATGGACTATGTTGTTATCGTCGATTCTGAAAAACAATTCAGGTTGCCTCTGTATCTTTTTTTAAGAAAACATTAACAATTTTTAGTCATTATTTCAAGCAAGAATTATATGTATATTCCTAAGTTGCATAACACGGAGTAAATAATGAGTGTAGAAGGATGTATACGCTTTACGCATTTTACGATGTTAGTTAGGATAATTCGATTGATATTGAGCAGTTCTAAGATGTTGGGCAAAACAAAACAAAAAACAAGAGATAATACGTAATCGTATTATTTTCTGTAACTAGTACCGTGATATGATGAGGTGATCTATAAAACATGTGTTCAATTGTTAGGTAGTGGGATAATTAATCTTTTATATATATAGGTATATGTCTATATTTAAGTTAGTTTAAACAGGGCTGGTCAATTTTCATATCTCGCAGGAAAATTGTATGTCTAAGAGAATAATGACCAGTATTGGGAAACTGTAAATACATGGATACAATGATAATTAGAAAAATCTGTTGGTAGATTTCCTTTTCAAGGGTAGATTAGAGAGAAATGAATCTGCCAAATTACAATATATATATATATATAACAAAAATAGGAAAATAATGGGCAAAATCCGCAAAAAGTGGATTTGAGCAGAATAGGATAGGTAACCCGAGCGATACGTATTTCTGCTGGTTGGCTTCATCAGGTTACACCCGTATCCGGATGTATGGGCATGTGTCTCTACTTTTGTAGTTGCATATGTGCATTCATTTCGGGCCTGATGAAGCCAACCAGCAGAAATACGTATCGCTCCGGGTTACCTATCCTATTCTGCTCAAATCCACTTTTTGCGGATTTTGTCCATTATTTTCCTATTTTTGTTATATACCTTTCTCCGCATGATAATTTACTCTTTATATATACATATATATATATATATATATATATATATATATATATTCAGTACATTAATTCACGATTATGGTTTCGGATTTTCTCCACACTGGTCATTCATATCTTCGGCACATTATTTGTAAATAGCATACAGGATTGTTTAAGTAGTTGCTATGCTGTTAGCCGTTTTGATATATATATATATATATATATATATATATGGGTATGAGTAGTTTTTAAAAGCGTTTGATTTATTTTTAGACGGGACATTATAACTGACCCGTTCCTATTAGTTTTTTGTCCAATATTTTTGAACTGTTTACTAGGGAGAATATTTCAATATCATGGAAAGTCCACGTAGAAACTGTTACCTTCATGCTCATCTTTTTTTTGTCTGTATATTTTGTGTATATTTTTAATTGTTTGTACTGTTAGGTAATTTTTTATTGTTGTGTTTTCAATCTTTGTGTGTTTTTGTATCGCATAATGGAAATTTTGTTATATTTCTCTAGTTATAATAATTTTAAATAGAGAGTTCTTGGTAAAACATCTAAGGCAAACTGTTCTCGATTGCTGTCTCGAATCAGCCTTCCATCCTTATGAAACAGTTTGATGTTCTCGATATTTTAAGTGTACATGTACATACAGCAGCAAATATCTTTTCGTGTTTATAAAAAGTTGTATCGTTAGTGTAACTTGGCAAACCATATCCAAGATGTACCTATTGAGGCATTGATGCAATTCTACATGAAGATAGCTATCAAATAATTATGCGAGATTAAATGAGATATCCTGGCGTCGTCTATGAGAATTTATCACAACTATGCTTCTCTCCGCAAATTAGAAATAATAGATATGGCGCTGTATAAGCCAACTGTATGGTCATATGAAACTAACATTCTCATCATAGCTGTAGCAAATTCTCATAGATGAGGTCATGATATCTCATTTCGTCTAGGATAATTTTTTGGACGCCAAAACGGTTGGTCATCTTAATCCAACCAATGATGGTGATCTTCAGCAAAGTACTTCATTGGATGTAAGTAGTAAAATGTTGGTGATCTTGCCATATGCTTTCCTAAGTACGAATGTAAAGTGATAATTGCACGAAAAGAGATTTGTTGTGGACCTTGTATTTAGAAACAAGGTTAATCATTTTTTTTTAGTCAAAGCGGCGCTTATGCTTTCAGGAGGGAGGTGAAAGATGGAAAACTTGCATTTGCATTAGTAACCATTTATTATATCATTGTAACATTAAAAATATTTCGGTGGACATTTGACAAATATTAACAACATATTATGGATAGGTCCACTTCGTGGGCCTTAGTACAGCTTACTCCAATTACTAATCACCTGTTCCACCTCATAATTCATCAATGTTGAACTTCCGTTATTTCCTTCAAAGTAATACACCAGTCAATAAATCGGTGGTGAACGGGAGAACTGGCAGCCTGGGCCAGCTTTTTCATTAGTGTCTCAACCAATACAAAAATTGTTGTTTCTATTCTAATTCAACTGGATTATGTCCATATAATATCACCTGTTCCACCTCATAATGTAAACCCAAATCCATGTTGAACTTCCGTTATTTCCTTCAAAAGTAATACACCAGTCAATAAATCGGTGGTGAACGGGAGAACTGGCAGCCTGGGCCAGCTTTTTCATTAGTGTCTCAAACCAATACAAAAATTGTTGTTTCTATTCTAATTCAACTGGAATATGTCCATATGAACGTATTCGTTATTACTCAGTTTACTCACTTTTTGCTAGATTAACATGACTATTAAGAGGCGCAGAATAGATGATTGATTCCTCCCTCCTAGCGCCGTCGTGTAGTGTTTTTGCCGATATTCACAAAACAAAATCCGGGGAACGATATGCTCAACGTGTTGATATGTTTTATTTTGTTTTTTTTTGTCTTACCAATTCTGAATGTAAGTTTGTGCATGAACATGTTCAGTCTTCCGTTGCACAAACGTCTTTTATATGAAATGCATATTATGATGAATGTCGTGAGATAAAGAGAATTGTTGTGTTCATATTTTACAGTATTTTATACTTTTTGATATAATAAAAACAAAAAATAAAAAAAATGGAGAAAAATCAAAAAAAACAAAAAAAGTGAAAAACACATAGTTGGATAGACCGATGGTGTACTTGAATATTCTCTTCATTTAACACATTTCTCCAGACAAATTGTCGGTTTCGTGCCATAATACAGTTTAAGTTTCAGTGACAATTGTTTTTGATTACAAACTAGAGAGGAAGTAGAACAAAACGTGAATACACAAAAAGTAACCATTGCTACGCAGAAAATTCTTTTCTTAGTCACTCAATAAACCTTAAACCTATCTAAAAGTACAATAAATATGAATGCCTCAATTGACGTTGACAGTGTTGCTGAATTAGAGAAGTTAAATATTGACCCATTACCAGTCTGAAGACACGTCACAATGAAGGTTTTGTTCAGATGGATATTTTTCAACAGAACTTTCAAGTACATTTTATGTATGTTGCATAGAAAATGGTTATTTTAATGTTTTGATTGAATTTTCAAAATGTGCTTAAATGGCGAAAGTATTTTAATACATCAATTCAATGTAACCGTACCTGTGATCAAACCTCGCTGTTGACCAAATATATATAAAATAGTTTTACACAAACATCAACTTCCATGCGTGTTTTTGCCGGCAAATATATAACAGGGCAATTCTCTAAACTTAGCGACCACAAAAATGTTGCAAATCTTATCTTTAGCATTTCAACTGATTGATAGCCCTATGGGGATAAATATGGCATAAGAACGATAGTCAGCTGTACAGCGTATATAGCTTATACTTAATAGTACAGTGTAAGGGTTTTAAGTGGTTTGACAGTTTTTAGCCTAAATAGATGATACATGCCATATAATCCTGTAATTTTGTTACTTTGTACTTATCTTAACTCTGGTTGGTTTTGTAAACTTTATAAGATGTAGTATCGGTTTCTGTGCCTCGTAAGTTCTAAAAAATAAACTAAAGCTTAAAATATGTTTTTTATTTACAATGCTCCAACTGGTTCTCAGTCAAGTGTGACAGGTACAGGTTCACAGGTAAGAGTTAGTCCGGTTAACCGGAGGTTGAGGTGTCTTCCATAAACTTCAGTTGTCATTTTCTGGTAGTGAGCCTTCATGACCGGGACGCCATGGCGGCGTCACTAGCTTGCTGACGTGGCGACGAATGCCAAAATCGATATTTCAATATGCAAGACTGGCGTTGTCGCCTATGGTGAAGAACAAGGTTACTTCTGAAATCGAACGTCGTTTGTCACGTGACACTGTGGTGACCTCATGTTCATCGTTTCGTAATGGAATTGGAAGAGATGGCCAAAAAGAATAAAGAAAAATAAAAAAGAGGAAACATTCGGCGCATCCCTTTGTTTACGATAAGAGATAAGTGTTTTTTTAAGAGGAAAAACGACAGATATACATTACCATTTTTTTAAATGGATGACCCACTTGATAGATGTCTCAGTGACATGGGCGTCTGGGCAGGTAGTCTAATCATATTAGCAAATTTCCCCGAAATAATTGTTGAGTTTGGATTTACTGGTGCGCGTTGTTCAAGAGGGTTTTTAAAACATGGACACATAAAATGGGTACACCAATTTTTGTGGGAAAACTTTTTATTTGACAACAAAGAATGAGAAAACGTGTTTTTTGGAATTCAATCGAAAGTGTTGACAGGAACGGAAAAACTTTTCATATATGATTTTTAGGTATTTATGAGACCTACAAAATGAGACCACACGTGAAAAGATCCGGCTTATAGCAAAAATGTTATGGCCGAAAAACAAGACAAAATGCAGGTTTTGACACTTGGTAATGCAACGCAACTACTTGAAATTCTTCAAATCCATAGGATTCATACTTCTGATTAACAACAACAAAATTGGAGTATATTGGTCAAGTAGTTTTTTGAGAATTTGTAATCGTTTATCCCAAAACACCTGTGTTTTTTTTTCGGCCATCACTACTAGTTTATTGAGCAATATACAGGGTTCGATCAAAGAGCATTTAATAGCAAAATACACGTGTTTACCTTGCCGACATGAATCGCAAACCATTCCGAAAGATTAGTCATTTTTATGCAAAAAAAAGGCTCCGTTTTTTTTCTAAACAAATTCAAATATTTCGTATCTGTGAGTAATATGATATTCGAAAAACACACGTCACTATACACATTTCGAAACAAAGCGGATATGTCTACCATCGCGAATAACTCACAAGTACGAAATGTTTGAATTTGTTTAGAAGAAAAAGGTAACCCATCCTGTTTTGCATACAAATAACATTTATCTTCCCAGCTTCCGGAATGGTTTGCGATTCATATCGGCAAGGTAAACTAGTGTATTTTGCTATAAAATGCTCTTTGATTTAACCTTGTATATTGCTTAATAAACTAGTAGTGATGACCGGAAAACAGGTGTTTTGGGATAAACGATTAGAAATTATCAAAAACTACTTCACCAATCTACTCCAATTTTGTTGTGGTTATTTAGAAGTACGAATCCTACGAATTTTGAGAATTTCAAATATCGTCGCATTACCAAGTGCCAAAACCTGCAGTTTGCCTCGGTTTTCGGCAATAACTTTTTTGCTATTAGTCGGATCTTTTTACGTGTGGTCTTATTTTGTGGGCCTTAACTAAAAACCTTGCATGCAGAGTTTTTTCGTTCCTGCCAACACTTTCGATTGAATCGCTAAAATGCACGTTTTCTCATTCTTTGTTGTCGAATAAAAAGTTTTCCCACAAAAATTGGTGTACCCATTTTAGGCGTCCATGTTTTGAATACCCCCTTGAACAACTTGCAGCAATAAAACCAGACTTTACAATTATTTCGCAAACCAGGGGTATTTTCGTCTAATATGATTAGACTAATATCTTTCTGAAATGCGAACAAGCTGTTTTTATGCATTTTGCTGCAGTCACGGCGTCTCGTTTTTAGGTTTCTGCCTATGCTGCTGCATGTGTATAAAAAACTCTTGATTGAATCGGTCGTATATCTCGGAATTTAGAATACACAGTCGCCGAGTAGGTGGAACACAGCTATGTTCTCCTCTCAACACATGAAGTATGTAGTGTAATTCTTCACTCATGTATTCAGTCTAAAGATCCTGGAGGGCGGAGCGGTCCCGTTTGCGTATAAAGGTAGGGCAGGCAAAATGTAGGACGAATATATGATGTGAAGAAAGAAACATACTTGTAGACTTTAATTAAGATTCAAAATTAAAGTATTTAATTTCCTTGTGAGGAAAATGAAAAAAAAAACAAAACATCAAGGTGAACTTTTATTTTATAATCCTAAGGAATTCATTCATTCATTTGGTGTCTTCAAATGGTACAACATGGACTGATGAATTAGAAGAGAAACCAACACAATGGGTTCTAGATTGCTGTGTAAATCTTGAACAAGCGTTCACCGACAATCGGCCCGAGGTAGTGAAGATACTATTGAATTGTATGGCGAGCTTCAAGATATTTCTAGAAAAACTATACCCAATCAACCACAAAGGACCGCCGTTGACTTTGAAGAAAATATACCTAATTTGTGCGCGGCTTTGCAGATTTCCTACCAATAACTGTAGCATCAAAAGAAAGAAGCTTCTCAAAGCTGAATCTTATAAAACGTATCTCTGGTCATCATTCATGACCCAAGAGAGATTGATTGGACCTCCCCTCTCGCTCTTCAACTTTTATTCGCTGATAACCTCCCTTAGACAGATTCCTAAACCCGTCCTTGAATGTAATTCACGTTTCACCATGTGTTAAATTCACTATGGCAAAATTACTCTGGGAGCAGCCTAGGGCGTCAAAAACTCTTAAGCACTGAACAGTATATTAACAGATATTGCCTAGCAACGCAACGTGCCACATTGGTGATGTTGGTATCTCAAAGTCGCCACTACGGATTATCAGATGCCAATGGTCGCCAGTCGCCAGGTCAGGGAGCTTCCACATACTGGCTGGTGATGTCGCCATGGCGTCGCGGTGGGGGTGCCGTACGAGATACTTTCATTTCAGATCCTCTAATAGAAATGATTTATATATATTTTTAAAGTACTTTAAAAAATATAAAATGCGAACGATATTTTCTTAACACACTACAAATTTTGCACATACGATTGTGTTCATATAGTTTTCTTCATAAAATTATTTTAGGAATCTTAAATATTATCATGACATTAATAAATACTATACTAATAAATACTATATTACAAATAAAATGGTTATTTTAATTTTAAAAGAATTGTTAAATATGCCTATTAGCGAAAACATTCGAATACATCTAACTCAATGTAAACGCATCTGTGAACAAACCTTGCTGTTGACCAAATACAAGTAGTTATACCAGTAGGGTATTTTCAAACCGACATTTTACGACTAATGCAAAAAAGGATTTTCTTTTAAGTCGCAAGTCAAATAGCTTCATAGTGGAGTATTTTATATTAGATATCCGTTTTATACAGTCATGCAAAAACGTTATGTTGCTTTTATCTTGCTTATCAAGCTGAGGATATCGAGTTTTATAATTTCATAACCCATACAACAGGGAAATTTGCTAAACCCCTAATAATAGTGCATATTTTATTTTTAACGTTTAAACTGATGCTGTATCATGTAAATAGCTTATATTTAATCGTACAATTGGAGGAATTTCAAGTGATTTGACTTGTCCTTAGCCTTAATAAATATAAAGTGCCAAATAAGAACCTATTACTCAAAAACATGAAATATTACAAAAAAGTCTGAAACGGTTGAAGAGGTGATCATTGAACATTTTATCTTCATTCAAGTCGTCCTAAGCTGCAATCACATTAAGTTTGATGAATTCTACTGCTTCTTGTTATCGTTCCACTTTTTCGACTGACATTTTATTAAAAGCGAGAAATGTTTGGAGCAATTCAAGATAATTTAAGACACATCCGACCTAACGTTGCCCATGTCTCTAGGCCTTCCTGCAAAACTGAAGCATGGTTCGCTCTGATAATGGGACGATGTAGTCCACCATCAATCAGAGGGAATGCTAAGTGTCCACCGTGCTATGGGCAGTGCTACGCAAAGGTTGTATAAACCTTCCAGATACAGTGCTTACATGCTTGTTAGCAATCATCAGTCATTATAGTCCTGGGGGGCAATGCAGCGATCTAGTGTGCTGTCACTGATATATCCGTATTGTCGAAGACAGTCTATATCCGCAAGACAACCTATACTGCACTGATGATTGCTTGCATGAAACGGCACATTGTTGGTGATGATCGCAGATATGGAAATAGTACCAATTTAGCCTAATATTTTGTCTATAGACAACAAATAGAGTAATTAGGAACACATATATCTGGACCTCAGAGCCAGACAGTATTAAGTCCACAATTTGGGTAAATTAAGGTTATTGTGTATTCTCCTATACTTTTTCCCGCTCTTTCTGATTCCGATGCGTATTAAGTCCTATCTCGATCAGTTATCAAGGAAATCGTTTTTGAATAGTGCTAAGTCCATCACTTATACGGACTACAACGTATCATTGGCTTTTGATACCATCTGGTTCTATACAAAACCTCATTCTCTGAGGTGTTAAGTCCAAATGTGAGGTTATGTTAAAGGACATGATCAATGAACTGGCAACACTGATGGAAGGGGCTCACGGCGAATTCGTTGCGGCTAGAATGAGCGACGAAATTGTGCGAGAAGCCGAGAAGGATACAGCTAATCCGGGCAGAAAAACGTAAACAAACAGTTGGATGTGTGTGCGTTTTCTATAAGTTTTTGGTGTTTTTTGTTAATGGTGCTATTTTAAAGCAATAACGAAGTTTGAGGTGATTGTTGTAAACATTATTTTTGGACCGTACAAACTTCAAGTGCTTTTGTTTTGTCATTTGTGTTTCTAAAATGGTCGAATCGTGCAGTGCAGTGAACTGTTGTAATAGGCGCAGAAAAGATGTAAAAATGAAGTTTCATAGGTTGGTTGAATCCTCCAATTCATTTTTGTCTGGTAGAATTTTGATTCTTGATTAGTAATTTGAGAAAATATCTGAATTTTTAGGATTCCTACAGATCCTAACATGCGAAAGCTGTGGTTGATCGCAATACGAAGAGTGAACTTTACACCCAGCACATCAACAGTAATTTGTGAAAAACATTTCACACCTGATGATTATGAAGTTAATGTGCATGGAAATAGGGTACTAAAAAAGTCGGCAGTTCCATCTGTTTTTGATTTTCCTGCCCATCTCAAAAAAAAACCTACTGCACAACGAAGGGTATTGAAAAGAAAACGTGAGGAATCAACATCAAAAGAAACAGGTCTCTTTTGACTAATAAGTCTCAAATTGAGGTTTTAAGTTCTGTACTTCCACAAAAAGAAAAGATACAATGATTAAGTAGGTATAACTTAGTAACCTTATCATTTTTAGATCAAACCTTGGATATTTGTGAAGCAGTAGAAGAACCTGAAAATGACCCTATCAGTGTTGATGGAAATTTATTGGTAGCTGGACCTTCATCAAACTCAGCACTAAACCCAGAACACCTTGAATCAAGTGAACCTTCAAACATTTGCAATCTGCAAGTTGGACCTTCATCAAACTCAGCACAAACCCAGAACACCTTGAATCAAGTGAACTTTCAAACATGTGCAATCTAAGGTAATTATCATCCAACTCTGTGTTTCTCATTTGTTACTTTTTTTCATTTTCATGTTCAGGAGAGAACCTGTATTCTTTGGAGACTTCAAATTTTCTGATTTAAGTAATTTGCAACGCAGGAAGAGATTCTGGAAAATTACTCATGAGACTGTTTACAAGTACAGAAAAATGATCAAGTACAATAAGTGTACAATACGCAGACAAAAAGATAAAATAAATAGTCTAGTGGATCAACTATGTGAAGAGAAGAAAATATCTGCAGCTCAGTCATTAGTACTTAAGGTAGACATTTGATGGAAGGATATTTTCCTTTAAGCTTAAGATGAAAATATATTACAATTGCTACTTAGATTCCACTATTTTTGCTTGTGAAATTTGCATTTTTATTGTTTAACTCTGTAGCATGTCTATTGATTGCTAGCTAGGGTGATCATTCTATCTAACTTTTTTAGCCTGCATGAAATTTTCAGCTTATGCATGTATTTATCTTATTTTTACAGGAAAGTCTTTCAGAAACCCAAAAGCAGCTGCTTTTCAGGCAGCTGAAAAAAGGAAAAACTAACAAATATAGCCCAGAGTTGAGATGTTTTGCACTAACATTAAATTTTTATTCATCATCAGCGTACAACTATGTTAGGAAAATATTTGGAAAAAAAGTTTTACCACATCCACGCACTCTTTCAAAATGGTATAGTGTTGTAGATGGTACACCTGGATATAGCGAAGAAGCAATTCGTGCTATAAAAATTAAGGTGGAAGCTGAAAAAGAAAAGGGAAAAAAGCTTGTTGGTGCCCTGATGATGGATGAGATGTATATTCATCAGCATGTACATTGGACTGGGATTAGAGCAGTAGGCTACATAAATATTGGTGTTACAATGCAAAGTAGTCAGGAGATGCCAAAGGCCACAAAGGCTTTAGTCTTCATGGTTGTTGGCATTAATACTAGATGGAAAGTTCCAATAGCTTATTTCCTAATAGAATCATTGGCTGAAGAAAAGGCTACCTTTGTCAGGGGGTGCTTGTTACAATTGGAAAGCACTGGCATATTAATTAAAAGTTTGACTTTTGATGGTGATGCATCAAATATCCTCATGGCAAACTTATTAGGTGCGAATTTAGGTTTTCCATGTAGTCAGCCTTTTTTCATTAATGCCAATAACAATGAGAAAATACATATAATATTGGATGCTTGCCACATGATTAAATTGGTTCGCAATACTCTAGGCGACTATGGCGCTCTAAAAGATGGTGGAGGGAATGACATTAAGTGGGAATATTTCAAACAACTTGTCAACCTACAAGAAGATACAGGTCTGCATTGTGCCACTAAACTTAGGAGGAGGCACCTGAACTACTATAAAGAAAGAATGAGAGTGAAGTTAGCAGTACAAACATTTAGTTCAAGTGTGAGTGACGCGTTAGAATATTGTGAGAAATATTTAAACATACCTTCTTTCCAATATGCAGAAGCGACTGCAACATTTTGCAAAAATATTAATAATGTATTCGATCTGCTGAATACAAGAAATTTTCTTGGCAGCACCCAGTTCAAAAAACCTTTATATAAAGGTAGTGAAGAGTTTTTAAGAAATTTTGTACAGACTTCTATTAGCTACTTAAGTACAGTAACAAATTACGAAGGTGTTAATATATTACAGACTAGTAGAAAAACAGGTTTTTTGGGATTGATTATCTGTTTGGTTAGTGTTCAAAATTTATTTGAAGATTTAGTGAAAAGTGGGACTTTAAATTTTTTATTAACGTACAAATTGAGCCAGGATCATTTGGAAATGTTTTTTGCCGCAGTACGTAGGAGAGGGGGTTTTTCCAATAATCCAACAGCATGGCAATTTGAACAAGCCTATAAGAGGTTGCTGATTCACAGCGAAATTGCTTCCTCTGAAAGTGCAAATTGCTTAGCACAAGACAGCACCTCTATTTTGAATGTTACCTCAAAAAAAGTAAAAAATCCTTCTCTCGATGTACTGTATGAATTTGAGGAAGATTTTTCTCCCGATTTACAGGAACAATACATTGTTAATCACAATAAAATTTTAAACTGTGTGTATATTTGTGATGTTGTGGAATATATAGCAGGTTTTGTCAGCAAAAAACTAGGTCAGACCCTGAATTGTAACGAATGTGCCAAATCAGTTACAACATCTGATTCTACTTGTAAGCTCCTGAATAGGAAAAATAGAGGAGGTCTAAGCAAGCCTACAAAAGATGTTGTTAAAGTGTGTACGGTTGCAGAAAGTATTATAAAGACGGAGACTAACTTTTCCATTCCGAAAATAATGTTGAAGTTGATCTCGGCTGCAATGAGAAATTTAAATTTCAGGGAACTTTTTTTGTGTTTATCGGAGCACTGTCTAGAACAAGACCCACTTGATGGCCATATCATTCAGTTGATCAGATTAATTTTGAAAAATTATTTCACTATTCGCCTTCACCATATAAACTCGACCAAAAATCAAATTACCGACAGAATTAGGCAAAGGTTAACCAAAACAATTCATTTTAGAAATCAATAGTGATGTATTCCAGTCAGGAACAAAAGTAATGCAATACCAACAATTTGAAATTTCATCCATTGATTTCCTTTAGTTAACTTACATAAATCAGCCCTATACCAAAGATATTTGTAAAATAAGTAGGACTACCCACTGGAATCTTCAAGAAAGATTTGTGCGCAGGCTACCTTTTCAATTCCTTTGTCACACTATCAAGTAACATCATATACCGCATTTGGCCGCATAACCATATAAAAGTTTGACTTAATAAAACATATATTTGAAGGAGTTTACACAAGTCCGAGTTTCTCCGAAACGTGAGTAGAGATAAGTAGATACAACACTTGCTCTCCAAATCTATATATATATATATATCTGTAAAATCGTGCGAGGTGTCCTTAGTATCCATTTTCACAGTCTTTCTTCAAAATGCTTGGAATTCAAAGCGTTCACTACCGTGTATCTCTGTCAATTCAGAGTAAAGACGTGGTGCTATAAAA
This sequence comes from Acanthoscelides obtectus, assembly GCA_963669975.1. Taxonomy (NCBI): domain Eukaryota; kingdom Metazoa; phylum Arthropoda; class Insecta; order Coleoptera; family Chrysomelidae; genus Acanthoscelides; species Acanthoscelides obtectus. Next base: position 305,096 of record CAVLJG010001453.1, read on the forward strand.
TGTAATGAAAACTATTCTTTTGTTTTTTGCTAGAATACGCCTATTTCCTTTTTCTAACTCATGTCTTCAACTATGGCAGTGGGAGATGAGCATTAAAGTTTGCCTATTTTTGTGTTGGTATATTAAAATATTATAGACAAAGAGCTGCCTGAGGTCCATCTTTTTTTATCATTATACCATGTCGAACGACCCTATCTCTGCTATATATGTTCTTGTTTTAATGTTCTAAAAAAATTTTTTTTCATATACGTATAAGATATATATATTTTGTATTTTTTTAAATGGTGATGTAATAAATTGCTACTTCCAGAAATTGCTTTTTTATTAAAATTACCGCTATTTACTATATTTTGAGGCTTTTATGACGTTCCAGGTGCTTGGATAAGTATTAAATCTTTTTTATTCGTAGAAATCCTCATTAATCGATATCGCTTCATTCATATTTCGCGCGCTTTTGCCGTGCTTTTGCCCGGGCTAGCTCCATCTCACTCGGGCCGCACATTCGCTTCATTGTTCAAATGGGACGGGGCCATTCCATCAGTGTTGACAGTTCATTGGACATGATACTTATTTCATAAGCTGTTTATATTAGTGCTGTTAACGGAGCGGTTTTCTCCGGAGGATGTTTACGCGCGCTTGTTCGCGGAGATCTCCGGAGAACAACCGGATTCATTGGTCTGTACAGCATACTGATTTGATTTTGAAACGGAGCGGCGAATGAGATGTAGTTGCTGTAGCGTAGTGGGCAAAGGCAAGGGCATATCGTATGATTCCCCCTTGGGTTGAGGGTTCGAACCAGCCCTTGCGAATTTTTTGTATAAGATAAAAATATGGTTTTTGCCCTTTCGCAGTTTATTTTTAATTGGATTTGTACCACCTTACACAAAATATATATTTTATATTTTTTTAATGTATTGAAGGCGTGCGTGCACTTATCGTTCTTTGACTTAGGCTGATTTTCTGCAAAGCAATACTTTTAAAAGGAAAAAAAAGCGCTCTTTGGAACTTTTTTTCATTTCTGGAAAAAGGTTGTGAGAAAGGAATGAGGTTCAATGTGCCCAAATAAGAAGAATAGTATGATTTATTTCATCTGTAAAGTGAAACGTCACGACACATATTTGACGAATCAAATAAAGTTGAAATATTGATCGATTGTTATGAAAAATGGAGAAAAAGATTTTAATATATGACAAACATTATAGGTAACAGGAACTATGAATTATAGATGAAGTAGAACCCCATATCCAAAATAATATAAAGAAATGGCTATCACGATATCTAAAAAATATAAAAGGATGAACGTCTCTATACCCCAAAAAATATAAGGGGATAAATATCAATGTATCCCAAAAAATACAAAAGAATAGATATCAAAATATCAAAAAAAAGGGAAAAAATATCACAATATCCCCCAAAATACAAAGTAAACATCACTATACCACCGTACAAACAGATATGGAGGTGTTACTGTAACAGGGAGAAAATATTCATTTTAAACAAATGCTCTGTTACCATGTAAAAACACTAGCATTTTTGCCTTTGCCGGCGATAGCGAATTTCGTCGCTCGTTAATAACGTAACCGGCCTTTGAAAAGAGACGTTCTGATGGAACTGAAGTGGCTGGCACACACATATAATATGATGCCACCTGAGCAAGGGGTTTACACTGAACGTCAACGTTAGACCAATACTTTATCGGGTCTCTTTGATTGTTGATTGGCTGCACTTCCACATATTGTCTAACGAGAATAGTTGCGTCCACAGTGCAAGTGCTGGCCGTTGAATGTCTCTCGCCTTGATCATTTAGGTAAGACAGAACGCCGGCATATGGAGCCGGGGTAAGGTTTCCTCCTTGTTGTGTCGGTGGTGGCATCCTCTGAACCTCTGTCTTGACTTCGGCCTCTATTTGAATTCGTGCATCCTCTGCCCGATTTTCAGATACAAACCCTTTCTTTTTAAAGTGGGGGTTCATGAGAGTTGCACCTTTTGCAACGCTGCGTTGCTCATATTGCAGCAATCTATCAATCGCCGATTGCTTAATATTGTCAAGAAACTCCTGAACCTCATATTTGAGAGCAGACCGGTCGATATCGTCCAGCATTCGGATCAACCCCTTGGTAAGAGGAATAATGAGAGAAGCCGTGACATAATTCTCACCAGACAACGTCCTCGTCATCTCTTCAAATGGACGTAATATTGAATCCAGCTGGACCAAATCTGCCAGTCATCTCCTATAATAACAATAAAGAGGTAATCGTAGTTGGACCAAGCAAGATGAACAAGTATTCCATCTTTTATTTAAAGGAAAAAATTATATACAACTTACCGTTTAAACCTTGCGGCGCGTTTGGCAATTCAGACATGCATAAAATTAGCTCCTCGCGGAGTTCAATGAGACGACGTATCATCGCAAGCTTACTGTTCCAGCGCGTGTCTACCTGCTGCACTACCCCTAAGCAACTTTTATTGGCGGCAGAGCGCTTGGACTTCAACTTATATGTTGCCAGGTTACTGTGTCTGGAAAAAAAACTATCTTTTGTAAGTCAAATTCTTTTAAAATAACTCAAGTTATTAGATACTGGATATTACAGATACATACGCGACAGTTAGTTGGGTTGCCTGCAGTCAGCAAAGTAGAACTGACTGTCGCGTATGTATCTGTAGCACCGAGTATACCGGTTATTAATAATTATTTACTCACTTGAAAAAAGTGACAATGGCAGCACAGCGCTCAAAAAGATTTTCCACATCGTAAGATTGGGTAACGCCGTCATGGACCACTAAATTGAGCGTGTGCGCTGCGCAAGGTAGGTGTCGCAATTTTAATAATTTAAGGGCAGCAACAACATTGGCGCCGTTGTCAGTCACAACTGCTGTCACCTTGTTGACAAGTCGCCACTCATTCATTACTTCAAGAACTTTTTCTTGATATTTTCTGCACTGTGTCTGCCTGGCAGAACAACACAATCCAGGCAAGCGGCTTTCAACTTATCCTCTCTGACGTAATGAGCGGTTACCGCCAAGTAGGGGTCTTGACTTATGGAAGTCCAGGCATCTATAGTTAGCGCCACGTGCTTTGCTTCCGCTAGATTCCTTTTTATGGCTTCTTTTACCTCTTCGTAAAGCCCAGGAAGCAATTTCTGTAACAGTAGCAACATAAAAAGGGAATTTACTAAAATTCATGACTATATTTGTACTACCGTAGTAAGTCGGTAAACTTAGGACAACCTGCACACATACACTGTATACTTACATTAGATATCGTTTGTCTACATGGTAATTTGTACCGTGGGTCAAGGGCCTTCACAAATTGAACGAATCCATCATCTTCCACAACACGAAACGGCTGATAGTCCATGGCAAACATTCTTAGGAAATGACGGTCGAGGGCCTTCCGTTTTGGGCTGTTCTCCTCATAAAAACCTGGGCCCCCATCAGCACGTGTTGCGATGGCTCCATTTTCCAGCACCACGCAATGAAATCTTTGCAGATGATCTAACAAGTTCTTTGTACCGCCACCCCTTTTGGAAACATTTCCGCAAATTTTACACTTTGCCGAGTCCGGCTTATCATCTATTCGCTCAAAATGGAGCCACGCTTGGGACGATTTTCTAGGATCCATTTAAAAGTTTCAAATTGGCCAAATGGCAGATTCGCGACACATACACACACACACACACACACACCCATAACTTCTCTCCGTTAACACCACTAGACTCCGTATCACCAGTCGCCTCGTTCCCCTCCGGAGATCGCCCTAACTCCCTACCTCCGTATCCCTCCGGATTCTCCCCACCTCCTACAGTAGTACCGGATATCACCGTTCGGTGCCAGCTCCGCGATCTCCGGTTACTCCTACAGTTGCCCCGTCTCCGCTAACAGCACTAGTTTATATTATGTCCATACAGTGAGAGGTAGCATATTTAATATAAAATTAGCTAGAAGCATCAGTAGATTATCAAATTTTGGATTCTTATCATTGCCATTATGACATCTAGAGGCAAAAAACTTGTGGAAATGATACAGTCACGGAAACCTGACGAATGGGCCCCTGAAGAAGATGACATAACCTCATTATCGAATGTATATGACGGTAAGTATATTTCTGAAATCAATCAGTTATTGCCTTTAGATGAACCTGTTCATAGTTGTAAGTAAAATTAGCTATCGAAAACAGAACTGGTTCTCAAAGAATCTGCTAACAATAATAAATGGCACTGGCTATGCACGATTTCAAGTTTAATAAAAATGAAGAAATAGCTTCTACTTGGCGTCTTCTATTGTAACGATTGTAATGTTTGCATTCATCTTTTCAGGGCAGTTGCAATGTGATGAGGAGACCGAGATTCTTATGGAATTAGAGGCAGTACCAGAATCTTTGGACGGTGGCATACCAAGTGATGTAAAAGTGATTGCAGTAGCAGTAGATAACAATGATGAACCGATGCTAGTCGCTGAAAACGTAGGAGATGAAATTATTCCAGTTGTTGACAAAGAATACGAAAAAAATGATACTTTGGAAAGTTGTAGTAGTGATAGTAAGCACCCTATTGCCAATACTGTCCTAACAGAGTATCATTCAGACTTGAATTACCAAACCGAAACATGTAGTAGTTCCAATGAATCTGTATCTTCTGCAGCTACTATTGAAAAAAAAGGAAGAAAACGTTCCAGAAACTGTAAAAAATGGAAGAACAACATCAGAAAAACAAAGAAAGCAGCAGGCGAGGAATATGTGTCAGCAAAACAGAAAGTAATTCCCGCAAAAAGTATGAAACTACCCTGTGGTGTTGATTGTAAGAAGAAGTGCACTCTAAATATCTCATCTGATGATCGAGCTTCAATTTATTCCCAGTTTTGGAGCAGTGAGCTACTTGTGGACCAGAAAAGGCAATTTATTGCTGGTTGCATAGAAGAAGTTCCAGTGCAACGTGTTCGTACTAGAACTGGGTCACGTGCTGGTAAACGCAAATATTCATTGAGATATTTTTTCACGGTGAACGGCAAAAAGATTAGTGTCTGTCGTACTTTCTTTATCAACACTCTAAGCATCTCTCAAACATCAATCCGCTTTGCATTAACAAAAAGACTGAGCAGCGGCGTTGTGATACCTGACCAAAGGGGCAAACACGAACCACCAAACAAAATTGGTCCTGAAGTGAGGAACATCATAAGAGAACACATTCAGAAGTTCCCATGTGTAGACTCTCATTACTCACGGAATAAAAGCCAGAGGCGCTACTTGGGAAGTCATCTCAGTATCTCCAAAATGTATCAATGCTTTTATGAAGAATGTATAGAAAAGAAATTGAGTCAAGCAGAAATCCTGAAACAGTGGTTATACGCAGATATATTTAACACCGAGTTCAATCTGTCATTCAAAGAACCGGACAATGACACCTGCGATACATGCGATGAATTTCTTATCAAGTTGAAAGATGCTGGATCAGTGGAAGAGCGAAATGAATTACAAAAGAAGTATGAAGCTCATCTTCTGGATGCTGATAACCGTTACACGTATAAACGAAAAGACAAAGAGGGAGCTAGAGCTCAACCAGGTATAAAAATGATAACTGTTGATTTACAAAAATGTCTTGCTACACCTTTGCTAAAAAATTGTCAAAGTTTCTACTCCCTCAAATTATGGACGTTTAATTACACTATTTATGATGCAACAGACAAATCTGCAGATTGCTTTGTTTGGGATGAGTCAGTGGCCGGTCGTGGAGGTAATGAGATGGCTTCATGCATGATGAGATATATCTTAGATCTTCCTAATTCGATTGAAAGGATTATAATTTGGAGCGACAATTGTCCTTCTCAAAATAGAAACCAGCAGATGATCATGTGTTATTCTTACCTACTTATAATGAAGCCTTCTTTGAAATGCATTGAGCATAAGTTTCTTTTGCGCGGACATACCCATATGGAGGCAGATACAGTACATGCAAGAATTGAAAAACAAATCAAGTCACTACCTCAGTTCCAAATATGTACACCGTGGGATTGGCAGCAGCTAATCAGGTTGTGTGGTCCTAATATAGCCGTAAAAGAAATGGAAACAGATAACTTCAAAAATTTCAATGATCTACAAGGATGTATTTTTCAGTTTAAGAAATAAACAGTGACAAACCAAACATTTTTTGTATCAAAAGTGGTGCACATGAAATTTTTGGCGGAAACACCTGGAGTAATGCATTTCAAAACAAAATTCTGTCAAGAAAATTTCGAACAGATCGACTACCATAGAGTTAATCGCAGATCAACACGACAATTGAATAATCCCAGTACATCCAGTTTGCCCACGCTGCTGCCCATAAGAAATGATCCAAAACCAATTTCCACAAAAAAATACACTGATTTGCAAAAACTATTGAAATGGGTGCCGCAGCGCTTCCATGGTTATTATAAAAATCTTCGCCATGAGGCAGTTCATGAAGATGACTAGATGGTTGAATATTTGCATAGAGTGCATTATTATAATTAAATTTTACTATTAAAGTTAGTATTAATGAGTCTATGTAATGAGAACCCAAATAAACGTTATTTTTTTCTATTTTCAATTATTTCTTTATTGCTGTACAGGACTTTGTCATCAAATGTACAACATTGACTGAGAGCCACACTGTATTAAGTCGCTGATTCAGGTATTTAGTCACAAGATATTATGTCCATTCTCAGAACCATACAATATTTTGTCCACAAGTTGTGTTTCAATCAAAATTTTTAAATAAAAGGGTGTATTTTCACAACTGCTTGTGATACCTTTCAACCAACATTGACTGGAGCCAGCAAAATACATTTTAGCATCATACCTGGGACATCGTCCATAGCGTATTCTACAATCTAAATTCTTCAGATTGCTATACTGTAAAATTTATAAAGTGTGACTTAATACTGTTTAGTTGTGACGTCCAGATATACTTATTATCTTGGTATGTATTTTGAAGAAAAACAGAATTTCCTTCTGTACAGAAGTATGAACGTATTCGTACGTACCGATTTTCTAACTAGTTCATTCCAGTGAACTTGTCAGTAACAAAACCTTAAGACATAATTTACCTTTCTGTGCATGTACTATCTCCAAATTATCATCATCTCAATCATGACTTTGATAAAGGTGTTTCCTTTTTAGCAGCAACTTTCCTGTGTCTGCTCGATTTCAAATGTGCTTCCCATTGCAGTTGTCCTATAAATACCCTATCACACGTACTACATGTGTAAGTGTTACATAAACTATTTGGAACGGATTTGTTGATTTTCTTTGGAAGAGGTTCATGTGGACATTGTTCATTGTAGATGTAACTTCTCACAATTTCTTCAGCAACTTTTGTAACACACTCTTCGAATTTTGAGACATCTGATGTATCAAGTCCATAAACAGGTGGTACCTGAAGGTGTTACAATATCGGTAATTTATTTTTACTTACAGTCCATATTGCTACAGAAAGCCACCGTCACCCTTAATTTATACTTAAGCGGTCTAAAATTACGAGTATTAGTTAATAAAGTATGGAAAAATACACGGCAAATTTAAAATACAGAAATGAACGCCATTGGTGTGACGTCACGGTTTCGGCAAGTGAGTAACCAATCATTTGTCGCTGTCATTGTTTTTCAACCTATGAGTATCATCAGATCTAAAGAGTTGACGCGGAGTCCGCTACTGAGCTATCTAACTACAATAAGTTATAAGTTACGCGTCTTTTTCAACAGATGTCAACATCGCTTGACAGCGGACGTGCTGCCGCCAGCAGAATTTCGCCGTCCGAAAAACAGCAAAAGTAAAATAGAACCTTTCAAAACTTGACCGCAAAAAAACGGCGTTTAATCAACGCCATTTAATTTGAAAAGAGTACAGGCACAACCATGAATGAAATATGTATTCACACTATTCACGATGTTATACTAACGCAAATAATTGACAGATACTATAAAAAAACATGCATATTCCCTATTGTAATATTCTGACTGTTTAAAGGAACATGCAAAACAACGAAAATTAAGTACTATTGTAAAACGACCCATATAAACACAATAAAAAATTCAAAAATCTTTCGCAAACAAAACATGTTTGTTAATTCTTACCATACAGACTACAGACACTTTTCCCTTCTAAAAAAGATATATACTTATTGTATATAATATACAGGGTGGCCAAACGAGTGACTTCATAAAAAAATTAGGTTCAGGTCGAGAGGTATCCGAATTACTCCCATGTATTAGGTCCGATTCATTTTAGCTTAGGAGTTATGATTTTTTTTTCGGATTCCTCAAGAATTTTTGAGTTTCGTGCTTATTTTGGCCATAACTTCGTAAATAATTGTGATAAATGCCTTTTTTTTTCGTTATTATTTAGGTAAAACTTGAGGCTTAACTATCGTAAGATCAATGTAGTCAAGTAACTAATACTTCCTTGTAAATTCAATTAAAAACGTAGAACATAACAAAAAAGTGCAACAACTTGGAATGCTTTTTAAAGATAGAAAAAACATGTTCTTCCTATGCATAAGTATCTTAAAAACCTTCTTACTTTATCAGCTATTCACCACAAAAATTTCATCAACCTAGCTTTAAATAGAACCGAACCAAAAATTAGATTACCCGCTGTTCAACGGAAATTGTAAAAACAGAAAAAAAAACGTCTGACCTTGGTTGAACAGCTGACTATTATTAAAATTTTATTTCATAATGTCTGCCTCCAACAGAAATGCACATTCCACCTACGCATGAAATTTTGCTTTAACGCTCTAAATGCTTGAGTGTTGTTTTTTATAACATGCGTCACTTCATCAATCTTATTCCTTAGTGCGTTTTCATTTGCATATTCTTGGGCAAAAGTTATATCTTTAAAATAACCCAGGTACAAAAAAATCTATGGGGTTGAGGTCAGGCGAGCGTGGAGGCCACCTTATCGGTCCGTTCCGTCCGATCCATTTGTTGGGGAACTTCGGGTGTAAGTAGTGTCGCACTATAGTTGAGTTGTGACATGGTGCGCCATCATTCTGGAAAAAGCAGGTATTTATCACAATTATTTTTGAAGTTATAGCCAAAATAAGCACGAACCTAGAAAGTTCTTGAAAAATCCGAAAAAAGAAATCATAACTCCTAAACTAAAAAAAAAATCGGGCTATATACATGAGGGTAATTTCTTTTTATGACGTCACTCGTTTGGTCACTCTGTACATTATATATATATACAGGGTGACTTCGAAGTTGAGTCATTTATTTTAACAGTGAGTAGATCTGATCAAAAGAAATGTTTTTTCCTTTACCATTTTTCTGGTAAAATTAAAGTAACAAAGTTATAGCCCTTTGGAAGTTTGAGTACCGCCCTGTCTCAATAATAATATTATGTGCTCGTGTTTGGCGACAACGGATATAATTCGCCTTATCGGTTCAACGCATCGGAAACAAAAAAGCGAAAGAATTTGGAACGATGTTTTTACAATTATTTCATTCAGTTGTATACAGTCAGTGTCAGTCGGTAGTGGATAGTGGTGTCTGTTGCGTGGCTCAAACGAAATAAAAAATGGCACACGTTTATGCGGATCGGTTTCCCAATCGAGTGCAACCAACCCCTCGTGCCTTTGTTAATGTAGTACAACGGGTTCGTGAATCATTTGACTTAAGACCTCACATATGGACGGCATGCCGGTGCTCCAAGACCTCACGATCAAATACAGGTCCGCACTGAAATACTTGTCGGGAGGATACTTTATAAAACAAGGTAATTTTTTTTTTATTTTTACACACATATTTTGGTTTATCTTCCTTCTACAATCATTATCTGAAAATTAATGACACAACTTCAAAGTCACCCTGTATATTGTCAATTATTCGTTATGATAACTTTTCTGTTTTATCAATTACATTGTTAAATATCAGGTTAAATAACTGAATATAAATGAACCACTTTGCCATTCTGTATTAAGACCTTTTACAAAAATTAGTTCACACATACATGGAAGAATCCCTCTCCACCCCTCTGCTCAAAGCCACTGACCTTGTTAACAGTGATGAGCCACTGCCAAGAATTTCGTACTCTGGTTATAGGGTCAATAAAACATAACTAACCTGTCTGTCACTCCTACCAAGGAATCGATTGCTAACCCATCTCTTTTGTTTCCTGGCAAATCTTCTGGTCACTAGCTTCAATTGTTCAACAGCTTTAGATGATTCAGATTTTCCTTCAGATGAACATTGCTCTTTATTACTTAACATTAAGTAGTTGTGAAACTCTTTAAATCCTATTGCTTGATATATTCCTTTAGTATAATCTGGATCACTACAAACGAAAATAATAAATCTTGATTGTAGAATATAATATAGCTTACATTCAAAGTATGCTGCTCAAAATGAATGGGTAGAGTGGGTACCGAAGAATAAGATCAGCCAATGATGGGTGAAAGGGTACATGACTGGTTCAGGGTAAATTGTATTATATTGAACAGGTATAAGTCACAATTTTCACGCTTTTCCAACTCGACAAATTATGACAACAGCCTTCACATTAAATCAAGGGACAGAGACAAGAGAATAATGTAAAATTCCTTGGCATATGTATAACAAATATCTGCAAATGGGAAATGCATATAGACAATATATGCAAGAAACTACTACCTCCTGTTTCTTGTATAAACCAGCTGAAGTCTTTTGTGGATAGATCTGTGATCATCATGTATTATTACTCTTACTTTCAGAGCACCATTTCCAATGGAGTAATTATCTGGGGTTCATCGAATTATATAAACAGGATATTTGTAATCCAGAAAAGGGCTATGAGGATGACGAAAGCAATAGAACACCTTGTAGAGATATGTATTTTCTTCAAGCTAAAGATACTCTGCCACTACATATTTCATCTTTTACTTTATGTTGAGAATAACTGCAGTATAAACTCAGAGGCAAAGGCTATCAATAACGAAAAGCAGTCCCAAGTACACTGGAATGAAAGTACATATTTAATAAACTACAAAAGACAATCAAATCCCCATGAATTTAATAGAATTGTCAAACAGTTACTCCTTAGTAGAGCTCATTACTTGGTCAATGAGTACCTCTGTGATAATTAATTAATTAATTATTGATTGTTGCTACAATTTTCTTGCTGCTGCCTTTGATTGAGCGCAAATGAGATTTGAATTACATTTACTTACTTAACGGCTATGAGATTTTTTGATCAGAAGGTAGTATATACAACATACTAGTATTTCAGCCAATTCCATTGTACCAGCCTTTTTCATGTTTTGTGTTATGTTCCCTAAAGTCTGACAGGTAAAAGCTTTATGAAGCCTACCTAACAATTTTCTTCAGATGCTGCAATCTGTTTCCATACTTACACATTAGTATTTAGCCTCTCTTGATTGTATTTATGATGGAATTCTAACAGTTCATTCACAAGACCTTGTTCCATCATTGAATCAACCCGCTTATTCAACCTGTCATCTAAAACATCTTGAACGCACTGCAGCCACAATACTATTGCATTAGTGAATCGTAGTCCACCTCCAGAGGTTGAAGCATCTCTTGCAGATTGTTGCTCTGCTAGTATATCACTGACCTTCTGTCCTTTATCGTAAATGATTTCAAGTGCTCTAAAATAGTACAATGAAAGAAAAAGGACTGGAGTAATAATTTTAGAGTATCAAGAATATGAATAAAATGTCTATGACCCCAAAGCCAGAAAAGTATAAGTATAAAGAGCCATACAGTAAAAGAGGACCATAATTGCATATTACTCTTGAGATACAGACAAAACATATGACATGGCACATATCATCATTGTTATGATGCAACCTCCTATGTAACAATTTTTCCACATCAGAGCTTTCTGAATACCTGTATAGTGAAATATGAGCTCTGTGATCTGATGTTCAAGAGTTTGATAATAAGAAATTCCAGTAATTCAGTAGAGGTTTATTATATTATATTTAAATTTAGGAGATTTTTTATGTCATTCTGTATAAGCTACTTCTAAACACATAGCAGTTTTCATCAAAACAACAACGACAATATGCAGCATACAACGAAAATTTTGAGTATGATATTTAATAGTAACCTTATAATTTTTCTTTTATTATTAGGATGTAATCTCATAGCCATTTTGGGGTCCAAATCCTTGAGTTTCTGATGCAAAACTTCACTTGGCAGTTCATGTTCATTGTGAGGTAAGATGCCATGAGTATTTACATATTGATCATTATCTATAAGTATCTTCCAAAGCAAGGCCTCAATGTAGTAATTTGTTCCTCCAACTACAATTGGCAATTTATTTCTATCTAGTATGTCTTGAATCACATTAAGGGCTTTATTGCGGTATTGAGTCACTGTGAAGGTTTCATGAGGGTCAAGAATATCAATCAGGTGATGAGGGGCTACAGATTGCTCCTGGGGAGTAGCCTTGGCAGTAGATATATCAAGCCCTTTGTAAATCTAGAATATGGACAGACTGATATTAATTTGTAGATTTCAAATGTGGCTTATAGCCCTTACCTGCATTGAATCAGCTCCAACAATTTCTCCATCAAATTTTTGAGCAAGCTCAAGTGATAGTTTCGTCTTTCCTGATCCAGTAGAACCTAATATGACTACGAGTGGTAGATTTCTCTTCAACCCAATCATCTAGAATAGTCTGGATATTACTAATTAGTATTATTAAGCAATAACCATCAATGCGATACTAAAATGTGAAATTTACCTTAAAAAATAGTTTTCTCATCCCACCTGAGAAAATTATCACTAGAAGGGTTTATCTCTGATTATCACCAAACATATGCAGCAGATAATTATTTTCATATTCAAGCTGATTATCTAACCTAAAATACTCAAGAAACATCAAAATGACATGGAACGGTTTCCGAATACATTGGAAAGTGGGTGTGGTTTTAAAAATTCATGTTTTCTTCAAAGAACTAACATGTTGAGGATTGTCGTACTTAGTTTAGTTGTGTAGAACTGTAGATCACAGAACGCATAACATTGTTGTATACAGGGTGTTAGGGAAATAATATTCATAACTTCAAGAGGTGATTCCTTGCATGATTCTAAGCAAAAAAGTTCATTATAACCTATGTCTAAAAAGCAATCGCTTCGGAGCTAAAAAAATGCTGAACTTATTTCTTTTTAGTCATAAAATAAATTAATTTTGCACCTTAATATTTTAAATTCATGTGCCTAATAGTGTAAAGTGTATCAATACATCTATTTATTAATTAACTGCCTCTAACAAAATAATTTTCTTGCTTATTAACAATTTTCAGAAGAAAAACATACAAACAAAATCCTTCACACAACTGGCAACGCCGTACTCCGCAAACACTGCATGTATCATCGCGTAGGCTTGAGATATACGATACGACTCTTTTCTCTGAGCTCGCACATTTCGTTCATCTCTCTTTAGTGAGCCGTTCATTTGAACGATACGATTAGTGACTGGCCTCGCAGCTGACGAGCGTATTGTGTTGCCTATAGTAACGACTCACTGAGTCAGAGAATATACATCATGCTATGAAAATGAAATTAACCCTTTGGAGTCTATCGGGACATACGTGTCCCATTCATGTATTATGTGCGCCTAGTGGTACAAATAGATCCCGTTTTACCATTATACATAAATATACCAGTCTCCGAACACACACTATATAAGTGTTTGTTGACAAGTAGTCACATAACCTCACAGTTTATCGGTGAAGTCCGTTCAGCCAACACGTGCTTTGCGTTCTACTATATTCTGAAGTATTTGCAAGTGTACTATTGCCCTAACTGTAATGTATCTGCTCTCTAAGGCTAGTAATAAGCAATGCTCTAGTTTTCAATGATCGTGTACTTATAAAATCTGTTGAATCTCAGTACTTTACACTGTGGGACACCTGGGTCCCAGCAGGCATTTTAAACGGGACACATTTGTCCCGGTGGTTCTGTACAACAATGAGTAAAAGAATACTGACACAAAGAGAACTTGAAGAAGAAGTTGATAGAATTATGGAAGATGGCTTGAGTGATGACGATTATGACCCATTTCATTGTGAAGACTCATCAGATGAAAATTATTGTCCCTCAGAGAGCGACAATAGCGAAGATGATGAGAATTATTGTTCCTCAGAAAGCGACAATAACGAAGATGATGAAATTATCGCTGATGTTATAAACAATGATGATGAAATTAGTCAAGAAGGTAATGAGGCAATCGAAACTGAAAACGTAGTGGCACCAGATGGAGTAGTATTTTGGGGTAGCAGCAGTCAACAATTTTCTCCAAGATTCTGTATACCTGACGAAGCAGCAGCTACTTCTTGCCTGCTGAGACAAATGAAGCAAGTCGAATTTTTCTTGAAGATTTTTCCTAGAAGCCTACTCATGCAGATTGCTAAATACACAAATGCCAGATTGAAAATATTCGAGAAGGTTACCAAGAAAAAGAGCATTGGAACAGATTATCATGAAATAATGATTTTATTGGGAGTTTCTCTTGTAATGTGCTACAATCGTGTTCCTGGATTCAATAATTACTGGTCCAATAATGACTCTTTGGGCAACACCGCCATAAAGAAGGCTATATCCAGAGATCGCTGCAAATTATTATTATCAAAAATGTATTACAACAACCCTGAGAAGCCTACCGATGCAGGAAAGTTATATTATATCGAAGAAGTTGTCAACTGCCTCAAACACACATTCAACAAATATCGTTCTGACTCCACTTTTCAAAGTATTGACGAGTCAATGACAAAATTCAAAGGGAGGTCTTCCTTGAAACAGTACTTACCACTGATGCCTATAAAACGTGGCATAAAAATTTGGGTTCGCTCAGATTCAAAACAGGATATGTGTATGATCTAAATATTTATGCAGGTAAAGAAGTGAACGCCTTTGAAGGGACACTTGGCGAAAGAGTTGTTCTCAAATTATCAGACAGTATCAAAATAACGAATGTCGTATTGACATTTGACAGGTTTTTCTCATCTGTGCACTTACTTGATACTATCAAGTTTCCTGCTGTCGGAACTCTGATGAGAAATCGTAAAAATGTTCCCAAATTTTCTGGAAACCTGGAACGAGGAGAAACTCAATTTCAGTTCAATAAAAATGGTACAATAGTTTGCAGATGGCAAGACACGAAAGAAGTGTTGGCGATCAGTAACTGCTTCTCTGATGAAACTACTCTAGTAAC
This sequence comes from Acanthoscelides obtectus, assembly GCA_963669975.1. NCBI lineage: Eukaryota > Metazoa > Arthropoda > Insecta > Coleoptera > Chrysomelidae > Acanthoscelides > Acanthoscelides obtectus. Next base: position 320,268 of record CAVLJG010001453.1, read on the forward strand.
ACGAACCATGAAAGATGGTACCAAGAAAGAATTCTCCAGGCCGACAATGTTGAAGTTCTACAATGACCATATGGGAGGAGTAGATTTAACCGATCAATATGCTGGCTTATACGACTTCGACAGAAGATCAAATAAGTGGTGGAAAAAAGTGTTTTTCAAACTCCTTATGATAGCTGCAAGAAACGCTCATATTCTCTACGATGATGTAAGACGCACACAAACTTCATTCCTACCATTCCTAATTACAATAGCAGAAGATTTGATTGCGTTGGAAGAAGTGGGGCAAGTGTAAAGAGAAAATCAGCAACATCTTTAGGGAGACAAAGTTCAAAAAACGAAAACTTCAAAATGTGGGCGATCATTTACCTATTGAGGGACCCACAAGACGTCGCTGCTGCAGATGCGCACAGATGCAAAAGGAAGTAAGAACAAAAACATTGTGTCAAATGTGCAATAAACCTCTATGCAAAAATTGCTTCACTCCTTACCATTTGCAATAATATTTCACATGTTGTTCAATATAATTTCAATGGAAATACAATTGTTTTCAAGACTACTGGGTTTTATATGCCCCACCTAAAATGTCTAGTGGGACAAATATGTCCCGGCCCTTAGCGTAAAAAGGGCGTACCCTACATTAATAAAATTATCATTTCTTGATATAGTATCCACATTTACATAAAATCTGACCTCAGATATATCACAAGTATAAGAAAAATAAATCCGACTCCAAAGGGTTAAAGGTTGGAGTTGCCGATGTTATTGTATTTATTTAAGTATTAATATTTTTGGTTGAAATTGAATATAACGAATGTAAACTGTCTTCCAAAAAAAGAAGGGTTATGTGGTCCGGTTTTGAGGAATTACCGAATCCTGGATCAAAATGCAATTTTTGCCCTCAAATCCCATCTTTAATTTAATGAGATACCTCGAAACAAAACAATTGGCTTCCCTAGATAATGTCTGTACTGTTACCACGTTGTCAGTTCGCAGTTCAGTTGCTGCATACTGCAGACACGCTTTGCAATTGAACGAGCCATATGTAATAAGAGTCGTTCAATCGTCGCTCACTTAGATGAGTCGTTCATTTTGAACGACTCGTTCGCGAACGATACATGACTATCATCGCGTGTTGTTGCTATTGCTAATACATTTAATTGTAACTTTATGTGATTTACGGATGTTGGTTTTTTCTTTTTTCGTGCATCGCATCGTTTTAAATAAGTGACTGATGATCGTGGGAATTGGTGGTGTGTATGGCCATGTACCGATAAGTTCTGTCATTTTTTTCAGGTAAATATACTGTACTGAAAGCGTTATTAAATAAAAAATATTAGCCACAAAAATTGCCTAAAAGTATTCAATAATTCAAGGCATATTTTCAACAAAAATATCATACAAACGTAAACAATTCGATGAATCAGTTGCGGTCGTCGTGCGCTCGTATCGCGGTTGCGTTGCCAAATGTTTGAGAAAATTTAATTATTTACGACTCACTTTCATCGAAAACGATTGTTTCTCGGACATGTTATAATGAACTTTTTTGCTTAGAATAATGCAAGGAATCACCTCTTAAAGTTACGAATATTATTTCCCTACCACCCGGTATAATCGTTTATTCATTTGTATCTTGGTATAATATTTCAATAAAACATAAGGATAAGAGATATCACAGACTTTTTAGAACCTTTCCTCGAAGGATTCTTATTTCATCAACAGGCCTGTCATTCCTATCAGTTTCTACAAGCCCTATCCTCTTAATGACATTCATTCCAGAATGAACTCTTGCAAAAATTGCATGTTTTCCATCTAACCATTGTGTGGGAGCAAGAGTTATGAAAAACTGTGAGCCATTTGTATCTGGACCAGAATTTGCCATAGATAATATACCAGCTCCTAAAAAGTAATAGGTATAAGTTCATTTTTAGGCAAGTATAATCCACTAAATATTTGCGAAACATACTTCATTAGTTTTTCTCCTCTTTTTAAATATTCTTATTTCAAAGAAGATCAACTACTGGAATAACCAATATATCACTCATCTGGAATTCCATCCAAGGAGGGAGAACATTTTTTAAATGTTTTCATTCTTAATTACTACAAATACACCATTTTTAAAATTCTGAGTAGGAGCTCCATAAAATAATGTCAAGTAGGGACTGTACTCATTATTTTCATTTTGTAAAGCAATTTTATCTCCGGCGCCAGTATCCTGATTTTCAGAAACAACAAAGCTTTGTCATCCTTGGCATAATAGTAACCTTGTATCCTTGTTATAGATAGATAGGCTGAGAGAATGATGTATATGTCACATAAAGTCCATAAATCACTTTTGAAAATTTTTCATGATCTCAATGCTTCCCTGTCAATTTTGTAGGAAGTAAAAACAATAAGGATTAACTTCCTATGCTCTGCTAGAATTATTCCATCTATAGCCTAGAGCCACATGCGGCCCGCTTCACGGTTCATGTATACATCACATGTATAAATTACTCTCAAATACCAAATATGCACAATTCTTACATTAACTCAGTAATAATGTTGTATAGAAAGATTTTATCATGCGGCCCTCCAAACTGCATTTTTTTTGAAGTCTCTTGGGCCACATTAAGTTGGACAGCCCTAGCCTAGAGCATTTAACTTTAACAACTCACTTTTTTATAGTTCCATGGTTGCCTCAGTCACAAAGCATAGGAATGTACACATAGTTAAGCAATTATTCCTTGTGCTATTCAATTCTTACCACTATGCTTCAATTCTGGATGTATTTCATCTTTGAAGGTAGGCCCATAGATGGATAGGCCCCCCTTTCCTGTACCTGTAGGGTCACCACCTTGTATCATAAAGTCTCTGATAATTCTATGGAATACTGTGTTGTTGTAATATCCACGGCGAGCAAGCTCTGCAAAGTTTCTGCATGTTTGTGGTGCATGTTTCCAGTACAGTTCTATTAAAAATTCGCCCATGCTGAAATGGGAAAACGTTGGACTACAAATACAAACTACAACAGGGATCAAAGACAAATCGGAGATACTACTTACGTTGTATCAAACTGCACATAGGGAGGCTGCCACATTTTATCTGGTATTCCAGCATCGTTAGTTTGCTGAACCGCTAACATTACGTCTTTATAAAGTAAAATTGAGCTAAACTGAAATAAAATGAATCGCTTCTTTCTCTAAATTTTAGGTTAAAACAGACAGAGACTAGAGAAGTGACACAGAACATCACAACAGTGTTGCCAGTGTTGCCACAGATGCGACACCTGCTGTCGTAAGGTCGGTCCCTTTGATTTTCGTGTCTTCAACTGCTTACCACGGCTTTGTTCCAACAAAGCCGTGTACCGTACAGTGAACGGTCATGAGCGTGCGCAGTACGTTTTTAGTGTCACTTAAAACATTTCCCGCTTCTGTTCATCACCGTCCGCAGGAATTTTTCTTAGGGGTTGTAACGCGTTATTAGGGAGTTTTCGCATGCCACTTAACGTGCTGCGGTATTTTCTAGGCACGTTATTTTGACAGATACGTATGCTCAGTTGTGGGTTTCATGATAGCGGGCACTAATTACGTTACCGCCTAGCGTAATTTGTGAACACTTAGCGCGAGGCGGTATATGATCGTTATTATGGAGTTTTCGCATGCCACTTAACGTGCTGCGGTATTTTCTAGGCACGTTATTTTGACAGATACGCATGCTCAGTTGTGGGTTTCATGATAGCGGGCACTAATTACGTTACCGTCTACCGTAATTTGTGAACACTTAGCGCGAGGCGGTATATGATCGTTTCGTGGATACCCCGGCACCAATCGGGCGATGATCGTTTTGATTTGAGGTTAGGGCCCGTATCGTCAGTCGTCCCTAGGTCCCTACAATTGTAGGGCGCCTTTATGGCTTCCTTGATTGTCATACGCCTTTCTCTCCTTCAAAAATTTCTAGATTACACTTGGCCCGTGTCAGCGTCAGCCCTCTCCTATTGTGAAGATATGTTTTCTTTTTAAATTGTAGGAAATTTCAGGCTGATAGAACATGATATATCTCAAAAGCAAGCACAATTTGATGCGCTGTTTGTGACATAACCTCAAAATAGAGCGCTGACACGGAGAAGTAGAAAATTATGACAATCAAGGAGGCCATAAAGGCGCCCTACAATTGTAGGGACGACTGACGATACGGGCCTTAGCGCGAGGCGGTATATGATCGTTTCGTGGATACCCGGCACCAATCGGGCGATGATCGTTTTGATTTGAGGTTAGGTGCCGTTAATGGGTGATTTTTCTTAATTTTAAAAAAATAGGTTGGCGTTGATACGTTGGCGAAACCACACCGAAACATAACAGACGTGAGATGATAAAAGTGTTGTTAGCATTTGCGTCAAACTGTTTTACCTCTCGCACTTGAAACCTCATCATCTGACACTTTAATTTAATATTTAATTAAAATCAGACGGGCTTTGGTTTCTCTATGGTTTGTTCAGTAATACGGTAATAACGGTCTGTAAAAACAACAGAGCATACTCATAAAACCACAAATAGAACCACAAAACCAAGAATAGAGAAAAGCCAACGACAGAGTCTTATACAGAGGCGACACACTGTCAAAAATCAGGTTCTACAATGCCAACTTGAGTCCTATGCGTTTGGTAGGATTCATGTTGCTGTGACATTTAGGATTTAGGGGTTATCAAAAACATTGAGTTTTATCAATACTATAGATAAATATATGTCGCTTTTCAAGAAATAATTATCTCGCCAAAATGAATGTGGGTAAATGATAATCACAAATAAATTTGGTCATTATGTTGTTTGACATATGACATTCGTGACGTCTTGCTAATAAGACGTAACAACCGCTAGGAAAAAATCCTGCGGACGCTAATGAACATTAGCCGGAAATATGGTAAGCAGTTGGGGACACGAAGATCAACGGGACCGCCAGCAGGTGTTCGCATCTGTATAATCTGTGACGAGAGCAGATGTCTACCCACTTGGTTAATAGTGGCCAAGACTGGTCTAGATAGGAGGTATCACTTTGGTGTGTGTATCGCCGGGAAGCGTTTTTTGTGTCGTAATAGATTTCTTTCCTAATGTGTAACAGATTTATTGGTAATAGATGACTCCCAAGAAATCGTAATAGATTTATGTTATCAATTTTAAATTTATCCTAGATCCTATATTTTGAGGCATATTTTCAAGCCAGTACAAGAGACGTCGCTTATTTCTTCCTCATAATTGTATGCGACATGGAATTTATTTGATTATTTAATTCATTAATGATTTTCCTCGCGTATCTGAAAATTTGAGTTTACTGCTTAAACGCTCATTATATTGATCAGCTAGGTACTTCTTATGATATGACATGTGAAACAGCACTTGTTACTTGTTGAGGTTTCTTCGGACCTGTCACCTTTGACGATGAAAAAAATACGAGAAGTGACATGAGCTTTGGCAAAAACATCTACAAACTCCAAATGTTTTCATATTTCATATATGTTTCAAATTTTTGAATGAACTATGGCTCACCAAAAAAATGAAACTAACTGTGTATGGTCTAAAGTACAACACTTATTGCACAGATGACACCAGCCTCTGGAAAAACGGATTTTTCTGCTCTACATATATAGGAAAAGTAATAATGATAAAATATAAATAATGCTCATAGCAATAATAGGTAATAGAAACTGTTTATAATAGTAACACGTCTATTGTGATTGAAACAGATGAAACAACAGTGATTTGAAGTTGTCTTAGTACATCCAACTTTTTTAACATACTGTTTTCGCATATTCACCATTCAATCGACTTTCTGTACTGCACGCCGAACGACAAACGATTACAGTAACAAAAATATGGAATTATAGTTCCTTAGGACCGTATAGTCAGTCGTTCCTACAATAATTATTTTAGCACGCCTTTATGGCTTCCTTGATTTTAACAGTATTTGCTCTCCTTCAGAAAGGATGTGGTATTTCTAGATTTATACTGTTCTATTTCAGCGTCAGCGCTCTCCTACTGTGAGGCTATGTTTTCTTTTTGAATTGTAGGAAATTTCAGGCTGATATAACAAATTTTGTACAAGTTACATCCTATTTTTTTCATTTTAAAATAAGAAATGAAATATTGGCGATATGCGCTAAAGTATACTTCAGCCCTATTTTTCTTGAAAAATGATCATTTCTGCTTATTATACGGCTAGTTTTTTATCTTTTTCTTTGAAAAACCCAGGATCTTTTACAGTTTCACATGTATTTTCCTTAGTAATATACAGTGCAGGTTATATTCTTATAATTTAGAGCATCCTTTTGAGCAAAAAGCAAAAAAAACAGCGTATAATATAGTATTATATTGTAACAAGAATGAATAGAAATGTTGGCCATTGCTAGGGACCACGCCAGACTCTTTTTCGGTGGCGACATCTGTTGGGGACCGTGAGACTACTCTCCTTCGGTGCTGGCGACATCTGTTGAGGACCACCACGGACTTTTCTTCGAGATCGACGCGAAGTGACCTTGTGGAATGCCGCTATGTGGCTCACCGAAATCTTCTCGAGTCCTGCGATGCGGACTATATAACTCGACGGCCGGGAGAGGGAAGCAGAGTAGAGTATAGTTCATTGAATGGTGCGACATAATAAGTAGTCAGACATAAATAGTGGTGTACATAAATGTTCTATCTAGTCAAGTTAAATAAATTAGTGCATTTCTTTTTGTGGAATCCAGTGTTTTAATCCACACCCAAAAGAACCCAGAAAAATGCTACAATATTCTAGAGTATTAAAATGCAACTTTCAAGTTCTATAAAATAGCAAGCTGATGGTTCGTTAAAGAAAAAATGATATTTTCGTAAAAGGTACATCCTAATCTTTCATTTTAAATAAAAAAATAAAATATTTGCGATATGCGCTAAAGTATAATTTCTCCAAAAATAGATGTGAAACTATAAAAAAATCGTTCTTTTTTGCAAAAAAAGGTTCAAAACTTCCCGCGTAATAAGCTAAAATAACAGAGTTCAAAATACATATCGTAAATGATGGTATCTACTTGGTAAACTGTGTAGAGGTGTTGTGCTGAGATTTTTTCAGGTCTTCGTTAATTCGTTAACCATTTTGTTTCGCGTATTTTCAATGAGATCAAAGTTTTTGCGTTTATAAAAAATATTTGAAAGTACAAATAATTCCAAATTTCCATTTTATAACGTTCATTTCATGACAGATAAGATAAATGATATCCATTGTTGTCAAGTTGTGCTTTTTTTGGAGAAATACGTAATAAAAAAATGAGGTTATTTGTAAAATAAAAGTCTTAATTTATTGTAAATGACTTGTTTTATAAGAAGTTGTCCCAATATTTACTGAAATTTTGAACAGTAGATACGTGTCTAAATAGTGGAAAATGTTCCAGTGGCTCGCGTGACATAAAAAATACAAAAGCACCAGCGGTCATTGCATATGAAAATACCCAACTTCGATTCGTCGATTTGGACCACGTTGCCAGGTCCACCCAATATATCATCGTTCAACATTATAGTTAAATAAAGATCAAAGACCATTTCATCAAATCATCAAAAAACTTGCATGTTCTTCTTTGTTATGTTTTCATTATTCAGTGACTGGCAATAGCTACTTTTTCAGTAACTTCTCATATATCACATTTAATCAGATATATTTTGTGACATCGGCTTCACTTTAAATAATTCTTCAAGTAAATACATACAAAAAGTAAATAGATTATAACTATAATATAGGAAAAACAATAACCGAAGTATTTTTGTGAAAGGCATATGGCATTCTTCAAAAAAGTGTATTTAGCTAACGCTATCGCAGGACGCGAGGTAGATTGTAGGTACAGTAAAACCTCCTGGCCACACCTCCAAATCGCATTTTCATGGCAATCCTGAGCCGATTGCACATTTTTCCGCTAATACGTTCTATCTTTAAAAAGCATTCTAAGTTATTGCACTTTTTCATTTTTCTGTTATGTTCGACGTTTTTAATAAAACTAACAAGGTAGTATTAGTTAGTTGACTACATTGATCTTACGATAGTTAAGCCTCAAGTTTTACCTAAATAATAACGAAAAAGAAAAACAGGCATTTATCACAATTATTTACGAAGTTATGGCCAAAATAAGCACGAAACACGAAAATTCTTGAGGAATCCGAATATATCTCTCGACCTAAGGAACTTATTTTTTTTATGACGTCACTCGTTTAGCCACCCTGTATATACATGGTGTAAAGTTAGTAGTGGATCAACGGAAGTCAAGTGATAGAGGGCCTCAAAACATATCGAATGAACCGCTCTATATGTGGTCCGAAATTTTATAGTTCAGGAGATATTTGCAATTTTGTGAAATTTTTAAAAAACGGGATAATGAACTTTCAATCGCATTACAACTAAACCATTAGGTTTAGGGCTGCTAAATGGTTGGTTTTAGCAATGATTATGTCACTTTTTAACAGAGCTAATTAGAAATCAACGCAAAAAAGCTTGAAATCATTTTTTTTGTGAAAAATCTCTTCCATCCCTCAACTTTGGAGAGCGGTAAAAAAATTGAGGTTGTATTTCATTATTCATGTTATTGTAAAAACTATATCAATTCATGTAGAATAAACCCTGAAAATTTCAGCTTGCTACGATAAGTGTGCCCCACCTTAAAAAATCTGTATGTTTGACGTAGGTGGGTATCTACTCGTATAGGTATGTACTCGTATAGTACAGAAACATTTTCACTGTATACAGGAAATCTATTTTGAATAACAATATGTCATTTTTTCAGACTGCTACGTTGCCCGTATTAGATTTTTATAAGAATGTGTTTATTTGTTACTTTTCTTTATGGATTTATACACTATGCACCGGCGGGCCTTCGGCGATCTAGTTCTTTTCTGCCGCTACACCAACGGAACTCTCTTCCATGATGCCGCCGCGCGATGTGCCTGCCAGATAGACCCGCCTAACTTTGACGTCCCATCCTAACCGTGTCGAGCTTCTTTCATCCAGAACTGGGCGATACGACCGCCCCTTTGTCTCGAGAGTTTTGAGACTGTGGAACAATCTACAAGAGGAAGCTTTTCCCAGTTCTACTAACCTTAGTCAGTTCAAAAATCGTATTAACAAAATTTCTTTGGGATCATCATAGCAGCCGCGGTGTTTCGGCATTTAGGCTTCTGCCTGCGCGACTGAAGATTTAAAAATAGGAAAATTGATATATCATTATCTGCCGTTGGTAATAATGGAATCATCAACTTGAGCATTTGATAGACCAATTGCGTATGAGCGAAAGATGAAAGGTAAGAAATCAAAGGCCCTGGATGGAATGAAGCTTCTCAAACGCTGGAAGATTTTAGGTACGAATTCGCGTCGTGTATCGGCGGAGTGTGGGTAGAGACAGTTGATTATGATTTGTTCACCAAAATATTCATACAGATCATATTGTGGCGGAATCATGAATCTGAATAACCAGTCTGCTGAGTATATTATTAGCGTGTCCAGCTTTACATCCACCCTTCAACTGGATAGATACACCCACACACATACCGGTATACAATAGGTTTTTTTGTTTTTGATTTACTGCCTGGAGGCGACCAAGATATCCAAATAAAGGGAAGAAAGGTTACAGGCGGATGGTTCACCTGAATGGGTTCCCTACTTTTAATTTTACTGATTTCAACAGAGTAATGCCTAGTTTGGCATGTCATAGAGTAATTGAGTTTATACAGGGTAATACATATTATTATTTTTTCTGTCTAGACGATATATGATAAATAGCATTTTCTGGAAAATAGGCTTGTAAAATAGAGTGCCTTAGCGTTCCACCCATTGGCGATAACTCACCTGTCGTTCTGGTTTCCTTGACATTGTGCAATATGAGTAACTACTGTACTGATTCTAACAGAGGTTGGAATGGATTATTGTTCGGTCAAAAGTTTGAAAATGAGTGTAAGAGCGCTAAACTTAATAACCAGAAAAGAAAGCAGATTTTCCAAGCTGTGTGCAATCACAATCACTTTGTTTTTTTGTATGTTCGTATTTATTTTTCAGGGAACATGAATAATGTAGTCTGAAGAGTATAAAATTAAATAAAGAAATGGAACATCACATCTATTTTCTCGCAATATACTTGAACGATCTACTTTGGAATTGTTTGGCAATAATCATTGACGTAGAATGCAAAACTAAATAACAAATTTGTATCGTATTTTCTTCTTTTTGGTACTACCCAGTCATGTATCACAAAAATTAAGTTGTTCAATAAAGAGTTCCAGCACGATGTAACTTTAAACTAACAACTTTTTAGGAGAGCATAAAAGAATGGTGGGCCTTTGGAGTCGCTATCGAATGATCTTATAATCCTCCATGTTTGCCTAGTCGCAAATGAAACCTCATAAGCTAATAGTGCCTACTGATGACATTCCAGCATTTACGGTGGCTTTTTTAAGCAAATACATAAGTTGTTCTTTGCGTTTAGTGGTGTTACAACTTAAGCGACGATGTCTCAAATTCCAAATATGTTAGAATAATAATAGTCGCCTTTACATCATTAGCGGAGCATCGAAATATTAGCACCCCACTTTCGCAACGCGTAAAACAATCCGGTGTTTTGCGGTCAACTACATTCAGGTGACCTTCATTCCTAGATGTTTACCTTCCTCCTGACTAGCTGCTATATCACAGACATCACAGTTTAACTGCATGTAGGATTTGGTATACCACAATGTAGTTTCAGACACCTCGCCAAAAATTGTTTCACCGACGGAGTGACGCTACTCTTCTATAGTCCATATCATTTCGCTACTACTTGCTTAACCACTTTAGGCGCTAATGCGACGTTGCAGTTCAGTATTTTGGGAAGCCAGAAGATGAAGGAGGTATGTGCAACTTCGATTGCAGATTTTTATACATGTAAACAGGAAATTCTATTTTACGAGCTACAGTCCAAACGACGGCTCGCATGTATCGGTACGGGTATCACGTATCTTGAAAAGTGACGCTATATCGATCTTTTTGACATTATACTGTTTTTGTGACATTTTGTAGGTTTTTTACAAGATGTTAACTTAGCACTTAGTTGTACATGTTGCCTAAACGTCATGAGGCTTCAGTTATCAATGTTTGCCTCTGATGTGATGTAAAATCTGCTTCATAGATGGCATTACTGGACATCTAAGCTGTGAGTTGTATCTGTTGATGATAATTCCATTGGATTTTTGTTTCAAATACACTTACATGAAATTTAAAGCTAGAAATTAGTAGCGTATCCACTTTTTCTTATCCATTCTGGAAATTACATATGAAAATTTGCTGAATTTAAAAAATGAGAGACATAAGAAATAATTATACTCACTGTACACTGTCGTATTACAAGCCATATACATGCTAACAGTTCGCGGGCGTGGTGATGACTTCCTGTGATTCTCCGCAAAGTTTTTCGTAATTTATAACTTCAGAAAGAACAACACAAAAACCTCGTTGGACACAGCTAATAGATTTAGATTGTCAGCATATTCAGTGAGATTTTCTCACACAGCAAATTTCACTGATTTTATACACATGCAGACCAATACACATAATCACCCAGATGCGATCTTGCTATTCAACCAACTTTCTTCTCAGAGATGAAAGATACAGACCACTCGGGTTCACAAAACATATGCGACCAACAATGCCTGTAGTTTAGTTGAGTCATTCCTCCATAGATGGACCCTCACAGCGATACTAGTGAGCAAACGTGGAATGACTGTTTCCACCCTAAAAACTACCTAGTCTGCAAGATGACATTTTATAGTTCTTTTTGACGTTTTATAGTTTTTTTTACATAATACCCGTGCCGGAGTATGTGGTTAGAAGAGGTGGACCACAACCGGCGGTATATCCCAACTACCGCGTTTTTCTTCGCGTCCATAATGCGTATATGGAGGGTACGCCCAGAAGAAATAAAATATATAATAGAAGTAGCCGAGAGAGGTCGCTCTATGAGCACCACAGCCATTGCCCGAAGCAGAAACATATCCCATTCTTTAGTGCACACAATACTTCTCTCGGAGAACATGCATCCTTACCATGTACAAAAAGTACAAGAATTGCTTCCAAGCGAATATGCACAACGGGTTGTGAGAATATGTTGAGAAGGTGCGAAGAGGATGAAACTTTTTTCGGTAGCATCTAATGGACAGATGAATCCAACTTTAACCGAAATGGAATATTCAACATGCTATTCGCCAACACAGCTTTCAACGTAAGTTCGAAGTACTCAACAAAAAATTAATTGGACCATATGAATTGCCCGTCAGGTTGAATGGTCGGTCATATCTTGCTTTTCTACAAAGCAGTTTGCATGAGCTGCTAGAGAATGTACCTTTGGGCGTTCGAAGCCGCATGTATTTTCAATGCGATTGTGCCACATGCCACTTTGCACGGGATGTACGGCATTACTTAGATTGGATAGGTAGAGGTGGGCACATACGATGGCCTCCAAGGTCACCCGACTAAAATCCTCTAGATTTTATATGGGGGTTTATAAGGGGATAATCTTTACATCTGAATATACAAATGTCAACCAACTGCGCCAGAAAATTGATGAAACAAAAATTAAAATTATGGAAAAAGCAAATTCATTTCAAAGACAGAAGGCACTTTTATTGGAATTCGTCGCTTGTGTATAATAATAATAATAATAGCTTTATTGTCCAACAGTTTCCCATTTATAGGACAATTTATAAACATAATACAAATGCAAAAAAAAGCGAAAAGAAAACAACAAATGCAACACAGGTATAAATTTGTAACATGAGCTATTGGTCCGAATAAGCCTTAGCTGCCTTTAGCAGGTAATTAACATTTGTCGTAAATATATCACAGTAACATCCAATTCTGTTTAAGTTAGAGCACATTACATATAACGGTGACTTGAGAAGAATGTTTGTCCTACCTCTAGGAAGCCCGAATATTTTATGATTGCGAGATGCAAACGTTGGAGTACGAAACTTGATCTGTTCCAGGATCATGGGGCAATCAATTAAATTGTTGATCATTTTGTAGCCAAATATTATTGAGGCACAGTACCTACGTTTTTTCAAAGTCAACATGTCTAAGCGACTACAGTTCCTCATTACTTGTACCTCTCTCTGGATATGTCCCATCTAGCCTAAATAGAACAAACTTCATAAACTTCCGTTGTGCTCTTCCAATAACTGTGCTATAGCATTCATAGTAAGGGCTCCAAATAATACTACAATATTCGACTTTGGATCTAACATAAGCATAATATAATAGCTTAATAGACTTTATGTCATGAAAATTCCTGCAATTCCTTACTATGAAACCATAAGCCGCCAATGCTTCTGATGCTTTTTTATTTATATGCTGACTAAAAGTTAACTTTTGATCATAGATTATACCTACATCACGTACATCAGAGCATCTTTCTAGCACAGACCCATCAATAGAGTACGGATATTCGCAAACATTAATTTTCCTGGTATAGCTGACTATTTTACACTTCCTCACATTAAGCTCCAACTTGTTTTCTACACACCACGACAGCACAAAATTTAAATGGTGTTGTAGCTTGACACAATCATCAGGAGTATTTATCTGCGAATAAATTTTCAGGTCGTCAGCAAAGCATAGGCGTTCACATTCAACTGAGTCACAGAGGTCATTAATAAATATCAAAAACAGTAATGGTCCCAGGTTGGACCCCTGAGGAACTCCAGAAGGTGCCAAGTAGGTCTCAGATTGGAAGCCATTATAGCTAACAAATTGTCTACGATCGGATAAGTAAGATTTCATCAACTCCCTAGCATCATCTGTGAAACCAAGTGCACCTAACTTATTTAATAAAGTTTTGTGGTTAATTTTATCGAAAGCCTTCGAAAAGTCGGTATAAATAACGTCAACTTGCTCATTACTATCAATGGCTTCCGAGAGGTCCTGCGTTATTATAAATAGATTTGTGGTTGTTGAGCGATTAGCGACAAATCCGTGTTGATGCAATGACAGCTGACGCTGGACGGCAGTGTAAATGCGACTGTACAAGACTATTTCAAAGACTTTCGAGAACATGCATGTTATATGGCCATAGTAACTACGCAGTTATTATACAATGTTGCACCAGACGCTGTGTCAGCATATGATAACAACTTCTCGCTAATCCGTTGCTAGAATAGTGCCTTTGCTGTTTTCTGCTAATTCTTAGTCAGCTGGTGCGGTGGATGCCTATCCTTTAAGCTGAAAAGGACCAACGAGCCTTAAGAAGAAAGAAACCCATTGAAGAAAGAAAACTACAAGTAAGAAACTACAAAGCAACAAGAAGAAAGAAAACAACAGGGGACACAGCGAGCAGCAGCCACCCAACTGCAGACAGACTACTGGAAACATCGCAAGAGATCCACTAGCCGCCTGGAGAACACGACTGCCTCCCGATGTACCCTTGGTAACGTACAATTTTAATCTAAAATAACTATTTTTTGCGATTTATCTCTGTGTGTGTGATTGTTACATCTTTTTATTTGCATTTCTGCGCATTTACTCTATATATTGTCGATTTTCAAGTATTTTTCCCCATTTTTACGTATTTTTCTATTTTACATTTATATCTTTTTGCATTTTCCCTTGACATTATTGAATCTTTTTGAAACAACTTTCCATTTAAAATGTCTACTAACGGTTCAGATGATTACCAACCAGCTGAAATTTCTGATAACGTTCATGCGAACATTGAACCTTATAGATTATCTGAAATATTTTCGATTGTACCCGAGTACGATGGAAACCCGATATTGCTATCGACCTTCATCAACGTGTGCCGAACGGCATATCAAATGGCCGTCGAGGAGCAGCGGCTTCTCGTCGTTTTACATATTAAAAACAAACTTCGCGGACGTGCCGCCGAACTTTTGAACAGCCGAAACCCTTCCACGTGGGAAGACATACGGTCCCTGTTAGAAACGCACTTTGGAGATCTTAGAGATCTCACATCCTTAATCGCGGATCTTCAACACATGCGCCAACTCCCCAACGAATCACCCCTAACCTTTGCATCTAGACTGCAGACGCATGCAGCCAAAATGCATTCCGCCGTGAATAGGCAAAATCTAAATCGCGAGCAAAAATCTGCTCAATGTTCCCTCATCGAAACGATGACATTAAATTGTCTATTAACAGGATTAGACTCAAAAATAGGACCTGTTGTGCGATCAGGACATCCCACGGATATCCTGACCGCAGTTTCGTATATCAAACGAGAGTTACAACTCTCATATTTGGAACGACAAAAATTTTCCAGGGCCCCAAACCCGAATCAAAATTCAGTTAATCGAAGACCAAACCCTAAAATTTGTAATTTTTGTAATCGTCCCGGTCACTTGGCAAATGAATGCCAACGGAGACAACAGTCTACAAGTTTTGCCCCAAGACAGTTTAACCAGCCCCAGCCTCAAAATTACCCTAGGCCGAATCAACCTATGCAAGTTAGACCATCTACATCTAACTACCATCAAAATTCTAATCAATATCCTCCCAGACCATCTGTAATACGACCAAATGCGCCTAACGCGAGTGCGCCAAGACCCTCTGTAATTCGGAGCAATCCAAATCTCCAAAACCCTAATTTTCAAAGAAATTTTAGACAAAATCCTCCCAATCGAATTAATTATGTCGCCCCTGATTCTTACGATTATTCCGACTACAGTGAACCAGACCTATACAACACGGACTACGCTAATGAATATGACGATACCCAATACTCCGCCTACACACCTTCCCCATACGATGATTTTAGAGAACCCAGTAACTATTTTTGTTACGAATATAATCAAACCGCCGATACATTTGTTGACAACGCTTATTCGAACATACAACAATTCCAGGATTTTCGGACCAAGTGTTTGAAAGAGAAACCCCCTGCGGAACCCACCGACAGTACCGCGATAGTATGTGCGAATTTGCGAATCTCAGTGTCGAGGACCCGAACGCGAAACCGTGTGCGAGCGTCAGCAACACACGCGATCAGATGTTTATATAAACCCTCCGTTTATGGTCCCGTCGACAATTCACCCCGTTAGCCCAGACAACTTATATTACATTAAAGATGCTACTGGAAAATTCAAAATTCTCATTGACAGTGGTGCAGGTTGCTCCATTTTCAAACCTAACACTTGTCAAAATTATACTAATCGTGTCGCAGAAAATATCTCTATCCGAGGTATTACTGACGAAAAAATTAGTATTACTGAAGCAGTCTTAGTCCCATTTGCTCCCAATGATTATCACAAAATTTATGTCCATGATCTAGATATTTCATTCGATGGCCTTCTTGGGTCAGATTTTCTTGAACATTATGATTGTATTATTGATTTGAAAAATCGTCAATTGATTACAAATTTCAAAATAGTCCCTCTTTTCAAAGTAGGTGACGAAAATAATTCCAAAGCTTCTCAATTTAAAGAAAAGTCCCAAGCTTCGCAATTTAAAGAAAATTCTCAAGTTCAAAATGTTATTTCCATTCCTCCCAGAGTTGAACAAGTTGTCAAGCTCAAATCCGAGCTGAGAAATACTGAAGCCATTCTTCTGGCATGTGAGGTAGAAAAAGTCCGTCTACCGAGTTCCATAGTTAAAATTGATTCTAAAGGCGAATTCCTTACTACGGTATTAAACTGTAATGCCATTCCAAAAAATGTAATTTTACCCCAATTAACTTTCGAGCCCTTTAACGAAACTTCTATCAATAATTTCAACACTTCTTTACAAAATCAAAGTCAGTATAACCGTAGAGATGTTATTAGAGATCAATTACGTCTCGATCATCTCAAAGAAGAGGAAAAAGATTTAATTACGAATCTTTGTTTAGATTTTTTGGACATATTCTATTTAGATGGTGATAGCCTGTCATTTACAAACGAAATTAAGCATTCCATTGATACCACTACCAGTAAACCAATTTTTACCAAATCCTACCGATACCCTTATGTCCACAAGCAAGAAGTCAAAGATCAAATTTCAAAATTACTAAAACAAGGTATTATCGAACCTAGCACATCGCCATGGAATTCTGCGGTGTGGGTTGTACCAAAGAAAATGGACGCCTCTGGTAAACAGAAATGGCGAATGGTGATTGACTATCGTAATCTTAACGAAATCACCATCGATGATAAATATCCCCTGCCAAACATTTCCGATCTACTTGATCAATTAGGGAAATGCCAGTACTTTAGTACACTGGACTTGGCATCTGGATTTCATCAAATCGAGATAAATCCAGTTGATGTTCCTAAAACTGCATTTTCAGTTGAAAACGGACATTACCAATTCTTGAGGATGCCTTTTGGTCTCAAGAACGCTCCTGCCACGTTTCAACGTGTCATGGACAACATCTTGATGGGTATACAAAACGAAAGATGTCTTGTATACATGGATGACATAATTGTCTATTCCCCTCCATCCAAGAACACATCAGTAGGCTTACCGAAATTTTTACGCGTCTTCGGAAGTCGAATTTCAAAATCCAGCCTGATAAGTGCGAATTCCTCAGAAAGGAAGTAGCCTATCTTGGTCATGTAATAACCTCTGATGGCGTTAAGCCCAATCCAGATAAAGTGGATTGCATAAAAAATTTCCCTCAGCCCAAGAATCCTAAAGAAATAAAATCTTTCTTAGGTCTTGCAGGTTACTACCGACGCTTTATACCAAACTTTGCCAAAATTGCGAAACCCCTTACCAGACTATTACAGAAAGACGCAGTATTTGACTTTGATAGCGAGTGTGTTAAGTCATTTGATACTTTAAAAAATGCTTTAACAACATCTCCTATACTGATCTACCCCAACTTTGAAGAGCCTTTTGTGCTTACAACAGACGCAAGCGCTTTTGCGATATCTGCCATAGGTAAAGATCTCCCGATAGCCTATGCATCTCGTACACTTTGTAAAGCAGAAACGAGATATTCCACCATTGAAAGAGAACTTCTAGCTATTGTCTGGAGTGTAAAACATTTTAGACCTTATTTGTATGGTCGAAAGTTTAAACTTGTAACATACCATAGACCCCTTACGTGGCTCCTCAAGCTAGAGGAGTACGACTATGAAATAGTGTACAAGCCAGGCAAAGCTAATAAAAATGCCGATGCCCTATCACGTATCAAATTACCCAAAACTGTTAACGCCCTTACCCATAGTGACGATGAAGGAGAACCTTCTACCCAATTTTCCGAAAGTGAATTTGACATCTTTGCCCGCCTTTACAAAACCACATCCCTGATCGATTATTCCAAAATCCAATTTTCAAATTCCCAACTCCTAGACAAAAGTCATAAACATATCGTCACGTTTTTCAGACAAAACACTCTATCTGATCTTCACGAAAAAATTATCGAAGACATATTCGAGGAAAATCTTGATTTTTCTGCAGATAAAATTAACATCGCGTCTAGCAAAACAATTAAAGATAGAAAATACTATATTATTCCTGTGCCATACGATCCCGTAACTTGCATACATCATCTTTTCTCTGTAATTTTAACCAACAAAGGTGTATTCGACCTATCCCAACAAATTTACGTTGAAAATAATTTGGACTTACCCATTTTAGAAATTTTCTCTTTTATTTTTTCGGATGATAATATCAAACTTGTCGTTTGCCAAAACGTCACCAAAACTCCTAGTCCCGATGAAATCCCCGTCATTTTAGATCAATACCATTGTGGTAAGAAAAACATTAATCGAGGAATTAATGAAACAATTAGGCGAATTCGTCAACGATATAATTGGCCCGGCTTAACTAAAGACGTTGAGCATTTCATCAAAAAGTGTGAAATTTGTCAAAAGACCAAAATTTGTCGTAAAAACCTCAGTGCCCCTTTTGTAGTAACTGAAACCCCTAAAGCCCCGTTCGAAAGAATCAACATTGACATTTTGGAAGTCCCACCTAAATGCTACGCTCTCACAATCCGAGACGAGCTAACAAAATTTTCTCAAGCCTATCCAATTAGCGACAAATCTGCAAAATCTGTAGTAAATACTCTACTTTTATATTTCCAACATTATGGTACACCTCTCCGAATACACTGTGATTCCGGAAAAGAATTTGACAACGCCCTCATGAAAGACCCTTGTAGTTTTTATGACATTAAATTAACTTTTTCTAGTGTCAGTCATCCCCAGTCCAATGGCTCGATTGAGCGATTTCACGCCACCTTATTGGAAATGATCAGATCCCATGTATCCGAAAATCCCGACGAACATCCCTTCAATATTCTTCCCTATGCTATTCAGTGCTACAATAGCACTAGAAATAAAACTACTGGCTTTACACCATACGAGCTCGTGTTTGGCCACACCTCTGGTCGTCCGCCCGAACACGTATATTTAGAAAAAGAATTAATGTCCAAGTATGTTCGAGACATTCGGAATAAACTCGAATATTACTACAAAATTGCCCGCGTGAGAACTGACGAACAGAAGCAAAAAGCAAAAATTCGCTTTGATAGTAGAGTGTCACCCAATTTACAATCATATAAAATTGGCGATAAAGTCTTTGTGAAACAGTCTCAAATTTCAAACAAGCTTCAGAACAAATTTGATGGTCCATTCGAAATTACTCAAGTTTTTGAAAATTCTGCGCTCCTTAAGAACCCGGAAACAAATAGAATAAGTAAAGTTAATTTTGACAGACTGAAACCATGTTTTGAGACTTAGTTTCTCTTTCAGGTGCAGTCTGCTGTTTCTTGCGGCTGTCACAGCCCAGATAGACATCAAACCGCTTAACAACACCTTAGGTATCTATTTTCATGAAGACGCCCCTCTTAAGATTTCCAACGAAATTTGGACACTCCTTGTATATAAAGACTTAGAACTCATTAAGAAAGCACTTGACGATAACAACTATATTCTGGAACACTTATCATATCTCGTAGACAAACCCACCAATCGTATGAAAATATTTAGTGGTGAAATTTAAAACTCATACAAGTCTCCTTTATCAAATTTCTCGTTCCTTGGAATCTAAATATTACGCGATCTTCGATGACACTGTAAGCGCATCGCGGATGAAACGCGGTCTGATTAACGCTATAGGTACCGTATGGAAAGCAATAACCGGCAACCTCGATTCATCGGACGGTGAATACTATAACGATTGTATTAACAAAATTTCTAAAGATGAACATGAGCTCGAAAACCTCATGAAGAACCAAATTTCTGTTACCATGTCGGTTATCAAGAATTTTAATAACACTATTCAAAAACTTGATGATGAAAAATGATTGATGAAACTACGTTTAATGAAGATATTAAGGTTATTGAAAACAAAATTTATGAAATTTCAGACGATCTTGCATTTTATGAAGCTAAATTCCAATTTTTAGAAGTTTGCGAACAATTAATGGAAAGCTACATGTTTCTGGAAGAGACAATTAATGATATTCTAAATTCAATTACTTTTGCACGTTTAAAAATAATACATCCTTCTATTATCACTCCTCAAGACTTAGTAAATTCTCTTCAAGAAATTTCTCACACTTTGTCGAGAAATAATTTACCCTTTCCGGTTAATTTAGCAACAGTGTCAGAGTACCTTAATCTTATGGAACTCGAAGCATATCAAACTAAAACAAGAGTAGTATTCGTTCTACGCATCCCGTTATTAGAGCCCGAAATGTATACTTTATACAGAGTGATTCCTCTACCCACTCTCGATAAACGTACTGGTTTGTTTCATGTAGTCTCCACTATACAGAGGTATATTGCTAAAGATAGCGATTCTCTTTTGTACGTTTCCTTTCAAAATTTAGGTAGTTGTAAAGTTCTTCAGTCTCAGGTGAAAATCTGTTTCAACCTCTTGCCGTATCCAATAGACAGTAATGCAGTCTGCGAAGCACAGTTGTTGCGAAATCCGGTCGATCTGCCGACAGCCTGCCAAATAGCAATTGTGGCATTGCAAGATTACAAAATCCAAGAACTTGCAACCAATTTTTGGCTAATCACCATATCGAGCCCTCTGCCAATTAAGATGAAGTGTGGACAACGAGAGACTACCACCAAAGTGATAAAAGTTAATTCACTTTTAAAAATGCAGCCCGAATGCAGAGGCTTTGTAGGCACCACGAGATTACATTCTAGATATTATGTTAGCACCTACAAGAATATCACATACAAAAGTCACCCTGTAGAAGTACCCTACAAATGCTGTGAACATCTCCCAGAGAAACAAAATTTACCAAAATTAAAACCGATCAAGCTAAGCAAGATCGATACTGAAGAACTCGAAATTGCCAATCACAAATTAAACCAATATTCTGAACAACTGGACAAAATTATGAACGAGCCGTTTGTTTCGAGACATCTCACATGGTTCACGTATTGTCCAAAAAATTATGGATAATGCGTGTCTTAGGGTCTAGAAGATTGCCATTTACAAGTTGAGGCACATTAAAATCTCCTAGAAACTGGGAATTACAGTCATGCAAATAATCCAGTTGCTCAACAGCATCAAAGAACGATTCAAATTCATCAACAGCAATTTTGTCAGGAATGTAAATAACAGCCACAAAAAATGTCTTATATACCACATGCCATCTCACTATTAAAAGATCAATTGATGGAAATTGTGCATCAAATACAGCAACATCTATAACCTCATATTTAATGCATTCCTTAACAGCTAGAAGCACTCCACCGCCACATTCCTTATCAACCAATGTAAACTTACGGTCCTTCCAATGAACAATATAAGAGTCAGGAATTAGTTCAGCACTCAAAACATTCTCATTCAACCACGTTTCACTTAATGAAACTAAGTCATATTCACTATCACTAATAGCCGGACTGATTAAAATTATGGAAGCCATTTCGAACATGTTCTTTAAAAGTTAGTTAAATGAAATTATCTTCCACTATTTGTCAGTAAATAGCCCTAAAGAGCGGCTAAACAGGTTCTGTACTTGTAGGTGGTAAGGATTCTATTGCTTTTCTTACGTTTATCGCATCATAGAAACGAATTTGACATGATACACTCATCGTAGCAAGCTGAAATTTTCAGGGTTTATTCTACAAAGATTGAAATAGTTTTTACAATAAAATGAATAATGAAATACAACCACATTTTTTTTATCGCCCTCCAAAGTTGAGGGATGGACGAGATTTTTCACAAAAAAATGAATTTAAGATTTTTCTGATTTCTAACAAGCTCTGTTAAAAGTGACATAACCATTGCTAAAACTAACAGCACATACTAACAGCAAATACGGAAATAGAGTCGATAGCCTCAGTGTTAGAAAGAATCAGTAGGCGGTTAGACGAAGTTGAAAAAAATCAATCCGTGGAAGAAAAGTCGTATGGTCAAATACGCCGGTACAAGATGTTCTGGCTACCAAAAAAGAATTACTAAAATCCATTATAGTAACACCAAAACACAAACAATCCTGCGACGACACCAACATAGACTTAAGTAAAAAAATCAAGCTTTCATTTTTGAATATACAAATTGAAACTGTAAAAAATACCATAAATAGTGGAAATGAGATAAAAGTGAATGAAGCTAATCATAACAAATTGAAAAACGAGCTACAGGATAAGTTGAATGAACAATATCAAATTTTAAAGCCAAACTTGAATACTCCAAAATTAAAATAATAAATTATAAAAGCAATGATAAGCCAAGTGAAAAATAAATTGAAGAAGATTTCATGTTTCAAAGTGGCGACATTGAAGTGAAATGCATCAAACACTTTCCATCGAAAAATATTTGCACAATTCATTCAGAAACGTCTGGGAAGGCATTTGGGTCGGATGACAATGTCTCACTGGATATGAGAACAACATTTCACAATCTAGAAGATGCTTCCGCCTTAACCACTCGGAGAAAACTGCCGAAACAAGAAAATGTGTGAAACCTATGGTATCGAACATGGAGAAAAAAATATAAGCATGAATCATTAGAATGTTGCAACTGTAAATACAGTCATGAGATATATCACAAAAATTATAACATTAAATACTTGCCTTCGGACAAAAATTGTACATCATATAAATATTTTCAAGAACAATACAACTTGCCTACTTTTGTAAAATTCTTTTAACATTCCAGTCTCAAAATATAAACTTGATAATGTTAGTAAACAAATATATAAATGAGTTCCAAATTCCAGGTATCCAAACAAATCTAGCTCAAGACATTGATGAACTTAAATCATATACTCAAAATTCTAATTTAACGTTGAAAATTTACCATGTGCATATAAAAAGCATAAAACATAATTTAGATTATTTAAAAATACTTCTGAACAGGATTCAGTGTGATTTTGACATAATAGTTGTAACATAAATATGGCAAGTGCTTGCTACTCCTTTATTCAATATACAGGGGTATGTACTTGTCTACAAATATGCTGTATAACTATGGTGCTTATAACCAAAACGATGGAGTGATAGCGTATGTAAGAGATAGTCTCGTATGTAGTCATGATACATTTGATTTCACCAATGGAATTGAAGCTTTAAGCATTTTGGTTCAGAGAGATCAAAATAAAATTAAAATCACTGCAGTATATCCACCACCGTGTACAGAACCTCGCGGATTCATAAATAACATTACTTTAGAATCAAAACAGCGGTAATTTAAAACAACATATTTTCTTAGGTGATATTAATATAAACATTTTAGAAGACTACTAAATTTCAAACGACTACCTAAGCATTATACCCAACAACGGATTTTTATCGTACGTATATTAATCAGCCAACAAGAACCATCAGTAATACATGTATCATTGTTTTATCAAAGACCTTTCGAATAAATCTCAGTTATCTTTGAAAGTGATATTACCGACCAATTTTTTATTGTTTTACCAATGTCATTATGTGAAAATGATCCATGCACCCCTATCCCTCAAAAAATAACGAATACCAAGAAAATTATAGTTTATTTATTGATAATTCAAAATTAATTAATGTCCAACACAAGACAGGAAATATGGGAACAATTATATGCTAGTAGCAATGCAGATGAAGCTACGGACATATTCTTAGAGAAGGTTAAAAGATTGATAGATATCACTCGCAACAATGTAAAACTTATATGCAAACAGCGGGGTAGAAGTTCCTGGATTGCTATGGGCTAATAAAATCGTCAAATGAGAAGAATAGCCTTTACAAGTAGTGATGTGCCGAGTCGCTGTTTTGATGGATCGAGTCGACTCGAGTCAGTTTATACGGTATTCGAATCATGACTCCATTCCCTGATTCGAGACCAGTACTCGAATTCTATGTTTGGTCCAACACAAGACAGGAAATATGGGAACAATTATATGCTAGTAGCAATGCAGATGAAGCTACGGACATATTCTTAGAGAAGGTTAAAAGATTGATAGATATCACTCGCAACAATGTAAAACTTATATGCAAACAGCGGGGTAGAAGTTCCTGGATTGCTAAGGGGCTAATAAAATCGGCAAATCAGAAGAATAGCCTTTACAAGTAGTGATGTGCCGAGTCGCTGTTTTGATGGATCGAGCCGACTCGAGTCAGTTTATACGGTATTCGAATCATGACTCCATTCCCTGATTCGAGACCAGTACTCGAATTCTATGTTTGGTATTCGAATACTAACTCGAGTCTAGAAATTCGATTCCAGAATTCAAATATGAAAATTCTAGTCCAGAACTAGAGTCCGATTTTAGAACAAAAGGGAAAGATGAAAACAATTAAATAAATTCACTCAGTAGAACTCAGTACTCACAATAACTGCTAACTGACACAAAACAAAGAAATCAAAACAAAAAGATTCAGGTTCAAACTTGTTTGTATTATTAGCGCCGCGCCACTTCATTGCTTAAGTGTGCGGCCACACATAAGGCGGACAGCGGATCGGAAGAAAGCGGATAGGTTAGCGGAGCGTTCGATTGACTTAAATTAAATAGGCATGGCCACACATAGGGCAGCGCGCATGGTGGAAGGAAGCGTTCTTGCTAGCTGGTAGCGGAGCGGTCAAATTTGTTTGATATTTTCGCGCGTATATTGTTTAGGAGAAGTAAACGTGGAAAAATTGATCGTGAAACTTTAATTAGTGAAGTGTTTGGTAGCCGACCAATTTGGGATGTTTCACATCCACAGCACTATAACAGAGGTATATTAGATAAACTATGGACCGAAATTGCGAGACACATGGATATTCCAGGTAAATAAAAGAATGTAGAATTTTTGATTAAATATAAATTATTAGCAAGAGACATTTTTAGTAATAACACCACCGTCATGGGCTCTGTACTGTTTATGGAATTTGCGAATTAAAATACGCCTCCAAACCAGCGACATGTGTAGCCAGAATCCGAAGTACTTTCCGTCTTCCTCTTTGCTACCTTCCTCGCTAGCAGTTTTATGTGTGGCCGCACACTAAGTAAACAGTTTGCGAGTACGAGCGAGTTAACCAAACTCTAATACGAGACTCAAGTCAGTTGGACTCGCATAAATAGAATCGAGTTAGCGAGTACGAATCGATTCTTCCTGACTCGAGCACCGGAATCGAGTTCGGCGTACTTGAATTAAAATAAATTGGTATTCGAGTAGGCGAGTTCTAAAGCAGGAATCGAGTCTGACTCGGCACATCGCTATTTACAAGGTAATGAAATTAGCGCCAACAAAAGAGAACAGAACGTCGAACGTTACAATGAATATAAAAATAAATTGATAGAGCTTACTAAGGAGACAAAAAGAGCGCACTTTTTACAAAAAGTAGATAATAGTAAAAATGATAGCAGAAG
The DNA here is from genome assembly GCA_963669975.1 of Acanthoscelides obtectus. Taxonomy (NCBI): domain Eukaryota; kingdom Metazoa; phylum Arthropoda; class Insecta; order Coleoptera; family Chrysomelidae; genus Acanthoscelides; species Acanthoscelides obtectus. The sequence continues at coordinate 346,015 of CAVLJG010001453.1, forward strand.
ACTCTGGTCTACTATTAACGAGATTACTGAAAATATAAATAGTCAATCTAAACAATCTATTACTGAATTAAAAACAGAGTCGGGAGAAATTATAAAGGATACCCAAAAAATCTACAATAAATTTATAACATTTTTTTTCAATGTACTTGAAGATATAGCAAATCAGTTGCCAAAAGATATACCCTTAACAAAAGATCTAAAAAGATCGCTAAATTCGTTTATTTTAGACAGAGAAGAACCACGTGAAGTATATACCACAATTATGTCTCTGAAAAATTGCAATGGTCGGATTTGACGGTGTTAAAAGTGACCATCTGAAAATTATAAGCGAGGATATAGCAGTACCATTGACATATATAATTAATCTATGTTTTGATTATGGTACAGGGTGCGGCAGAGATAACGGACGTTTTTGGGAGGGGTAGTACTCTCCGCCTCCGTCTACGAGAGAGGTGGGGAGGGTGCCGTTTGACTCGTGAGATCCTAGCATTATTTTACCAGTTGTCTTTATGGAGCCTTGGACGGTGGAGCACCGCGTTTTCTCCTAAGAGTGACGAAGCCCACTTTCACCTAAACAGCATGGTTAACCAGCAGAATTGTCGTTATTGGGCTAATGAAAATCCGCAACAGTTACACGAAAGACCGCTGCACAGCCCAAAAGTAACGGTTTGGTGCGCTGTATCGCAAACTTACATCATTGGCCCTTACTTCTTCGAAGACGGTAATGGCCGTGATATTACCGTGAACTCCGAGAGCTACGTCGACATGATCACCAACTTCTTTCTCCCTGAATTACGACGGCGACGTGTTCCAATCCGACGTGTGTGGTTCCAGCAGGATGGAGCGACCGCCCACACAGCCCGAGCATCCATGGACGTTATTCGCCCTCTCTTTCCTGGTCGCCTTATTTCCAGGTTTGGCGATGTTCATTGGCCTCCTCGGTCCCCAGATTTATCCATATGCGATTTTTTCTTATGGGGACACCTCAAGGCGGGAGTATACAAGCCCCGAACTCTGGACGAATTGAAGGGCGAAATTCGCGTGGAAGTCGCCCAAGTTGAGAGAGCGATGTTGGAGAGAGTCTACGAAATTCCAAGAACGCCTCCAGCACTGCATCAACGATTTCGGCCACCACATGCCTGATGTGATTTTCCATACTTGACTGTCTCAAATGCTATTTCCTTGTGAAGCTGATTCCATCAATAAATTTGTTTTCGAGTAAAAATTAACTATTTTATGATTTTTTTAAAACCGTCCATCCTCTCTACCGCACCCTGTATATACCCCGTTTTGAAAAAGGTATCGTAACACCAATATCATGAAATCGGACAGATATTAACAATTATAGACTTATATCAGTAAATAAAGGGTGTCTCAGAAATATTTTCGTTTTTAGATCAGTCCTCTGGCGGAATACGCATGCTCCGGAGAAACGAGACAGTTGACAAACGTTTGGCAACATTGTTAAATTTTAGTTGCAATGGAGCGTTTTACAGGGCCGCAACGTGCTTTTTGTGTTCGCGAGTTCTATAAAACAAGGATTCTTATGTGCTTGTACGTCGTTTGTACAGAAATCATTATAACATAGCAAGAATGAGAGATGTCCCAAGCGCAAATTTAATTAAATATTGGGTAAGAAAGTTCGAGAGCACTGGAAACACGTGTATTAGTAAACCGCCTGGACGGCCAAGGTCAGCAAGATCGAACGAAAATATTGAACGTGTGCGCCAGTCCGTTAACGAGGATCCCCGGCAATCATTAAGACTGCGTGGAGCGTCTCTAACTTTGCATAAGTCAACTGTTCATCGCATTATTCGCAAGGATTTGCATTTTCACCCATACAAGATTGTTGTTACACAACAATTAAAACCACAAGATCCCGCTAATCGATTAGAGTTCTGTAGAACAATGAGAGAGCATTTTAGCGGTTACAACAACATATGGTTTTCTGATGAATCGAATTTTCACATTAACGGGCATGTTAATAAACAAAACTGCCGATATTGGGCCGAGCAGAACCCGCAAAATCTTCATGAGACGCCATTACACTCGCCTAAAGTTATCGTCTGCGCTGCTATGTCAGGGCAAGGAATCATTGGCCCGTATTTTTTTGAAGACAATCGTGGCCAAGCTCAAACTGTAACATCTGAGCGCTACTGCCACATGATTAGGACTTTTTTAACTCCAGCTATACAGAACCATGGTGGCTACAATAGAAACACGTTTTTCCAGCAAGATGGAGCGACTTCTCATGTCACGAATGAATCCTTGGATGCTCTTCATCAGTTATTCCCAGAGAGGGTCATCAGTCGCAGAGGAGACATTAACTGGCCACCGAGAAGTCCCGATTTGACACCAGCAGATTTTTTCTTATGGGGATACCTGAAGAGTAAGGTATACACCCCACCGCCACAAGATTTGAGAGAGTTGAAGCAAAAAATAACAGATGAAAGCAATGCTTCGGAGAGTGATCGAAAACTTCGGTTCGAGATTAAGAGAGTGTGAAAACATGAACGGTGCTCATTTATCCGATACTCTTTTCCATAAATAAAATTAATGTTTAGGCTTTCGTTTGGTAATAAATTTATCTTTGTAAAAATATTCTAAGTATTTTTATTTATGGCATAAAATAAGAAAATATTTATGAGACACCCTTTACTAATATCGCAAAAATATTTGAAAGAATAATATCTGCTGGAATGCTTCAGTTTTTCACTAAATATCAAATTTTAAGTGGAAACCAATCCAGATTTTCGGAAGGGAAGTCTGCATCAGACGCAATATTAGACGTTGTTAATCAAATACATCAAAATCTTGATAACAAAATTCCATGTCTTTGTATTTTTGTTGATCTAAGAAAAGCTTTCGGCACAGTAAACCATAAATTATTGTTAGGGACATTGGAGAGAGTTGGCTTTCGGAAAAAGATGTTCTCATTGCTAGAAAATAGCTTATCAAACAGACAGCAATCCGTTAAAGTATACAAATTTTTCAGTAACGAAATGTTTATCAAATGTGGCGTCCCACATGGAACCGTTTTTGATCCGCTGCTTTTTATTATATACGTAAATGATATATTTCAAATTGACTGTGTTGGCAAAATAGTAAGTTTCGCAGATGACACAGCAGTTTTTTATAAAGTTGATAATTGGTTAAATATGAAAAGTATAGTTGAACATGATTTTGTCATAATTATCCAGTGGCTTAATAACAGAAAATTGAGCATTAATTAGGTACTCTAAAACACATGTTTACCATTTTCCTCCTATTCCAGACATCTACCAAATTACACAAATATCTCATTTATCGTAAATAATCAGAAATTAGAAATTAACAGAGCATCAGATATAAAATATCTTGGAATATTCCTGAATCTACACTTGCGATGTATAAAATTAAATATATCAAAAACATTCTAAAAGAAAAATATCTAGTCAGTCGACTGAAACTCAGTCGACCCGCTAAGCCGAGCACTTCGATCTCGCCGACAGCGCCACTGAAGATGGCTACCGCAAATGTAACATTTTTTAATAATGTTGGTGAGATATTTAGATGCTTCAGGTATATCAATTGACCTATATATGTCATCCCAGGGCTCAGTACGAGGGACGTCTTTTGCATATAGAAACATAGATCGAACGTCAGTACTGAATCTTAACCTCACTCTTTAGTAAACTTAAATTCAAAGTTTCACAATAATACGTGCAGTGTTCTCACTACAGTGCATTTTTAAGTGTCACCAAGTCATTAGAAAAATGGAACTCAACCGAGAACATTTTCGCGCCATCATTTATTACAACTTTCAGAGACAATTATCGCAACAAGAATGCCCTGCTGAGTTACTGTCTGTTTTCGGCAACGAAGCGCCACATCAGTCGACAACTTCCCGTTGGTATGGAGAATTCAAACATGGACGGGTGAGTCTTAGCGACGATCCCAGGGTGGGTGTACCAAAAACAGCAGTCACCCAGGAAAACGTCGATGCTGTGCGCAAACTCATCATCGAAGATAGACATGTGACATATCGCGAGATTGAGGTATCCTTGAAGATCTCAAAGACCTCAATTCAAAAAATTTTACATTAAGAATTAGGAGAAAGAAATGAGTTTCTCGTTGGATACCCCACCTGTTGACTGAAGAGCAGAAAGCAGCCAGGGTTAATTGGCGTCAAAAAACGCATGACTGTTTCAATTCCCGAAACTCGAAAAATGTGTACAGCATTATTAGTGGTGATGAACCGTAGATTTACTATTATGAACCAGAAAATAAACGACAGTCGGCTGTTTGGGTGTTCCAAGGTGAAGAAATGCCAACAAGTGTATCGAAAAAGATGGTCGCGATATTTCTATCAAAAGCGGGTCATATTGCAACAATTCCTCTTAATGAGCAAAGAACTGTTACTGCGGATAGGTAACCAGCATTTGTTTGCCAAAAGTCATCACCGGAAGAAAACGTGGAATTATTGGACCATCCTCCATATAGTGCCGAAAATTAAAAACAGACTGCGTGGTCCGAAGTCAAAGGTTCCAGTCACCAGAAGAAGCAGTTGACGCAAAACAATAATGTCATTTAAAACTACCTACCGTGTTGTTTTATGCAAAACTTAAAAGACATCCCTCGTATCGAGATCTACCTTCAGTTTTTCGTAATTTATATATCCTTTGTACCTATTATAATTTTTGTCAAGTTCATTATTAACTTTCTCGATTAAGGGGTAGTGTTAGTATGGTACCATAATGATCGGTTATAGTTGATTTTACTACTAAGGCAATCAATTTCTTCTAATCTACGTAATTTTAAGAAAAATTGTGGTGTCAATGCATGTATTGGATTCTATTAGGACACTATTTGGAGCATTTACAAGCGAAATAAAATTTATTTCAGAAAGCATATTTAGGTACTCATGTACAGATAAGCTGTTGTCGTCTAAGATACCTATACTGAGGTGACCATTTAAGACACAATAATCTGTATTAGGAGTGCAATCATTCAAATAGTTTCTAAGATCAATTATAAACTGTTCTTAGTAACAGGAAGGTGGACTGTACGTTGATATTATTGTGATAACAATTCCAAGTATATTTACCTTTGTCATTACCCACGTAAATTTACTGAAATATACTACTTCTGATTTAGTCTGCAAACTTTCCTTTATAATGAATACGACTACATCATTCTGGTTGAACGCTACGTTGTTATAAAATAAGTCGTAAGCATCTAGCTTAAAAAAAATGTATATCGTTAAAAATCCAAGTCTCAGTCAAAATAATATCAAATTTTACCTTAAAAGAACTCAAGCATACGTTTAGCTCATCAAAACTCTTATTTAGACTCCTTATACTGTGGTAAAAGATACTGAAATTATTTCCACCTGAAGCAATATATTCCAGAGCACTGTCCGGATCATCGTTTGAAAATGTGTATAGTTTATATCTCTAATATAATAATAATTCATTATATAAATAAAAAGTTTCTTTTTAATAAAGGTAAAAATAAAATTTTCAAATCATTATTTTGAAAAATGTTGGTCTTGAAAATATTTGTAAGTGGGGAAATGTTTGTCTGTAGCCGAGTGGTTTACATCACGAGTTTCCTTATACTTACTGTTACAATTTATACAATTGATACATTTAGAAAAAATACAATTTACAAGTCACAGTGTCATGTCCATCTCCACATTTTGCGCAGATTGAAACGCTTCTTAATTTTTTTGCTGATGTTCGAATTTCAGACATTTTCTTCATTGCGTCATTTCATTATCATCGTAGACAGGCAAGTTCTGCCACTCCAGAATAACTTTTGCATTCTTCTTTTCAAATACGTCTTTGTAGATTTCGCGGGATGCTTCCGCAAAAATTGTGTAACTATTGCGGTCTGTCATATGTTTTATATACATATGTAATTCCAATATCGTTTTTGGCGGTGAAGTGATTTTGTTGTACCATTTCATGTTTAACTTTTTTTCAGTAGACTTTTCATCGCTTCTATAACCTGTTATTTTGATTCTAGGCTTCACTAGTTTCGTGCCAGAAATGATGTATTTTCCTTTATTTTTTTTTCAATTCGTGTCTTATTTTTTCGTAATAGTCTTCGATCACTTTAATTTCAACTCCTCCATTTCTAGAATTCTCAACCTTTTATTGTGTCGTTACAGTCTTATGATGATTCAGGTGTAACGGTAGTGCTTTTAGTTCGCGTGTTGTGATTCGGATTGGGGATATTTTGCTTCAGGATTTGTGAGTAAGTTTTACTTTCATACTTTCTACTATTTCAGGTTGGGTTGCTAGTTTTTGTAATGTTGATATCATCGAGTCTTTTTCTGCAATTTTTGAGATGACTAATTCATATTGGTCTATAAGCCTTTTATTTTCATTTATTAATTGGTGTATTAGTTTTTCTTTTTCTTTTAACCGCTGTTGCAGAGAAGCATTTTCCTTTTTTATAGCTTCTACACTATTACTACCAATTTAAATCGGTGTTATTGGGCTACGGGGAGCTATAATGTCTTCATTTATATCATATTTCTTCTTTCTAGTCATCCTTCATTCAAGATCGCCCTTTATATTACTTTCAAGCAAACTTTAAAATTTGACGTATGTGGAACTGGGATAATTTTGGCTATTATGGCGGCAAATAATATATTATGATATTCGAACTGTTGAAATAAGGCCGAATTTGAAGACCTGTGATGCTTTTTTAGGTGACTTATCAGTATGGACTATCTTAGGCTACTATAATAAATGAATTTTTAAGTCGGTAGTATACATAGGAAGCCCATGAACTCATAAAAAATTAATAAAACCCCTACGAACTTTTCTCAAGTGATCATGTTTAAGTCGGTAGTATACATAGGACGCCCATGAAGAACGTAAATTAAAAACGTAAAAATGAGGATGATTTGCTTTTGCAATGAAACTCTGACCCCCGTCTATTTCGCAAGCCACCCGTAAGTCCGTATATTAATTTTCTAGGTCCATGGACAATTTTGTCTTACGAATTATGGCGATTTTCATGGGAACCGACGGATAGTCATAATGGTTAGTTGTCTATCTAAGCATTACGCGGGTGATTATGGCTCGCGTCGTGGAATTTACATGCCAATGGACATAAACACATAATTATTACGCTCGAGATACATCTCAAAATTCATCTGCAACCGGGTAAGTGTACCTAAGTGGACGCACAAAAATAAACAAATTGCCCATGTTATATATCACCGAGCTGGTAGTTGAAGTCGTTGCCTACAAACAACTATGTATGGACAGCTCTGTTGAACGATGATTATAGATCAATTTTTGACAGCGGGTGCTAAAACTATACTTTACTCTCCTAGGGCATAAAGAAGTACGTGGGCTAAAAAGTAAGACACAACGCTCGAAAAACCTATTTATAATGTAGACTTTACTAGCCGGTCCTGAATCCTGAAAGATTTGAAAAAAATACTTCCCGGCCCAATAGCGCTTAGTAATTATCAACAGAAAAACATTGATAATTTTTTTCTCCAATCTGCTTTAAATTTGGAAATCGTTAAATCGAAGTCTATATTTAGGCTGATATTTTGGGCGGGATATATAGCGTCAACCCACCTATCCAAAACGATTCAAATAAAAAAAAATAAAACATTATTTTCACATATATGGTCTTGGTAGCTTCTGTACAAGAAAAAAATTGCAAACGCACAGTTCTTAAGATCATATACAGGGTGTTTTCAAAGTTGAGTCATTTATTTTAACAGCTTATAGAGCTCGTCAAAAGAAGTTGATATACCAAAAATCACCTATATAATAGTTGCATAATAAAAGAGTTAGTTTGCATTATTAAAAATTATTTATTAAAAAAAGTCGTTATCAAGTTAAATGGATACAGTTTTTACAAAACCTGTTCAAAATTGTCCCCATTTATTCGATTGGCAAATACACGACTCTTCACAAGCTTCAAGTATAAAATCCTGGTGTCCACGAATTGAATCACAAGCATTTTCATTGCGCTGTTGAAGTTCTTCCAGAGTGCTTAGGTACTGCTCCATCCTGATACACCAACCTTTCAAATAGCACCACAGGAAAAATAGCAAGGCGTTAAGTCCATCTATTCGGAATCTCATTATTTATTCCTGAATTCTTAAAAAAATCCTTACTTACAAAGTCTATGTTTACTATTCTCTATAGAGGAAAGTTTATACACACGATCTCGCTAAGAAAACGAATGTCGAATAAATATGTACGATGCAAATTCTCTGTCGAAATATATCCATTTTGGTCAGACGGGACTCTGGACACTTCCTAGCCGGACGCCTCAAATGTCAAAATTCGTTAAGTCGTATAACGTAACTTAACAACAATATATCGATTTTTAATGACATAGTGTAGGTTTTTCCGGAAAAATGTCACCTTGGAACTAGCTCAAGTCACTTCATGTTCACTTGTACTAGCTGTGCGTGTTGCCTAAGCGTCACGACACTTGAGCTGTATGGTTTGTCTCTGTTGCGATGTAACATCTGCTTTAGAGATGGCACTAGAGGACGATAAAGGGTGATCCACCTGTTGGTTAATTTTTGAACTAGGGCTTATGCCAAGGTTGGCAACACTTACATTAGTTCTGTTTTGCAGGAACTTAGTAAAGAATCTTCGGTGAACTAATATGGATCTACATATGCTTGAACAACGTTGGGAAGCGCTCAAAATTGGACGTTTGGAGGAGGACCTCCATTTTTACTGAAAAATCATTTTTTCGGATGAGGCCCATATTCATCTTGGTGGCTACGTCAATAAGCAAAATTGCCGTATGAAAGCCAAATGAAATTACCTAAAAGCCAATGCATCCGCCACGTGTGACTGTTTGGTGTGGTTTGTGGTTTGGTGGCATTATTGGCCCTTTTTTCAAAGATGAAGGACGCGCCGTCATTGACTATTTCCTTCCGGGAGACTTGTATGGAGTGTGGTTCCACAAGCCGCGAAACAATCGTTCTTCTCCAAGAACAGTTCAAAAATCGCGTAATCAGCCGTTTGGGTGATGTGACTTGGCCACCGCAAAGCTGGGATTTAACTCCGTTGAATTATTCTTTGTGGGCAAGCGTTAAATATAAATGCTATGCGGATGCCCCAGCGACGATTGAGCACTTGAAGACCAACATTCATGCAGCCATTGGTGAGATAATGCCGCAGACTTTGGCAAATGTACGGAAAAATTGGGTCGAGAGAATCGGTTACGTCAAGCTTAGCGCTGGCGCGTATATGAATGAGATTGTGTTTCATCATTAACCGGAAGGATAGTACTCCCAAATAAGAAACCCGTTTGGAAAAAGAACTCTGCGTTTTCATTTTAACCATCGATTTAAAAATTAACCAACAGATGGATCACCCTTTATTTATAATCTGCCAAGGCCTACTCCGATGAGTACATCCACTAGACAGACGTATCAGCAACCAAATTTTCAAGGTAGAAATTTTAACAGACCTGGTGTAAACGCAGAACAGACTATGTTTAACTTGTGTGTACAAGACCAACCTGTTGTAGAATTTCCAAATGATGACAATTATGAATGCGCTTATTCTCAGAATAATTCTGACGATTTTTTAGGGCAAGAAGCCTCGGTACAGAGACAACCACGAGTTTCAACGGACCACCAAAGTCAATTGAAATTATGAGTTTAGCCGACAAATGTAGCAAACTACCATACATTGTATTTCCCGAGTATAATCTCAAAGTATTGATTGATACTGGAAGTACAAAATCTTTCATACACCCTGAAATTGCAAAACAATTATTTTCAAGACATATTCAAAAAGACCCATATCAAATCATTTCAGCACATGGTTCATCTATCGAACAATATAGTATGACAATACCTTGTCCAAAGATTTTTAAGAATACAAATATTCTCATGAAATTTCATTTATTCAAGTTTCACGAACATTTCCAATGCCTTTTAGGACTCGATAACCTGAAAGAGATATTGAATGCCAACATTGATTTGAGCAATGATCTTTTAGTCACACCCACAACAAGGATACCCATGCAATATCACGAGATTACAAAAAATTCTTCTAATGTTATCACTGTTCCACCCAGAACAGAACAGATAATTAAAGTTAACATAAAAAATTTAAAAAATGGTAATGCTATTATTCCATACAGAAAATTATCATGTTTAGAAATCGACCAATAGATGTAGAAAATTTTGAAAATTACGAATTTTCAGAAAATTCTGATCCACCGAATATTAATTCTTTGAACTTTCAAAATATAAATTTGATATTTCCAAAATTAGGACAGAGCATATGAACTCTGAAGAACAAGACGCAATCACCAAGTTAGTAAGAGAGTATTCAGACATATTTCACATAGATGGTAATTACTTAACTTTTACGAGCAAAATTAAGCATCATATACGTACAAGCGATGAAATACCTATTTACACTAAATCATACAGATATCCTGAAATCCACCGAAAAGAGGTACAAAGACAAATACAATCAATGCTTGATCAAAAAATTATTTATTAGAGAGAGCCATTCAGCGTGGTGCTCACCTATACGGATTGTTCCAAAAAAATTAGACGCATCGGGAAAGCAAAAATGGAGAATAGTCATCGACTATAGAAAATTGAATGAAAAAACATTGGGAGATCGTTATCCTCTTCCAAACATAACAGATTTGTTAGATAAATTAGGGCGATGCCAATATTTTTCAACATTAGACTTAGCTTCAGGTCTTCACCAAATAGAAATGGCAGAAGAGGATATTCAAAAAACTGCATTCAATACAGAAAATGGACACTACGAGTTTACAAGAATGCCATTTGGTCTAAAAAACGCGCCAGCGACTTTCCAGCGCGTAATGGATAACATACTGAGAGGTATTCAAAATGAAAAATGCTTAGTATATTTAGTATTTAGATGACATTATAATATTCAGTTCTAGTTTACAGGAACACATTTATCGACTTAGAGAAGTTTTTGAAAGGTTACGTCAGTCAAATTTTAAAAATACAGTTAGACAAATCGGAATTTCTTAGAAAAGAAGTATCGTATTTAGGACATGTTGTAACGGCGGATGGTGTGAAACCAAACCCCGATAAGGCAATCACAGAATTTAAAATACCAAAAACTAAGAAGCAAATTAAAGGCTTTCTTGGACTTTTAGGTTATTACCGTAAGTTTATAAAAGATTTTGCGAAAATCACTAAGCCATTGACAATCAGATTGAAAAAAGATGCAATTATTAATCCCAATGTCGCAGATTATATTAAATGTTTCGAATTATGCAAGACTCTATTGACAAACGATCCGATACTCCAATATCCGGATTTTTCCAAACCATTCTTGATAACTACGGATGCAAGTAATTATGCAGTCGGCGCAATATTATCCCAAGGTAAATTAGGCTCAGATTTACCAATAGCGTACGCCTCACGAACATTAAGTGCTTCAGAAACAAAGTATAGCACGACAGCAAAAGAACTTCTAAGTATCGTATATGCAGTAAAATATTTCAGACCTTATATTTTCGGACGTAAGTTTACTATTGTAACAGATCACAAAAGCCTCCAATGGTTATTTTCAGTTAGAGATGCTAGTTCAAAATTACTAAGATGGCGCTTAAGATTAGAAGAACATGATTTTGACATTGTTTACAGGAAAGGCAAATCAAACACAAATGCGGACTTTTTATCTAGAATAGAAGTAAATGTTAATGAAACAGGAGCACCGACTCCACTGGCACAATACATGAAAGAATTTAATAGAAGTCTTGAAAATCAAGCGGGTCCATCGAATATTTCCAATATTCCCAATCAGACCGATAACTATTCGATCGCACCTCAACCCAATGATTTGGATAAAATTGATGAAAATGAAAATGATTCATCAGGACACACCGTTCATTCTAATATAGAGAATCCCACGATAAATATTCCAATTAGTGATACAGCAGTAAATTGTGCAATCAAATTATTATTTCCGAAGTAAACCTCGAACCAGCTGATCCAGTAATTAGTAGAATACATGTGAATAAACAACGAATATCCGTTCAATTATCAAAGAACAATTTTGAAGCTGATACAATTAAATTTGTAAAAGAATTTATTGCACCAAAGGTAAAATATTGTTTATACTCGTATTTTGAAGTCTATGAAAAGTTTAGCGTAGTTCTTCAAACATATTTCAAAAATTCCCAAATAAATCTAGTAAAATGCACAAAGAAATTGATGGACGTTACAGATCAAAATGAGATTAAGGATATAATTAAGAATTATCACGAAGGTAAAACCAATCATCGAGGAATCGATGAAACTGATAAAAGAATAAAACAAATATATTATTGGCCGAATTTAAGAAACTCGATACAGACTTATATTAATGAGTGTGAAATCTGTCAGTTAACAAAATACGACAGACATCCGTTAAAACTTGAATATAGTATTACGCCAACCATTCCAAATTTTATACGTAGACACTATTTCTTTAGAAAACGCAAATTTTTTGGCTATGACCGATTCATTACGGTCAGGCTTACATGTTGAACTCTGCCAATGGAGTAGAGGTAACAAATAATTTTATAAGATATTTTACACATCACTGTATACCAGATCAAATGATTTTCGACAATGGCACAGAATTAAAAAATTCAGTATTCAAAGAACTTTTAGAATTGCGTAAAGTCAAAATACATTTTATTAGTTCACAGCACCCAGAATCTAACGGAACCGTAGAACGTTTCCACTTAACGCTCATAGAACATTTAAGATTATTAAATAATCAGGTAGAATACAAGAACGAACCTATAGAAACTAAGGTAAATTACGCTATATTAGCTTATAATAACACAATACATTCTGTAACCAATCTTAAACCCTATGAAGTGATTACTGGTCATTTCAATACAGAATCACCTTTTAATATAAACATAGATAAGCAATTATTAAATAATTATTTACAGAATCATAAGGGAATAATGAAATTAGTATATAGGAATTTAAATGAAAAGATATTACAGAATAAAGAAAAAGTTATAAATAAAGCAAATGAGAAACGTGAAGTTTTGCCTGATATTCCTAACAAGGTATATGTTAAGAATAAACAGAAGCAACAGAAAACTAAAAATAAGTATAAGCAAGAAAAATTAGTTAGTATAGATAAGAAATTAAAAAGAGCGGAGATAGATCCCACACATGCCAATACTTCCAAAAATATCCATTTATCCAATATTAAAAGGCCCAGGAAGAAAACTTATCAATTTAAATTTACTAATATTTCAGATTCCTCATCTATTTCGGATGCGGAGCAGAAATAAGAAACATAACGAACAATTTAGGAATTTTGCCAGTAAATTTAGGCACAGCTAGGCTACAAAAGACAAAACATACTTTTGTACACTATTATGATCTATCACCTTTATATAAGGAATATGAAGACTTGAATATTCAATACAGTAATCTTAACTAGAGTTACAGAAACCATTCTAAGATTAATAACGAGCTAGAAAATTATAGTAAGGTAGTATCTTATATAAGGAGCTTGATTCAAGAGAAAATCGAATACATTAAATCTCATTCTCAAAAGACTCGCATAAGAGAGGACTTTTTAATGGCATAGGCTATGTAGTAAAAACAATAACAGGAAATTTAGACTCCGACGATGGAGAACGTATTGATAAAATTTTATCTCATTTACAAGAAAATCAGCACCATATTCAAAATCAGCTGAGAATGCAATATTCAGTAAACAATGAACTTGTCGCAAAATTTAACGGGACTATTCAAGATATACAGCACAATGAGATGACATTAAGGAATAACATTTTACAATTGAAACATATTTTATTGAACCAGACAACAAACCAGGATATTCTTTCAGCGAAGGACATTATCAATCAATTAATTATCCTCTATAATGCCATATTGAATATTTTACAAGATATCGAAAATTCAATAACTTTTTGCAAATTGAAAACCATGCATCCCAGTATAATAAGGACTAGAGAATTATTTCAAGAACTCCGTAAGATATCCACATTTTATAAAAATGAATTACCATTTGAAGTAAAGTATGAAAATATGCTAGATTATGAATCTATTATTTCTATCAGTTGTAAAATCGATGAGAATCAAATAAGTTATTTTCTATCTATTCCGATAGATTATCCTGAACATTTTGATCTTTATTATATGTCACCTATACCGACTCTGATGCACAAATCAGAATTCGTCACTATTATCCCAAATTATAAGTATTTGCTAAAATCTGATCGAAATCAGATCAAACCCCTGCACGAGATTTGTACCCAAGGTAGAATCTATCAATGCCCTAATCGTATATTAGCCAATCACAAAGCCCAATGCGAGAAGTCAATAATTACAGAAGATCATACAGAGCCATGTAGATACACGAAGCTTCAGATTGAAGAAAATCACATTGAATTTATTCCCGAAATTAACCAGTATTTAGCTGTATTTCTCACCGAAGAAAAATTGAAAATTAAATGCAAGGAGCAAATCGATACAAAGTCATTACTTGGCATTTTCTTAGTCAAAGCCAGTGAATGCCAAATATTATTCCAAGACGATGAAATTATCTTTCAAGACAAAACCTATGGAAAGCCCCTCGTAGCTGACAAAATGGATTTCCATTTTATGAAACAAAATATCCCAGAGTCACAAATTACTCTGAAAACGTTTTTTTTTTTTTTTTTTTTTTTTTTATTTAATAAACCGCATCGACCTATTGGCCATTAGCGGTATCGGATACAGTACGTTATATTTTATGTAGTACATTACAAAGCTGTAAGAAGTGTATCAGGTTGCGTATGTTACAATTGGGTGCTAAAATGTCACTCAAAGCCATCGATGTAAGGTTGCATTCCACTCTATGGTGTTCTAGTAATGGGCACTGCACTAATAAGTGTTTCACGGTTAGGTTAGTTTCACATATTTCACACATAGGTTCTGGCTCCTGGGTGATGAGGTGTTCATGAGTGATCCGGGTGTGACCCAAGCGGAGTCGGGTGATTAGGGTTTGGTATCTTCTGCTAGTAGAATTTGGAGTCCAAGGTCCGAATTTAGGTTTTAATTCGAGAAGCTTCGATGGAATATTCTGCCAGTTATTATTCCAAGTTTCAATCACTCGGTTTCTGAGGAGAGCTTTGATGTCTGAAGCTGGGATGTTCACAGAAGATATTCTTGCGAGATTTGCCGCCAATTTAGCCTGAAGGTCTGCTTTTTCGTTGCCCCTGATACCGACGTGAGAGGGAGCCCATACGAGAACAACATTGTGGTTTTCTGATTGTATCGCGTGAAGGATCTGTTTAATTTGGAGAACTATGTGATTATTTGTGTAGATCTTCTGGATGAGCTGGAGAGAGCTCAAAGAATCTGTTATGATGAGGCTCCGTTGGATCGCTTGATTGTGTATGTGTTTCATAGCTTCCAATATTCCATATAATTCTCCTGTTAGAATTGTAGCTTCATCTGGCAATCGCATTGTAAGGGTGTTGGAGGATGTCACAACAGCTGTTCCTATTCTCTTGTTAAGTCTTGATGCGTCTGTGTATATTTTTTCATAGTTCTGATATTTGTTCATTATTTGCTGGAAGTGTTGTATTATTATTGTCGCTGGTGTGTCTATCTTATTCATTTTTGTGAGATCTTGGTTGATGGTTGGTTTATGTATGGTCCAGGGTGCGGTGTATGTACTACATTTATTGGTGTCCATGGGTATCTGGGAGATGTCGATCTTCCTCAAGTAACTATAGATTCTTCGGTAGAATGGCTTTTTGTTAGTTGTATCAGGTTGATCCATCTGCAACTCCCTATTAATCTGTTCTATGTTCTTGTGGCCAGGGATATTTGGGTTTGATGCGAGCTTAGTAGCATATGCTAGGCTCAGAAGCTCCCTTCTGTCATTCAGCGATAGTTCACCGGCTTCACAATATAAGCTTTGGATTGGTGTTGTTCTAAATGCTCCGAGTATTAAGCGCAGTGCTCTATGGTGTATACTGTCTAATGGCTTGACAGTGGAACTACTGGCTGAGTCGTAAATTATGCTTCCATAGTCAATTTTAGCTCTTATCAGTGATCGGTAGATGCTGAGAAGGGTTTTACCCTCTGCTCCCCAGTGTCTGTTGGCTATATATTTTAGTACGGTCATCCTTTTTTCACATGATTTAACTAGATATTCTATGTGCTTTTTCCATATCAATCGGTGATCGAATATAAGTCCAAGAAATTTGATTTCTTGTGTTCGTTCCAAGGATACATTATTTAGTTTTAACGGTTCTCTGGAATGGGTTGTCTGTCTTCTCGAGAATATAATATATTTGGTCTTGTCAGGCGAAAATGATAATCCGGTACGTTTGGTCCATTGTTCTAACTTGTGTATTGTTTTTTGTATAAGTTCAGTGTTGGTTGTAAGGTTTTTGCCTCTCACATATATTATCATATCGTCTGCATAAAGGCGTATTTGAACTGGCTTTTCTACATAGTTTATGATATCGTTGACAGCAATCAGGAATAATGTCGGGCTGATGATTGATCCTTGGGGATACCATTTTCCAAGATTCTAGTTTTTGATAAAACTCCATTTGAGCGGACTTGGAAGCTTCTGTAGCTCAAAAAATTAGTGATAAAAGCAATAATATTTCCATTAAATCCCCATGCTTGTAGTTTTGAGATGATGTCATACTTCCAAGTAGTGTCAAATGCTTTTGTCATATCAAAGTAAACTGCTAGGCAATGCTGCTTGTTATCAAAAGCTTCATGAATGTATGTTTCCAAGTCAATTGCGTTGTCTATTGTGGATCTGTTTTGTCTAAACCCAGATTGTTCATTTTTTAGACGATTGGTATTTTCTAGGCTCCATAGCAGCCTCTTATTGACGATTTTCTCTAGAAGTTTACACATAGCACATGTTAGAGTTATTGGCCTGTAAGATTCTGGTGCAAGAGGTGATTTGGTGGGTTTCAGTATAGGTATCGTAATTGCTTGGTGCCATATGTCAGGAAATACATGTTCTGTCCAGATTTTGTTGAAGATTGTCAGTAAATATTGCTTAGCTACTTGGGGTAGGTTTTTTAGAAATATTATAGGTATATCGTCCGGGCCTGCCGAAGTTTCCTTTAAGACGTTGAGTGCTTCTTCCATTTCGAGTTCTGAAATTGGTGTATTCACAGGGTTTTGGTTGTTTTGTATTGTTATTGGTACTGCTTCTACTTCTGCCTTGTATTTGAGGAAATCATCGCTGTAATTTTGATTGCTGGAGTTTTTCTGGTAAGTTTGACTAAGTACTTCAACTATTGCATCATTTTTTGTATGTGTTGTATTTCCATCTTTCAAGCATTTTATTGATGAATAGGACTTGGCCCCAACTATGCTTTTGATCTTCTTCCAGACTGTTGATAGTGGTGTCGAACTATTGATACTGCTAACAAACTTTTTCCAGGAATCTTTCTTATTTTTCTTTGTAATTAGCTTTGCATGTGCCCGTTTTCGTTTCAAATCTACCAAGTTTGCAGTAGTTCTGTGTCGTTTGAAAGTATTTACAGCTTTCTTGGTTGCTCTTATTGCTGTGGAGCACTCTTCGTTCCACCATGGGACGGGATTTTTGTTCATCATTGTCTTGGTTTTTCCTACCCAATTTTGAGCTGCATCCAAGATGATGCTGTTGAAGTTGGATATGGTTTGGTTGATGTCATTGTGTATTTGAACGTCTTGAATGTTTTGTTCTATGTGATCCGAAAACTGTAACCAATTTGCTTTATTCAAATTCCATTTTTCAAGTGGTGTGGTATTATTTTGGTTCTCTGAGTTGGATATTATAATAGGGAAGTGATCACTCCCAAATAGATCATCCAGAACTTGCCACTGTAGTGAAGTTATCAGGTTTGTTGTGCATAAGCTAAGGTCTATTGAAGACATTGTTCCGGTTCCCAGATCCAGTCTTGTTTCTGTACCATCATTCAGTATGCTAAGATCGGTTGTATCTAGTATGTTTTTCACTATTAAACCACGCGCGTTGTGTTTTTTGGAACCCCAAATATGATGATGAGCGTTGAAGTCTCCCATGATGATTCGAGGAGATGGTATTTGTTGTAGTAGCATCTCTAGCTCGTTAGTATCTAAGTGATAGTTGGGCGGTATATATATGCTACAGATGCTGAGGTTCTGGGGAGCTTCTATTGTAATAGCAACTGCCTCAAGTTGCGTTATTAAGTTTATGGGGCTAGCCACTATATTATTCTTAACATATATGGCAGTACCACCACTAGCTATGCGGTTTGATGTGTAACTGCGGTTCTTGAAGAATCCCATGTAATGTTTTGGTGTATGAATGTTAGTATCAACAAAGTGGGTTTCTTGTAAGCAGATTATGTCTGGATTTTGATCTGATATAAGTTTCTGTAACATATTCAAGTGGCTGTAATACCCATTCAGATTCCACTGCAACAGCGATGTGATTCCTATATTCATTATAATTTTTCGAGTATATATTAGAACGTTGATGAATCCAACGAAGAGGTGTCACTAAGGCATTCGTTAGTATTGATGTCTATGTAACGTTCCAGTTTTTTACGGAGTCTTGTACATCTGTTTTTGACTGTTCTATCAGTAATGTGAGGATATACTAATAGTATCATTTCTACAAGGCCTTTAAAATCAGTTGTATAGTCCTGGACGATATTTGTAATATCTTGGGTTCCATGAGTATTTTCAAGGAGACTTTTAAATTGATCACTATTCAAAGGAAGAGGGGGCATGTGATTGTCAATGAATGTTTTAACACTTGTTATTGCGTCTTGTGAGATGTAGGATGGCTGTATATCTGTTTTATGTTTCTTTACTTTCATGCTTGCGGGAGCTGCGAATATAGGAGGATTTGTGGGGTCTGTATCATGTGCGGGTGTGGTTGGTGAAATAGTTTCTGAAAAATATCGTTTCGAAGATGAGCTGCTTTGCGTAGTCATCTCTTCGCTGTATGCTGCGTTCTGCTCCTCCGGTTGGTTTTGCCGTGTATTAAATTGGAAGTTTGATGCTGGCTCTTGGCATAGCGTTACATGCGTTAGAGTTGTGTCAGTTGACACTTGACTTTTAGACGGTTCAGCTTCAGGTTTTTGTAAATTAAGTAAGTGTTGAGGTGTTGTTTCTCGGACTTGAGCTGTGCTTATGGATTGTGGATTGTTTCTATGGGTGGTACTTGTTGATTCCTGTTGGTTAGGCGATTGGATTTCTGGCGTTGTTGTGTGTTGTTGATGAGATGATGATGGACATTGGGAAGCTACATGACCTTGTTTGCTACATTTGAAGCACTTTTGGCTATCTAGTGATAGAAAGATGCGGTAACTTAGGTTTTCGTGAACTATCTCAACGGATTCTGGAATGTTTAGGGATTGCTGATTGGGCTCAATGTATACTTGTCTTCTGAAACTCAGGATATGGCTATACTCTGGGAGTGGAGCGCCTATTCTTAGAAAGGAGACGGGCGACACTAGTTTTAGTCCTAGTTGTAATAGTTTTTCGTTTAAAACTGAGTGAGGAACTGTAGGGCTTACGTTTGACATTACTAAGCGGTCGGAGGGTGATATTAGTCGTCGTGCTTTTATGGTCTCACCGTTTACTTCTATTTCTCCATGATTCTCAAGAAATGTGTCTACTAGATGTTTATTTGCTAAATAAATACATATCCTGTTGTTAGAAATTCTGGAGCAGAACAATATATTTTTCGGATTGACTATCGGGCCGATTTTCAGCAGATAGTCCTGCAGTTTCACTCCATTTGCGGAATTGAGTATGATTGCTTGATCCTTGCTCGGGTATCTAATTGTATTCTGTGATAATACGTTTGAGTAGGATTGAGCTGTTGTGACATTGTAAGATGAAGCTTGGTTATTAGATGGCATCATGATTTTGTGAGATTTTTCCCAGGCGGATGCCGTATCATTTCTAGATACGGATCTGTCTATCCGAAAATGTTTGTTTAGGAATTTTTCGTGCTAGCACACTAAGGTAGCTATGCGATGGAAATACTTCGAATTCTGTTCCTATTTATTATGTAATCGAGATGCAATTACTCACAATGTTTCGGTATGGGCTTGAATTGTTGCACTGATGATCTTGCAGAAATTTTTGGTTGTTTTTCACTACTTAAATTGATCGAAAATGTAGAGTTACGCTCGATATCAACCAAGGCAATTTTGGTCAGGGTCGAACTCCTCTGAAAACGTTAAATCTACCAGAATTACAAGTTAATCGAATGTTACCAATTTTAGAAGAAAATTCCATAGAAAATTTTGGAAAACCCAGTATTTGGACCATATTACTATATTTCGTATTTTCAAGCATCTGCTGCATAATTTTATATAGAAGATGGAGAAACAAGAAAGCATCCAAGTTAGAAATCGACATTGAATTAGCCGAGATGAAAGAAGAAGGTCCAAGTCCCACAAAACGCACTAGAAGAGAAGATCCCAGTTCAAGATATAAGAAGGAAGAAATTCACCTTCCAGGGGAAGCCTCATTCTAGGGGTGGAGGAGTTATGTACCAGTCTATAGAGAAGAAGATGCTGAACAAGGACTTTTGCCTCCACGTTCCTTTCTTATCAGTTTCAGTATTGTATTTCATTTGTTCTTTACTTTGGTTTGTATAATGCACTTTGCAGTCAGTCTCGATTCAGAACTCATTCAATTAACATCATTGTATTTGATTTTTCTCAAAAATAAATCTTTTTTAAAAACGTTTTCGTTGAAGAAAGATATTGAGTTATATGAAACAAGTCTCGGTCCATAGCACCTACCGTTTCACAATGTCCATTTCCTCACGGTACACCCTGTATGGGAATTTTTCATTTTGTACTTTCAGCAAAACTTCCTGCTAATACAAGCTCGTTATTAATTATTAGCCCAAAATAATCCTATGTGTTACGAAAGCCTTTTTCTGAATTCAGTAGGCCGCCCTTTGATAGGCAGGGCAATCTTGCGCAGGTCGTTGACCCTTTTCGGGAAGCCCTACTTTTTGGCGTGAACACAAAGCTGCTTCGCTCGTCTTTTATCCCCTCACCCTCGTTATGCATATCCCTGTCATTGTAACTCTTCACCAAATCTCCAGTATCATCCGGGCAAAAGCTCGACCTCTCTTTTGTACGAGTAGGAAAAAAACATGAAAAAACTAGGTCTGATTGACAGTGTCTGTAAATAATTTCCTCTGATGGTAGCTACACGTCGGGTTTCGCGACCCTTTTGCCCAGTGGTGGGGTAGGGAAAAGAGAATATATAGGGAAATATCTCTTGCACACGCAAGCTTCTCTCCTATGAAAACCTCCCCCATAAGGTCTCCCAGAAAGGCAAATGCAACTTTAGGCCAATAAATACTTTACCATCTTTTAAAATTCTTGAACCTGCAGGGTAAACTCGAGGAAAATTTCAATACAAACAACCTTAAAGTACCTGAAACTTTGTATTGTTTATGCTGATAATCCTTCATATTTGTCTAGCCACCAAATGAAACTACTTATGTTTGAAATACTGTTTACTGATGACGATTCGGCCATAACGGCCGCCTTTTTCAAATACAATTTGACAAACTAGATTCCGCAAATATAATTGCTGCAAAACATTATACTCTTGGAAAAGATACATTGACGAAAATAAATTTTATTTTACATGACAATTGTTTTCATTTCTAAGCAGTGGAGTAGCGTGTACTAATTTAAACGTAGTAGCATCAACGAGGCCCTTTTCTGGGTACTGCGCTGTTCTTAAGACCTTCCCAACAGATCTATCCTACCATGTTACCAAGCTAATGTTTATGGGAGTTAACGGTTGACTTAAACCAAACTATGCTGAAATTGCTAGTTGTAAAGTGATTAACTATAAGAAACGCGTCTTGGTGTAGTGTGAAGAGCTCGCGATTCTATGACGAGCCGATTGTAGTCTTGCATTGCATTTGAAGTTGCACAGATATACTGAATAGTTTCTGAAGATTAATGGCTCTAAAATGTAATGTGTAGGTACTAATAAAAATTTCATTTCATATAAATGGTGGTACCCCGAATGTCTGAAACGAAGATATTTTTCAAATGTCGTTAAAAGACAACACTTTACTTTTTCGATCGGTCATAGAAAAGCAAGTTTTTCAGATACTGACAATCTGTTGTCAGATTTCAACCCCTCGTGGGCATTGGTGCTAATCACACTCCTCCAATCTGCACCACTGGTACTTTTCGCTCTACTTCTAATATCGATTCATGGAGTTCTAGGAAAAGGCATGCGGGAGTTGGCCATGCGACGCGACGTTGTCACATGCAACCCTCTCTTATACTCGTACATAATACTTTTACGTCTTCTATTTGAGGTTATTCACGTGGAAATCATCGTGGGGAATATGACTGGGGTAACGAGTTCATTTCTTTATTATTCTGAAATTAACCTAAACGAAAAATTGCAATCACTAAAAATCTCGAAATCGAGATATAATGCTTTTTGGGTGTTGTATATGTATATCTCGAACACATAAGCTACGCATTCCGTTGGTCTGTCAGCCTTTTCTGTTGGTCTGTCGTCTGTGCGAAAATTCTTAACTTCCATAGATTGTGGATAGTACAGCTCATATTTTGACGAAATTCCTGCATAAGGTTACTACGATGTCAAGGATGGACAAGATTTTAAACATTGATTCAGTTAAGATCTAATATTTTTAAAACGTCTAAAAATGTTCCTTGATGTTCTTGTAGGTTTTGAGAAATTCTGGGTGAAGGCGTGAAAAATTTCAGGGGGGTAAGACTTCCCAAAAAGATTTAAACTTTGTTTTTCGATCACTTACAATTTTTTGATCATTTTAGACCGTAGTCAAAAATATTTTTGAGGTGGTCAACATTTTGAATTAGGATAATATTCATGCTCACCAATGAAGCAAAGAGTTTTCCTATGTTAAAATACAAGTAAATAGATTTGCATTGAGGTCTTAGAAGAATACTTTATTATATTTTATTAATTTTTGTAGAAAATAAAAACGTTTCGCCTTGGTAGTAGGTATTTTGTTGGTTGTATTCGTTTAAGGGAAAAAATAATAACAGTTTTAGCTTAATACAACATTCAAAATCATACTTACCTAAAAACACTAAATCGTAGTCAGGTAGGAAAATTTTACTTATATATTAATGCATACAGTTTTTAACATGTCTTAAACAATCTGCCAGAGTTCTCTTCTCCGTGATGAACGAATCACCTAACCACTAAAATATTTTATGTCACTAGCGCTTTGTAAACTTCAGCGATTCTTAAAAGAAGATGTATAGAGTTCCTATTTTTTGTTCTATGAATGTATCCTTCAGTTACTTAGAGTGGTTGCTACGCTTAACGTTATACGCCCCTAAGTTTTGCAGAGCAAGAACATACATGTAATAAAGTCATGATAATAAATAGTTTTTATGAACATATTGCCTATTTCACTTATTTTCTGTTTTGTTTTTAGAGTTTCTTTGACGTCCGAAGATTAAAATTAGACACTTTGATCAACAATCCATTGTTCAGTGATAATGTACTAAATGACTATTGACAGCACGAAGTACATGAGCAAAAACGACACAATAAAGGGCTATCTAAAAGTATAACGTAAAAAACTGGAAAAATGTTCTTTTAAATTCTAAATTTAGCTTACAGAACAACGAACTGACTGAAATTTCTGTGAATTTAAACAACATAACATCTCATCGTACGCGGAAGCCGGTTGTTACCCTTTCCCCGGAAAGCAATAATTTTCCAGGGATACGGTAACAGCGCCGTCGTCTCAGCGCCATCTGAGTCCCCGCTAAAAACGATAAAACAACTGTTCAACGTGACAGCGGTGGCCCGTAAACATGACCGGTACGTTTTTGTTTTGAATTCGCAGGGAGATTTATCCTTATTTTGACTTAGCTTGTGTGATTTTCCATCGGATATTTTGTGAAGGAATCAGACGATATGTTTCCGTTTTCATGTTGTGTGTGTTTTCCGCCTAGAAGACGATGGGTTTATGTGCCGCAACATTCCAGGGCTTCCCCGAGAACACAGGTCAGTTCAGTTTGTATGCACATGTTTTGGAGATTTTGCACATTTTATTTATTATAGAGAAAACGAAGTTATTAATACGTGCAAACATTACGATAAACCTGACAGAACTTAACCTTACACGTGCAACCTGTTGAAAGTTCAAAGACGTAGAAATCCGTGCTAGAGTTGCGGAAATAGCACAGGTGATAAAACAGAAAATGTAGCCCTTTGCCGTTTTTATTCTTCATAAATGTAACCTTGCCGCTTCACTAAAGACTCACTATCTACTATTTGCTGATAATCTGAAAATCTACGCCAAAATTACAAATTTAGAGAACTGGAACAAGCAGTCATGTTCGACGTTGTCTTCTGCTCAGTGGTTTCTTAATGCCGTCTGTCACGATACAAAATTTTGTTAATAATTTGGTGCCAAATTTTGTTAGGAAAAATGCATTACTGAATCGAGTTTCCAATTTGTTTACCAAATTACCATCCTGTATAATCAAATCCAAGCGAATAACCAAAATTTCTGTGTTATGTGCCGCGGTTATAATATGGTTCAAGATGATACACGGGTTGATGACGTCAGTTACACGAATCGCTTGAACGCGTTGGTTTTAACCGCGGTTTTGTTGCAAGTTGTTTATTTTAGAAAAGCGCGTATATAATCTCTGATTATTTTTATTATCACTTAATAATTGGTGCTTTTTCGTCTACAACTGTATATGGGAGAAATGTTTTTTTCAGATTTTTTTTTTAATGATGGAACCATGGCTTTGTAGCTATGATAACTTTCAATTCTCTAAAGTTTTCCGCATGTCAAAGAAAATATTTATTGATTCAGCAGAAATGATGAAAAAAGATATTAGCAAAACCGTATACACGTGGACATCATCGAGTGAATTTATATGGCCATATTTTAAAATTCTTGTGGTATATGGCTATACAGGATACTTTGTTAAGCATAGGAACTACATTTAAAGTGTCCCCAACAGTAATGAGTATAACTAAAAAGGTGCTCCACTTTATGGTAAAACTGAAGCCAGCCTGTATCAAGTTTCCCAAAAATGAAGCTGAAGTACAACAAAAATATCCAATACCCGGCAAAATTCTAACTTGTCACATTTCGAATAATAACCAGAAATATAAAACTACTCTTGAGTTGGGTAAATACCACAATTTTGCGGTGATAACTATGACATATAACACCTGATTCGTGACGTCACGGATCTTATAACCAAACTGATAACTACACTCGCTTGAACGGATTGGTAAATACCAACCCAAAATGGTAAATACCATTTCCATTTGGTTATCCGCTTGAATTTGATTTATGTCACGTAAAAAAAACTATAACTGTCAACTGTCATTTATCACGTCAAAGTCATCATCACTCTTTTCGTTGCGGCTTGCTACTTTATTACTTCAAACGAATAAAAAATTGTAGAAAATGGATCTCGTAATTCGCATATATTATTTTCGACTGCGGGACCAGCAACCTGCGTTGTAGCAGTCCACCTCATAAAAAAACGAGGTAAACGAAACCGTAAAAGAATTCGGTGTGGAAAATAATCACGGGTATTACGTATCTTGAAAAGTGATATTATGCCGATTTTTTTTTGTCATTATTTAGGTTTTTCTACAAGATGTTAACTTGGCACTAGCTGATGGATACCTTGTGAACTCGTTTTGTAGTTGTACGTGTTGCCTAAGCGTCATGAGGCTTCAGTTATTAATGTATGGCTCTGATGTGATGTAAAATCTGCTTCAATGATGGCATTGATGGAGGTCTAAGCTGAGGCATAGTGAGGATTTGTCTGCTAATAATGTGTGTTGATGATAATTCCATTGGATTATTGTCTCAAATACACTTACGTTATATTCAAGGCTAGACATTAGTTGCGCATCCACATTTTCTTATCCATTCTGGAAATTACATATGTAAATTTAGAAAATGAGAGAGATAAGAAATAATTATTTTCACTGTACACTGTCGAATTATGAGTCATATACATGCTAACAGTAATTACACTTACCGCGGGCGCGGTGGTGATTTTTTATAATTCTTCTCAAGGTTTTTGAAAACTCAAAAGCAAAAAAAAAACGGGAAAAATTGTAATGTATAACTTTAAACATAACTTATCTTCAGAAAGAACAACACATATAGCCCGGCGCTCGCACAGCTAATAGATATACTTCATTGGCAGCAGAGTCTGAAGTAATTTTCTCACATAGCAAATATGACAGATTTTATACACATGCAGACCAATACAATCATCCAGATGCGGTCTTGCTGCCACTCAACCAAACTTTCGTTCTTTCTCATTTGAAACATTACAATTTGTGTTTGTAACTTACAAACAAAGTGGCTGTCTGCAACCAACAATGCATACTTGTAAAGAGACAAGCATGCCGTATCGTTCATTCATTCCACCATAGATGGACGCTTTGGATCGCGCTCACAACGATCTTAGTGAGCAAACGTGGAATGACAGTTTGCACCCTAAAAACTACATAGTCTGCGGGATGACATGTTATAGGTTTTTTTGACGTTTTATAGGTTTTTTACATAATACCCGTGCGGGAGAGCGACCGGCAGATTATACTTTTGCAATAATTTTTAAACTGTGTGTAAATCTGTGTAAATTTAAAACTAGAGTTACTAGAAAAAAACCTACTATTTTCGTAACATGCACAGTTAATTTAATTGAAAATAGGCACTCCAGAAAATTGTTCAGTGTTGATCAGTGTAATATTCTTGATTGATTTTAAACCGTTCATTCTTCTGAAATGCTAGTAATCTTAATTGGGTTAAGATGTACGATTTAATTTAACGTAAAAGGTTAGTGCGTAAGCCTTGCTTTATCCATCAGATATTTATGTTAGATCATTCTATTAAAATAAACACCGACTGACGTGTTTCCATTTTCGCGTTGTGTCTGTGTTTTGCGCTTCGAAGATGATGGTTTTATGCGCTGCTACGTATCAGGGTTTTCCCGGAAGCACACTGTATTCAGAAGTAGCAAAGTCTTTGTACAGGGTGGCCAACTAAGAATGTGAGGTACTGTATCAGGGAACCTATCTATCGTAGAGGCTTGCGGCAAAAACAGTTGTTCCTAAAACGGCCAAGATAAAAACATGGAATATATCTTCAAGTTTCTGAAATGGCCGTTAGGGGGCGTAACTGCAACCTTGAGTCTAAAAAAGTGATGTTTCTGTGTATTACGGTATATTAACTTGACAACAAATACCTGATCTTGAAATTCGAGGATAATCTGACCTTTTTTTGTTTGACAATTTTTGATGATCTATAAAAATGGGGGGTATTCAAAGGTTTCCGTAAAAAATACCCTGTATCTTCGAAAAGACTTTAGTAAACCTGCGCTAGTTGGTAAGAACTATTCTTGGGCTACAAATGTTAAAATATTTGAAGTTTTGTTAGTTTCACATGTGGCCGCTAGAGGGCTTTTTCAACATTCCGACAAAATGGCTGATTTTCTCAAAAAATTGAAAGCATTGGTTTGTCTTTTTATGAAAAAGTAGCTAAACGATGTCTAAACAGGCGAAAACAGCATCTCGATATCTTGTTCCTAACCTATAATAGAGACCAAAGAAAATTTTATACGAAATACCTCAAATATTTATTTTTGTTTACTAATCTTTCTGGAATTTCTTTTTATTATTAAGTTGTGACCCTAAAAAGGACCGATTCAAACAAGAAAGGTGTTTAATGCCCCCGTAAATGCTCGAAATTCTGACCATCACGCTCTATGCATTCCTAAAGCCTCTCATGGGTAGACAAAACAGCAGCTTTAATTTCGGCTGTCGGTATGTCAGGTATTGCAATACGAATCCAGTTTTCCATATCGTCTCTGGTTGTAGGTTGAGTCTGAACCACGATGTCCTTTAACCGTCCCCGTAAATAAAAGTCAAGACAAGTTAAATCTGGTGATCGCGAATGCTATGGAAACTGACTTCGTCTTCCAATCCACCGCTGTTGAAATACTGCATTAATATGCTCTCACACAATAATAAAATAAGTTTTGCCGTGTTTCCAGTGGCACGTCTTTCAACAACAACGGTAACTGATTGCCCAAAAAGTCAAGAAAGTTATTGCCATTTAGGGATTGATCGAAAAAATATGGCCCAATAATTCCGGCTCCCAGTATGCTACACCACACATTTAACTCCAGTGTCCTTGGAACTGAACTTCACGCAACCAAGACGGATTTTCTGCAGACGAGTAATGCATATCGTGTAGATTGCCTCTCCCGTCACTATTCATTCGAAATAAAAATTCTTTATATTCGCGTATCATGCCTAACATCTAACGGCAATAGTCCAACCTCCGATCAAACACTTCGCCTATTAAGGCCTGATGCAAAACGACATGATCTAGGTGCATTCTAAAAGTAATCAAAAAAAGATGAATTACGTAAGTGCCTTCAAAATGTTTTGAACCGTTGTTTGTGATATGCCCAACTCAAGGGATAATGCCCTTGTGAGGATTCACTCCAATATATCCCAGTACGCGGTTAATATTTCCTTGTGTTCTTCCAATTCTTTGCAGTTGAAACGTAGGGCGAAAACTACTATTGGCTCGTAAGCTCACCACTAATCGGGGAAAAACTCTCACATCGCAAAGACGCAGATTTAGATATCGAGTCGTGTAAACTCTTTTTGCTACTGCTGCATTCTGAAGACATTTCCGTCTAAAATTTTCTTTGGCCTAAATTTCAGGTTATGAACAAGATATCGAGATGCGGTTTTCGCGAGCTTGTTTAGACATCACTTAGCTACTTTTTCATAAAAAATCATACCAATGCATTCCATTTTGTTGAGAAAATCGACCATTTTGGTCGGAATGTCGAAAAAAGTCCTCTAGCAGCCACATATGAAAATAACAAAACTTCAAACATTATATCATTTGTAGCCCAAGAATAGCTCTTTTCAACTAGCCCAAGTTTGTTAAAATCGGCTCAGCCGTTTCAAAGATACAGGGTGTTTTTTATGGAAATATTTGAATACCCCCACCTTATTTTTAGAGATACAGCAAAAATTGCCCCACAAAAAAAGTTCATATTATCATCGACTTTAGAAATCAGGTATTTTTTTGTTAGGTTAATATAGCAGAATTTACAGAAACATCACTTTTTCAGATTGAAGGTTGCAGTTATGTCCCCTAGCGGCCATTTCAGAAACAAAAATATTTTCCAGGTTTTTCTCTTGACCGTTTTAGTAAGAACTTTTTTGCTGCAAGCCTCGATGATGGATAGGTTCCCAGATACAGTACCTCGCATTCTTAGTTGACCATCCTGTACAAGTTTATATGGGAAAAGTTAGAGTTTTAGTATCTGCAAGTATTACGATAAACCTGCCTGAACTTAATCTACAATACAACCTGTTGAAAGTTCAAAGACATGGAACACTGTGGTAGAGGAAATAATAAGGGCGTTAAGAGATTAAAATGTAGCGTTTTTGGTTACTGTATAAAATAACTCAGTTTTTGACACTTAAATGGTTCACAATTTGTTGATGCATGGAAAGGAGACAAATATCTGCCTATTTTCAGCAATTCCTTGAGTAATCATGCACCTGAAGGGGAGTTACTACATTTATTCTGAATTAGTAGTCATTTTATTATTATTATTATTATTATTATTATTATTATTATTATTATTATTATTATTATTATTATTATTATTATTATTATTCTGTATTTCACTCCTAGAGGAAGGGATGAGCTTGACTGGAACTCTGCCTGAGTTCTAAGGTCTTTAGTCGGAAAGGGTTTTCCGCAAGATGTGGGCTGTTCCTAGCAGTGGTATCTTTTGAACTTGTGTTGCAAAAACATCTCCGGGGAGTTCTTTTATGTTGTTCTTGAATGACATAGTGGCAGTCCCCAAAGCTCCGATGATCACGGGTACCGTTCTTGTCTTTGTCTTCCACATGCGCGATATTTCGATTTCGAGATCTTTGTATTTTCTGGCCTTTTCCGCTTCTTTGGTGTTGACGTTGTTGTCACCAGGTACAGATACCTCAATTAGCAGTTTATTATGGTAAATAATATCAGGTCGGTTGGCGGAAATCGTACGGTCGGTAATGACTCCTTTGTCGTACATAATTGATGCTTCGTCTGTCTCTACTGCTGCTTCAGGAGAATGATCATACCAGTTGTTGCTAACTGGTACTTGGTGCTGCTTGAGGATTGACCAGTGTATGTATTTAGCGACGTTGTTGTGCCTTTCGGTGTATTCTGTTGGTGCCAGTGTTGAGCAGCCTGAAATAATGTGGCTTATATGTTCCTCACATTGATGGCATATTCTGCATTTGCTGTCGACATTCTGTTTCAGAACCATTCTCCTATGGTAGCGCGTGTTAAGTGCCTGGTCCTGTGCAGCAATCAGTAGACTTTCAGTCTCCGCCTTCAGTCCTGTACTTTTCATCCAATCCAGGGACATGTGTTTATCTACATTGGTTTTGTGTAGGTTATTGTAGAACTATCCATGAAGTGGTTTCGATTTTAGTGCGTTGACTTTTTCTGTTCGCATGGCCTCCTTTACTCTTTTCATGGCTTCCCCGATCTTTGTAATGGAGTATTTAGCCTTTTGTTGCTCATGCAATAGCACTAACTTGATGAACTTGTCGTTGGAATGGAGTATATACTCATAAAGGCCGGCAATTGTCATCCTGTAGGCACTGCAGAGTTCAATTAAACCTCTGCCACCATCACGCCTTGGAATATAGAGTCGGTCTTTGTCAGCTTTGGGGTGATGAAACTTATAGATGGTTAACAGTTTCCTGGTTTTTCTATCTATTTTTTCAATGTCTGATCCGCTCCAGTTTAATATTCCAAAGCTATACTGCATTACCGGTACAGCAAGACTGTTGACTGCCTTTATTTTATTTTCGGCGCTCAGTTCTGTTTTCAAGATTCGCCTTAACCGACCATAGTATTCCTTCTTCACATTTTCTTTCATAGATTCATTTTGTACCTCGTCACTTTCATGTACGCCAAGATATTTATAGGTTTCACTTGGATCAAGGTAGTCAAATCCTGCACTATTTTCAGTTATTTGGTTTACATTCATTGAGACCTTTCCTCTGGTAATCGTGATCCTTTTAAATTTTTCCAGGCCAAACTGCATGCATATGTCCTCACTAAGCCGCTTCACAATGTCTAGCTCTCTATCTAGCTGCTTGTTGCTGGATGCGAATAACTTGAGGTCATCCATACAGGGTGACTTTGAGGTTGAGTCATTAATTTTCAGATAATGATTGTAGAAGGAAGATAAACCAAAATATGTGTGTAAAAATAAAAAAAAAAAATTTTACCTTGTTTTATAAAGTATCCTCCCGACAAGTATTTCAGTGCTGACCTGTATTTGATCATGCGGTCTTGGAGCACCGGCATGCCCTCCCCTGTGAGGCCTTAAGTCACCTGATTCACGAGCCCTTTATACTACATAACAAAGGCACGAGGGATTGGTTGCACTCGATTGGGAAACCGATCCGCATAAATCCGTGATGCCGAGGCAGCATTTTGTAAAGAACCCCCCCCCCCCCGTAAATAAGAATCATGTCCACAAGTTCAGCATTTTCGTAAACATGTGCCATTTTTTATTTCGTTTGAGTCACCCAACAAACACCACTATTCACTCACGCGTTACCGACTGACACTGACTGTATACAACTGAATGAAATAATTATAAAAACATCGTTCCACTTTCTTTCGCTTTTTTGTTTCCGATGCGATGAACCGATAAGGCGGATTATATCCGTTGTTGCCAAACACGAGCACATAATATTATTTTCGAGACAGGGCAGTACTCAAAGTTCTAAAGGGCTATAACTTTGTTACTTTAATTTTACCACAAAAATGTTAAAGGAAAAAAACATTTCTTTTGATCAGATCTACTCACTGTTAAAATAAATGACTCAACTTCGAAGTCACCCTGTATATAATAGGTGACTTATATAGGAACCCTGCCTGACCTCGTATCCAAGTTTTCCAGAATTCAGAGCGTTAGTCAGTGGAACCAGGGAGATGCAGAATAGCAGCGGTGACAAGGAGTCTCCTTGGAATATCCCTCTGCGGATTCTTATTTTATCAGTTTTTATACACCCTTCAGCGTGATGCAGCTGTAATTCGGTATTCCACACATTATTATTATTATTATTATTATTATTATTATTATTATTATTATTATTATTATTATTATTATTATTATTATTATTATTATTATTATTATTATTATTATTATTATTATTATTATTATTACTATTATTATTATTATACATAATAGGGGAGGTGAGCAAGCTACAATCTTCAAACAGAGATGGGAAACCAAACATAGAAAAAATAAAGAACATGTCATAAGCAAACTAGAGTTCGTCGTGCACCCATCTGTCGAAATGATTCTTAAATCCGATGTGGACGCCTTAACAACGTCGTAGGACAACTGGTTCTAGGTATCAAATACTCGGATAGGCAGAAAAAAATGGAAATTGAAGTTGTAGCACTGGATATCAACCAGGTCCGGAGAATTTCATAATTGGTCTGACATGTCGTGTACAGCCTTGAAAGATCTTCCATTAAGGCACAGACTCCTTTTGGCCTTAGTCGTTGTGTATTGGTTATGATCGGACCATGATAGACTCATTACAACAACTCCTAAATATATGTGACTGGAGACAGAGGAGATTTCTTGGTTCCCGATAATGTTATTGGTCTTTGGATTGTTCTTTCCAAAGTGAAGGACACAGCAATTCTCCAAGTTGAGGGGTAGCTCATCTTCTGGAAGAATCATAAACGTTGTTGAGATCACGTTGAAGGATGGTATCATTGGCACGGGGGATATTATATATCTTTGTCTCATCAGTATACGATCAGCAGGCGGAAGATATGACATAAGGTAGGTCCTATAGAAGAAACACCAAAGGTCCCAAGATTGAACGCTTGGAAACGCCGCTAGTCACCACCCTACTGGTTAATATTGAGTCGCCTACTCTCACCGTGAAATCTCTGCTGTTAAGGAAAGTTCTTAGGTATCCACTTATTCCTAAGTATTCCAACTTGTAGAGAAGTGCGCGTGGTACTCGATCGCGAAAAATCCAGATATACCACCTTGATCACAAAGTTCCCGGAATGGTCGCCGTGTTTCGCTCGTAGCACTCGGTTGTCACTCCTGTTTCTCTTGTTATAATGCCCAACTTTCACTGATATTCCCCCGAATTTTGGCGTCACTTCATTATCAGTTTTCAAAGCTACGTCGAGTTGGGTACATGTGCCTTTGAGCGTGTTCACGATTTATTAGGATTTTTAAAATGAATCTGAGTGAACAACAACGCGATTGCATTAAATTTTGTGTTAAAAATGCTTCGGCAACGATGCTTTGAAGAAAACAGCCGTTTTCGACGGGTCGCAGAAGGTCGTCAGTCCATCGCGGATGATGAGCCCAGCGGCAGGCCATCGACATGGAAAACAGAAGAAAACGTAGACAAAGTGAAAAAAATGTTGGCCGTCAACCATAAATTAACTATCGGAGAGATGGATCCGTGCAAAGCACTTTGGTCAACGATTTGAGTCTCCGTCGTGTTGCAGCCAAGTTGGTGCCAAAAGACTTGAATTTCATGCAAAAAAATGACCGTGTTGATATTGCCAAAGACATGATTTCCATGGCTGATTCTGACCCAACATTTGTTAAACGCATCATTACTGGAGACGTCAGGCAGTCAAGCCATCAGGCGAGTGAATGGCGCGCTCCGGATGAGCCGAGATCGAAGAAACCGTAAATCGTTTCCAGTCGAAAAAGAAGGTAATGCTCACGGTTTTCATGGATTACTATGGCCTGGTGCATAGTGAATTCTTGAAGGTCAGACTGTTAA
Source organism: Acanthoscelides obtectus (assembly GCA_963669975.1). Lineage (NCBI taxonomy): Eukaryota > Metazoa > Arthropoda > Insecta > Coleoptera > Chrysomelidae > Acanthoscelides > Acanthoscelides obtectus. The sequence goes on from CAVLJG010001453.1 coordinate 379,916, forward strand.
CAAGGAGTACTATTTGGGTGTTTTGAAATGTTTGCGTGAATCAATACGTCAAAAACACAAGCATTTGTAGGCAAACAACTTGTGGATCTTGCACCACGATAACGCACCATTGCACAATGCCATCATTATTCCTGAGCTTTTGGCAAAAAACAACACGAATACCATTCAACAATCAGCCAATCCACCTGATTTGCCCCCCTGTGACTTCTTCTTGTTCAATCGAATCAAAAAGCCACTGAAAGGAGGCCGTTTCAGCAGCCGAGAAGAGATAATGGAAGAATCGGACATGGCCTTAATAGAGATACTTAACATCGAGCTTAAAAAATGTTTCGAGAACTGGATCAAGCGTTGGCATAAGTGAATTGCAGTCAATGAAGACTACTTTGAAGGGGACAGAATCGGTTTTGAACAATAAACTTGTATCGTTTATTTTTTTAATAAATTCCGGGAACTTTTGATCAAGGTAGTATTACATCTCCAGACAAGTGTTGATATCTATCACATTAGGCCAGTCGTTGACGCATTTGAGCAGGTTTGTGACCTGCGACCTGGCAGAAAAATATGTTGATTGGCTGGTAAAATATTATTTACGGTGGCACACTTAAGCATTTCATCAAGTATAGTTTTTTCGGCTGCTCTAGCAACTAAGTGAGAGTGGTGGGACGATAGTTTTTCGCATTGTATGTACTTATCACCTTTCTTGAAGATTTTCGTAACTGTTGCTTCAAGCCAGCATTGAAGTAGCATCTGAGAAGTGAACGAAGAGGTAAATGCATACAAGGTGAGACAGAAGTAGAGGCACACCTATTAGGGTCATTGCTGAAATATTTTCACGGCTTCTAGCATCACAGCAATCCAGATTGATGGGATGATCATAAATCAAGTTACGGAAGAATTCTCATTGAAGGATATTTCCCATGGAATACAACTAAAATATTCCCGTGTCGTGTGTTTCAGGGAGATAGAAAAATATACAAACAGTACAGTTGATAGGGCATTGAAATATCGTGTTTTGGTTACTGCTTGAAATCTGTTGATGAACGGATGGCAACATGTGTTAAAGTAGACATCAAAAATACTACTATGTAAAAACACTATTTGAGCTTTTTTCCTAATAGTTGAATTTTCTTGTTTTTAGCCTGACTGAAGAGTAACTCATATGATGCCCAGTAAATATGCCTGAAATGCATATTTTGAATTTGTCATGAATTTGAATATTGTTTTAATCCCGTCAGATATTCCGTGTAAACAACGAACGAACAGACGTCTATCGTTCCAAATGACGCAAAATCACATCAAATACAAAATCTTGCAATAGGACCATTCAGATTTAATGAGATGCAGATTCTTATTTTAATCGTTTCATTTATACTTTGCTTCAATAATTATATGTATTGTATGTGATAATGTTAACAATAAAGAGATGCCAGTAAGGGATTTTGCATTTTTTTCGACTGCCCAAAGTTGCATCAATATCCTGATGACGTTGCATCCATTTCCATTGACATATGGCATTTCATGGTGCATGAGATCCTGAACTGCAATGTTTATAAGGTACTTACAACAATTATGTATATTAGGTAGCTGATTGCGATGTGATGTCCTGGGATGCGGTGGATGCACGAAAAATGCAGCCCAATCGCAATTAGTTAATTAATACGAGGAATAAGCTATATATACAAAGTTTAATTAGATATTGTTCGCTTTTCGTATATAGAACAGCCAAACATGTGCATCCAGTGCTGTCGAAATAAGGGTTATATACATGTAGGCCCGATTTTACTATTGACCCGCGGGAATTATTTCCGCCTAGGGAGCAATTCGACCAATTAGAAGGCGCTTTTGATGTAATAATTAATATAATGAATATGGTCTACTCCTCCTAACAACAATAATTTATTTTCCTTTGGACAAACAGCGTTTGTATAGGGATTGTTAAAAGATGCAAGAAAGTTATATATATATATATATATATAGGTAGGACGTGAAGGTAAAAAGCATACAGCAATCACACATTTATCTATTAAAAATTATTTCAAACTGTACATGAAGTGATTTTAATTTGTTATCTCTTGTATTTCTTTTGGAAAAATGTTAAAAATCTTAAGGCCAAGAATATTTGACAAATTATTACCTACGTTATATTTACAAAACATCGGGGTGTATATTATTGGTTTATCTTGTAGCTAATAGTATGTACATATATCTTTATATCTATGGACTTGTTCCTGTGTACACATATGACTAATTCGTGAATTATCAGAGAAGGTACTGAAGAATTTCAAAAATTATATGATTGTGTGTAGGGCACAAAAAGCACATATTAAAGAATACTTCATAAATGTCCCGGTTTTTTCATTTGATGGACACAAAATTTGCGACTAGGGTGCACATTTGGCTAATCAGTAACAAGTATCATATCTACAATTCAAAACCAGGGGAGGGATGTGAAAGAAATCATGGCGGTGGTACGTCCGACTTTCATGATTATGATGTTTTGCAAATCGTAAATCTTTTCCAGAATTTTTGAGTGGCGAGCCAATATTGAAAGGTATGTCATTTTGCCCCTAAAAAACTTCTGTTTTTTTGCAGCTTTGAGGAAATTTACGTAATTTCATATTTTCAACTTGTAAAGTGAAAACAATACAAGCTTTATTGGTATCTTTAGGCTTCTTGAAATTATGAATTTTGAAAAATAGTGCAGAAAACGTTGTTTGCTCGCTTGAAAATAACATCACCGTGCTTTTTTGAAGTAGATACGTAATATTTCACTTTTGTAGTGGAAAAATACATTTTTTTTTCTTCAACGCTTTTGAAGTGCACGTTGAATCAAAAAATATTGGAGGAGAGTTGATATATTCCAGTTTTGAAGTAAAGTACGTATATTTTATGACCATCACAAAATAAACATCTACAGTGATTTTCAGGAAGGTCCTCCTCTACTTAGGTCAAGTTAGGAAGCTAAATGGAGGGTGGCGAAATTGTCGCATGAATACTTATTTCTTAACATAACAATAGCGTGAAAATATCAGATGGTGTCTGGGCGCCATCCTGTAACATTCTTTCGGCTTTTAAGCTCCTTATGTTAAACTTTGACAATATTCGGATAGACCATCCCAAAGGAAGAACATGTATATACTATGGCGATTTGATTAGTGGTTGTTGAGTTATAAGCTACTAGTAATAGTAGACATTCTAGTAAACATACTTAATGAATATCTGCTTGGTAGTGATCCGCCTAATGACTGGAAAAAGGCCATTATAACACCAGTTTATAAGAGGGGAAGCAGACGAGATTGTAACAACTACCGAGAAATTAATGTCATATGTTCGGTAGCTAGATTATATGGGAAGGTGTTAAAGTCTAAGCTTGATGGGATCTTGACTATAAAGAATCTAACTGATGAAAAGGTAGAAAGGGGTAGACCGGTACACTTAACATTCATTGATTTACAAAAGGCCTAATGACACTGTCCCATTATGCAAGTTATGGGAATGCATGATTAAATGTGGTGTTGATAGGGTCTTGTAAATGCTGTCACAAATCTGTATTGTGGGTGTATCAGCATGGTTAAACGCGGCAGACAACTCTCAGAGGAATTCCCAGTAACCAAAGGATTACGACAAGGGTGCTCACTTGCTCTGACACTTTTCAAGATATATGTTGAAGCAGTTTTGTAAACTGGAAGAGGAAATGTTGCTATAAAGCAATACCAGTGGGAGAAGATGTCCTATATACCCTTTTATTCGTTGACGACCAGGTTTTGATAGCAGGGGATAGAGATGACTTGTGTTACATATTTAGGAAACTGAAAGAAGAGTACGTGTAATGAGGATTGAAAATGAATGTAAAAAAACTGAGTAGATGATTGTAGGTGACAGCGATAGAGATGATTTGGATGTTGGAAACCATAGCATACAGAACACAACATCATTCAAATATCTGGGTCTAACGTTTACGATGAATGGCAAGAGCAACCAAGACTTTTCAAATAAAATAGCATAGGGTAAAAGAGCAGTTAGACAACTAAATTCTATTCTTTGGAGTACTAGAGTGACAAATAAAACAAAGCAATTGTTATTCAAAGCTATAGTAGAAAGTATCTGTACCTATGGCTCAGAAATATGGGAGATGACGAAAAGAAATAAAGAGAGGTTGATGTCCCTGGAAATGGATTACTGGAGAAGAAGTTGCAGAATTTCCAGACGAACATGTTAGGAACGAAATAATTAGACAAATTATGGAAGTAGACCACAACATTTTAGAAACGATTGAAACAAAAAGGTTTCATTGGTATGGCCACCTTTAACGTATGGATAACACAAGATGGCCAAAAAAGTCTATGAGTGGGTACCACAAGAGTGTCGCAAACATGGTAGACCTCCAAGAAGTTGGAAGCACGATGTTGAAGAGTCCATCATATCCAGACGACTCCAAGAGGTAGACTGGATGGACCGAAAGATGTGGCGTTTGAGAATCGGGAAACGACAGTCCATCTTCGTTTCCCCAGGTTACACCCGTATCCGGATGTATGGGCATGTGTATCTACTTTTGTGGTTGCATATGTGCATTCATTTCGGGCCTGATGACGCCAACAAGCAGAAATACGTATTGGTCGGGTTACCTATCCTATTTTCTGCTCGAATCCACTTTCCTTCTTTTTTCGGATTTTGCTCATTATTTACCATTTTTTTATTATATAGCTTTCTCTGCATGATCATTTTCTCTTTGTAGATCCTTTGGGCTTGAAGTACCACAGAAAGTGGTTATAACCGGCCGCGTGGTTGTGGTTAGACGTCACCTTGAAAATTCGAGGTCTTCTAGCCATTTCATACTACAATGTGTAGGTTGGCTCTTGTTGGGGACTTCGTGTGTAATTTTTTTTTCTCTCCGTCTTTGTTCTCTCAGGTTTACATCCGTATCTGGATGTATGGGCATGAATATCTACTTTTATGGTTGCATATGTGCATTCATTTCGGGCCTGATGAAGCCAACAAGCAGAAATACGTATTGCTCGGGCTACCTATCCTATTTTCTGCTCGAATCCGCTTTACTTCTTCTTGCGGATTTTGTCCATCATTTTCCTATTTTTTTTTTATTATATACCTTTCTCCGCATGGTCATTTTCTCTGCCTCTCTCTCTATATATATATCCTTGAATTTCTTTGGGTAGAAGGCAAAGTATTGCAAAAGTATACTCTTATAACTTAAACTGAAGCTTTCGAAGATCTATGTCTTCATCGTCTGGAGCTGGTAACAATTATTGACAATAGCAACAAATAACAATTAGGAGGAAAAATAGTTACTTACTAAGTCGGCGAGATTGTTGCTGAAATTGTGTTTAAATAACAGTGAAGGGAACACATAGTCGACGAATAAAAAACTGGACTGATGAGGTTCGATTAGGGCGGAATTATTTTATTATTAAATGGCAAATGTTTTTTTTATTTTTGAAAAGGTTTTTTACTTAAACGTTGGTTGATTTTGGAAGAAATTTGAAAATTTGAAAACTATCAATTATTGAAAATTCCTTCGAGATTTCATCCTTTTTTTCCCACTTCAACATTATCCAACACGTGCCGGCCGACTGACATTCTACAGTGGCGTATGAAGTGTGACATTGAAGTTATAGGAAGGTCATTCGTTGTGTCGTAACTGTGACGTGTGTTGCTTACTATGTAGGTAGTTTTGTAATATAGTGCAAGAGGTTGTGCTATTATTGACCGATGAAGTACAAAGTTATTTTCAAAACTTGATGTTGCTGTATTGGAAGAGTACACTCCTATAACTTAAACTCAAGCTTTCACATCACCTATAGACTAACATCGATTAATCACATTATACACCATCATTTGGCAGAAGATGGGATTAACACACCAATTGAAAGGTTAGGAGAAAAGATATTAACACTTGAGATTTCCTCTTGTCATAAATCGTTAAAAAACCTTAACTCCTCTCTAAAATCATTAAAACACAATATAATTTCTTTTACAAATCCTCCAATTTTCAAAAATTTTGAATCTAGATAATTAAGACATGACAACACTGTTCCACAACATTAAAAATTCCAATATTCGCAAGTTTGACAAATTGCTTGATGACTATAAGAATATTGCTTGAAACTCAACCAAACTAGGTAAAAAACATTAGTAACATCGACATTCTCAACAACATTTCCAAATTTCTTTCACGAGGTCCAAACTTCAGTGTCTAACCGATCGTTGGCAAGGACATGCCAATCAGATCCATTCTAGCTGATGTGGACATTATAGCCTCCTCCATTAATGATGAAACAAATAGGAACATTTTCACAACTCGTTCCACGAATATTATTACAAACTTTTGCCACAACAACAACATAAAAAAGAGAAACTCCTTCTATTACATTTTATTGAATAAAACTAAAAAATTCCTCAAAGAACAACCCGAATTAATGGTTACGCGATCTGATAAAGGAAATGTCACTGTTTTAATGCTCAGACAAAAAAATTTTGATCTATGCAACAACTTAATTGATAATGATCCTTCCTGTAATTTAATGAATAGAGATCCCACATCGAGTGGAAAAAAGTTGTAATGACATTGTTAACAAGCTTTTCAACACTGGACAAATAAACCAAGACCAGAAAAAATCACTAGCCACATACAACTCAGTCTCACTAAAATTGTATGGCCTGATTAAAATACATAAACCAACACTGTCAGTAAGACCTATAGTAGCATCAATCGGATCGGCCACGCAGGCTTTATCTTCGTTAATTTCAGCTCACAGTAAAGGTGAATACTACATTAAAGACTCCTTTGATTAATAGGTTGCAAATACCACCTGGACATGTCGTGGCTGGAGAGACAAAGAGGCGTACTCCAATTCAGCTATTTTACAGGAGACGCGCTTTACGCCCGTTTATCCTTTTAGCACTAGTAAGAACAGGAGATCCGTCCACATACTGATTTGCCATATTACGTTAACTATAAGAAGGAGCGATTCGACACTTCGTCATATTATACGTATAGATATCCACTTTTAGAGATTTCTGGTGGTGCTAACTCCAAATGGGCATTTTCTGACTTACGCCCCTTTCTCTTTGCGGCGACGATGTGATCGCAAGTCTAGACGTGGTGAACTATTCATTAATGTCTACTTAGAAGCTTGTATCAGATCCATTCACAAACATCGGGATATAATATGTCAGCACTGCAATCTAACTCTGGAATCCTTTGTCACCATCTTAGAATATCTTTTTGATAACAATTATCTCACTTTTAACATTAAAACCTATTCACACAAACACACGGTTGACCAGAGTTATCACCAATTTTAGCAGATTACATAATGGATGACCTGCTTGATATATATATATATATCATTTAGGTATTGCCTTGTAACCTTTTCTTCATCAAAAAGTACGTAGATGACATAATTGTTTGCCTACCGTTTGAAGGTTTGGACGATATTGTAGATGTTTTTAACAGCTATGACCCCTATATTCAATTCACCATAGAAAAAGAAGATGATAATCAATCTGTTCCATTCCTGATCTCAAAAATCATCCGAAACAAACATATATTAATGGTAGACTGGTGCATGAAGCCTATGACATCAGGCAGATTTCTGAATTTCAACAACAAGGGTCACTAACATTTCTGACAGTACTTTCTATTTTTCAAACTTACGCCAACTCTCCTCACTCAATCGAATAATGGTTATCCAAAGTTCCTGACTAACAGAATCTTGTTCAGCTCTCCCACTGCTATACCACTTTCACAGAATAATGATAACAACCATCCCAACCTCTCCAGCAATAACAATGATAATCCTCCTAATAATACAGATATTTCATCTATTTCCAAAATTAGTTTTGCAATACTGCCATACATTAAAGATCTAACACCAAAACTGTGCAACACTTTAAATTGCCGCATTGCTTACAAATCCTCACTCACAATCAACAATGTTTTCTCCAAAATGAAAGATAGAGTTCTTCTGCTTGACCTAACCAACATTGTCTACTCCATCAATTGCAATAACTGCAATCTCACATACATAGGTCAAACTTCAAGATCTTTTAAAGGTAGAATAGCCTCACATAAAAGTGATGCCCGACTGAATCCAGAAAGATATGCTCTAGCTTCACACGTCAATTCCACAGGGCATCAAATGAGATACAATGATATCAAGGTGCTGGACAGAGAAAATTATCTATCAAAACGCCTATTTCTGGAAATGTCACAAATCCTCCTGACAGACAATTGCATGAACAAAATTGCTGATGTTAATCAACTTAGCGTCGTCTATGCATATTTGCTGAACTGAGAAAAATCGGAGAAGCAACATATCTTTCTCAACATCGACCTCTCCCAATAATCGCTCAATCCACATAATAAAAATTCTTCACTATCTTAATAAAATCAAAATCAAAATTGCTCTAAGTCTTCTGTCCTCAAGTGTGAATATTCCCTACAGATTTCCTAGTTGTTTTGGCAGGATAACATCCAAATCACACTCCTTCTAAAGCAACATCTATCAAGTTTTGAAAATAACTTTGTACTTCATCAGTCAATAATAGCACAACCTCTTGCACTATATTACAAAACACAGTTACAGTTACGACACAATGAATGACCTTCCAATAACTTCAATGTCACACTTTATACGCCACTGTAGAATGTCACTCGGCCGGCACGTGTTGGATAATGTGGAGGTTATCATTGGAAAGAAGATGAAATCTCGAAGGAATTTTCAATAGTTGATAGTTTTCAAATATTCAAATTTCCTCCAAAATCATCAACGTTTAAGTAAAAAACCTTTTCAAAAATAAAAAAAAAACATAGCTACGATTTGGCCAGTTAATAATAAAACAATTCCGTCCTAATCGAACCTCATCAGTCCAGTTTTTTATTCATCGACTATGTGTTCCCTTCACTGTTGTTTAATAACCATTTCAGCAACAATCTCGCCGACTTAGTGAGTAACTATTTTTCCTCCTAATTGTTATTTGTTGCTATTGTCAATAATTGTTTCCAGCTCCAGACGATGAAGACATAGATCTTCGAAAGCTTGAGTTTAAGTTATAAGAGTGTACTTTTGCAATAATTTGCCTTCTATTAAAAGAAATCAAGGATATTTTCTCTTAACAGATAAGGCAATTAACTATGAATAATATATATATATATATATATATATATATATATATATTAACTAACTTAAGAAACAGGTTTAAAATGTTTGAAGCTACCATCTACGAGTTTCAAAGCCGATACACAAATTAATGTGGTCACACATATCGGTATTTAATCGTGAAGCAAGAAAAATATATAGACGATAAAATGTTTCTAGGGCCGTAGCTGGAATTAACGTTTTCTGTCTAGAACCCTACCGAACTCTCTCATTATAAGCCTAGTCCGCCACGACGAAGTAATAGATCGGGAAAAATATCTACAAACTACATTTTACACAGTGGACATATTATAATATTAGGTTTTTGTAGCTAAATTAGGTGATACATGAAGCACTTATTGGTATGAGGGACCCATCTCACACAAATCGTATAAATTTTCTATAGTTTGACAGATATTTTACAAGAAATTCATTACTTCAAAAAAGGCCTTCCAATTGTTCGAATTTTGCCCTAGGCGCAAATTTTGTGCTCCGGATAGTAAAATCGGGCCGCACTGACATTTTAAGAAAAAATATATAGGCAGGTCAATGAATTCATATAGTAACAAGTCAGTCATTGCTAAACACTTTTGTACTCTGAGACAAGTAGTAGTTCATAGGAAGCCAAAACCCGCTACCCCATCTGAGATCCAAGACTAACTCATAAAAAAACAGATGAAAAATGACTCTTCAGAGAATATCATATAATATTTTTTAAACAAATCTATCCAATTCCGTAATCGATAGTTGTTGGACTTGGTCAATAAGCGTATAGTATAGTGAGAAAACATACTCTTAAGAAGCCAAAATATAGGGGATAGCACAACCGCCTAGCGGCTTTGAATCTTTTACAAGTACCCGTACATAAAAGAGTATGCTCAAAGTGGCCTGTCGGCGGACTTGTATTGTCACCGAGCAATCGGTACTGAGCTCCTCACCATATCGACAATCGTTGTGACACGAAGAGCATTTTTCTATTTTTAGGAAACTGAGTAAAAAACCAGGACAACGTTTTGCGATCCCCAACAGAAATATAAAATTGTATACAGATAAAGTATGGTAAACAAACTGAAGACCTACAGAAGCAAGCTTGCGGGTGGGCTTGGACAATCGCAAACAAATACTCAATCTATACGCATATCTAATATGAATTTAAATATAGCATCAATAAGGTGTATTTATTAATTTGTAGCCCTATTTTACTACTTCAGGTATTTCACTATAAATTAATTCACATAGGGGAGATGCATGTAGTACGATCTTGCGAGGTAAAACGATTCCCCACCGCATGCGAGTGACCACTACCTCGCCAGTTCCCCCTCCGATTGTATTGTGGTGTGAGTACTTAGCGTGGTTTTATTCGAAGATAATTAAAAGATGTGCTTCTAATCTATGGTGACTATTTATCAGGTTTAACTATATATACTAAGTGACATATAAATCCGAACACCCAGTTTAAATGGTTTTATTTTAATAAAATTTTGTATAAGCACTTAATGAAGCATAATAAGTAAATGATAAAAATTTCAAAATGATTGCACTGCTTTAAAGCCCTTTGATCTTTAATAATGTGTGGATGCACCCTGATGTGCTACGCATTCTCCAACGCGCCTAGGCATGCTTCTGATCAGGTGGTCAATGTCCTCCTGTGGTATCTCATTCCAGGCAACCACCAACTCCTCTCGAAGTGCTTCTATAGTCTGAGGAGGACGTTGCAAATTGAGCAATCTCCTACCCATCATATCCCACACGTGCTCAATTGGGGATAAGTCGGGAGATCTTGGTGGCCATGGTAACAATGTGACATCATTATGTTGAAAGAAGTCTATTGTGACTTTTGCAACATGTGGTCGGGCATTATCTTGTTGGAAAGTTGGATCTGCCAGGGTGTCAAGATAGGGTAAAAGATGGGGTTCTAGAACTTCGTGGATATAACGCTGCGCGTTCATGTTACCTCTGATGAAGATTAAAGGTAACCTGGAACCATAAGCTATAGCATCCCAAACCATAACTCCAACAGTGTGATGAACATGTCTTTCAACAAAAAACTGTGGATTCCTCCTTTCACCACGTCCCCTTCTAACCCTGGCACGACCATCGTGCATGCCTAAAAAAAATCGAGACTCGTCACTAAAGACAATACTGTTCCATTCCTAATCTCAGAGTGACCGTTGTCTGCACCACTCAAGGCGATTACGTCGGTGTTCTCGAGTTAAAGGGAGGACCCAGTGTGGCCGGTATGAAAACAAGCCAAGCTCATTCGTCGGTAAACACTTCGCATGCCAATAGGTCTTCCGTGTTCTGCAAACCATTCATTTGCAATGGACCTGGTAGTGGAGAAACGGTCCCTTAAGGCCAATAATCTTAGGCGGCGATCTTCACGGTCTGTTGTTCTACGGCGGCGTCCAGTGCCCCTTGCTCTTTGCGTTCGACCTTCTCGAAGCCATGCCTGACAACACCTAACCACAGTGTCCACTTCTTTGCACTCTAACTGCAATTGCTCGAAAAGAAGTCCAGCTTCCCGAAGTCCCACTATACGACCCCTATCAAACTCACTAAGTTGACGAAATCGTACAGGCCTCCGTACTCTAGGCATCGTAACCGATCGTAAAGGATGTCAAGAACCAAAATCCGCCAACGTTGATTCTTTACTGCGGCTAAAATATTCATTTTTAGAGCGTTAGTGAATTAAAAAAAAGCATTATAAAAACCGGAATGTCCAACTGATAAGGCTGAAAATTTTTTCACTTGTTATTTACAGTAAGATAAATACATTAACCAACTTTTATTAAAATAAAACCATTTAAACTGGGTGTTCGGATTTATATGTCACTTAGTATATTTATGCAATGTTCGAATATTGCACATTGTATTAAAAGGTTATGTTTTGATCGATGTTTTGAAGTTTCGTGTTTGAGATAAAATGAGCCCTCTTCGTATGTATAAAACGAATCATATTTCCCCATTAGTATTTTTCATTTTTACAGATCATGCCACGAGTTTATCAACGTAGAACCACTCTCCAAAATTGGACTAAGGAACAAATGCTAAATCTCTAAATGCCGTCGGTGATGGCGTGCCTTATAAAATCGCAAGTAGAGAATTATCTGTGCCTGTTACGGCATTAAAAAAAGCTGAAGGTAAACATAAAATAGCTACAGGAACCGCTGAAGTTTTAGGTAAAGGACGTCTTCGAACCTTTTGTTCCAATTCCTGATACGTCATGGTCACGTGCTTCCTCAACAGAAACCATGCAATTGTCTCGTCCTTCAGCGTATATTCCAGAATTTGTATCAAAAGCACCGCAATCTTTGCATGTGACTATCCAGTAATCTCTTAATTTAACACACCAGCTATCACCACAAACAAATATGCAGGAATCTTTGGATAAGACACTCAAACTTCGTCGCAAGAGTGTATTCTGAAATCTCCACAAGTACCACAGTCATCGCCTTTACCAGGAAAAAACAACAATGGATATTTCTCAGTCAAGTGTAGATCCGCAAGATTTTCCTAGTAACAGACAATCTCCCTGATCCAAAAAGCCAGTTCGTATCCCTCTTATCTCCAGCTTTAAATTCAGCACTCGAATCTAATTCCAAAGCATCTCCAGCCATTACCGCTGACCTCCCATCCACATCTTATGTGGTATTTATACCAAAGCAAATCCAACCAATGCCAAAAATAGTAGGGAGAAGAAATAATGTAAGATGAGTAAGAGTTGATACGACTGTACTGACCTGTACACCCTACAAAATCTACCTAGAAAAGGAAATGAAAAAGAAAACAGATAAAGAAGAAAAGAAAACCAATAAAACAGAAAAATGAGCTTAAACAAAAAACAGTTACAAACAAAAAGAAATAAAGGAAAATGTGTGGGGAAAAAGAAGAATAAGAAAAATGTTATAGACAAGATTCCTCTAAATAACCTGCCTGTTGTATTCCGAAACCTATTCTAAGGATAATTAAGGTGAAGGGAGGATAAAATACGTTGTACGTCTGAAATGTGATGGAATAGACAGCGGCGATGGAGAAGATTTTATTTGCGATTTTTGTCTTTCTAATCGTTTTTAAAGTGTTAAAAGATGTAGGATTATTGTTTTTTATTTTAATTCATATCAAAATAAGCATAAGTCCTTATTTTTTTATTCAGGAGAAGAGTTTATTTTTCCCTACTCATAACAATTTAAATTTTGTGTTTTTGCCTTAAACTTTGAGCGCAGTTCAGTTTTTGCCTTAAGGGGATCATTTTGCATCCATTTCCTTTACTTACTATATAAGCAATTCGACAAAAAACGGTTCACAATATTGATCACAAAATCGATTAACATAATAAGCAATCGGTAACTTAGCAACGTAAGATAAAAATGTGCATATAAATGCGGTCAAGTCGTCCACAATGAATTAGTATAAATGTTTATGATAAAAACAGTGAAAAATACACACGCGAACTATCAGTAATATCTTGAAGACACTCAGCGTAAGCTAACATCAAATCGATAACGTCGTTGTTGGTATAGGAAAGTTGCAATTTAGGTTTTTCAAATCCGATTTGTAAATAAGGTAGATTAACTTACACAACGCGCGGCGCGCCTGATTTGGACACAGGCACGTATTACAGAACATCGTATCTTTTCATGTAGGATGCAGGGTCAGACTGGTCCATTTCCTTCGGTTTATATATAGGGACATTAGCTTATTTCCACTTTGAGGATGCCCTATAGTTCACCTATGAGTATTTGATATCGATAGCTTAAATTCTATTCTGGATAAAACTGTTTGCTACATTCTCCTAACTTGCTGCGGCTGCATTAAATGCTTTGGATCATAGCTACTTATACCTCTTTAAGTTCATTTTTGGTACTTTCAGTTGTACATCCTATTGTCTTGTATTACGGCAATGACTACTGGAATCGCCGCTGCCTTTACAAAAGGGCTGAAATATGATTAGTTGTTCGAAAAATAATTGTTTGACATCAAATACTCCCACTTCTCCGTAAAGATCACCAGATACATACCTACCTGGTTTGACTGATTTAGTGTCCACTTCTGCATTACTTCCAATATATTGTGTTGAAAACTAGATACAACAACTTCTGGAACAAGCATTTATTCATGATCCCACAGGGTCAAGTGTATTTTAAATACGGTCATATAGTATGATCTCCAAAATCCATATACGTTGGAGTGAATCAGTGAATAATTAAAAAACAAACCCTTTTTCCTCAAATGGCTTTACATCTAACGACGTTCATGCTTGTTTGACCTTTATCGTCAATGCTATCAGTTCAATTACGACTTGCAACTAGCCAAAGTACGTTTATGATGGTAATACCCTTGTTACCGTTTCTATGAGTTTGACAACCCGTCATTCCATTGGAAACCTACCGGACATATATATTAATTATTAACATTTATTGCATAAGAATAATAATATTTTAGCTTGGAACACGGCCAATTGAATGGTATAACCAATTATTATCGAAACTCAAATCAAATTCAGCCTCCACGTTTAGATAAACAATATAATTTAAATGAATACAATCAAATAAATAGACGAAGTATTGCTAAACATGGTGCATGATTGCATTGAATATGTGTATTCGAGATATTTAGAAAATTAGAAGAAAAAAGAACTTTAATTCCGTACGCTTCTTATTCAAATAAACTAAACATGTCTTAAATTGTTATAAAATATCGTTTTCCAAGCATTTGTCTTATTTCAACATTTTTGCTGTGTCGCATTTCCCCAGCGATGTGTTAGGCCACCCTGATGACGTATACATTCGCCCAGTCGTCAGAACATGCTTCTGAGCAGGTGATTTATGTTTTCTTGAAGTACCTCATCCCAAGCTAGGTGTACCTGGTTTCGAAGAGCTGTTAGCAGAGTATCAGGTAAAGAGGTCACACTTCTTGCAAACGTGTTTACTTGGTTACCAGAAAATTAATTGTTTTTTCATAAAATATATTATGCAACTGATATAGATGTTATGATTATACATACTTCCAATTTTATAACTCATCGACAATTGAGGAAGATCGGATTAATAATTTTGGTAGAAAACAAAATAATCTTAAAAAAGGTAGCTTTGGGGAAAGCGGATAGGGCAAACAGTATTTTTATTTTTGTTGCTATTCTCTAAAATCATCTTATACCAATTTGAAATTAGGCGGATCAATGGTTTAAATCGTTATGTCAGCTAGGTACACGCTTTAAAAGCCCGTATAAGTCAGTTATTACAGAAGGTGATCTAAGACTATGATCGGATATCTCTCATTGATTTATTTCCTGTGCCCAATAAACACTCCACATTAAATATTGCTTTTGGAAATTATACAGAGATCGAAATGTAATCACGCTTTTACATGCATGTTGGAACCTTGGATAGGGACCTGTCCCGGTTTTTGCCTTCGCTTGCCTCCCGCGTCGGCAACGGTTTGCTGACGTCATGACCCCGTTGTCGAGGCGTCTGCCGTACCCCCACTCCATTCTCTCTCTCACTCTATCCCTCCAACCCCTTTGAGACTCTACAATACGTGCATAGCTAATCGGGTCACGGTCCTATTTTGCTCAAATTAATTTAGCGCCCCACAACACGGCCAACACCGCTGCATGGTGCTTGGGACCCCCTCTATTAAAGTTTCTCCACGTCAGCAATGACGAAAATGAGTGGGGGTGGTTTTGAACTGATCTTATTTAACTGCGAATCATTAGAAATGTTGAACTTCCTTATAAAAATTTGTTAATAATGGTGGATGTACTTATCGAGATATCTGTCAGTTATGGTGGACGTATCCATGTGAGTGAACGAATTCGAATTATGTAAGAAGTACCATGTCTTCAAATCGTCTAACACCAAACGCCACAATATCAAACACTCGTACTTTTCGAAAAAATCCCCAGAGGCGGTTGACAAACGGACAGTTTTATATGAAGCTTTAGCGCGTAATTTGTTCGTTTTTTCCATTATACGCGCAATTGGAGGGGTATATGGTCATAACTCTGCTCTGCAGTTTAAATACTTGTGCAGAAATTATCTTATGGTGCAAAATGATGAGACTATTGCTAAAATAGGGTGCGTTCCAAATATTGATATTACGTAAATGGTATTTCGAATTTGCCCAATGATAGTATATATGTTGATCAAAATCATTCTGATGTTGCAACAATAGTTGAACATGTTCAATAACTAGAGCGAGATGGTTTAGAAAATTTAGCAGGGCTTATTGCATATCGGTTACAGAAAAAATCTAGGTTATATTACAATGACAATTCCTGGGTAAATCATCTTTCTGAAGATGAGCATAATTTAAAAAATTGCAACGCAGGATAATTAAAATTGACGAAAAATGGCAGATTCCAAGAATCTTTTTCGAGATACTATATCATAAAGGCAATCCCTACTGAGGGCTGTGGCAAATGCTTGTTCCGGAAGATGTTGTATTCAGTATACAACTTCTTCCCGTTGAAGTGATTGTACACTCGTTGAGGAATATTTAAGTACTGATTGCCGGGTGGAGGTACAAGTTGCCAACGGGCCAGCTTAGGTCTATTTAACATCATTAACACGCAAAAAGAAGGTGGTAGACAAGGACCAGCTGACCGAGGCGATACCACCCGCCTTTTTTCCGGGTACCTTAAGAATGTCCGCATGTTTCCATACCTAAGCTACGAAGTGGGGTATCGGGTATCTCCCCCAACAAAGAAATTAATGATGATGGATCCCTCGAGTACTAAGAATTCCTGACATCTTCGGGATCAACAGCAACATTGATGTTGTTCATCACTACCTGCAATCTGCACCGATTAATCATCTTAGCTTCCCAAATTACCATGTGAACTCCAATCTGAGAAAGAACTGTGGCTTTTGACCGCTTCAGAGACGTTTTTCTCCAATTTTCCCTGGAGAGAGAGAGAGAGAGAGAGAGAGAGAGAGAGAAAGAGAGAGAGAGAAAGAGAGAGAGAGAGATGTTTGCTTCGCTGACGCGGATGCGTTATCCACGTTGGGATGGAGGAACATATCCCTCATACAGAGAAAGTGCCTAAATCAGGGTCTAACGGCTGACTCACAAATCGTGCGACACTGCTAGTCAGCAAGAGATCAAGGCACACAGAACGTTCTGAAGAGAACAGACAAACCGCCGTCGAGTCCAGAAATAAGTACCTATAACGAAGCGATCCGGAGGACCAAAGACCAGCACATAAAAGTTACGCACAGGATAATGTCGCAGCGCAATTCGAGTCGGTCTTCCTGGACGCTGGCCAAGCACCTTGGAAGGATTGGTAGGAACATCTCACGGAGTAGACCTTCACCACCTATATATATATCAGGATGGAACGATTGTAACTGAGTCGAAGGCTAAGGCGAAAGTGCTTGCCAGCTCGACCATGGAAGTCCCCCTAAACACCCGAGTGCCGTCGATTCAAAAGGATTCCTACGCTATGCAGGAAGTAAGATTGATGCATAAGACCATAAGAAGGGTGGGTGCTCTTGTCGCTCGACATCAACAAAGCTTTTTGGTCCGGACTTGATTCATGCCGTGGTATTATAGAGCTGTGAAGCGGAGCTTGCTCCAGTTCTTTCGAGTTTCTTCCAGGGATCTTCCTAGAAAACTGTCAATTTTCGCATGTCCAACCTATTCTAAAAAAGGGATCTAAGAGCGACCCTTACAACTACAAGCCTATAGCTCTGCTTTATGTTATAGGGAAAGTGATGAGGAGCTGCATAAAGCGCGAGCTTCTGAACTAACGTATATCCTAAAAGTTTTGGCACAAAATATTTATCGGATTTTTTTAATAAAGAAATTTACTTAAACACTAACTAGTTAATCGTGAATTTCAATTCAATACTTAACTAAACCATACTATCGAATTATGTGGAATGGTCCATTATGCTCTACCAGACGCAACTTTCTTTGAATGTCTCTCATGAGGTACTGGACGGAATTCAGATCAATTTCTCTCAGTTTTTCGTAAATTCGCCGTCTTAATTGTTCATCATCTTGGGCTTCCCAGCCTCCATGATAAACATTCCTAGACAGTAAAGCCCAAGAATCCTATATTGGACTCTCCTCCATGAAGCCGCCGCGCGATGTGCCTATCAGTCAGACCTGCCTGACTTCGGGCTTCCACCTAGCCGTGTCCAACTTTATACATCCAGAACTGACCGTTACGACCGCTCCTCTATTCTGAGGGTGTCGAGATTGAGGAACAATCTACACGAGGAGGTTTTTCCCAGTTCTACTAACCCTAGTCAGTTCAAACATGGGATTAGCAAAATTTCTTTGGGATCATCATAGCAGCCGCGGTGTCCTGGCATTTAAGCTTCTGCCTGCCCGGTGGTTTTAACATGTACAACAGATGAATTAAACGTAAGTCAGTCAAACAGGCCTATATAATTAGTCCCTAGACGTTCTTTCTTAGTTCTACTGGTAGTAACCGTCCATGTGGCAACGTTGTCCCTTTCCACATCTGCGCGGCATCGCTGCAGCGAGTTATGATTCGTTTCCTGCAAGGACCGTGCATATGTTTTTGCGCTTACGCAGTACGAGCTTAGATAGGCAGAAGTACGCGGATTGAAGAGATTTATCAATAAAGTTTTAGAGGGAACTGTACCGGTAAATCTATGATGTGTGAAATGTGGCTAATAGGTGCATGGAATTAGCGAAGTTGGAAGCGTATAAATATAATAAGATAAAAAAATCACATAATCTCATTTCCGAAATTTTTCACGGTTACAATACTTCCTCACCCAGTGGCGTAGGAAGTAAAATGAAGAATGAAAAGAAATAGAGAATGAGAGTGAGATTTCTGATAGCTCTTCTGTTTCTCACAATTCCCAATTCTAAAGTCCTTAAGGCAAATGCGACATCCTGAGAATAAAGAACGCATTTAGAAGCGACTATGCATATGGCGCGAAAATATATTTCCGATAATTGTAACATTTTCCGCGACTACAATACTGCTTTTAGGATAGGAAGTAAATATTATTTTTGTCACAAGACTTCCTCGGCTAACTCGCGGGCATCAAAATGTAGCTTTATTAATATTTCATATTTATAAAGCTCCGTTTCCTCTTGAGTTTCAAGTAATTAATGGAAATCTCAGAAGAGGGTCGGTAATAGACTATAAAGTGATTCATATCCTTCGCTTTAGGAAATGAAAGCCACGCGCTTATTCATTCTTTCTTTTTTATCAAATAAATAATTAAAAAAAAGACATAAAAAATGATAAATACAAGTACATTTTTGAAGAAAACAAACAACCTGGCTGCAGTAACAGAAAAGAATGAAGATTTAATTGTGCTATCAAGAAGAATCTAAGGACACTTTTAAATACTATCAAGCTGCTTGAGTTTTAGCCCGTGAAATACAAATACTAAAGTTGGTGTATATTTTAAAATATAATCAGTGTGACTCGCACTGTTCAGACAAATCTAGAAATATTTCGAATGTCAGAATCCATCATGTCTCTTAAGCTGAAAGCCCATGGAATAGGAATTTTAAAGCTGACATTTTCGGTTGAAATCCGTCATGTTGTTTTTATAATCTTTAAGTGTCACTCGTACTGTCAAGAAAAATCTAGAGGTACCTCATATGTCAAAATGTATCAAGCCGTTCGTGCTGTAGCCCGTAAAATAGGAATTTCAAGGCTCAAATTTTTATTATTAAATCCACTATTTTGATTTAAGAAAGTGTTAGTACAAGAGGTACTATAAAAGTTTTGCAATACGACTTAACAAACGGACGCAGGAGGCTACATGATACTGCATGTTGAGACATGTCCATGAGTGCACAATAGTCGCCAGTAAGCATGTCTGTTGATTTCGTTGTTCACTCGTATTGACAGTGTAAAGTGCAGACTATGGCATCGTGGTCATCTAGTGAGATACGGGCAGTTTTACGATATACTTTACGCGTGGCTTAAGCATAGACCAGTGCTTAGAAGAATTAAAGAATGATTGTCTTCATCGTACGACTATATTCAGGTGGTACAGAGAAGTCCAAAGTAACAGAAGATAACAGTACTGTTGTGAGGACAATGCTTGACGGAGACCGGAGAGTGACATACCAACAGATAGAGGAGACCTTACACCTTCATGCGCCCAGCAATTCATTCAATCCTGTATGACAATTTACACGTAAGGAACTTTGTTCTCTCTGGGGTACCGCATAGTCTGACGGAAGAGCAGAAGACTCCGACCTTTTGCGTAAGATGCTGAAATGTTTGATAAGGGGCAATCTCGGTATGTGAATAGCATCGTGACAGGTGGACGAGACTTGGCTCTATTATTACGATGTGCCGACCAAGGCTCATAAAGTTTGGGTCTTTGATGATGAGGACACATCAGTAGCTGTCAGAAAATCCCGATCTGTTTAAGAAAAAAGTCATAGCTGTAGTTTTTCAAATCGAGCGGGATTGCGGTGCGTGTCGCTTTTGACACACAGAAGACAGTCACAGCCAAGTGGTACACGGTACAGTGCCTGCATAGACAAACGATGCGGCCTGCAGGCCATCGCCTGACAGTCCTAGAACTGCAGGTCGCCTCATTATTTGCCATACATCCACAGTCCGTCGCAAAAGTTTCGCAGTTCTTGCTTGTAGTGTGTAGACAAAAGAACAATAAAGCAGTGGTAAAATGTTAAGAAAAAAGAAACTTATTTTGTTACTTTTGATTTTGCTATTAACTAATGAACGCGGAAAAAATGGCAAACGTTTTTGGGTGAAGGAATGGTTAAGAGATCGTGAAAATTTATCTCATATGAAACTCCTGAAGCGATTGAAAGATTCCAGCAGCGAAGATTTTAAAAATTATCTTAGGATGGACGAGGCTTCTTTCAGAAAATTATTAACTTTAGTTAAACCCCACATAAAACGACAGAATACAGTAATGAGAAAAGCCATTAGTGCTGAAGAAAGGTTAATAGTGACTTTGCGGTATCTGGCAACTGGACGTACATTTGAGGATTTGAAATTTTCTGCCATTATTTCTCCCCAAGCACTAGGAAAAATTATACCAGAAACCTGCGAATGGATTTACAAGGCGTTGAAAAAGGAATATATGAAGGTAAGTTCATAAAATTTTGGAATACAGTGCATAATATTTTAGAAAGAAATGGAATAGTTGAAGGAGATTGAAAGCCAAAATTTTTAGAAGCGTACATTTATAAAAGTACCTAGGTATTTATTTTTTAACCTAATACCTCGCTAATATTCTTATTAAAAATTATGTATTTTATGCTTGCATTCCAAAATTTTCGCTTTTGTCGTAATTTGAAGTAATTTTTTATGTTTTAGTAAAATTTCAAATAATATTTCAACTACGTATTTTATTGAAAAATGTATCCTTACATAAAAACTTAAAGGTGAACAACTTGTGTTATAGAAACGAATTTTAAATAAACTTTTGATTTCTATTGTCAAAAACATAGACAATAGGTAATAATGAACAAGTCGACAAGTAAAAAACAAAACTTTAAGTATGTAGTCATTGAAGTTTCGTAAATTCATCGATTAAAAACCAGCAATTCAGTTAAAGATCCTTTAAGTTTCGACGTGTTGCCGCTTTCCTCCATTGTTTCAGGGGTAGTTTTATCAAGAGGTCTTATATAGTTTATATTTATGTCGAGGTTTTCTCCTTCTGCATTTGTGTACTGTGTTTCAGAAATAGTTGCTGAGGGTCGGGAAAGAGTGACATTTTGTTGCTGATTGTAAGTTGATGTGTGTTGCGAAGAAGTGAAAGTTTGTTGTTGCTGATTTGTTAATATGGGTTGGAAAGGAGAAGGAGTTAAAGGTTGTGGCTGTTGATTGTATTGAAGTTGCATTGGCAACATAGTATTATAATGAGATGAAACGCTATGTGCCGAATTTATACATATATGAGATTCCTCGCATAATTTCTTTTGAACACCAAGGAAGAGAAGACGGTGAAGTAATAATTCAGCATACATTTTCTGGTCGCTGTCCATTCGGCGCAGTTTATGGGCCACATTTTCTCCAATACTGTCACATTCATCATTTTCTCTGTCCAACTTAGCGCAAATCTTTGGATACTTTCTTCCTGTCCATACTTCTTTCTTTTTGCACTATTAGAAGATCTGGAAGTTGATGGACGTGAATAGGTTGATGACTGATGCGGTGTTTGTGGTGGTGATAGCTGATATATTTCAGACGGTGCTTGCAACGCATCTTCAGTAAGCGGTGAAAATTGAGTATCATGCTGGGTGACATCTTCCTGAAAGTACAAAATACAAAATGTATATTATAATTTTTTTTACAGTTTCCAAAAACATCAGAGGAGTGGCAAGAAATAGCTTATAATATTGAAACCAGATGGAACTTTCCTAATTGTGGAGGATCTATTGATGGTAAACATCTGCGAATTGTTAAACCAGCCAACAGCGGGTCATATTTTTTTAACTACAAAGACTATCACAGTATAGTTCTCATGGCCCTTGTTAATGCTGATTACGAATTCATATATGTTAATGTAGGCTGTAATGGGCGAGTTTCTGATGGAGGGGTCTTAGAATATACAAAATTTTACGATAAACTTATAGAAAAAAAGCTAAATTTGCCTTCTAATGACGTAACAAAGCATAATTTAAATTTCGTTTTGTGGCAGATGATGCGTTTGCATTACATGAAAATATTTTAAAACCTTTCCCGGGAAACAATTTAACAAAAGAAGAATCTATTTTCAATTATAGACTTAGCCGTGTGCGCCGCACGGTTGAGAACGCGTTCGGTATATTAGCTAATCGCTTTCGAGTATTCCATACTCCAATTAATATGCAACCTGACAAAATTGACAAAATTGTACTAGCAGCTTGCGCGTTGCATAATTTTTTGAGACGTTTCTAAAACTTCATATATAACGAGAAATGATGTTGACACCGAAATTATTGACACAGGGGATATAATAAGGGGAGACTGGAGAGCAGAAAGACCATTAGATAATTTACAACCAGGATATGGTCGTAATGCTTCACGTGAAGCCAAAGAAAATAGAGTGAATTATAAAAATTTCTTTAATACTGTTGAAAAGTTTCCTGGCAAGAAAATTTATTTAATCAATGTACCTATTATAATATGTATCTTACTTGATAATTTTGTAGAATTAAAGAATTTATTTAGACAAGAAATAAAAAGATTTTATTTGATTTTTTATTTGCAAAAAATTTCCTTACCTCATTATTGGCATCGTCACCCTCCGACTCCGACTCATCATCATTTGAAACTGACATCCTAGGTTCTTCCTGCGAAGCCGTAAAAAGCAGTAATTTATAATACCAAAGAGTTGGCTCATACAGCTCTTCTGTAGATGATCCACTTCTTTTTGATTTTAGAACTTTTTTGTGCTCCTTTCGAAAGGCACTTCTAATATTATTAATTTTCTTTTTTACCATATCCATCGAAGCATTTTTGGTCTACGGTTTTGCAATAACTTATAAGTTTCTCATACGCCTTTGCCTTTTCTTTTCGATTTGAATACTGTTTTGACTTAATATTCCATAAACTTGGTAACTGTCGATAAATATCAATAAAACCAGTAACAAACGATGGCTGATTTAACGTCACATCAGACATTTTTTACCAAAACTGTGTACACAATTTTTAAATACAATGAAAGAGTCTATGAAAAACCTGCGGCCAAAGTCAAGAATGGACACCATGACAAACGCTCCAGCTCACCGCGCCAAAGGTCTGCACCGAGTATTGAAACTTACTACTGGACTGAAACTTGTTGAGCACCCTCCTTACAGTCCAGATCGTGCTCCCTGCGACTTTGGAATGTTTCCGCATGTGAAAATGAAGCTAAAGGAAAACCGGTTTTCTTAGCGATGAGGACCTTCTGAGGGCTTGGACAACGAGTGTGCCCCACTCCGGGTGAAACTGTGCATAGCCGGTTTAAGGACTGGTTTTGGCGGATGGAGAAGTGTATTGAATGTGGAGTAAATTACTCTGAACGAAGTCAATAAATAAAGCTCTATTGCCAAACTTTTATAGTACCCTTTGTATATACACTGTCACTCGCACTGCTAATACAAATTTAAAAACACCTTGTATTTGAAAACCCATCAAGCCGTTTGGACTGTGAAGTAGGTTCAGATTTGAAGACCATAAAACAGTTGCAGCTCTGCACGCCACACCGTGTCAAAAACCTTTAAAATATCCAGAAATAAAGCTCCAGTATTCTGATTTAGTGTCCAGATGAAACAGTAATTCTCTAGATGAGTATGGCCAGTCCAGATGCAGAATAAAAAGACTTATGGGGCGATAGCCCTGTGGAAAAATTGATCCCGCCTTTTTCCGAATCATTACAACTTCAGCGATTTTACAGTGTCTTTAGCATCCCCTCGATGAAGCTATTCCATTCTTCATTTCGGTATTAGAATAAAGTGTCCCTAATGGTATGGACAAGATTCATAGCTCTTCTAATGACTTCAGGATGACGAGTGCGTTTAGCGATCTTAACGGCTGACATTTTAACCCTGATCTTTTGGCAAATATCCTGTGATTGTCACCTGGTTGTCACACTGACTGGTAACTTCATCCGCAAATACACGGCAGACCTTTTCTGCCAGCAGACATTCGTCAGAAAATTTCTGATAAAAGGGCTGCAATTAAGCAAGCGAAAAGGTCTTGTCATCCTGATGACATTCGCAGACGAATCTTGTTCATGAACTTGGAAATGCTCTTCATGAATTCCGCAATGAGCAATGGAACGACTTTCTGGCGGGGATGCTTGACTCAAGCATTCCTCTCTGGAAGGTGGCGAAGTTGCTCAAAAATGGAAAGCGCGAACAAATCCCACACATCCACGGCCCTGGAGGCATTGTCTTCAGGGCAGAGGAAAAGGTTGAGGTTTTCGCCGATGCCATGGTCTTGATAATGACTTCGACGAGGAGCAACACATCGTAAGATCTGTCAGGAGATATTTTAGGGCCAACGGCGTCAGTGACAGTCCCGCTACCGTCGGTGATTTTTCTTCATCAGAAGATTCTTCTTCAGAAGCTTCTTCAACCGAAGATCTGCTTAGCATATCAGCGGCATCGCCCGAGATCCCGCATTGCAGACCAGCAGAGATTCAAGGTCATATTAAAGACCTTAAAGTGCGTAAAGCACCTGGGAAGGATCAAATCACTAATAAGGCGCTGAAGCTGCTTTCGCGGAAGTCCTTAACTTATCTCGTGGCAATAGTCAATGCCATACAAAGGATCCAGTACTTCCCATCCGCGTGGAAGACCGCCGAAGTTATAATGATTCCCAAGAAGGTGGATTCGATATTTCCCCAGGATTATCGTCCCATTAGCCTGCTGTCAGCTCCGTCTAAGCTCGCTGAAAAGGTAATTCTACGTTACCTTGCGAATTTATCGTCATATCACCATGTGATGCCTGACGTGCAATTCGGTTTTCGGTCTGAACATAGTACAGAGCTACAGGCGGTTAGGCAGGTGGAACGAGTAACCAGAGGATTCACCCTTAACGAAAGTACTGGCATCTTGCTTTTGGATGTCTCAAAAGCATTTGACAAGGTGTGGCACGCGGGCCTGCTGTATAAACTAATCCAAAAGGGCTTCTCTTTTTGGCTTCTAAAACTACTGAAATCCTTCCTTGAAGGTAGAAAATTTCGAATCAAAATTGACAATGTCCTGCCGACAACACGGCTGCTTACAGCCGGCGTCCCTCAGGGTTCGGTCCTTGGACCATTCCTTTGCTCACTGTAAATCCATGACGTCCCTAGTCCCAGCCACTGTGAAGTCTATCTCTATGCTGACGATACTGCATTGGTGGCTCAGTCGTGGTCTGGTGACCTAGTCCATGACAGGCTGCAAAGTGCGGTGGAGGAAGTATTAGATTGGGCGGATCG
Organism: Acanthoscelides obtectus; assembly: GCA_963669975.1. Classification (NCBI taxonomy): domain Eukaryota; kingdom Metazoa; phylum Arthropoda; class Insecta; order Coleoptera; family Chrysomelidae; genus Acanthoscelides; species Acanthoscelides obtectus. Next base: position 405,948 of record CAVLJG010001453.1, read on the forward strand.
GTGGCTAATTAAAATTAATCATTCGAAAACGCAGGCAATTTACTGTACAAAAAGACGTCGCGGCGTTCCGTCTGAAGTTTCAATGAATGGACTTCGTATACCATGGGAATCCTCCGCGAAGTATCTCGGTCTCATTCTGGACACAGGGATGACTTGGCCGAACCATATAGAAGAGCTAAAAACTAAATTCCAAGTTAAGTTTCGACAGCTGTACCCATTATTATGTAAACGTTCAAAATTAAGTTTAATTAACAAGATTCGACTCTATAAGGTGGTCATAAGACCAGCAATGACTTACGCATGTGCGGCTTGGTGTTCTATTGCTAAAACACACATGCGAAATCTGCAGGTTCTGCAAAGCATCATGTTGCGCACTATTGCTGACGCCCCATGGTCTGTCTCTAACGAAACTCTACATAGAGACCTCGATGTCTCTTACCTAAAGGACTACATTAAGCAACAGGCGCAGCGGCGCTATAGCCTAGCAGAATCGCACAGCAACCCTCTGTTGTGTGAGCCAGTGGATTACACAGTCGAGAAAGTTCGCAAGCACAAAAGGCCGCGGCTCGCACTGTAATCATAATTAATTAGTGAACTTAGAACAACCATAATTGGAGTATTTTGACAACATCTTTAGAAAAATCCAATATTTTTAGACCATATCAAAATTTGTGAAGTGATTTTAACAATGCCTAAACGATCCCTATCCTAAAAGATTCTCTTCTTCCCCTTTGCTCTCGATCTTCCTTCTCTCCTTTCCTTCCCTTTTTTCCTTAAAATTGTCTGGTTTCTGGGATACCAGACCTGACAGAGTTACAAACTGACACTGTGACTCAAGAGCTAAGGTCCCACGGACCGCTCTGACAACCAACGATGACTTGACTTCATCCGCAAAACACGTTAACAACGTTACAAACTAGGGAGAGATGCTGAGCCTAAAAAATTGTACAGTTTCTTTTTTCTAGTTTTACGATTACATATCGAATTGAAACGGAAATTCATGAAGACATTATGTGTGGAAATTTACCAACCTGTTAAAAAGTTTTAATAGTCATTTAATAACATATCAAGAAATATACATACATAAATGTTTACTTTTTAATGGCTCAGATATTTTTCAACTCAAACTGCTTCAAAAATATTGAATGAATCATGAAGGTATTTTCAAGCTCTTCAAGAGGTAAATAACGTTTTTGTAACATCTTTGAAGATGCATCATAATCGAACAGTGGCGGAAGATTCATAAAATTTATATTGCTTTCAATCTACAAGGTGAAAATACAAAACATTATGTGTCCACGGAAAAATGTCGGAAAATTGTACTTGCTGGTTTTTAAGAGGCAAAATGTAACTTCTCTCAATATCTTTTATGGCTTACCATGAAATTTTGACAAAAAGACCGACAAAGATAAGACATAAGTGTCATGTACATCACTCGTCTTAGGCCTCTATCGTCAGTCGACCCTACAATTGTAGGGCGCGTTTATGGCCTCCTTGATTGTCATACTCCTTTCTCTCCTTCAAAAATTTCTAGATTACACTTGATCCATGTCAGCGTCAGCGCTCTCCTATTGTGAAGATTTGTTTTCCTTTTAAATTGTAGGAAATTTCAGGCTGATAAAACATGATATAACTCAAAACCAATCACAATTTGATGCAAATTGATGTTTGTGACATAACCTCAACATAGAGCGCTGACACGGTGAAGTAGAAAACTATGACAATATTGCTTTTGAGTTATATCATGTTTTATCAGCCTGAAATTTTCTACAATTTAAAAAGAAAACATATCTTTACAATAGGAGAGCGCTGACGCTGACACGGGACAAGTGTAATCTAGAAATTTTTGAAGAAGAGAAAAGAGTATGACAATCAAGGAGGCCATAAACGCGCCCTACAATTGTAGGGACGACTGACGATACGGGCCTTAAATATCTTTTCATATTATATTTACCATTCGAACAAAATAATAATCGGAAAGGAAAGTCGAACTTATCACTCCCTAGGAATAGACTAATATAACTATGTTAGTCTATTCCCATCAAAAAATTTAAGATAAAAACAGTGTTTTTAACCTCGTATACCTTGTTCAACTTCCGTATTTTCTCAAATCAGTCTCGTTAATCTTAACCTTATGATTGGTATCGGCCAATTCATATATAGGCAAACTAGGCCGATATCGCCGATATGTCAGTATCCATTTCGGTATCGGCAGATCCCTAATTAATTAGAAAATGGAAAATAAATAAAGTAGAGTTAAGCTTCCTCTCAAAGAACTGTGGTAAAATGCAAAACGTAGGTCTGACTTTCCCTCAGAATTAAATTGACCTGAATTAGTCACCGGACGTACAGAAAAAAAAACAGATTCCTCATGAAACGCCCCTCATTCTACGGTGGCAACAGAGACAAGGTTCCTACCAAAAAGCAACAAACCTTCCCAGATTGAGTTTAGCAACAGGACTCGGATTATTTTAATTGAGTTTCGCTAAGCTTTGAGGCTATCTCAATTTCTTTCTCTTTGTCGGAATCACATTGTTTATGTCAACGATTCACGGAAATTAACAGATTGAACCTTAGTGGGTCAAGAGACCCAGAGATTGGAAGTATAACATTCAGAAGTAATTTTTTCAATTAAGATAAAACTGACTGACCCAAATCATGTGCCAGTTACAGTTTCTGTCCTGTACAGACGGCAAAAAATATGTATCAGAAAGAAAACGGTAATTATTTTCAATTCTCTGAATATGAAATTTATAAAATAAGATTTCTATTAGGTTTTCAGATTGAGAGGGTGCAGGGTGCTCTGTAATGAATCATGGGGGGATCAGGGGATCTGCTACTGGCGGTTTAAAATTGAAGAGCGGGGGTGGGGAGGCAGCTTGGTTGCTCAGTACTTGAGCGATTGCCTTTGTGACAACAGTGGGGGGATGGAAGTGGTGGGGGGTGTCTTTAGCGCTGGATGGTCGATCTCGCGGGCGTCATGACCACCACCCCTGAATCCGTCCTTGACAGTAGGAAGTAAGGGCCGATTTTAAAAAATGTATATCTAACGAGATCTTCGACCAATTAGGAAGCAGCTTATCGAAAATGCAATTTGACGGAAGCTGTCAAAGCTCTCCTAATATCGCTAATTTCTATTGAAATATTGAATAAAATCGTGGAAAAGCGGTTGCTTTATATATAAGGGTACATTAAAAATGTAATATTATGTCTTTAAGCCTAAGAATTAGGATAACTTTCATAGAAATTCCAATTCCACAAAATACGGTCTGTTATCTAAATGGACCAATGGAAATGTGAGACATAATAGGTGGATTTTCTAGCTATTATATTTAATAGGATTTTTTCACTGTTTTTGACGAATGTCCATGCATGGCAATCTAATTTTGTCTCTATATCACGTACAGGGTGTTGTACATAATACGTACCTGTAGAAATGTACCAATTTTTGTTATTTTGCAAAAAACAGGATATAAAACGTATTCCAACTGGTTCATCATCTTTTGTTACATCAAAAACAGTTTTTGCCAATTTATGATCTAGAAATCCACCCCAAATCTAAACAAACAGCACATTCTGCAGTTCTGGGTTCTAAAACATCGATATTTGTAAATGTATCCGCATTCACCTATTATTCATCGTCTAGATATTATGTCAGAATCAAAAACACCTATTTAGGAACATATATCTCCAAACATTGTTACATTTTCTTGTTATTTCTATTATTATAACACGTCTGGGATATCAATTGCTTTTGAAGTGATCTGCAGTGTTGCCGAACCGGCAAAAAAGAAACCGAATCGGTAAATAGTGTCGATGAAGTCGGTATAAGGAAAACGCCGTCCCAAGATCAGTGGTAAATAAGGACCTTTGAGACACGCAGCGCCGTCTATGAAAAACGTTTATTATTGTATTGCGCGCACACACATGTTTTGTGAGGGCATAGTTCTATATTACAACTTGAACAATGTGCATACTGGTCGCTCTTTCAAAGTACTTTGCAACCATTCTGGAAACTCCTTTTTCGATTCTTGCTTATAGGATTGTGAATATTTTTCTGTTTTACCCCTGCACTCATGAACTCACCTCACATTTTAATTAAATATTTAATTTGAAAACAGACAGGTTTCGGTTTCTTTATCCCTTGTCCGGTGCTGAGGTAATGACGGTAATCTACCACTCTGAACCTTTTGTACGCACAAAAATCAATTCAGGGCAAGCGAAGTAAGGGATGAGGATGTGCGTTCTTAATCATAGGCAACCCAAATCTACGCCTCTCATGTACCCGACTGCCTGAGTGTGTATATAGGTATATGTATGATTGATATGGGGCCTAATACTACGAAGACTATATAAAATTAACTTTTAGCTTTATTTTCTGGTTTCAACCCTTTTTCGGCAAGTATGGAAATATTTAAGTTCTTTTTAAAAATCATGGAAGATTACGTTTTCGGTAAATATTCTCATTTCGGTAAAATTACCTAAAAATCCGGTTCAAGTCCATGCATAGACAATCTGAAACCTGCAATATGAATTTATATTCTCGATTCTATGCATATCCATTCATATTCGCCAATATTTCATTTGAAGAAGAAAAGTAAGTAATCACTCTTTCTGACACAGTCCGGATCGAAAGATGACGATACTTGTGAAATGTATCGATACACCCAAGGGTCGTATATAAAAATATCGATCCAAAATATCAGGTATGGGAAGCTAAAGTATCGATACTTCTAAATATACGATCGTATCCAACATCCCTACTGTCAACATGTATAACCCGAGGTACCGACGGAAATAATAATAAATTTTCATTTGCATTTTTTCAAGTGTTATGCAACGATTTTGGGAGAAATTCCTCGTCTAGTCTTATAAAGCGTAGTAGAGTATATTTCAACAGTTCGCGGAGCTTACTCCACTGGGACCAAGCGTTGACGGATCCCACACATATGTCAGTTGTTGGGGTGTTTTGAAACATAATAATCAGCTGTTATTCAAATAATGTCTAATATAAATCTGTGCCTTAGAGGTAAACGATCGTAACTCCATTTTTGCAGTTTTTGTGATTATCTGCGTATAATTAGTATCCCTGGTTAATCTTTACGTGGAGTAAATGATCGTAGCGCCTAACCACGATACTCATGAAATATATGAAATAGAACAAGCAGCTAGTGATTTTTTGTTGAAGGCAAACAGTCGCTTCTCCATACATACGCAAAATACTATCATATGAATCACCGCGGCTACCCAGCGGTAAACAGTCGTGTCTCCGTCGCGCACCGCTTGCTTTACAAACTGCGTTGTTCAATCATTCTTCAAAGTTGATCAAGGAGCTTAAGTAACCAAAAAACGGTAATAATGTCCTCAAGGGCTCAAAAATTAGTGCAGCTTGTACTGGAGGAGGAAATCGATTCTTGAGAATCTAGTAAGTACAACATAATTGATATTATAGGTGTCCGAGCCAAAACAGGAACATTATGATGATCGTAAACTACTTTTACATATTATAAATAATAAGTCCTCCATTAAAGTGTATCATTCACAAGTTTCTTCTACGTGGACACACACATACATGGAAGCTGATCATATCCATGCACTTATCGAACGCGTTATAAAAAAAACAACCAACCATGAAAATATGTACGCCATGGGACTGGCAGCAACTTATAAGATCAACTGGTGCCACAGTTTTCGAGATACAGTTAGATAACTTCAAGAACTTCGAGGCCTTATATTCCGGCACAAGATCACCTCTCATTCAAAAGAAACAGACAGTAGACAAAGAAAGCTTTTTAGTGTCATCAGCGGTGTGGCTTGAGGTTCGAAAACAGGATCAAGGGATACTCTACTATAGAGACATTTCCAAGGGGACTACAAAATGGTAAACATGAATAGATCCTCTAGAAAACCGATAGGGTTACCACTAGAACTATGTTCGCCGCGTCAAAGGACGTAGCAAGAAAAAGCACGATCATCTTCTCATGCTTCTGCAATGGATACCAGAAGCATTTCATGATTTTTATGAAAATATTCCTGTGCTGGGTCAACAAGGAGATAATGACGACGACGATTGAATATATGTTCTCCACATGTCATTTTTCGTAATAATAAAATGTAGCCTATTTCCACCAATTGTACTTACTGTGTTTCATCCTATGCTGCACCTGGATTTTATTATCATAGTAAATAGTCGTAACTCACAAAATAATCTGAATATCAAATTCTAAGATCATTAACATGAATCATTACTGTTCTGTGTACCATACAAGATACTTTCCCAAAAAACTATATTCGCATATTAACAGTAACATGAACAAAAAGCCATTCTGCTACTAACTCAATCTTTAATTTGCTTGTTCTCTGAATTGCATTATATGGAGTTACAACTATATACCTCTAAGGCCCGTATCGTCAGTGGTCCCTACAATTGTAGGGCGCGTTTATGGCCTCCTTGATTGTCATAGTTTTCTACTTCTCCGTGTCAGCGCTCTATTTTGAGGTTATGTCACAAACATCAATTTGCATCAAATTGTGCTTGGTTTTGAGTTATATCATGTTTTATCAGCCTGAAATTTCCTAAAATTTAAACGACTGACGATACGGCCCTACATGCCAAGCTTTTAGGCCTGTATCGTTAGTCGTCCCTACAATTGTAGGGCGCGTTTATGGCCTCCTTGATTGTCATACTCCTTTCTCTCCTTCAAAAATTTCTAGATTACACTTTTCCCGTGTCACCGTCAGCGCTCTCCTATTGTGAAGATATGTTATCCTTTTAAATTGTAGGAATTGTCAGGCTGATAAAACATGATATAACTCAAAAGCAAGCACAATTTGATGCAAATAGATGTTTGTGACATAACCTCAAAATAGAGCACTGACATGGAAAAATAGAAAACTATGACAATCAAGGAGGCCATAAAGGCACCCTACAATTGTAGGGACGACTGGCGATACGGGCCTAAGGCACAGAAAAATAACCTAGAATGTGTACTCAGTTAAATAAGAACGTTATTTTGCTGGTTTTAGGTTTGCCGGTAGCTTTACGACATATATTGGGTATTTCTTAATCGCTGTAAATATAGTGTGGATGTTTGTTCAGTTCCTGAACAAAAATATTCGACTTTATGCATGTATGAATATGAAAAATCCAGAATGGTTTTGTGGGAATATCAATCTAAGGTGGTATAGTGGTACTGATGAACGGCAAGTAAATGAATTAATGTTTGGAAACGAGCAATATCTATGAAATTTTTGGTAGAGCCTGTCATCAAATAGGTGCTAAATGGCTATCTGCAAGAGGTTTATAGGAAAAAACACACGGTAAGTGATGTTAAATCAGTAAAATCGCATATCAATTGAGGGAAATAAAATAAACATGAATAATTAATCGACAATATTAAAAAACATGAATTTCATTCAAAAACCAAACACTTTTAAATTTTGACTGAATTATATGTAATTTGTTAATATTCAATAAGCTGGTGATGTTTCAATGACAAGCCGTCATCTCATACTTTGACAATATTTTGTTTTCAACATTTCATAGCTATTGGTTGCTAAAATTTGTTGATTGGAACTTGAAGCTCATTCGCTGTATTTGACGGACAGTTCCCTATAGGTGGAGAATAACGGACTGTTGATTTGACAATCCTGGTGAAATCCACCCTTAGTGTTTTGATTATTAATACAGGGTTTAGACATTCGATTGCACAGTCAAATAGCAGGCACAAAAACAATTGATCAATAATGATATTTATCAATATAAGATCTATAACTACGTTTTACCTTCGTGTCCATTGTCTGTTTTTTAACGATTCGTATTTGTGACAATATTTGTTCCTGATATTTCCCGAAAACGAGCCCCAAAATCTACCCTTGCCCCTCTTTAAAAAGAGACCTAGATCCGCCGCTGGTTAAGCTGTTAAGAAGGCAAGGTAACCTAATGTGAAACTTAAAACGAGATTGACACATTTACTTATTGGTCAATGAGATTATTTGCGCTTACTCATTTTATAGCAGTTGAAAAAACTAATCAGAATTTAGTTAATTTTATAAGCAGTTTATTTGTGTATGGAATCATGTGAATTTTGAAACATCTCTTGTAGAGGCTCGTTGGTCTAGGGGTATGATTTCCGCTTAGGGTGCGGGAGGTCCCGGGTTCAAATCCCGGACGAGCCCGACTTTTTTTTAATAATTTTCACGATATTTTTTTTCCGCTGCCGTTTACGTTTAAATTGGTCATAAAAATAAAATCTACCTAGACTCAAAAAACCAACGCAAGAGGGCGAGGATCGTAGGGTATTGAGGTAAGAAAAATGTTAAATTTTAGACTGACAATCATTCTCTTTTAATTCGTAATCTCCTTGGTTAGAGCACAAAAAGCTAATAATCTAGGTGATCACTTACATGTTTCATAAATAACTGCTGTTTTAAAAGTTTTTTTATTATGAACAGTCGCGTAGGCAGAAATCTAAATACCGAGGGCACTGCGACTGCTATAAGGAACTAAACAACGTCTTGTTAATCCGATTTTTGAGCTGCCTAAGGCTAGGAAATAGCTTCTCAGGTAGACTTCCATCTCGACACCTTAGAAGCGAAGATGCGGTCGTACTGGCCAGTTCTCGATGGGCGAAGTTCGACAGAGTTGGTATGGGAGGCAGAAGCCTCGCGGGTTCGTCTGACATAGTGGTAAAAGGGAGCATGATCGCCGACCGCTCGTCGGTGCGAAAGGGCCCCAAAGCTGCCAGTTAGAGAAGTGTCATTGATTAGTCGGATAGTCATCCTCTATACAGCATCGAGAATGGACAATGTACCAGATTCTTGCGTCCCCAAGTGGTGATAACTTCCAGATTTCTCGTCAGAGAGAAACTTGCTACACGTCTTCTTTTTTTCCAGTTCATCAGCTTGTTACAATGAGCGCCTGTGTGCGTAGATTGCTCTTATCGGCGAAGCTGTGGCTGGGATTGATCGGGTAGGAGAGGAAGAGGTTATTGCAATAGAAACAATGGGGGGCAAGACCGACCCCTGAGAATAAAGTTATAAATCACACTTGTTGCAGGCGGTCTGTTTAACTTGGAAAACATGTTATTGGTGAAACCTGTAAGTTGTCACCTAGCTCATTAGCTTCTGTGGGCTCTACACGTGAAATTACTCGAGTTAGTTTCGTATCAAAAGATAAATTTTAATTTGAAATCTCCTTACCTCAGTACCCTGCGGACCCCCCATTAAAGGGATAGTGACTTCAATTTGTGGCAATTCTGTCAGTAATAGCGAATGTGCAGGCGATTCAAATATCGCTTAATTATTTTTATTTGCAGACTGTATTGCTACACAATGATGCCTCCAACCGTATTTTATACTTGAACACTATAAACTGATTCTAATCAATTAATTGAAATTCGAAAAAACACGCGCTGACTTTAAATGGCAGGCGTTTGTTCACACTGATTGTCACTGATTGTCAACCTGACCGTTTGATGTTCCAACTTTTCAAAGTAATTTGTAGTAACAAACATACGCCATAAATACTTTCTAAACAGATGGTATGTCAAAAATTCGACAGTAGCATAACAAAAAATACAATTAAATGAGAAATCATGAGTTGTGATGTCATTAACAAAGCGCGCCATAACAACCCTTTGTTGCGCGAATCAGTAGACTACACAGTCGAGCAAGTTCGCAAGCACACCAGGCCGCGACTCGCACTGTGAACAAAATTAAATCGTGCGACTTTAGGTCCAACCAAAATTATAATTTTTCTTCAACAACCAATCCCAAAATTAATTTTAGGCTCAATTTAAAATTGCCCAATACTGATTAGCAATGCCAAGGCACCCCTAAATTGACGCACTTCTTTTTTCTTTGCTCTCCCTCCTTCCATCCTTCCTTTCTTCTTCCCTTCTTTCTCCCTGACTTTTTTTGGTATCTGGGCAACCAGACCTGACAGACCTGCTGACTTACAAGACTTCAACCAAGAGCAAAGGTCCTTCGGACCGCTCTGACAGACAATGAACAATGACGTATAGAAGAATAGAAACGCGCCAAAAATGCAGCGTTTCAATCAACGTCATTAGCATTACAGTTCCGAATATTTAATTAGAAATAATTTCCAAGTATGGTTTAGGGTATCATAAATATATTGTATTATCGACAGAAAGTATAAAAAATCGTGCACAGAGCAAATATCCAAAAGCGCACCCGCATGAAAATAAATTTATTTAACAAAAAAGCATGGCTCGTTGGTCTAGGGGTATGATTTCCGCTTAGGGTGCGGGAGGTCCCGGGTTCAAATCCCGGACGAGCCCGATATTTTTAGTATATTTAGTTGATACGTTTTGACAAAAATCGACAATTATTTTTTGCTCTTGCAGTTTTTGAATTTTTTGATATTGCAATAGTGTGGTAATCAAATCACTAAGCACAGAAAGAAACAAAAGAGTAAATCAGTCAAATGTCATGTAAAAAAAAATAAAAAATAGTGGCCCATGAGGGGATCGAACCCGCGACCTTCGCGTTATTAGCACGACGCTCTAACCAACTGAGCTAATGGGCCGACTGGTGGCGGTTTCTATTAAGCTAAATATGAGATGACGATCAGAGAATACTTTCAATAATAATAAAACACTAAAAAATAAAAATCATAACGCAATGATTGCAATACACTTTAAAAATATTATTGCTCCATTATTCAGTTATTTTATTAGGGTAAAATGTACAAAATTGGAATTTGTAGTTCTGCGCCATCTATCGAAGCAAGGTTGGACTGTGCCCTGTCCTAATCGATTTGTTTTGGAATGTATTATTTACATTACTGGCAACATTATAACGGATAAATATGTTTAATTTCTCAAACTATAATAGATACTTAATACAAATCCGAATATAAATCAAGAAATATTGTATAAGACTGCATTCTGAATAATTGTGGTTCGTGAAATCACTTATCAACCGGCCCATTAGCTCAGTTGGTTAGAGCGTCGTGCTAATAACGCGAAGGTCGCGGGTTCGATCCCCTCATGGGCCAACTTTTTGGAAAAAGTAAACTAATTAATAGTAATAACGTCTAATGGATTTACTTACATTTTTGTATTCATTTCTATTTAAAGCATCCTTTTATAAATAATAAAAACTTTTTTTTTCATATTTGCAAAAGAACGTCGCTTCTGGACACATTTATCCGGCGGTTTGAGCCTTCCTCACCAAGTTTCGTTGCAATTTGTTGAGAATCTCGTGAAAGTCTCACAGAGGACATTTTGTTGGATCTGAAGTCCGAACAAGCTGCTTTCTGTTAAATCTAAGGTTGTCTCAATACAGATATTAGGTAGCCAAGTCTGAGGTTCTCACAAAATTCGTCATACTTTCCGATCCTGGATCATACCTACCGGGCTAATCTCATTTATCCTGAATCTACATTCTATTCAGAAACGAGGACAATACTCGTAATTAGACATTTTAAAATTGGGCATAGCAATTTATAATTTGAGGAAATACGTCTTCTGATGATTACAATGTACCAAAAATCTATGTAACTACTTATCAACCTGTTCGTTTGTTTTTTAAGTTTCTGATAACTAAATATTTAAGAATTTGGCAGCCCCATTCTCAAAGTTTCGAATACCAGTAATAGAACTAAAATTATTGTCTTTGTACTTACAACTATGAAAAAAAATGCCTTCTTACCGTCAGCATCTATCAGGTTGTTTTGTAACAGTTCGAAAAATACTTAAGGAATTCAGAATCAGTGTATCTCTTCGTAATTGGAAAATGGGAAGTACAAGGTTAGTCTCATTTAATGTTTTTTATGCTGTTCACATGAATACTTCATCACCATCTGAATCCGTTCCTCTAAGGTAGGTACATATTTTGTTTTGCTCCAACGTGGTCCGGAGTGCCGTTGCTTTAGCTGTATTGTTGTATGTGCACATCGTGGCTTTCAGAAAAATTGCAGTGTTGTTCGGATGCAATTCACAATATTAACATGAGGAAATTTCCCGGGTAAACTGTTTGAGGAATATGCAAATCCATTTACTCCGTTTCTACTCTCCTTTGTCTGTCTTTGATTTCTACAACGACAACATAAATGATGAAATCATGTAGATTCGTTCTATTATATATAAAAATTGTTTCATGTTATTACTGTTTCTGATCCTTACAGGATAAATCCGAAACACAGCTTAGCGAATGATGAAAGCACTTTACATGCATGGACTCTAGCAGATATACTAAGCAGACTAAGAGCTGCTTCCTCTCGGGCGAAAAAGCTGGACATTATTTAATGCTTCTTCTTAACTAATAAGAAGGATCTAAACGGACATCCGATTTTAATGGATGACTAAGCTTTGCCGCAGATTCAATTCATTGAATACATGATTTGACGTGAGCACGTCTAGTCCAATCACAGCAGCTAGTGAGGAGAAGTTGGGTTACCTGTTAGGATTTAGGATTTAGATCAATGACCACCTCACTTGGCTCTTTTCTATCAATATCTCATCGGTCAGCTGGTCTTCCATGTTGAAAAACAACTCGTTTTTGAAACCTACCAACGGCAAGTTCCACACCTGTTCCAATACACCTCTAATTTTCCTGTGTTTTGAGAGAGTCTGGATCAATGCAGATAAGCCTCGTCCAAAAAAAAAACATTAAATAAAAACCATTACTCATATACCACCTGTGGCTATTCCAAAGCGAAGTTCTGACACTTTTCATATGCTTTTTCATTCCTGCTATAGTAGCAACTTCTTGTAACCATTTGATCAAACCACACTGAGAAGACGTGGTCAATTAAACAGTAGTTCTGGAAAATACTTATTTCTCGTAATAAATGTTTTAATTACCCTAACTAAATTATTTAGGTTAATAAAACTGAATCTGTTCGAATCAATTTGAATTGAAATTATATACTATTAAGCTAATTTTCTTGAAAATACCAAACCATGTACCTGTTTTATTAAACTGTTTAACTAGTTTGAGTAATTCAGTTTACGTAGTACAAATAAATTTTTTAATAAAAACAGTTAAGCTGTCCATTTGTAATGAATCGTGAATGATCGTGCGTATGCGACAGACGCACTGCCGGTGACGCGCTTCGAACTCCTCAGTTTCATTTGTTATTTTCACGAGTAGCTTCATTTTCGAATGCTGCCGGTGTCGGTGATTAGCTGTGAAGTGGATCAATGATGGTGATCAAGTAAAAGGCATTTAGTGACCAATAACCATGGTTAGAATATTTTTAAATTTGATTTATGCAGCCATGTTTGCCAAACCATGTGCTTAGCATAAGTTTGAAGTGCTTTCCTTTTATATTGTATGATGTACGAGTGTACATATATAGGAAATGGAGGCTCCTGTTGGTGTAGACTTACTTACTAATAAAAGTACAATTTTTGTACACTTAATTGAGAGGCCGCATTCAGTTTCAGGTATCTCTTTCCCTACATAATGAATTAGAACAAAGTATTGCTTCTAGTGATTGGTGATATATTATAATCTGTTTCTGGACAAAAAAACAAATAGTTGGTAAAACTTGATCCCATAATAAGTTCACAATCAATGAAAATGAAAAATATCGACTTTTGTTAGGGCTATAAAATTTGGAAGTTTTTATTTTGGTTCGAAGACATCAATTATCAATATTAAGTTTTCCGGTTTTTTGATATCTAATGTTTGTCAGAGCATAGTTATAATTTATTCAGTAAATTGAAACTAGTTCTTTTAATAATTTAATAATTAATTAAAACTACACAAATACTTTTACTTTAACTAATTGAACAAATTAAATAAATATAATTAAAGTGTTTTACTTGGGGCAGGTAAACTCATTTTAATGGTTCAGTAATTTTAAGTAGATTGGTCTAATTAAGCTAAGTAAACCGTTTATTAAATTCAATTAAATGGTTGTGGTTTAGTTTAATTAAGCTAGTTTCATAGATTCAAGTAAACTGTTTTAGAAATTGCAGCTTAATTAAGCTAATAAAACTTGTTAGCTGTCACATCGTTCATTAAATATTTTAATTGGCTTGAAATTATAATCGGTTCAGTGCACGAATGGTACTTTCAACTTACCGCGCTCAGACGACAGCCAGCCATACAGTCTGAGTGTAAATTGATGATGAGGTGTTTAGCGATATACCAATATACAGTGCGTTTTAAAAATGTCTTCTCCTACAAATTCTTTCCTGTCGCCCGGGAACTTTTTTTTTTATGAATAAAATGAAGTAGAGTAAGTTTGGGTGCTGCAGTCAAGTACGGGAGGAGATGCGACAGACCTGGATGCAGTCGAATACACTGATGCACACAACTGTACTTCTTGTGTATGCTTTGTGGTACTACTCTCTCTCATTCTCGCGTAACAATGTATTGTTATTCCCAGGACGGTTGGATGATTACTCTAACTAGTACCTCTCGCTCTTCAGTGTTTCGTGGGTCAAAGGAGTATCAGTGCTTTCAGTTTGCACGTAAATTCTACTATTTCTTTGCTCGTAGTGCACCTACGCTTCAATGAGCGTAGCTGCACTACTTTATCAAGGCTGAACCATTGCTACTGTACACACACACAGCACTCTTTTTAAAAATTTCTCCCCGTACTTGTTTGTTACATGTCAAGTTGACAAGCTGACATTTAGGGTAAAGGAACTGATGCATGGATACTATATTTTAGCGTTTATGGGGTAGCTGATCATTTCAAGATGACGGCTGGGTGAACATTTGTTATACCGCATTTTCAAGCCACCTATGAATAGATACTTTATAGCTATCAAATATAAAATCACTACCTTCAAAACAGTTGATTGGCTGAGCGTTTTCATAGGAATCGCTTATAACTCTACAACGAATCACCAAAATGTTACAGTATGTTATATTCTCAATATTCTTCTCTTGGAAGGGTCTATCCGAATATGTGATAAAATATGGAACATTCCATTTAGATAAAATATTAAAACCTATAATTTTTTTACTGAATTTTATTGCACATTTAGATAGACTCTTCAAAAGAAAAAGATTAATATAAAATACTAGAACGTTTTGATGATTAGTTGTTGAGTTGTAAGCGATTTATGTACAAAAACGTTTAACTCTCAGCCCATTAGTCAGCCAGTTAGGAAGATATTATATTATTTCAAGGGTTAAGAATCGCTGACAAGGAGCTTAAAACAAAAGTGTCATATGACCCACCAATCTATTCATCTCCTCCAATTTCGGCTTGTTAACTTGACCCATTGAAGAGATAAGTATGGGGGGAGGGGGAGGGGGTGGAAAGCCCTGTATGTTATGAAACATCTTAAAAGCATATCTTAAACTCAGGTATCAAAAAACGTTCAAACACTGCATTTTATGTCAACTTCAGAAAGAGGGACTGAATACGAACTTCAGTTCAATAACAAACATATCTATCAGATGATTTATTCAGACAATTTATTCCAACTGGCGAATATTAACAGATTTTGTGTTAACTGCACTTTGGGAATAATCAAGTATTCGTGACTGATAAGGTTCTTGGTATATCGATTATCTCCTCGACAGTCCTGCTATCCTGATACCAGCTGATTGGAAATATTTGACTCAATCTGCCGGCACTGATAACGATTTTACCCAAGGCCGCCGCCAGCCAATGGCCCAGGGGGGGGGGGTCAAGTTCATACGATGAATAAGAAATGTAAAAATTGTAGGTAAAGTCAATAGCACATCAAATTTTTCACGTGTAGTATGGTGTTTGTGATAAGAACAGTATAAAACCCAATATGTGAATCTCCACGAGCTCTTGGCTGTACGGTAAATGAAACTTGAATTAAATTATGTTATTATATTATATTTATTATAACTTAGAATTTGAATATTAGGAATGGAAATAGTGAATTCGTTCGAGTTTCGACGTGCGGGAATGATCGATCAACCACGGTAAATGAACATACATATATGAATTTTATTGATTTGCATTTTACTATATTTTTCAGGGTCTCTATGGGGGCAACTGCGCCTCTGCCTCCCTCTGGCGACGCCCTTGTTCTGCCTGCACTGCGCATATGGATTCCAGATTCCTCATTCCTATGATATGCGTTATTGAAATTAATATGAATTTAGCAGATTAACTTTGTTATGGATACATATAGTATATTTTAAGCTCTGTAAAGAACTGAAAGGTGTTTGGGTCGTGAACAATTCAGAACACATTTTCATGCAACATGTAGGTAACTCAAAAAATAAGTTTATTATAAGAATATTTTACATTTTTTATTGGTCGTATTTATTTAGATTTAAATCTGATCAAAACATTGGTGATTAGCATTGTAAGTAAATCAGTATATCGGAGTTCGAACAATTCTGTAAAATTTTGCAAAGGTTTATAGTTATTCAAAATAATAATTATAATATTTGTTATAATATGTTTTTATGTGTAGTTATTTCATAGCTGATTTTAATATTATGACCGACATTAACTGTGCGAATGAATATTGATGTTTCTACTAAATACACAACATGTTGGAATACTTATATAATATGAAAAACAAGTTAATGTCTATCAAATGGTTTACGATTGAAACAAAATCGGATTTGATTGATTTAAATGGCATATTTCGCAATTAGTTTTCCAAATCAAACCAAGTAGATTGATAGCGTACTTAACCTGTCTAGGAACATCTGAATGTGAAAGAATAATAAATAAGTCTTGTAACGTGATTTTTTGTTTTTCACAATAGGTACCCGATGTTTTTCAAATTTATCAAACACATATACAAAAATATGTTGACGTAAAGCTTAATTTTGATTATTTTTGGTAAACGCCTTTGCTAATGATAATTAAGTTTACAATGAATTTTTCGAAACTAAAATCCTTGAGGATCAAATATTACATTTTACCTCCCATATGACAATTTGTTCATATTTATCCCAAAGTTGCAGCTTGTAATTTCTGTAACAAATGTATAAGTTTTATCTGCTTCAATTTTCTGAATAACATTGTTTAAATTCACAATGTATTAATTGCTACAGACAGTTTTGTGCATCTGGTTGTTACAATGTAAATGTAATGTAAAATCATAACTAATTATACACATTGCTAATAATTGTAATTGTAGATTGTAACCAAATTACCGAAATTAAAGAAGACGATTATGACGCAAAAGCTCAGGATTGTATGTATTGCTGTAATAATAGACATTTTGAATGTACGATTTGAAGGTGAACATTTATGTTGATATCAAACGCTGAAAAATATCATCTGATGTGATTGATTAATAGGTTTGCACAAAAACATTGAGGCATGAAACCTTTACAACGTACATCGTCGGAAACTCCGTAGGCCATAACCAGAGCTTCTGAAAGAGATTTGATTCGACAGCTTTCTTGTGTATGAGTTTTGAAGAATTTTCTATCTGGGCAAAATAATCTTACGGACAAATTACCGGTGATGAGTTAGATCGGCGGTTTCCGATCACCCTACCGTCGATTTCCGATCATTCTATAGCAGGGCTGCAGCAGAACCAGGAGGGATCTGATATTCCGTTCACTCCTGTCGCTAACGTTGCTGCCGCTGACACGGTTTTCCTGGTTTCGGGAAAAGTCCCCTCGCCCTGCAGCGCTTTGCAGGACCGTATCCCAAAGCTGCCCCAAATGACTGCATTCAAAGCAATGCATATAATCATTGTATTGTATTCTACCTGAAAATAACCTGCCAAATACTGTATTCGGGTGCCCAAAAAACTATCAGAGATAAAATGAGATAGGTACTATTGCGTCATCTATAAAAATCTGCTACAGCTACGAATCTCCTCTCACAATAATTAAAAATTAAACATCTACTTTGAAAAGGTTATAAAGGTTAGAACTGAAGCAGAGAGTGGTACGATAATTAGAAAAAATATTATACAACTATTGAAAGAAAATACAAATACAATAAATTCTAATATAATAACACACAGATTGTGAGCTTATTAATTGATTAAATTAAATTGATCTAAATTAATTTAATTAGATAATAATTGTTAGTGACTTATTTATTAGGCCTGTTTTGCAGAACAAAGTTTTTCAAAAGGTGGCTTAATATACAAAAATGGCTAGTAGAAGTTCTTTTTCTACATATATTTCTACAATTTTTTTTCCTTCAACGCAGTCTCTGTAGAACAATTGGGTAGCAACTAATAAAAGGTTGAAATACACAGCGCTTATAGATACGCGAGAGCCAGGCGTCAAACACGCATCCTCAAATTAAAGGGCAGATTCAGTACGTTCGAATATAAATAAATGTTTGAACGTGTCCCTTTTTGATAATCTACCTTACACTTCCCGAAAACATTAGAATATTAAGCTGAGTACAAGCAAATATATTAGCAAATTAACATGTACAATTATTTACTAATGCACTTATATCAGCAGCGCGGTGACCGTGCCGCAAGTCTTCATGTAAGCGACGGTACTGGTTTAACCATTAAGAAAACTAAAATTCTTTTTTATAAAGTGTGCGCCATCTTTAGATACATTGGAAACTATTTATTCTTAGAATAAGATATACGAGTAAAATAACAGAACTAAGGAATTGCTCTTCATTATTGAACAAGCGATCAGTTATCACATAATTTTGGTATTTATTCTAGGATTTCAGGAAATTGGGAGTAACTCAAAAGCGATTCGATTTTGTGCTAAGGTACGAGGACTGTAAATTAAGTGATGAGTCTGACTTTTTAAATCTTTTTTTATTCAAATATAATTACAGTTTTGTATTGCTACCCTGAAAATAACTTCCTTCTAAAGCGCTGGAGATGGTTCTTCCACTCCTCATAACTGTGCTGGAACTAGACTCAAGTCAGTCGAATAAGGAGGCTGAGGAGCCAAATGAATGTTCTTACTCTCCCCTCTGAACATGTCAAACCACAGAAAAACCCGGACTCTTGATAAAACACTATATCCGCAGGCCTGCCGTAGTTTAGCAAGAGTAACCGTTGCACTGTGCCCAAGTCTGAAGTAAAACCTGATAGCACAACGCTGCTCAAAATTGATATCACTCATTCTGAGAATACAATACGGACAACCAAATGACTCGAGTGAGTCCAAACTTGTTCGGAAGGCGGATCACATGTTCCCCTGTCTCCCCTCCAAGCCCGGTGCCACCAGAGTTGCTAGATCAACCGATGCGTTGCCAATCTCATCACTTAATTTACAGACCTCGTATGTACATGAAAAACCAAATTTGTTTGACGGCTTGAGATAAGTGAGTACGAGAGAGAAGCGCGAGAGATATCTAAATTTGAGAAAGAGATAGAAGCCGGCTGAAGAACAAAAGTCATCGCCACATTGCCTAGCAATGGTCACTCAGAAGGTCGTGCAATATACCGCGTTGCCAATTTGTTACACTAGAAATGTTCGCACAAGTTTTTTTTTATACTCCAACTACCACGCAGGCCTAAGGCCTAAACACCCATTGGGTACCGTGGGGCTATAGGGGGATACAGGGGAAAGGGGGAACGCCACACGGACTCTGGCGAGGGAACACGTGTGCATGCAACATGCACACATTCTGGCTCCACCTACGAGATCCGCCGGGTGGTACCTCGACGTTCGACAGTCAGAGACCGTCTACCACCTACGGACAATCACAACATCCATAGCCAAGAGAAACATTTCTCCTGGGACGGGACTCGAACCCGCACAGCGCACGGCGACTGATCAGGAGACCGAAGAGTCTACTACTGCGGCCACCGTTGCTGCCTGGTTTCTACAATAGGTTTGGTTAATGTCAAACCCATGAAGGAGGTTTGTTCGAACATTTAATTTAATATTCTGTTTTCATTTTGATTAGAATATTGTTTATTTCAATTTTGATGTCTTAATTTATTTTTGAATTATTCACCGATGGTGACAAAAACAACACATCCAAATACCATTACGCAGGTGAATATCATTTCGAAGCAGGCCGGCACTCTTCAATGAGCGCTGTTAGGACCGATCCACACGGGTACTATGCATTTTGAAAAGTGACATTTTGTAGGTTTTTTGTGACATAGCGTAAGTTAATCTACGAGATGTTAACTTAGCACTAGCTGTTGTACACTTGTTGTGAACTCGTTTTTTAGCTCTATGTGTTACCTAAACGTCATGATGCCTCAGTTATCAATGTTTGGCTCTGATGTGATGTAATATCTGCTTCAGAGATGGCATTATTGGAGGTCTATGCTGTAAGTTGTATACTACGAGGATGATTTGAAAAGTTTCCGACCTAAAAAAGATACAAGACATTTTTTCTGATTATTTTTAATTTGCAGCATAGTCTCCTTGTAACTCTACACACTTCTCCCAGCTCTGTAACCTGTCCAAATAGTACTCGGAATTTTTCTCTACAAAATAATTGTTAATAAGGTGATTGTCTCTTCATTTGACAAAAATCTATGTCCTCCGAGCGCAATTTTTAGTTGAGGGAACAAAAAAAAATCGCTTTTTGCTTTTTTTGGTGCCGGTTCTCCCTTTGGAGTCCATTGTTTGGACTGTGTTTTTATTTCGAGCATATAATGGTGAATCCAAGTTTCATCTACAGTAATTAATTGGTGCCAAAACTCGGATTTATTGCGACTAAGCTGCGCCAACAGAGCGTTGGAAATATTCATTCGAACACGTTTTTGGTCTAACGTGGCACACAATGCGCGGACAGCTTTCTAAAGGTCCATTCACACTCAGCCGTGACGTGACAGTTCCGTGACGTGCCAGTGATTCTCGGACGTGACATCACAGTGTTTTCAATTCACACCGGTCAGTATTTTTCTCCGTGCTCTGACAGTGCAGTTGTGTTCACGTGAGATCGAGATGGCAAAATTTTCAGAGGATTAACTTGCAATTATTGCATTAATTCTGGATTTTTTTTATACTCCAGCTACCACGAAGGTCTCAGGCCTAAATACCCATGGGGTTCCGTGGTGCTATAGAGGTAAACGCAGGGGAAAAGGGGGACGCCACACGGACGAGGGAACACGTGTGAATTCAACATGCACATATTCTGGATCCGCCTACGAGATCCGCCGGGTGGTACCTTCGCGTTCGACAGTCAGAGACCGTCTACCACCTACGAAAGATGAAGAAGAAGAAACTAGAAGAAAACGGAGATCCTTGTATTTTGAATTTGACTGGGTCTACAGCATGGGATGTACGAGTACAAATTCAATTAGTCTTTTATCATGCATGTTTCTGACCAATTATATCAAAATATTCACGAAATTACATAAAAACACGGTCGTGAAAATCGAAAAATATCGTTCCAAAACAATGGGATGATAACGGTACGGCGTCGTCGAGGGCACTGAGAACACGGACACTTCCACGTGCCGGTCAAGTGTGAATCAGTTCATCCAAATTTCGAGAAGAATGTTTTTAGTTTCGCCGGGCAGATTCCGTGCCGGTCACAGCACTGTCACGTCACGGCTGAGTATGAATAGGCCTTAATGTCCAATTCATCTTTGATTTGCATAGGCATTTAATGATCGCTCGCATCAACTCACTCAAATGCCTGTTACATAACAACTGCTCGTCCAAAACGGCTGAACTTTTGGTGAGTAACTGCCAAAAGATGAACAACGAAATTCACTTGCTTTTATTTACGAGTGGTGCCATCTTCACGTTGAGGTCGGAAACTATTTCGACCACCTTCTTATACCTGGAAGTACATACAGTATATTCAGATAAGAGATAGACCGGATGTAAACAAAAGGTTCGGGTGATTTTCACGCTAACGCCGCCGTCTCGACGTAAAACAGGAGCCCTCATTGGTCAATTCGCAATTAAATGCCTATGCCGAGCGGCAGAGCAGTCGTATCAAGGCAGAGTCACATTCAGGTTCAGACGTGTTACGTATGTCGTGTGCATCATTGCAATTTGATATTTCTTTGGACGTTTTCGTTTGTTATCTTATTAAGTTGTTGAGTTTGTCGTTGTTATTGTTATACCTTGTTATTGATTGTTATTGTTATCAACTGCTTGCGCAAAATGCCCAGTAGTACAGATACTGCCGATGAAGTTGTAAACTCCTGTAGTCCACCTAGGAAACGCTCTAAAAAAAGACACCTGAGTGCAGAAATGAAAGAGGTCATTTTGAATATATATAAGATCGAGCGCGAGGAGAACGAGGCATCAACCATCAAAGAAATTGTTGTGAAGGTTTCTCACAAAGTTGGGGTGTGTCGCGCATCAGTGTTTAATGTGTTAAGACAATACAAAAAAAATCACACCTTTTCTGAGCCAATGACCAGTAAACATCGCAAAAGTATTGTTAAATCATTGGATGAAGCTGATAAGCATGCGATTAGGAGGAAAGTGCATGAATTCTTCTTTAGGAATGAAATACCTACTATAGATAAAGTACTGCAGGAGGTAAATGGAGATACAACGTTGCCAAATTTCAAACGATCAACTTTCCATGCGTTACTGAAGCATTTAAATTTCAAATGGAAAAAACAGGGTCGTAATAGTTTACTACTGGATAGAGAAGAAATTGTGCTATGGAGGAGGGATTATTTAACAAAAATTGGGAAATATAGAAATCAAAACAGGAAGATTTATTACCTTGATGAAACGTGGGTAAACGCAGGACACACTACAAGTAAAGTATGGGTTGATGATTCTGTAACTTCATCCAGGAGGGCCTTTCTAGATGGACTGTCCACCGGATTAAAAAATCCAGCAGGTAAATACGAGTAATAGACAACAATCGGATGTTTTTCAAACCTTGGGAACAAGGTTCTAAACATTAATACCAGGGGGCAGATAAAACATATTACAAGTAACAAAACTTTTATAACTTTCGATAAAATGCGTGGATGTTTTATTGTCATTTTCATTTGTTAGAACTTTTTTAAGCCATGTTTTTATGTGTTTTCGATATTTCAATAATTCTTTAATATAATCTTAAAATATGTCGAATATTATAAACTTAAAAAAAGTTACTAAGTTTTATATTGTGTACCGTTCCTAATATTTCTAATCATTTTAATTCATACTTTAAGCTTTATAAAGTCATAATTTGTTAATATTAATATTTGCGCGTATTTCAGGTTCCTGATCATTCATTTTTTAAAGGTTTATAACTTTAAATTAAATTGTGAAGCGCTGAGTAATCATACGACGTTCAATATTCTTTCTTTCAATATGACTAAATAATCCCAATTATAGCAATCTGATACTCATGTCTCAATGTTTTTTCGCTGAATGTGATGAAAACATTTGAAAAAGGTTCGCTTATTGAAATAAATCTATACCAGTTAGTACTTCGATTTCCAGGTAAAGGGAAAAGGCTCATTATCTGCCATATTGGCAGTGAGGATGGATTTGTTGTTGACGGTCTGTGGTGCTTTGAGTCTAAGAAAACTGAAGATTACCACGAGGAAATGAATGGCGAATCGTTTGAACAGTTGTTTTCAAAAATTTTACCGAACTTAGAGGAAAACGCAGTAATTGTGTTGGATAATGCGCCTTATCATTCTCGAAGAATGGAGAAGGTCCCAACAACGGCTTCAAGGAAAGTTGATGTTCAAAATTGGCTCCGCTCGAAAAATATCAACTTTGAAGAAGCAATGCTGAAAGTACAATTATTAAGAATTGTCAAGGATCACAAGGCGGAATATCGAAAATACGCCATTGACGAAATGGCAGCAAGTCAAAATAAAACTGTGCTCCGTTTACCTCCATACCATTGCGAGCTCAATCCCATTGAGCTCATATGGGCAGAGGTTAAAAATTATATAGCTAAGCACAATACAACTTTTAAATTTTGTGACCTCAAAGGACTTTTCAAAGAAGCACTAGAATTAATAACAGCGCAAAAATGGGAAAACTGTATTAAGCACGTGAAAGACAAAGTTGAAAAGAGAATGTGGGAACTGGACAATATTTTAGAGGAACAAGTCGAGCCATTCATTATTGACGTTGGTGCTTCAGGCAGTAGCGATGATGAAAGCTCATCAAGCTCATCTTTCCAATAAAAGATGTCGTTCATCAAATTCGTTAAGTTATAAGTAATTATAAAGCTACTGTATTTTTAATTAATTATTGACATTTTTGAACCCATTTTGGCAAAACCTATTCAAGAATCTACTTTCTGACAATGTTCAACCATGCACATTTTTTTACGTTTTGAACGTTTTAATTTGATTACATATTTACCTAGAAATCAAAAAATATACTAATCAATACTCTAAAAGCAATTTTAAGAGATATACGATTATTTTTAATTTAGGCTAATTTAAACGCCATTTCGACTGTATTTCACCAAACATCAGGCGGCATCCGAAGCTGGAAATTGAAGCGAAAATTTTGAAACCCTTATGTATATTTACATCATTATATATTGCTTACCCCACCCCCACATGATCCTATATCCATCACCAATCGTATACACATCGAATTGTGCTAATTTACTACAAAGTTACGCAAAGCAGCATCTACTATCTAAAATATGTACTGCGTGACTCTTAATACGTCCCTGCCGAATGTTACAGCGTTCGATGATCACGTGGTCTTGTTTATGTCCGGTCTATCTCTTATCTGAATATACTGTAGGTGCATAGTGAGGATTTGTGAGCTGATAATCTGTGTTGATGATAATTTCATTGGTTTCTTGTCTCAAATACACTTACTTGAGATGTATTTAAAGCTAAAAATTAGATGTGCATCCAGTTTTTGCTAATTTGCTGAATTTTAAAAATGAGAGAGATAAAAAAGAAAATCCCTGATTGGTGAAGTATATGACAACTAACAGGTGAGGAAATAGGCTACAGACAGGAATATTTATGAAAGTGGAAAGGTTATTATATTATTTTTTATTTCCAGTCATTTAAATTTTATAGAAATTTATGTCGTGATGTCAGAAAATACAGATCAGCGTCTAGATCTGAGGCACTGTGAAAATGTTTGACGTGTAATGCGTCATTCCTAATTTTTCTGTGATTTGGCTAAGTTACACACAACGCGGGCGCAGTGGTGATTTCCTTAATGCTTCTCAAAGTTTTTGAACATACAAAAAACAAGTGAAATATCGTAATTAATAACTTTGAACATAACCTGTCTTCAGAAAGGACAACATGTAATTAACCCGTCGGACACAGCTAATGGATATACTTCTTTGGCAGCATATTCAGTAATTTTGTCACATAGCAAATACACATGCAGACCAATACATAATCATCCAGATGCGATCTTGCTACTCAAGCAATTTTATTTCTTTCATATCTTTTGGAGATAAACACTACAGACTACTACGCTTCACGAAACATATACTCCCGCCTTTCTGCAACCAACAGTGCATGCTTGAGCGTGTCGTGTCGTTGAGTCATTCTTCCACAGATGGATGCTCATAGCGATCATAGCGAGCAGACATGGAATGAACTATTTGCACACTAAGGGCCGTATTGTCAGTCGTTCCTAGGATGCCTTTATGGCCTCCTTGATTTTCATAGCATTTTCTCTGCATCAGAAAGACTGGGGTATTATTATATTATATAAGAATTTATATTCTGCTGTTCCGCGTCAGCGTCGGCACTCTCCTAGTTATGTCTTCTTTTTAATAATTTGTAGGAAATTTCAGGCGTATAAAACAGATGATAAAAACAGAAAGCATGAACAATTTGGTGCAAAAAGATATTTGTAACGTAACCTCAAAATAGAACGCGTTTCTGAAAGACAGGAAAAACCATGAAAATCAAGGAGCGATAAAGGCGTCCTTTATTGTAGAAGCGACTGGCGATACGGCACTCAAAGCCATCTAGTCTGCAAGATGACAATTTGTAGTTTTTTTGACATTTTTTTTAGGTTTTTTTACATAATACCCCTGCCGGAATCGATCCTAAACAGATTTGATACAATTAATAATTCAAAAATCTGTACGATCAAAATAATACCATTATTTGGGCGTAAAGGAGAAACTAACGGATATTTTCAATATGCATCTCAATTCAAGGAACTGGTGTAACCTATGGGTAATGCGGTGATGATCTATCCAGTCAGATTTAATATCTTTCCAACATATGTGTTTATATTTGTACACACTTCTCTCTCGCATACATTGAACTCAAGCCGTCAGACAAATTTGGTTCTCAGTGTATGTAGCTTATTGTATTGCATTAATAGGCAACAATATAGTCATTTGAAATATATTTTGACAGACAGTTATAGTTTCTTTACATGATTTTCCAAATATTGAAATTTTTTAAAAATAGCATGTAAAACCAAAATTTGAGTAAATTCCATGTTTATTTTTTATTCAAAGCATAGCTGAAATGTGTTAAAAAATACAGGAGAAGCTTTAGAATAGGATGAGGATTAGTTAACACTATATCTGGTGCTGTAGCCTGTAGGCAACATGATCTTTAAACCTCAATTTCTCGTCCTCCCTGCTCTAACGGTCTGATTGGGTAGTGTTGCGCGTAAGCTATATTATTCATTAACGGGAATAATATTATGAGCGACCTCTGTTTATAAAAAGTTGAGTCAAAATTTTCAATATGGTTACCGCGTAACGGTGTTTGGTGCATGTATGAATCTGTATTTGGGATTTTAGTTGCAAATGGTAAGTAATCATTTGTTTTTATGTTCTATTAGCCTTGGTTGGTATAAAAGAAGGTTGAGTCTTTATGTTTATGATGGCAGGAAAATGACTTTGTTTAGTATGTATCTCTCCAGCAACATTGCCAGAACAATTACGTTTTCTTTTTCAGTCTTCCTATCTGGATAGTTTTCCAACCATAAGCACTAGATGTTTTTTCGGCAAAAAGAAAGCATCGACCGTAATTCCCACACATCCGCATATTTCCAATGTCTCAGACGACGATTTCAGTGACGGAGAAAATATTTCCCAAACAAATGAGCTTAACGATGAAGAAGAAGTGCCTTCAGGACTTGACATGCTGGTTTCAGAAAGTAATTCTGAATTCGAAGAAAGTGACGATGAAACTGAGCCGCCACCACCACAAAGACGAAAAACTGAATTATATTCTTGGATTGAAGCTGACATAGTTTCTGCTAACATACCTTCACCAGACTTTCCTGAACCTGACAACATTGCAGTTCCCATTGAGTATTTTGCAAAGTTTTTTTCATTTGATCTAATGGATAAAATAGTCTATCAGACAAATCTTTATAGTACTCTGCAACTTGGGCAATGTATTGATACAAATCTGTCAGAAATAACGGATTTTATATCTATACTCTTGATTATGGGTGTAATACAACTTCCTGCCATAGAAGATTTTTGGGCAGCTAGTACAAGAGTAGGTCACGTTGCCAATATAATGCCTCTGGAGAGGTTTCAGAAACTAAGACGGTTTATCCATTTCAATGATAATACTAACATAACAGACCAGACAAAGGATCGACATTTCAAAATTAGACCCTTATTAGAAATTGTACTCAAGAACTGTTATAAACTCCATTTTGAAAATCAATACTCAATTGATGAAACAATGGTGTCTTACAAAGGCACATATGCGGGCAACTTGAGGCAGTATATCCTAAATAAACCCCACAAATGGGGGTTAAAATTTTTTATTCGTACTGGGGTTTCTGGTTATATTGCGGACTTCATATTATATCAGGGAGCTGCGACATTTGAAGTGCTTAAAGGATCTCCGAATGAGGTAGATGATTATGAAGTAAATCTAGGTGTTGGTACTAGCGCCGTCATTTCTCTGTACAAAACCCTAAGCGAACCGATAAACACTGTTATATTCTGTGACAATTGGTTTTCAAGTGTAAAATTATTTATTTATCAGAAAGACCGATTCGGGATACTTAGTTTAGGAACTATAAGGTCTAACAGAATAGCTGGATGTCAACTTGAAACCGATAAAGTGCTTCAAAAAAGTTGAAGAGGTTCCTACGTTTATAAAGCAGATACAGACAAAGGTATAATAGTAGTACAATGGGCTGACAATAAATGTGTTCTATAAGCAAGTACATTCTGTTGTCTAAATCCCGTAAAATCGATAAAAAGATATTCGAAAGTGGAAAAGAAAAAAATTGCCATCCCTTGTCCATCCGTTATAACGCAATACAATAAGCACATGGGCGGTGTCGATAAGGCCAATTCATTACTTGGTCTGTATCGCAGTCCAAGCAGATCGAAAAGATGGTACTTCCCAATTTTCACATGGGTTCTTGATATGTCAGTGATCAACGCCTGGCTTCTGTATAGAAAGGACTGCAACCGCTAAAGGAGTTCCGTATGGAATTAGCCAAATCGTTGGCCAATGCAGGAAAACAAAGTTCTCGTGGCAGACCATCCATTTCCTCGACTAATAAAACCCCTGCGAAAATAATATCAAACCCTATACTGCCGAGACCTGATATCACCACCCAAAAAGATGGCATAGGTCATTGGCCAACTTATGGTACAAAAGGTAGATGCAGGCACTGTGCCAATGGATTTACAACAATCTTTTGTACCAAGTGCAATCTTAGGCTTTGTTTCACCCCAAATAAGAATTGTTTCTAACTTTTCCATTCCAATTAGATTTAGTTGTTTCGTCACATTGTATTTTGTAAAACTAGAAATATATATTTTGTTTATTTCTTGATATTCGTTTTATAAATAAATGATTTGAATTGTATAGTTGTATTTCCATATAAACCAGTGCAATTAGGTTTACCTTTATCGGTCAATGTGGCTTGCAAGTAACAATAGAACCTATGCTTGCAAGCAACTAATTCTAAAGTCATATTCCCAGGTTATTTTTCAACTTTTATAATATCTTATGTCATCTATAAGTCATAACTGATAACCTATGTCAATATTAGATTTTTTCAATAAGGTGTCGCGCAAAGGCAGATACAGGGTTAACTAGAGATTTTTATGTACGTCGTACATGCGCTGAGTATGACGTTAGGAACTTGTTTATGTCGGCTAGTCTGGTAAAAGGCATATATTTAGTAATACTACATTTATATTTTTATTAAAAGGAACATTTTATTTTATAATCTTTACAATATTACTTTGCTTGCTAATACTAGTTATTTTAATATTAAGTGATACCTAAATAAACAATTTAGTGTTAGATAAAGATCACTCACTAGAGTTATATTCTGACTAATTCGAAAACATGCAACTAGTTATACTTGACATTATTATATTTTTCATGTTTAAACTTTTTTCTGTTTCTTCTTCTTAATGCAATCTCAATGTGTAGGGAGTTACAATACAAACGCCCAAATACAGCCAGTCGTAGATCGAGCGTTCGTGAATCACCAAGATTTGGCCGAAAATGCGACCAAACCTTTTTTTAGCCAAAGCGTCAGTCAGTCACCAACCAAAATATTTTTGCACTTTAATTCATTCATTTATCATCATCTGTATAACGGAAAATTTGCCAACGAATCCGTCCCTGCGGATGCCTCGGGGGACCAGTCAATACGGGCATCGACAGAGTTGAAGCGCCATCTGACGTCTCAGATGGGGGATGCGCTACTCTAAAAGGGCCAGAATGCCGGTCACTGGTTGCTGAACGGACCACTTACGTTCACGGAAAATGGAAAACATCACCTGCTCAACTTTCACTAGGAAAATAATATATGATCGTACGAAAATGATTTGCTTGCTAATTAACTTCAATTTGGACGTTTTGGTTTACGTTGCTGACCCGTATCAAATGAAGTTTTGAGGAAACCAGGGTTTCAAAACCCGACGTGGAGATTTTCTATATTTAGGATATGATTCGTTGTTCAAGTTCGTCCCAAGGAAAGTATCTACATCGGATAGAGATTGGGAAATTATACAATGTGTTCCTTAATGATGTACTAATATTATAGGGATCAAATAATTTCATGAAAAAAATCTTATGTTATTATCATTATTATATAAATTTTTATTAAAACCTCATTATAAATGTTTACCTTTGAACGAACTTTAAATACTATTTTAAAATATTAGCACATTATAAGAGCATGTAAAATGATATATTTCAGTATGAAAAGTATTCTACTGCGCCATCAGTAACGTTCATGGGAAAATGTCATTAGGCTAACTCGATTTATTTTTGAAGAGTATTTTCGTGAATAGTGCCAAAACCAAAAGTTACCATTTTGCTAACTATAAAGAATATTCATTTAGAAAAACAGCATCTCGTAAAAAAATATCGCAAGACACATTTACAGGAACGCAACTGGTGGCACAATAAAATATTGATTACACTTAAATTTGTTATTTTACAGCCTCTCATACCTATCGTAAAAATAATATCTGAAGCAATATCGAAGATATATAATAAAAACATTTTTCTCTTCTTCAACACACCTTGACCTAAAAATTTTTCTTCATAAAATTATTTGAGGTATCATATCTTAAAGTTTCAGTATATGATCGAGGAACACTCTGTATATGCTTTGCAACATACCTTCCTTTTGTTTTACACAGAGTCTTTGGGATCATTGTATTGGTTCATGAATGAATCTTGGCAGGTTAAGGCTTCTTTCCGCGGAAGTTGCTTGGTGAACAAGAATCTTGTCATTCTTTCACAATCAATCAAAAATCTGCAAAATTTAGGTAATGAAGAAACAATATTGAAAGAGAACGTTTCGAACTTAAAACCGCTTCCATGCTTCAAAGGTGTAATTATGCAATTGGAAATTGTCACTTTGTAATTGCTCGAACTTTTACTTATTCGTTCGTCCAGAAAGAGAATCAGATTCAAATAGGGGAGATGCGAGCAAGACGGGGCAGCCGCTCTATTATGACCTTCTAATCGCGCGAACATTTTCAAACTTGCACAGACGATGTGGCGCCATGACGGCTCTCAGTGCACTCTCGTGTGTGATTCGTGCGACATGTATTTTTTAGGTTATCGAAACAAAAGTGATTTCGGCACGTTTTCTTCTTATTTTCTCGATTCGTTTAGTACGTGTTTACTATACAAATAATAGTAGTGTATATTAGATAAGAGTTTATCCTCATCCGCCGAAGATTACGCTAGCAGGTAAAAACTGGGTTATTTCTGTCTTGTGTATTATTTATTTTGATTATTTTTTTTCAATACATCGATACCTAGGAGGGCAATGTGTACCCCATCTTGTCCGCCCTAAGTTTTTGATTACGGTTTGAGTTTCTGTGTTGATTAATGTTAATCTATCTCTCTCTTTATATGTATGTTTGTGATTGTATAATATATGCATGTGACTTGGCTGTGTAATGCATAGGCCGATTTCTTTGTTTTAGCATGGTGAAAAAATACAAGAGAAAGACCAATAGAGGCGAGTGGGACTTTTTTATTTTTATATCTCTAGAATAATAATTACGCTATGATTGTTCCTAAAATTATAAAAATGTTAAAGACTTATTACCAAAGGAAGATTTCAAAATAAATATGATGATTGTTTAAGTGCAATGGTTTCAGTTTTATTGCCCTTTAAACGTTAGATATCCCTTGCCCGCATCTCCCCTACTGCGCATTCACACATATACATACACATAGAGACACAAAGACCACGCACCATTCTTAGGAGAAAATTGATCCCGGTGGATTTGTTCCAAGCTTTGTGGTTAAGTTCTGTAAGTGTCGATCAAATGTTTCTATTGCACCAACACGATTTATCCTGATCCAAAGGGGTCCAGAAGGGTTAGAAGTTGGGTAAATACGCCTTATGCAGCGATACCGAAATATGCGACCCATAGTTATGGCATATGATTTGATTTAATTTCACCATAAATGGCTTAAAAGAATTATTATTGCAATTGGTGTCAAATTTTACTTTCATTTTGCCTCTTACTACCACTAAAAGTCAGTTAAATATACCTTATGAAAGAGTATACCTTCTAAAGCACTATTATACCGCAATGAAAATATCATGACCATGTTGACGAGTTGACAAACAGCACATGTTTGGCCGTATGTGCTAGGATGAACGAAAGCTACATTACTAACGTTTTTTAACATTTCTTCAGAAGTAAGTATCTGCCTGACTTGTGGTCAACCCGTGCTTAAGCCGTTGGGATAGTTAATCAACCCCCATAAGAAGGGTGGGATGCATATTAAGACAACTAGTATAATTAATATGTTATAACCCCTAAAGTGAAAAATCAACCCCTTGCAGAGGGAATTAAAGTACCTACTAGTACCACCAGCTGGGTCTGTTAGCCTGTGGTGGACCAAAAATAAGAATAAGACTAAGACTTCAGAAACGCGCAATGGATGGGCGAGTCTAAATTCGACATTTTCAGTACCAAAAGAAAATTATGCGTACCTTCGGCATCTGGTTCAGGAAACACCGACTCCAAATTCATTCTTTCAACCGCAAAAAACGTAGACAGTTGCGCAATGGCACCAAGATGGTTCCCATTCAATAGCGCTTCTCCATTATTGCACCGGATTTATAATATTCTTAAGGAAAAATGTTAGAGAAGATTTATGTTCATGTAGTTTCCGCGAGCAGAAGACTCATTGTTACGCAAACATGATTACGATCTTAAGCTAGTGTCATTACTGAGTAAAAATTATTTGATCAAAAACCAACAGCAGGTACATTGCCAATAATAGATTCCCGGTTTCAATCTGGTAGAATTTCCTTGAGACGGACTTGACCGACTAACCAGAAAGCAGTACCAGTCTTACAAAGGAACGCTTTAAAACAGCTCAAAAACAATGTGGAAGGGCTTCAAGCATCTATTCTTAAAGAGCTCGTTACCAGAACGTCACCAACTGCAAAATTATTGGAAGTAAAATGCGGACTTTTTGCAAAAAAGTTATGCAAGCATCTCCTGTCATTGCAAAAGTTATTACTGTTATCATCCCCGCTAAGGAGTGATATAGTCAATGTTCGCATGATATTTTGCTGTATGACCAAGCTTCCATTATATTTTCAATTTATCAATCATAAGTGTACGGAAACTTTGTATTATAATCCAAACGGTGTATGTAATGGTGAATCAGGAGTCAAGGGTCGAGTGTTGCTATTACACCGGGTGATTTTCAAGTCGTGATCAAAAATGAAACGACATACATAGAAATGAATTTTAAGTGGGGTCTTCTATGTAACATTTTTTACTCTAGGGCTTCATCAAAAAGATACGGGGTGTTGCAGTTTAAAAATTAAAAAAACTCTTTAATATCTTCGAGATCATCAACGTAGATTTTCTAACAGACGCCAACCCACCCCCAAGGTTTTCACGCGTTCATTTCTAAGACTTCGGCAATATGGAATTGCCAAACTTCCCGGAGTTTGATGCCATGGTGTCCATCATACTGTTCAAGAGAAACTGGAAGTGATTTATTTGACGTTGGATGATCCTAGTAAAAATACTGGACGAATTGCAGCCCAGTTACCATATTCCCAAATTCTTGCGTAGAGAATTTTAAATCGGGAAGTTTAACATCTTTACCATTGGAAAAATGTGCAATGTCTGCAACCCGGCGACGAAGTGCAACGCCGAAATTTTTGTGAGAGAGAGATTTTATTGATTCGGTTTTGTGGTCAGATTAATCGCTTTTTACCAGGAGTGTAACCTTTAATTCTCATAATGAAGATATTTGGTCGTTAGAAAATCCCCGTTCTGTAAGAATCCACTCGTTTCAACACCGGGTTTCTAGAAATGTCTGGTGCGGCATTTTCAATGGCCAACTGCTTATGCACGTATTGCCACAACGTTTAAATGCAAGCTCATACTTAGCTTTTCTAGAGAATTACATAGAAAATATGTTAGATGATGTTAAATAATCATTTTAGACAACGATGGATTGGCAGAAACGGACCCGTACATTGGCCTGTGAGGTCTCCTGATTTGAACCCCCTGGATTTCTTTTTGTAGGGCGCATTTAAGCAACTAGTGTATGCTGAACAAATTAATACTGTTGATCAGTTACAACGACGAATATATAATGCGTTTCATCAAATTCAAGCCACAAACAATTTTTCGGAAATACGTTTTTCTTTATTAAAAGGATGCCGCACCAAATTCGAAAAATTGCGCGTTTCGAAAAAAACTGTGGCATACTATTTTTATTTGGAAAAATAATGCCATTAATGGCAATACATTGGTTGAGATCCCCCAAAATCATATGCATTATCTTATGACGGAGTCAACCTGTGCATGATACAAACTAATTAATTGATTTAATGATAGGATATACCTTAAATTTAATAATAGATAATATAAGGAATTAAGCCTCTTTATTACATAGTCACAGTGCTGATTCCACTCCATACAGGAATCCAAAAACACACCAAGCAACTTTATATATTTCATATTGTAGCGTTTGTCTGGGTTCTTTTGGGTGTGGATTAAAAACACTCGATTCCACAAGATGCAATGCACTCATTTGTTCAAAACACAAAATACAACTAACTTCAACTTAACTAGATAGAACATTTATGTACACCACTATTTATGTCTGACTACTTATTAACGAATTATTATGTCACACCATTCACTCAACTCTGCTTCGCTCTCCCGGCCGTCGGCTTATATATTCCGCAACGCAGGTACTCGTTAATTCGAGAAGGTTCCGGTATGCCACATAGCGGCAGTCCACAACCTTTGGTGCCAGTCTTCTGAGAGTACCTGGCGCGGGTCTCAACAGATGGCGTTAGCAGTACTATTCATCCTTGTTACAATATTATTAATATTATTTAATTCAAAACTGAGTTCGTTGCAACTTTTTTGCCTCGTGTGGAATATACATTGTGTCTTGTTTAGATTTAAATATAAATTATTATTTGAAAACCACTTTTGCAGCCTAGAGTCTAGGCCCTAGACAATGAAACATATACAGGGTGTCCGCAAAGTTAAGGTTTTCCTTTACACGACGTGTAGATCTTGAAAACATAAGCAATTTTTCTTAGTACCATATACACCATGTCTTAAGGGAACCGAGATAAAGGGTTCTGCAACATCAAAAATATCTGAATACCGTCCTGTAGCCGCGACATCCCCGACTGGTACTAGGATATTAGCTCAACCCGACGACAGAACTGGATCGGGGTCAGTGTGTCAGGTCAGTATGCAACCTTCAACCGACGGTTACGGTCACGCGTGTAGAGGTAATCGCGTATACGAGAATCCCTCATTAAGCACTAGAGACGTGGCTAGAGAAGTGCAAGTATCAAAAACTAAAGTGTGGCAAACGCTGCGTGAAGAGGGGCTGTATCCGTTTCACGTCCAACGTGTACAAGCCCTTCAACCTGACGATTTTCCAGCAAGAGTGCGGTTTTGTGAGTGGTTGTTGCATCAACATGACAATAATCCGGACTTTTTGAAGTGCATATTGGTGACAGACGAATCTACGTTCACGCGTAATGGGGTGAATAACTTTCGCAACACTCATGTTTGGTCAGTAGAAAATCCGCACGCTGTCCGTCGGGCACATTTTCAACAAACATTTTCGGTGAATGTTTGGGCTGGCATGGTGAACGGTATGCTCATTGGACCATTTATTCCCCCAAATCGATTGGACGGGATGCAATACCTAGACTTTTTACGCAACATTTTGCCTTCCTTGTTTGCCTGCGTCTGCTCGGTAGCGCATCAGCTGATTTCATTTTCTGTTGGAGCGGTATGATTTCGGGCAGAGACGTACTTAGTCCTTCTCGTCAACTGTGAATGAGTACTTTTTTCTTTATTTTTTTTTACTTGGTCGCCCTCGTTTCACTACACATTACCTTTGTTATTTCAAGGGTAGTAGTTTCTGAAAAGGAAAACTCCAACTTTGCGGACACCCTGTATATTGTACCAGAAGCTACAATTGAGGTATCATCCGCGCATCAGTCATAAAATTAGGTAAGTCGTTTACATAAAGCAAAAATAAAATAGGGCCTAGAACAGTCCCCTGTGGAACACCCATCAGACATTCTTCAATCCCAGAATTAACTTCCACCGTAGTACCAACATAGTTTAAATGGCGTATAGCTACATACTGCTTTCTGTTTGTGAGGAAGGTCCGCAACCATTCTAATGGCTGTTCTTTTTATGCCACAACATGCTAGTCTATTCATAAGAGTATCATGTTCAGTCGAAAGCCCTGCTGAGGTCACAGAAGACCCCAAAAGGGCTCTCCTCTACATCAACAAAGTGAACAACTTCATCATAAAATAAGGGCAGTCAGTAACGGTACCAACTTTTACCGACAAATTCTGCTGAGGTTTTGTTTTCCCTGAAATTTTGTTAATGATATTCCAAGCACATCAGTCTGGATTGTTAGATTCATTCATCTTCTGTAGTTTTTTGTGTCGCATCGAAACTTAAAGTAATTATGGAAATATGGAAATAATATTTTATAAATTTTTAAACAGCTATTGATCTGTCAACATTTGTTTACATATTGAGAAAGCACCTAGTTTTGACAAAAACGGTGTCCAGCTACACATCTGGTACAAATCAATTATTCAAGAACCGTCCCATTGATTTGGGCATGACGTCTATCAGTAACCTTGTACTGATTCGTTCTCTGTGTCGATGTGAATACTAGAGATATGATAAACGCATTTTCATATCTGTCAAATTGCATCTCAACGATGGTTATGTTGGATCAGAAAAACTTCATAAGTCAAACCTCTCAGGAATCAATAAAAGCTGTCATTCACAATAAACGAGTTTTAAATGATTTTTTTCGGCTTAATATAGCACTGAAGTTTTAGAAGATTGAAAAGTGTGACCTTCACAGTTTACGAGGTCTGTAAGATAAGTGACAAGACTGATGGTTTTTAATTTTTTCACTATCAAACTCCCGGTCCTTCCACACCTCATACTGGAATAGCTTTCAGCTGGTCAGTTACTGCCATTTGAATGCCTTCGACTGTTCCAAAATGAGGTGATTTTTCAACTTCGGTAAGAGAAAAAAGTCACAAAGACTCAAGTAAAGCCCCATACAGATCGAAAATCCAACGCCGAGGAAACAAATGCAAGAACATGTGACGTTGGCGTTTGTTGTTGGACGGTATTGGAATGCGCTCGTCTACACCTAAATTTAGTTTCGAGTTGGACCGCGTTGGGTTAATCGGTGCTAATGTCGAGCGACGAGTCTCCTCTCGTCGAATGTAGACAAAAGCCTGAATACTAGAAGCGCAACAATTCCTGTTCACAAACCAACGCTACCTTGGAAACCGTTGGCTTATGTTGGCTCTCGACGTACACTCCGATTCGAACACCTCCAAATCTGTAACCACATGTGACTTGGTTTGCGTTGAAATCTCGGTCTATACGCGCCTAACGCGAATAAGGAGGCTGAGGAGTCACAGGAATGTTTTTACTGACGAAAAACTCGTTTATTGACATTGCTGTGTGATAAGGAGCATATTCGTGATGCAACACCCAGTTGTTCTGATGAACAGTGGTGTGAATCAAATTGAACTCTTCCCCGATCATTCTGTCTGTCAACCGATGATCCAAACTCACACGATCCCGGATTTTGTCGATATTTAAATCGATTCTTGAACATGAACGTCATCCACTTCGAGCTTCATCATCGACTTCTGTAAATGCCTTAAACGACCGAATTGCTTGGGCTCTTGACTAAACACTATCTAAGTAGGCTTATTAGGAAGAGTTTCTGTTGCACTGTGCTCAAGTCTGAAGCAAAACCTGATAGCACACCCTTGTTTGAAATTGATCATTTTTGAATTCAATAGAAAAAAACTGTTTCACAAAAAAAATCGCTGAAGGCGTATAATATGTTCCCCTGTCACCCCTCCAAGCCCGGCGCCTTCAGTGTTGCCAGAGCGAACGCTACGTTGCTAGTCTCATTAGTTAATTTTCAGACCTCGTATCAGTGATGAAACAGCCTTTTTTTTATACTCCAACCACCACGAAGGCCTAAGGCTTAAACAACCATGGGGTACCGTGGGGCTATAGGGGGATTCAGGGGAAAGGGGAATGCCACACGGACTCTGGCGAGGGAACACGTGTGCATGCAACATGCACACATTCTAGCCCCGCCTACGAGATCCGCCGGGTGGTACCTCTGCGTTCGACAGTCAGAGACCGTCTACCGGACAATCACACCACGGGATCCGAACCCGCACAGCGCAGGGCGACTGATCAGGAGACCGAAGAGTCTACTACTGCGGCCACCGCTGCTGCATGACAAAATATTCTTGACTTATGTTGTTTCCGCTAGAAACAATAATAAAAATAACACATCATCATTAACTTATTATCATGTCAAGTGTTTCAATTTGGCATGTTTTGCAATATCTTTCAGCAGCGTTCTGGAGGAAATATTGATTTTCGAAATGACCGATTCAATTCACAATACAATGACAATACATTGCACTTTAAGAAAGGTCACCTCGGTGGCAGAAACGTTAGTAAACTTTTAGTTCTATGTTTGTGGTTTTATTTGGTAGAAAGCTGAATATGAAGATTGATCAGTGAGATAACTTTGGGATACGTTTCGGATGTTGAGATGCACTCACACTTTCTGCAGTGAACGTCTATTACGCGGACTTATTTGAAGAGGGGGGAATGTACTGACTTACGTGGATTATACACATACTACGCATCTCCATTTAAAAAAAGTGGGTTTAGCAAGAAAAAACATGGTATAAAATATGATTTAAGTGGTTTTTGAAATGATCGATTCATCTTGAAAATGGACTTCCACTTCGAGAGAAGAAAGGAACATGACTCTGCCTTTGCCCCAGCACGACATATCACATTATATATAACTATCGTATATAACCTCACAATCCTTTAAGATTGGAGAAGGCTTAGACCGACTGATTCACCCCTCTTTCTCTGTTCGATTACGGAAATCCTATAAAAAGTGGAGGAAATGGATTTGATTCCTCAGTTGTGGTGATTAAACCTATTCATAATTTTTTTCACACCTAAGGCAGAAGCCTAAGCGCCATGGCTCCGCGGCTCCTATGAGGAACTTAAAGAAACTTTGTTCATCCCATTTTTGATCTGCCTAAGGTTAGTAGAACTGGGAAAAGCCTCCTCTTGTAGATTGTTCAACAATCTCGACTCCCTGGGGACAAAGAAGCGGTCGGTTCAGAATGTATGAAGTTGGACACGGTTAGGGTGGGAGGCCGTAGTCATGTGAGTCTGTCTGGCAGGCAGATCGCGCGGCTGCATCATGGAGGCCAGCTCCGAGGAACAAAGCGCTTTGGTGTAGCGGTAGAGAGCTAGATCGCCGACGGCCCGCCGGTGCGAAACGGTCCCGAGACTGTCCGTTAGAGAGGAGTTATCGATCTGTTGGACAGCATCGAGCATGAATAGTGTAGTCGGGGCGGCCCCAGATATGTGAGCAGTACTCGAGGCTGGGACTTATCTAGGCCTTGTACAAAGTGAAGTGGTCATGTGGAGAAAGGAACTTATTAGCCCTAAACAACTAGTCTAAGCTTTTTCCCAAAAGCTATTGACAAGATGTGTTCATGTCAGATTAGGTCCTCGGTGATCTGGACTTCGACCAGCCGAAATGAACGTCTCTTTGGTAGAACATGGCCATCCATCGAAACCGGATGAGCGCTAGGACACTTCTTGTCCGTCAAGGTACAGTACCGTGTTCTAGAAGCACCAAAGTCTACAAGACTGTTCCATCCCCAAGCAGTCATAACCTCCAGGTCTTCTCTTCTCCAGCTCACCGGAAAAGATTGGCTTGTTACTCTGAACTCCTGAAGGATGTCGTTGAAATGAAACAGGAAGAATGAAACAAGGAACAATGTCGGAGCCAAGACCGATCCCTGGGGAACACCGGCGTTGACGTTGTGGAATGACGAGGAGAACCCGTCAATCACGACGGATATCTTGCAGCCAGAGAAGAAGTCAGCCACCCATCTGCAAAGCTTCCCTGGAAGGCTATCGGATGGAAGTTTTCAGTAGAGGGCAGCATGTCACAGCTGATCGAACGCTTTCTTGACATCAAGACATGAGCCTTACTGTAAAACTGGATGAGCTTACTCCACAGTTGCGTGGAGTAAGCTAGGAGGTCCCCTGTGGATCGCTGGTGCCGAAAAGTATACTGCCCGTCACCAATTAAGCCGTGATGTACGATTTATGCACCTCTCCATTGCCTTATTTATAACGAAAGAAGTGGAGCAAGCTCCGCTGCACATCCCTTGAATACGACGACAGAAATCAAGTCTGAACCAGATGCTTAGTTGATGTCGACCGCCAAGAGCAGTCATCTTACGGTCTTATTCCTGAATGTCACCGTATGTCCCGTCTTTCCTGTCCTAATGGGCGCTCATGTTTCTATTACATAAAAACAATCTCCTGCTAGACGGATCCGCCAAGCTTCTGCTTCCCATCCCCACTCTATCGAATTTCATACATCCAGAACTGGCCGGTACGACTACTCCTTTGATCCTAGAGTGTCGATATTGTGGAACAATATGCATAAGGAGGTTTTTACCAGTTCTGCGAACCTTAGGCAGTCTTGACAAGGTGTCTTTGAGCTCCTTATAGCAGTTGTGATGTTCCAGTTATTAGGTTTCTGCCTACGCGGCTGCCTCAGTAGATACAAAATATCATCTGAAACGACCAATGGTTTGCTGTCTCTGCAACTCTCTTGGCAAAAACGGCATTTCCTGGTCTAAAACTAAAAAGCTGTAAAAGATATTGTGGGTCGACTGTCAATAGCAGAATCATTCAGTTTCTTTACTGTAAATTAGTATATGCTTTTGTCATTTTCCTGTTGAAAATAAGAGAGTATTCAATGGCATATTGTGCCGCTACCTGCGGCGAAGCAGCATAGTTAATTTTCCCAGTTTCATCCCAGCCCAGCTAATTGTCGTTCAGCAAAAATTGCGAACCGGGAAAAATTTAAATGAGTTTCAGAGCACTCTTGCCGGCTTTGTAACGATGCCCATAATAGAGGAACGTAGCCTGAATGGATGCATCGTTTGTCAAATTTTTGCTGGCTACGCTGGCGACCGGAGACTGCGAACGCGAAAGATCCACTCTGCATTCTATTTTAGCGCTAATTGGCTTGTTATGCCGGCAATGGAACAATTTCAACAAAATCTACAGCTACAGTTAGTTTCCATTGCATTTCGAGTACCTTGGTAACAATTACTGATTGCGGCATCAGGATCTGCTTTAGGACATACAGAATGATATTTTACAAAGCGTACGCTTGTTCGAAGCTATAACTGTGAAGGCCTGAAACTTATTTTAAACCAGATTATACAATTGAAAATTATGTCTCATATATGTTGGGCGCTATTTCTAAGGAGGAGTCTGTATACAAGCTACAAGATTTTAAAAGCGACAGAGGAACACTCAAACAAGACGACGTCGATTGGTGTACAAAGAACTTCTATATCAGAGAAATGTAAACAAGTTAATAGCCTATGAAGTATTTTCACATCAGCTCGGAAAATATTCTGATTCATTTTTTGCATAATCTTATTCAAAAAGGACCCTCTTTAACGAACGGGCAGGTTGCCTGGTTCAAAAAGCGCCAAAAATTATTAATTTCTTAAACAAATTGAATTCGCACCGAACATCTTTTGTAGATTGTTTGTCTAATTTCGTTAAATAAAGGTTCTTATGAGCTTCTCTCTGTCTATGACTTTCGGCATATATGCGATTCAATATATGAAACAGTGCAAACTATGCCATTGTCAAATCCTAAAAATAATATGAAAAAAAAACCCTCAAGTAAGTTGACTCTGCACTTCCTACGCAACGCTGACACCCCTACTATATATTAATATAATAAGTGAGAGAGTGTGTGTTTGTTACTCAATCACGTCTAAATTATAGTTTGGAATAGCACATAAGCTACCTTGGGAAATCAATCTGAAATATTTATTTCAGTGGCTACAATCCAAAAACGACTGACAAATGGAATTTGACCTGAGGTGTCAGGCGCGGAAGCGCTCAGTCGTTGACTCGCTAGCCTGAAATGAATAAGGGTATTCTAATAGGGCATTTGCATCGCGTATTTACTACATTTCTACATTCATTTTCTTGATTAATGATTTAGATTTGTTAGGTGTTTTGCTTCACTTGAAGTAGAATACCCCGAATAAATAGTTTTTGGGCTATTTGTCATATAATCTTTAATGCTGCTATGCGGGTAAGGTTCATTAATCTGTTATCTAGTTTCTAGGGTGTCCGGTGGCAGAATTCAGATTTAAAATCTAAATTAAAAAAAACTACAAAGGAAAACATCTATTTCGACAATTATTATAAAGAAGGATAGTGCGGATTTTGTTTCTTAAAAATCATGTCATCTAAATGTTGATCATGACGTTGGACACACTCTGAAAATCTCGCCTCAGAATTTCGTGTCACTCGCTGCAGTGATTGTCGGATAGCATTAACCTCGCGAAGGATATTTTCTTTAAGAGCTAAGGTGCGGGTTGTTTGCTGCTCATCCTGTTGCTCGGAATTTCCGCACCCACGAACGAATCGGTTATTTACTACTCCGAGTATCATGTTTTTGTCGAATATTGTACCGTGAACAAAATTGTCGAGCAGTTGCACACGATTCATTCGCCGTTGAATAATATATGCTTCAATTGCGAACCCGGCTTGTTCTCCCGTCCAATGCGACATTGTGACTAAAAACCCGCAC
The DNA here is from genome assembly GCA_963669975.1 of Acanthoscelides obtectus. NCBI lineage: Eukaryota > Metazoa > Arthropoda > Insecta > Coleoptera > Chrysomelidae > Acanthoscelides > Acanthoscelides obtectus. The sequence continues at coordinate 448,418 of CAVLJG010001453.1, forward strand.
AAATGAGGAATGACGAAGCTAGTGCGGCCCCTTCCCTGCTTCCTTGCCTAACGGTTACGAAAACATTTGATTTTAAAATTCGAATTCTGCCACCGGACACCCTGTAGTAAACTCTAATGCTGTGTGGTACAGTGTCTTTTTCCATATATATTAATGTGATTGTCTATCCAGTCTGTCAGCATCACCTCTAAACCACAATATGAAGAGACGTAACATTTTGTATACCCACTAACTCACTGATTCCCAAAGTGGTCTATATCGACTCCTAGGGGTCTATGACATCCTGCAAGGGGTCTACGTCAGCGAAAAAAAATTTGGGGTCCATGAAATGAATATGGGGGTCCACGATAGTGGATCTCAACACATACACTGATAGTACCTATTTATTTACATCATACTATCTTATAATATCAAAACATATACATTATTTATAAAAGTACCTATGAAGTAAAAAAATTATTATATATGTTTATAAAATTGTGTAAGTTGTAGGATGTTGGTATTCGCTTTGTGGTCGCAATACATTTTGAACTTGTAATAACCTGAGAGTCGCAGTCTCAGAGCTTCGCTACCTTGCACTGACTTGTTCAATTCGTCACTCTATAAATACGAATGTGGGACAAATACGTTTATTCGTTTCCTGAATCTTGAAAAGGAAAATGCTAAGAAAATATTTTAAAAAATATAAACAGATAGTATATCACACAAATTATAGTGAGTCAGTGTTATTTTGTTTGAGAGTGCCGGAAAAGAATAAGTACATTATTTTTTATTAAATTTTAGTTTTGTACTCGCAGTTAGCAAAGATAGATAAATTACGCCAATCATGACTTTAGTTATTAGTAGTTAAATATTCAATCATGCAAAATTACACGAGTACTCCTCAATAGTTTCTTTTTGAGAGTTTTAGCAATCGGTAATATAATTACAGTGCAATCTCCGTAATTCGAGCTAATTGTTGCAAGAAGATGTTCGAATTATGGAATGTTTTTGGAAAAATCAAAGAATGTTTTTAATATACAGCTGTTGGATTTTCTGTCTTATTTAAATAATTTAATTTTGCCCACAGATGACTGATGCCATGTCCGAATCTAAAAAGAAATGTAGACAGTACAGTGTTGATTATTTGAAATTTGGTTTCATTCCATCATTGCCGGACAAACAATCGCCTATGTGCCTTTTATGCAACAAAGTTTTGGGCAATGACGCTATGAAACCATCTAAACTGCAAGATCATCTGAGAAGATGCCACACAAATAAAACAGAGAAAGATTTGAAATACTTTCAAACAGTCAAAGATAAATTTCAGAAGAGACCTACACTGGACAGAATGTTCGCTTCGACGTCACAAAGAAATGATGATGGTTTGCGGGCGTCTTACAATATCTCGTTACTTATAGCAAAATCTGGAAAACCGCATACTATCGGAGAGAAGTTAATTTTGTCAGCCGCTGAAGAGGTTTTAAAAACTGTTTTATACAAGCCTGCATCTGATATCATTAAAAGAATTCCCTTAAGCAACAATACTGTTGAAAGACGTATTGATGAAATGAGTTCTGATATTGAAAGCTTCTTATGTATGTTAATTATTTGCAAACGACCCATTTCTCTATACAACTGGACGAGTCAACTTTACCTGATAATGCAGCATTATTATTGGCATATGTTCGTTTTATTATGAATCAAGAAATCTACGAAGAACTGCTGTTCGCAAGAACTTTGATAACCGATACTAAATGTGAATTAATATTTCATGTTTTGAAGGATTACTTCATTGAAAAAGCAATTCCTTTATTAAATATAATATCAGTAGCTACAGATGGAGCACCTGCCATGGTTGGACGTTATCGTGGATTTATAAACTATTTAAAACAAAATGTGTCAGGGATGTTAGCAATACATTGCGTCATCCATCGACAACATTTAGTTGCTAAAAATTTGAGTGTTAGATTGCATGAATCACTTCATTTAGTCATTGATGCAGTAAACCGAATCAGAAGCAACGCGTTGAATACGCGGTTATTTGCGCAGTTGTGTGAAGAAAATGACAACACTTTCATCAATTACTCCTTCACACTGAAGTACGCTGGCTGTCGAAAGGCTTATGTTTGACAAGATTTTTTGCACTTTTGAGACTATTTTAGAATTTCTGGAACTAAAGATAAAATTTTAAAAGTAATTTAATGAATAGGAAAACAGACATCGCCTATTTAACAGATTTGTTTACAAAATTTAATATGGTTAATTTGCAATTACAAGGCAACAGTTTAAATTTGATTAAAACAAAGTCCATCTTATCAGCGTTTCTTGCCAGAGTTAAACTAATGAAGCAAAATATTGGACGGGGCGAATTTTCTCAGTTCCCCAATTTGTCACAGACAAGCTGCCAGGAAGACGACGTTTCAACTTACGTTCAACATTTAAATGCCCTCTATTCAGATTTTGAATCTAGGTTTGAGGATATTTTGACTATGGTAATACCACCGTGGATAATTAATCCATATGGTGACATAGAAGAAACGAATGTCATAATACAAGAGGAACTGACTGAACTAAGTACAAACGAAAAACTTAAGGTTCAGTTTAAAAACGGATATCAGCAATTCTGGCTGCAAAACAACATACCCGTTACTCATCCCGTATTATGGAATATAGCGAGGAAATTTTTAATTTCCTTTCCATCGTCATACCTAGTGGAAAGGGGGTTCAGCGCTGTTACCAATCTCCTAACGAAAAAAAGAAACGGACTGGACATCATTAGCCGAGGAGATTTAAGATTAACCCTTACAAAATTGATGCCAAATGTTGATAATTTATTATTAAAGCATCAGGTTCATCCTTCTCACTAAAAATATTGACTTATTGCTTATGTTATTTTATTTATAGTTTATTTCATGTTTATTGGTGTCTGACCAATAAATGGCCGCATTGGGAATAAGTGCCCGCATTGATTTTTTTAAAGAACCCCCCTTTATAGAAAATATTTTTTTTTAATTATTCTGAAAATTCAAGGATAGGTACACACTAAAATTCGTTAATTTTTTGCCTATTTTTAGATAACTTGAACGTATAAGAAGCGGAATTTAATCAAACTAACAGTAAAATTATTGTAGAACATACGTTTATGTTGTAATTAATAAACGAACTCGCTTATTGTACTATTTTAAGTAAAAAACCTTTTTTTAATTATTCTTCACTTTTTTTTTATTTTATCCCTCTTATTTTTTTTCAATGCGGGCACTAATTCCCAATGCGGGCACTTATTGGTCAGACACCTGTTTATTTAATGTTACGTATATTTTACATAACAGATACAAAATTTTATTTTGACAAGTTTTAATTTAAATTCAATTAATAAATGTATAAATTAACATGTGTTTTTACTTTAAGTTTTTAACACTAAACCAACACGGAAAAACATGGCAAGGGGTCTACGACACAAAAAAGTTTGGGGAACTCTGCACTAACTGATGCCCGAGGAAGCTTATAGGCATGGTTTTATCCGGGAACTTATTGTCGATTTTGCAATCAACTGTCGTGCCAAGTACCAAAATCCCCAATCAGCGTCAAATCGACAACAGTATGGCCGGTCATCGCCCCACTCAACCTGTGACCGTTAAGCCATACAGACGTTTTATTTTGCTCCATCTGTTACCCGCGACTTTGTACGCTTGTAACTGTTACTAATACAAAAAGTTTTTAAGTTTTAAGTAATGCTATGAACTTCCGGTCACGTTTTGTATCTTTGATGGCATTAGTTAATTGACAGCCAACTTGCATGCCTGGGAAATTCACTTACTTTATTAGTGGCGCTATCTACACGTTCCGGGACAGAAAGCTAGTCAATTGATAGATGATTATATTTCGCACAACTTAGTACCTCTTAGAAAAAAGTTGACCAAGTATGTTACATGTATTACAAAGGATTTAAACGTGTCATGTAAGTTAAACAGGCTTAAACAACTAGTCCATAGTTCCCATAGGTTCGACAACATTGTTATCTAGCCTACGCCACACCGACTGTACCAGCCTCCCAGCAACGTGGATTTAAGGGCAAATGTACGGGGAAATCTATATCTACTCATAAGTGCGTAGAATCACAGGGGCGAGAAACATATAAATTGCCAGCACCACAAAAATGACATCCGCTCCGCCAACCACTTCAACCACAACATCCAATTTTAACCCCTGCAAAAATATTCTGAAAATGATTAGGATCCGCAGAATCGTCAGAAGGTTCGAGCGATTTTTTTTTGTTTTTAGCATGTAGCTCTGCCCCCACTGGTCCGAAGTACAGAGCCTTTTCGCCCTTCGCATATTAGTCACCTTGTGTGGAAATTTCATCACAATCCGAGCGGTACTTCCCAAGTTATAGACGGGTCAATGATTAGCGGACTGACGGAAATGAGTGACAAGGCTTTTTGTGGTGTACAGGTCATATAACAGCTAAAAAATGAAATATCTCATTTCGCCACTGGAAACTAACTAAACTAAACTAAACTAAAAACGAAAATCTCAATGTTGTCAAAGTTCCCAATTATTCTTCGAACATCTATTAACAAAATCCCAAATCATTTTAGAAGGTGCTATGAGCCTTTAATCGTTAATGAAGCGCGTCAATTAGCGTGTGAGCGCGCCCGAGCTATTATCTCACTTTAAATCTAATCTTGCTATTTTGAGGAAAGTATATCTATGAGAATTTTAAATTCAATTACTGTTAACAATTTTCTCAATTATAAAGAAAAAAAAATTAAAAAAGTCGGGCTCGTCCGGGATTTGAACCCGGGACCTCCCGCACCCTAAGCGGAAATCATACCCCTAGACCAACGAGCCGTTGTAAAATTTTATTTGTAACGGCAGACAGTTCTATAAGTGTAATATACCACCTACTTTATTTGATAGAACGTGAAATAATATTTAATGTGTGGCTTGTTATCTGTTACTGGATTGCAATTAATCCAATCAACTAATCAACATTAGGATCAAACCTAACCACAAGGCGATAATCTAATAATCACGGATTTTCCAATAAAAGTTATTTCCCTGAATATAATAGTCTTTATTTGGGGCGAAGTTAAGCATAGTACTATTCTGATACTTAAACCAAAAAAAGTGTGGAGTGCGGAGAAACTCGCATGTGAATTCCCCTAGTAAAGCGACGAAACAGGTTTTAAGGCCCTATCGTCAGTCGCTCCTACAATTTTAAGACGTCGTTTTGGCCTCCTTGATTTTCATAGTTTTCTACCTTTCTGTGTCAGCGGTCTACCTTCAGGTTATGTCACAAATATATATTTGCATCAAATTGTTCATGCTTTTGATTTATATCATGTTTTGTGAGCCTGAAATTTCCTATAATTCAAAAAGAAAACATAACTTCACAATAGGAGAGTGCTGACGCTGACACGGAACAGGTGCAATTTAGGAATTTTTGGAGGAGAGAAAAGACTATGACAATATGTCCTTAAAGGCGTGCTACAATAAAATTGTGTAGAAGTTATTTACTTTTGCTATGTATTCTACGCAGCTGCGATATAATTAATCCGTTGCATTTTCAATGTAAGCTGGCGTCTTTGTCGGGGAAAAAACGAGAGCATATGAAAATTTAAATGAAAAATTTGAGAAACATTGTTCATCAGTAAAACTAAATCATTTTGCACGGATATTGTTTTATTCTTCGCTCACCCTAAACAAATTCATTTAAAAAATGAAATTATTTCCTAGCAAGAAGCGTATACCTAATTGCCTACAATTCTTATAACTAACTTTTGTCGGTATTTAAAATATCGGAAATACCGACCGCTTACAAACTCACCGTCTATGTAGAAGCATCCTAGTTGAGGAGTCTTGAGAAGTGTCAGGATTGATTGCGGAGTTTTGCGATGAAAATAGATTGGATTGAAAATATCGCAGCCTCAAAGAATGCATGCCAAAAGTAAATAATTTTCTGTTTATTGTAAATACTTCGACCAATACGAATTTATTTTAAAACTTTTTCATAAATACATATATCGTCGTTTCTTTTTGAACAAACATGTTCCTTTTTATTATTGATTTACACAAACTACAGCAGATCATATCGGAATAGTACGATTTTTACGACTGCAAATAATATCTGCGGCCGCTGGTAAGGTACGTGGCAACACCGGCTGCTGGTGAGCACTAAAATCTTTCATCGTTGTACTTGGGGAATTTACTCGCACATTAGACATTCTCCGCCGAAATGGCGGCCGTTTTTGACAGTTACAGGAGAGTTTCATAGTTATCTAAGCTGTGGTACAACAATAACAAAAAATAGAATAAACATTACAATGTTAACAAAAGTAATAATATGTAGTTGCATAAATAAGTTGTGTATAAAATGTAAATTATAAGATATTTACAATTTAAAGAATTACATTTAACATTGAAAAATTTTGTGAAGTGAAAGGTCGAAAGAACAACTAATTCAAGTATATTTATCGAAGATAAATATTTTAATGTTTTTTAAAAAATTCTCGTAATTTGGCAATTTCATGGCTCGTGGAATTTCGTTATACGTATAGATAATAACTGCGTTGTACGCGTATGTGAAACATTTACGAAAGAAGGCTGACTTGTGGAGAGGCATTCTGAGAGTATCCTCAAAACGAATATCTCTTGTGGGAGTATAACTCCTAGGTATCAGTATCAGAGATCCGCACATTTTTTTTTTTTGATTTGATAGTCAAGAGATTGTCTATTTAGGTAGATAGAGTTGGGGCAGAACGGAAGAACAATTCTTGCTGATATTATGCACATGTAGTATTTAGTAATTTGAGTCATTCATCAGATATGATACCTAGGTCTTTGACTGATTCACTCACCTCAATAAAGCCACCGTTTAGATTTATGTTAAGGTTTCCTTCCACGTCATTTCTAAACGGTTTCGGTGAAAAAATAATGACTTTTGATTTTGAAGGGTTCAGCTGGAGATTATGATTCTCTGCATATGTGCTGTTGGATTTTAAATCATCATTGACCTCAGATACAGCAGTTTGGATATTAGGACATTGGAAATGATTATACATTTGTGGATCATCGGTGAAAAATTGAATACTGCAATGATTACCAGCGGTAGATCGAATATATACAGGGTGTCCTAGTAATAACACGTCAGAGTGACACGGGAGGTAGATTGGCTTCAGATCAATCAGATAAAATTAACATGACCTTAGCAAAAGTTTTCTAGTTTTCGAGATATTGCCGCTTTCAAGTTTTTTCAAAAAATCCCTACTCTTTACTCCTTTTTGGGTGTTATAACTTCTAGATTATGATTTTTTTCCTTGCTACCATTAATAGTTGGTAACTGTGCATTCATTTCATTGAAAACTATCACGGTAAAAAACTAAATTACCTATTACATTTAGTTTCAATGCGAAAACCTTTAATAAACTTTTACTAATGACTGTGAAAAAAATGTACCAGACTGAATCAGCAAATGACCTTAAAAACTAGTTATTTAATGCTCTTTCAAAAATACTATAACATTTGCAGGTTCTGTTTACAAAAACTGAATAATTCCAAGCTTTGTCATTGAAGTCGTAATACTTGCGAAACACTACAAATAAAAAATAATAAGTGCAGCTGTCTTTTGTGTCCAAATTGCAATTTTGTAGTTGCTGTAACCGCTTTTTATTTCAGCAAAAGTCTAAAACAGCGATCCATTATACTTTTTTATTCATTGTTGTAGCCGAGTATCAAAATAGTACGTTGTATTTTTTTATTTCCATTGATTCTTATAACATTCAAATCAAATGAAGAATTATGAATCATTATTAACATCTTAAATTAACTAAATGAAAATTAAATTAACATCTTGAAATGTAAATATTGCCTGAAATAAATGATTATTATTACTATTATTTTCACAATAGATTATCAAAATGTCCACCACCGACACACAAAACGCTGTGGAAAATGTTTGAATCTTCCTGATGCTTCTCCAGCATTACCTCACAAAACGAAGCACGTTTAGCATAATCAATGCTTGATAGCGTTTGAACCCTTTGGATGTGGTACGGGTGGTATTCATACCTCTTCAAAATACGTTGCTTGCGATTTAGATAGCCAGTACGTCGTCGATCAAACGTACTGAAGTTGATGGGTCTTCTGCCACTTTTTTTTTGTTTTTTTTTCATACCGAAGTAGCCCCGCAGGCAGTAGCCAGGGCAACGCAGCTGCTATGAGGATCCCAAAGAAATTTTGTCAATCCGATTTTTGAACTGCTTTGGGTTAGTAGAACTGGGAAAAACTTCCTCTTGTAGATTGTTCTACAATCTCGTCACCCTCGGGACAAAGGACCGGCCGTATCGATTCGACACGGTCAGGATGGGAGGCCAAAGTCAGGCGGGTCTGTCTGGCAGGCACATCACGCGGCGGCATCATGTAGGAGAGCTCTGAGGAGCAAAGCCCGTCGGTGTAGCGGTAGAAGAGAGATAGATCGCCTACGGCCCGCCGGTGTGACATTTCCCGAGACTATCTGTTAGAGAAGAGTCATCGATCATTCGGACAGCATAGATCATAAGTAATGTAGTCGGGACGGCAGCATCCTAAACGTGTGAGCAATACTCGAGGTTAGGCCTTATCTGGACCTTGTATAGAGTGAGGAGGTCATGCGGAGAAAAGTACTTCTTAGTCCTAAACAAATAGCCCTAGCTTTTACCCATTCTGCATGGATATACCACTTAAGAAAATCGTCAGAATCTGTCAATGTTCTTTAAACCGTAGTACTGTACAAGATGCCAAATGAAAGATTGTTGGAATCATGCTAGAGGGAGGGATATTTGGGCGTCATTTTGATCGACAAACTGGTGGTAGGTGTTCGTATGAATCAAGTAAGGTTAAACATGAATAACTCTTAGCTGTTTGCCATCACCTTTCACTCGCAATATTCTGTGCTGATGGTGTCGGCGTGTAAATTCATTGCATTATAATTAGCTCATTAACGGTTGTTGGTTTTTGCGTGCCGTTAAACGTTACATACATATCATTGTAGAGAGTCAACGGGCGCGTGACGTGGGTGCAAGATTTGTTTTCACATTCTGGATAAGTAATTAATCGTAAAATCCAGCACACTACTAAAGTTCTAAAGTGTTACCTGAAGGTTGGATTTGGCAGATACCTATTTATCTATTAAACAGTAGGATTTATATATTTTACGGTAAGTTATTGTGTGTTATTTGGAAGAAAGCTTTGGTATCATAGCAGATATGAAATCCTTGGTTAAATGCCACTCTCTACAGGGTGCTCTATGACAACGTGGTAAGTATGCATCTTTAAAATGAAAAAGACTGTATATTTTCTTATATACGAGTATTCGGATAGACCTCTTATGACAAGACTGACTAGCTATATAGGGTGTCTGTAAATAAGATGCCAATCTCTCAGCACCATATGGGACACACAAAAAAATCTTATAAAAATGGAATGGGTGTTAAAATAGTCATTCAAAAGAAAACCACCAAAAGATTGTAGGAAATACTGGATACACTAGGCTTACAAGAATGGATAGACAATAGCTGAAATAAAAAAACAACATCATTTATAGCAGTAATTATCAAAATTACAAGAAGATACTTCAAATAACTGCTTAATTGAACAAAATGTTGACAGATTAGTAATCATTTGGGTCCTCATATGATGATGTCTATGGAAACAGCGACCTCGTTCAGGTTGCTAGGAACAGGAATACATTTTTTTTCAGCTAAAATATCAGGGTTTCCAAAAATATTATTGTTGAGCGATTATTATACAGTCAAAACCTAAGCTCTGGTTAGTTACTATGCTGTAAAAATTTCGTTGAATCATCATATAGTCATGTTCATGTCTTTTTGCGGTTACGTTATTAGTGTCATACTCAATAAGTAAACAAATCGACTAACTAAACCATGTGCGGAGCTGGAGCTCCATAGGAAAATTGCTCACTGAGCAAATCGACCTTAAACGCAGCTGCTCTTGCACACATGAATTGATTATTGAAGGACCATTGTTTTCAATAGCGTTCTCAAAATACTCTAATAACTTTGGCAATAACTAACGATATTTATACATTAATTGCATTTTGAGGTATGTTTTATGTTACATAGTTCAATAAAAGGTAAATTCAAAACGATATGCCCATGCATGTCAGGTGGGTTGTCACACTGACATTGAGACAGTGACAAGCTTAGATAACGAATACTTATACTTCGGCAAGAACATTTTCGAAGTGACCAGAAGAAGCTAAAGAACATATGTCTGAACTTACATAAATAAACGTTCGTTCACGCATATAAGCAGATTGCATATGTATGTGTGAGGAAGATGGATATAAAAATGATGTCAGTAGTTTGAGTGTGACCCTCTAAAAACCGTGAAATGAGTTATAGTTAGGTTATTTAGAAAATATCGATTTACAGTGACGTCCTTTAGGAGTCAGTATCTTGGTAAGAGAGCTCCACAGGAAACTCCTTCATAAGAACTTATGGCACTATATTAGTGTATTTTATATGATCCCAAGAGACTGACATCTTATTCTGGGAACCCAGTATAGTTTGATCGACCAGCTGCTAAGATTTCGCTTGAGAGAAAGTCACGTAATACAAATTCTTTTTCATGCGAAGTAGCATTTTAGTAATTGAAGGGAATGCCGGAACAACGTTCTAACCGCCAAAAGTTTAGTTTTGAGAAAAACGAAAAAAATGCTTTTCTATGTTTTACTCCCAAATTAAAAAAAGAACACAGACAGACTATTTACTAATCGATATTTTAATATATTTGAGGAACACAACATCTTTTTATAAACCATGTTTCACAAATTAAGAGCCTTAGAAAATAAATTCCCCAAAACAACGTTATATATACATGTCACTCACAACGTTTTTACACGGAAACGAGTCATTTACGACCTTCTTTTACGCTTATTGGGTCAAAGTTTTTTTTATTGAGATACAGTGAACCAACACAGTTGGTGCTACAATAAACATGACGCAAATGGATAACATTTTGATGGTTTTAAACAACTTTCAGGTTTTCATAAAAATTAACATATTTTAAGGGGATATAGTCACACATATCCATCAGGTTTGCCTTTTTTTCCTTTTTGATCGAAAGTGCTTCATTATAAGTCCTCTTCAAGGTCTTTTATCGCTACTTCTTGTACTAATTTCTTGCGCGACTTCAACAAGTAAGTAAATCATGGTTGAAGTGTGTTGTGGGACTTTCTTACTCGTAAAGTATTCATATCATCTGCGGTCATTTGCAACCACATTACTTGAATGATTTTACATGAAGGATTGTTTTTTTTTATACTCCAACTACCGCGAAGACCAAAGGCCTAAGCACCCATTGGGTACCGTGGGGCTATAGGGGGATACATGGGAAAGGGGGAACGCCACACGGACTCTGGCGAGGGAACACGTGTGCACGCAACATCCACACATTCTGGCTCCGCCTACGAGAACCGCCGGGTGGTACCTCCGCGTTCGACAGTCAGAGACCGTCTACCACCTACGGACAATCACAACATCCATAGCCAAGAGAAAACATTTCTCCTGGGACGGGACTCGCACCCGCACAGCGCACGGCGACTGATCAGGAGACCGAAGAGTCTACTACTGCGGCCACCGCTGTTGCCTAAATATATAACATTTTCCGCTGCCTGAAAATCCTTAAAAAAAGATCGATGCATGAAGATCACTTTAAATGGATTGGATACCTTCGACTTAGCGACAACATCAGCCCACTGTAAGGTAACAAATACTTTAGAGATTTTTTTTTGTCGTTCTATGAGAGCAAAGTCTCTATCACACGGCAAAAAGCTTGCATAAAGAACTTTTCTAAAACTAGAAGTCGCAGCATTTTCCAGTTATTGTTCTGGCCCACGCACCTGTTAGACCATACAACTAGTTTTCTTTCTTCACTTGGTTTTTGACGACTGTACTTGTTAGTAATATAGAATAGTAGTGCTGAAGCAATCTCTGTAGATCCCCAGTGTGCCATTGCTTCATGCGATAGTAACATTTTTGCGTTTTCCTCCCCCATATTATGAACAGCATAGTTATATGTTGAGAATTGCCTTTGGTAGAATACAGATGAATGTGTTAAATTGGGACAAAAAAGCACTTGTTGCAGATCTGTGCACAACACAACATAATTGGGATTGAGTTTAGATGTATCGGTATCATCTTTCAATGTTTTATAACCCGTTTCAGCTTTTCTATGGTGGATTTCACTCTCGATTTCACTTCTTTTCTTTTCATTAGCGTCATCATTTGAACAAAAATTCATAAACAGCTTGTCACAATACGAACATGTGTCAGATCTTGGTAGAGCAAATCGCAGATTGAACTTGCTCTTAAAAATGTCGTGATAAACCCTCAAGGAAATATTATTTGCATCAGGGTATTTCTGCTTAAAAAGTCTGAACATTTTTGAGATATTTAGATCTGCTGATCGGAAATCAGACCTACGTCCGTGTTTTTCAACTTTTTAGGACGATTGAGATGCTTTCCACGTTGATCTTGAGGGTTATTTATGTTCGCTTTAAGTTTACCAATAAGTCTTCTAGGCGTAATTGAGAATATATAACAATCTGTTCCTCTAGGTACATACTTGAGTGTAATTAATACTGTACTTTACAGTGCAATGTCTACGAGATACATTTTCCTCAACTCTCCTACGTTCTGGTTCTTGGAGGGATATGATTTGCGACAGATTTTGCGACTGACCATCATAATCAAGCTTCCTAAATTTCTGGAACAGACTCACATGCCTTCCAACGAGCAAATCGGCGTTACATCCTCTGGAGGTTTGAGGACATCTGCAGACACGTTTATAAAAAAAATGCGCACATTACACGATATCCCATACCGCCAGAATGGTCACAGGCCCAAGCCATGAGTGAAAATGAGAAGAATATGTCGGTGTCCACCCTGCATATTGTGTATTAAACACCTTACACAAAAAACGGTCAATATTTTTTGTACACTATGAAAGATTGGATAATAATGTGCATCGTCTGTGGACACTTTTAACTGTTAATAAATCTTACCTCTTCTGGGTGGCTTAACGCAGCCTTAGGTACGCTTCTCGATGAAATGTAAGCTTCTCCTGCATCCCTCTACTGTTTTCTTACAGTCTGCTTCCAGGTGTCAATTTTTAGCTTTCGTTTTTTACCTCTTTATATGACTGATAATAGACTCTGATAAACTAGCGTTCATCTTGCAGAAACCACGTGGGCTGTGATAGTTGCGAAAACAAATTTGCTGAGACCTGTCGGCGCGTGCACATACAACGTCGTTACGTGAATATCAAGATTCGCTGAATCATTTAGACATCTGGACACCGATTAAATTTGTGATTCTCAGCTTGAAAAAGAGGGAGGATGCGAATGGATACACAGATCCTTGTTTTATAGAAATCCCACTTTTGACCAAACTGTCGGTTAGAACGTTGTTCATGCAATATTATCGAGCAAATAGACAACTATACGTAGAAATGTAGCTGCTACTCTAGCTGATCTTTGCAAAGAAGCTGTGTCGTTCATAACGTAAACCCAGCTGGAATCGTGTAAATTCCAGCATGATCTTTATACAGGATGTTCATTTGAAAACTTCCCACCACGGATTTATAAAAAAACAACGGATTAAAAGAAAAAACATCGAGACACGTCAAACGATTTGTCAAGGGAGACAACTTTTTAACCACAAACTACTTCAACCCCTTTCACCCTCGCCCCTCAGGGTAAATCCCTTGAAAATTTTGAATGATAAGGTGTATTGAGTTATTTTAAAGCTCTTTTGACGTTTGATCTTGATTGAATCAGATAGAAAACAAAAACAGACTTTTTATTTCAATAAGTGTCAAAATCTTGCCCATTAGGCTTTGCCAAATCTACAATTCATTTGTAATTTAAAACTGAAACTAACAACATAAACAGCAATTTGGAAGATTAGACGTGGCAACAACCAAATAACAACCCGAATTCTTCCGTATTCTTTTCATCAACACAGACATCCTGGGCGAACTGAATTAATTGTTATACTCTGTTCAAATATTTGTTGCTAAGGGGGAGAAAGAATTTATTTTGCTGTGAGTTACCTTTGTGACAATCTCGGGATAGTGAAAATTAATTTATTGATTCAGATTTCACTTCCAAAATGGTCTACACACTAGCCGAACGAGTGGAAATTATTCTAATGTATGGTGCCCATAGGTATGTTTTGGACCTTGTTACTAAATTTACTGAAACTGGATTTGTTGCAAATAAATAACGCGATCATCGGGTAGTTTTGCATGAAGCCGCTCAAGTTGAAGTTGTGGGTCGTTTTGGAATAGATCCTAATACTTTATTATGCAAAATTGTAGCTGCGACTGGTACTTCATTAGGGTCTGTACACACAGTTACTAAACTCCATAAAGTTCATCCATTCAAAATGAAAATATTGCAAGAGTTAACCGAAGACGATTTCTATAGGCGACATGAGTTTTGTGAACAAATGCAGCGATTAATGGTAATACCATTCATGTAAAGAATATCCGCTTTGGTGATGAATGCACATTTTATCGGAATGGATTTATTAATAAACATAACTGCAGGTATTGAAGCAATGAAAATTCTCATGGTTCTGTAGAAGGGCTCACCCAGTACCCCCAAAAAAATAATGTATGGGCAGGCATTGTAGGAAACAAAGTGATTGGGAAATTGGTTATTAATGGAAATTCGAATGGAGACATTTATTTGGATATGTTGCAAAATACCATCAATCCGCTTATCACAGAAACCATTGAAAACCAAATTGAAGAGGATGGATACTTGATGAGGCTGAAATATACTTCCAGCAAGACGGCGGCGCTCCTCCTCACTATGTTCTTCCGGTTCGGAAATGGCTAGACGACGAGTTTCCAGATAAATGTATAGGGCGAAGAGGACCTATAGAATGGCTTGCTGCTAGATATCCTACTGTGTTTACTCTCCAATCTGAAAGTTTGAATGAATTTCGTCAACGAATCATCGAAAGCTGCCATGATATCCCACAACATGTTTTCGAAAATGTCCGTCAGGAATTTGAACATCGCCTATATCATTGTTTGGTCAATAACGGGCAACATTTTGAACACTCATTGGAATAAAAAGTGACATTTTCGTGTGTATTTGTTTTCTATCTGAACAAATTAACATAAATAATGATTTATCTAATCTTCTTGAAAACGAATCGACCGAATTTAAAAAGTCAAAGTCAAAATAAAGGACTTTAAAAGCAGTTTCAAACAAACTACTAGTAGATACCCCTTGTTTTTGGAAATTTTTAAGGGGTGACCCTGGTGGCAGAGGGTGAAAGGGGGAGAAGTAGTTTTTGGTTAAAAAGTTGTCCACCTTGAC
This sequence comes from Acanthoscelides obtectus, assembly GCA_963669975.1. Taxonomy (NCBI): domain Eukaryota; kingdom Metazoa; phylum Arthropoda; class Insecta; order Coleoptera; family Chrysomelidae; genus Acanthoscelides; species Acanthoscelides obtectus. The sequence goes on from CAVLJG010001453.1 coordinate 463,797, forward strand.
AAATCTTTTGATGCGTTTCGGCGTGTTTTCTATTAATTGGTGGTTTTCGATAAGTCCGTGGTGGGAAGTTTTCAAATGAACATGCATGTCAAGTAATTCAGAAATAATGATCAAAAAAAATTTTTTTTGTAATGCAATTATGGATAACGAAAGTATCAATATAATCACGTAAAGTTGCTGTAAGATTCTATGGAATATACACGGATAGCCTGTTAGACGTCCCTGAGCGTTGCAAGGCTTTTTATCTTCCGCCGACAGCGGCCAGCACCTCGTTAAGTCCTGACTGACCAATCAATACTTCTGATGCATTTGAGGTTGAGGAGCTGCTAAGCTGAGATGCTAGAGTATTTTTGCGGTGTATCTGTTACAAATTCTTGCTATTTATTATATTACACTTATTTATTTACTCATAAATAAATTGTCTTGACACAAATTAATAGGAGTTTGATAGTCCCTCACCATAAAGAATAATAATTTCGTAACTAAGATCGATGTTCTAGTGACAGCCAGATTATCACAACGTCATAAGCAAAGCCCAATGAATGTACAGACGAGTAACAACACTTCAGAAATACACAAAACTTCCCTCTGGTGGACAAGTACTAGCGGTTCTGTTCTATAATATCTGGGAAGTGAAATTAAGCGTCAATGGAAGCGCCAACCTTACTATTCGTGAGTGCATTATTTACTGGGGAAAGACACGTATACCGACTAAATCTCTACCTAACTGAGTTGAGAAACTAGCTTGTACCAAGTTTGGAGAGATTTGCAAAAAATGCAAGCAAAACACAAGAAGTGTTTGAGCAGCGTCGACAAGAGTTTGTTACGAACTTGGACAATTTATATTGTGCATGTCGATGTCCTTCAATTGATGGAAATAAATTAAGACGCGATCTTCTTTCAGCGGCAGAGAGAGCCAGGGCGACCTGGTCATTTAACTAGGGTGGACAAGAAGTTAGCCATAAAAGAAGAAAATGCGCATCTTAGAAACACCGAAGAACAAATGCGGCGAGCTAAATATGTTTCTTCCTCAACTCCTTCGACATCATCTCACGAACCAGTACAAGAAAATTCATCTTCAGATTCCGAGATAGATTTACAAGAAACTTTGCCCATCACAGCTCGGAGCATACAGATGATACTAATCAAACTCAAATGAGTAAAAGTTGCATAACCCCAAAATTAGTGGCAGCATTAGATAGGCTTCAGTTAAGTATGAGAAATGTTGTTTTTAATATTGAAGCAACCATTGAGGCACTTGGACATAATACTGACGAGTTTTCTTTGGAAGTCCTGCATTCAAAGAATTCGTACCGAAAAGCGAAAGGAGCGCGCAGAAGCTATAAAGCTTTATTTCCAAATCGAGGTACCGGATACTGTAACTGTCCACTGGGAGAGCAAATTGTTGCCACCCTTTAAATACAAGCAAGTCTAAAGAACCAATTGTTATAACGTATAAAAATAAAGAGCAACTTATCGTTGTGCCCAAGTTGGATAACTCTTCAGGCAGCGAGCAGGCAGGTAGTTTGGGGATGAAATTATTGACTGGAATCTTAAAGTTCATAGTCTTTATTATGATACTACTGCTTCAAATACGGATCTGATTAAAGGCGCCTGCGTGTTTCTCGAACAGAAACTTAATAAAGAAATGTTTATTTCTTGCTTGCAGCCATCACGTCTACGAATCGGTGTTAAAAGGCGTGTTTGAATCAAATATCGACCAAGTGACTACAAGCCCTAACATTCCAATATTTAAAAAGTTTCGCGAGAGATGGAAAAGTGTGGATCCCGAGAAAATACAGATTTATACTGAAAAGCTATCATGCCTGAATATTTCAGAGACTGACAAGCTGCTAGAATTTTATCGACATGAATTGAACAAAGAAGTTGCTAGAGACGACTATCGAGAATTAATAGAACTTTCAATAATATTCCTTGGCGGAGATTCAGAGAAAAAATTCTAGATTCGACCGCCAGGCGCCATGCATCAAGCTCGATGGATGGCCAGAAAGAACAATCTATCCATTAAAAATAGCGTTACTAAGTTCCCAGCTCAAACTTTCTAATAAGGATAAGACAGCTCTGTTAGATATCTACCTGTTCATCGTGACAACATAAGTGAAACCGTGGTGTTACCGGTAAAAGCATCTAATCAGGATGTATGCCTTTTAAAGGCAATGAAGGCTTACGAAAAAATTGACAAAACCATTTCAAAAGCTGTTTGACGACGACGTAGATCAGGAAACTAAAGTAAAAATTGGTGTTAATTTAGCGAAAGAAAGTCCATTAGCCGATGATAAACGCTACATCCAATCGAAAGAAGAACTTTCTGGACCACCTTATGGTAAGTCTGACGAATAAATTTTCCTTTGTCTTCCTTTACTGCTTCGATATACCTAATATGTTAACTGTTAAAATAAGCCAGCATAAACTACGATTCTGGGAATAGATGGCACCTTATACTGTCTTGTTTCGATGAATCTTATACATCAGATAGAGGTTAGTTGCTATGCTTTCATTCGTTGTCCTGAGCTGAGGCCAAGCCTAGATGATGTTGATGAGTTGCCGAAAAGCACAAAACATATGTTCGTGGTTGGACGGATAAAACCAGCATGTTTAGGTGGTGGCTACTCTTCGTTTTTTCATTTAAGAGAAAACTATATATGACTTTGTTTCAATTAAAAGCAACTCCTTGTTCAGTCGAGTATCCAACTTTATTGCGACATAATAATTCTTTTCAACACACTAAGAATAAGGTGCAAAAACTGAGGGCAATTAACAATACGGAAGAAAGAGCGGTCAAGCTAATCCGAGACTTCCATGGCTTAATCACTACTGATGAGGAACAAAAACAATTTTTATTAAGTTGCTTACAAGAATGCAGGCAGGTATACTTTATCTGAAGTCACTTGAAACACTGTGAAATACCGGGTGCGTTTTATATATCTATATTTAACACGCTCTGTTGCTGCAAAAATCGCCAAATTTCGCAGCAAATATCCCCCGTATAAGATCAAAGGCAGTTTCACCGGTCCACGTGGAGTAAAGCACGCCTATGCGTGGACATAGCCAATGAGAAAGCGTGTATTTCAGAGCTCCGAACAAGTGCAGGTGGCTACTGAAAATTGAAACAGTTTAGCCAGTGCCGTGTAGCGGTGAATAAACGTGTTTTCTTTAGTCTGTCCGTGTTTTTTCATAGATTTTATTAGTTTGTGTGTTTTTGACTTTTGAATACTCGGTTTACTTGTTGATTTAATTGTTGTGTTGATTGTTCTTGTGTGTCCTAAATATGGCTCTTTGGAGACCTTGGGAAAATGCCCTAAAGCCACGAGGAGATGGTTGATGAACCTGTGCAGGCAGAATTCTTTCATAAAGATTTAGAGGAACAGACCCAAAGAGTAATCCTAAATATGTATGATTGTCTGAAAAACGAAAATCCAGATTCCTCGCAAAATCAAATTTTAAACAGAATTTGTATCCTGACAAAAATTAGTCGGTCTACCATTTATCGGGTTATAAAAAGGGGAGATGTAGTCAACCATTCCTTACACAGAAAGCGCATAGGGCAAAAATTAAAAAGAATAGACGTGGGTTTTCAGGAAGATATTCGTCGTATAATATACGGATTTTATAAAGAAAATTTGGTGCCCACGTTGGAAATGATACGGGATAAATTAAAAGATTATCCTGAAGATTTTTATAATTACAAATGCTTAGACTCACTGCACTGTATTGTAAAACTGTGTGGTTTTCAATACAAAAAATTAGATAAAAGAATGGTGATTATGGAGTCGTCTCGAATCGTTGAATTGCGCCAAGAATTTTTGCACAAAGTTAAAATCTATAGAGAGCAGAAAAGAAATCTGATTTACCTGGATGAAACGTGGTATGATACCCATGATGTTGTGCAGTACGACTGGATTGACGACAGCAACAAGTGCATTTTAAATGCACCATGCAACCGTGGAAAACGAATCATTATTCTCCATGCTGGCAGTGAAAATGGATTTATACCTAATGCCTTGCCGACTATCAAGAGGACATGACCTCCGACTTATTTGAAAAGTGGATAGAGCAGCAGTTAATACCAAACATTTCCCCAAATTCAGTGATTATTATGGACAATGCGCCATACCATTCCCGACAGAAAAACAAAATTCCGAATACAGGCACAAAAAAACAAGACATTATTGATTTTATGAAGGATAAGGGAATGGAAATACCACAAAAATCAACCAAAGCCATATTATTGGATCTTATTAAAAGATAAAAATTTGAAAAAGAGTATGTTGTTGACAATCTGCTTCAGTAAAATGGCCATGAAGTATTACGTCTACCTCCCTATTACTGCATTTTTAACCCGATTGAGTTGGTCTGGGCTGCTTTAAAAAAAAAGTAAGAAAACATAATCAGACCCCTCAATTAAGTGAATCGCTATTGGCCACAATAAGAGATGCAGTATCTCATATTGCTGCCACAGACCTATGGAAGCAGTGTTCTAGGCACATTATTGAAAAAGAAAATGAATATTGTGTTTTGCCTCCTGTAAATCCCGTTGTAATTCCTCTACTAGATGACTCTAGCGACAGCTCCGAAGGCGAGGATGATATATAAATACCTATAATGTAAGTCTTTATATACCTTTTTCCTACCTGCTATGTAAATATTTGCCTATGTCAAACGTTGGAATTCTGTAATTTTTCCATTTCTTAACTTTCAGTCAACATAAATTAAACTCCCAATATAAGTATTTTTTATCCCAAATCAAAAAATAAGAAGATAGTAAAATCCATTTATTGTGATATAAAAACATTATTATTATCGTTATAAATAAATGACCGCACGCCTATGATACGTCATGAAATTACAAAGGACGCGCCGACCAAAGGTTTTTATGCTATTTCAAGTGAATTCAGATAAAGTATACGTATATGCTGACTGTAAAAAGAAAACTATCGTTCCCTGATCGCAATAATATATATTTTTTGAGTTGTTAGAGCCAAATGGAAAACATTAGAGTGTATGCGCAACTCAATTCGAATAAAAATTTGTTTGCCCTTAAAGGCTGGAACACCCTAATCGAGGTGTTGCTGATAGATGTGAAATTTGTTTAGGATATGTAAGGATTGCTGAGTGGCTTGGGGTGTAATGTGTATTGACGCGCAAGATATAGCCTCTCATACACACAACTGCTAACCTCACCTTCTCGGTGGTACACCCCGTTATTATATGACTGACGCGGAAATGGCGACCGATGTCTACCGGTACAAGTGGTTAGGGTCTCTCCGGGATTATTTACTAAAATTGGGTAACCAACCCCGATGGCGGAAATCGTCCTGCGAGAGGATTTGGACAGCGTCTGTTCCAAGGTGGGTGGCTGAAAAGGGGTAGCCGGGCTCCTTGGGTCGTGGCGAAGGCAGCCGGTCTAGGGACACTGACCCGAACAAGAAAACAGGATCGATGACTACCTAGGTATGGAAAGGACAGTGAGTATCGTTTCTGCGCGACGGCTAATCTCTGGTGGCGGCGCACTGGAAGTGTTCTCACGGAGCTGCTGTGGGTTGCGACGTTGGAGCAGGGACCAGCCCCTTCGGGCCCTGATCAGGAAGTGTGCCATGACTGCCATGCATGACTTGGTAGGTGATCTCTAGGCCTCAGGGAACTGGGGTAGGATTGCAAAATGCATCCGAAAGGACACACGTTCCTAGCTTTATCGACCCGCCCCTTGCCACACGAAGCGCTGGTTAATACATTCATGGAACCAAAACAAAGTAAAACAGAAAAATCTGAGATTTCAGTGAGGTGGACAGGAGCAGCCTGATGGCTGTACAAGTGGTGAAGGAAGGAGAAGAAAAAGGAACAATATCGCCGCTCTTTATAGCACAACGCTCAAGTTCATTTAGCGTGTGCTGAAGAACGACTTTTGGTAGTCCTGAAATTCATGCCACAGAAACCGGAGTTAAAAGAAAAGCTCTAGTACTGACTTCTGGAGAGATTCAGGGAGCTATAAGTACACAACAAGAAACAAAATCCAGTGGTATATGACTTGGATGACATGGATAATCTGTAAACATTCAGGTACAAGGTAGCTCGGTTGAATAACATAGTCAGTACTAGACATTATTCAAGGAAAGAATTTGAACGTGCTTCTACAGCGTCTCGCACATGCAAGAGGGCGAACCAAAACAAACAAAAACGACCGGAACTTAAACAAAATCAAAAAATATTGACAATGCCCTGTTGGCGCAAGAGCTAAAGCAGGATTAGATGACGCTTCAAAAAGCCATGAAAAACTCACACCAAGGAAGCAGAATGGCCAGAACCATGCTTCCAGGTGACTAAGGTAGTGACGTGGCAAGCTAATGCTTCCTTAATGGATGCCAGTACTCTGTTACTGATAAACGATACAGAGGAGGGACAATGAAGTGCTAGTGCGTTTGCAGCTAGACACATTGAACGAGACGAAGATCTTAAAATGAGGGAGAGCAAATCAAATACGTCGTTAGGACAAACATCAGCATTAGCTCAGACGTCGATTGTGATGACCTCCATGTTCATAGCAAAAAGATATCCATAGCTATCAAGGTTGCTGACGACAACGAGCGGGGGCAGCTTCTATAAAATGATAGAGCGAGCTCTAACAGTAGCTCAAAGCCAGGTTGATGAACTAATGATCATTCCGCTTTGATTCAAAAACCCTAAACTGTTGTTACGATATGCTCGGAAGGGGTAAATGCAAGCATATTGATACAGATCAAGGTGAAAACTCCTACGCCAATATGACTGAGACTGAGGTAAAAAATAAATTTATAAGACATCGGTCGAAGGTATCTTAGGTGTCGGAAATGTAGCCAAAGCACCAGAGAGGACCATTGCAATCATAGTACGTGACCTTGAAAATCCGTAGATAATGAAGAATTCCGTCAAGCTGAGGAAGCTGGAAGATGCTGCAACGCACTTGAAAACAGGCAAGGCACCAGGACTGGACTAGCTACCAAATGAGATCGTGAAAGCGCTGGTTAAGCAGGTACCCGGAATCGTGCTTTCTATGATGAATGAATGCTTGTGAACGGGAGTCTTTCCAAAGAGGTGGAAGGAGGCTGGTTTGGTACTCATCCCTAAACCTCCGAAACCCACCGATAGAGAAGTCAAATATAGACCTCTGTGCATGCTGAGTTCACTTGGAAAGCTACTAGAACGATTGATAGGAGGTAGGCTGAGAACATCCGTCGACGAAAAGAACTAGCTGTCTCCTCGCAATATGGCTTTAGAAAGGGAAAGTCTGCTATAGATGCACTTACTTTTAACACAGCACAATGGCAGAATCAGTCAAGAAGCTAGACACCCCTAGCTATCTATTGAACATGATAAAGAGCTACTTTCACGAGAGGGCACTTAAGGTAGGGCAAAAGACGATGATGGTAACCATGGGAGTGCCGCAGAACTCCAGACTAGGGCCGTTGCTTTGGAACGCGCTCTACGATGTGGTTCTTCGGTTACAAATACTGCCGGGAATGCGATGATCGTGACTAGCAAGGATAGAAATACACTTGAAGGACTCTTGACATACGGAATCATGAGAATTACCATATGGATGGAACAAAATGTCCTTGAAGTTGGCTCCTGAGAAGACGGAAGTAGTTATACTTGCAAAATGCAATGAAATATGTGGGTGTGTGGTGTGACAAAGATCTGAAAATGATTGAATATATAACGTACACCACTGAAAAGGTTAATAAGGTCGTTGCATCTCTGTGATACGGCTAATTCAATCTGACGGAGGCCCCAGTAGTGAGAAGTGCAGGATTTTTGAAGGTGTGGCCAACTCGATTATGCTGCTCCCTATATATATATATATATAACAAGGCATCGAGGAAAAAGAAATATAGGCAGCTAATGTTGAGAAGCCAGCGAAAAGTAGTGCTACGTGTGGTATGCGCTTTCAGAATGGTGTCGACCGATGGTATCTCGCCAATTGATTTGTTGGCTGCAGAGAGATGTGTGCTGTATAAAAGGGCGTTCAAGCTACAAGCGACGAAAGCGAGGTGCTTTTTGTCAGATGGCAGGAGAGATGGGATGCAACGGGTCATGTTGCATGGAGCAGCAGGCTGATCCCAGATATTAAAACTTGGATTGACACGGATGTGGTGCGGGTAGATTACTATACCGCACAGTTCCTCACAGGATATGGTTGTTTTGACAGCTACCCGAAGAGGGTAGGAAAGAGAGAGCACGCGAACTGCGTATATTGCAATGGGGAGGAGGATACTCCTAATCTCTCTCTTGAGGGATTTTGGTGAGTAAGCTATTTCTGGAGAATCTCAAACTTCGGGCAGGAAAGGCCGGCAGGGCAATATTGTCGAGTTCTTCTCTCTGAAAGTAGCTATAAAAGTTTTATCTGTTACAAAAAAAGGGTTGCTGGGTAGCCGAATATGTTAGCGCAACTCGAAGGCTCGCAAGTTCGAATCCCCGCCTCGGAAGTTAATTCCTGTCCTCGGATGTTGTATCGTATCGCAAGAGCTGGGTGATTCAATTATTTATAATCAGTTAGCAGTAGACAGCATGTGGAGTAGTATAGTGTTAGTACAACGGGATCGGCAAAAAGAGTCAAAAGTGGTCTAGACTTTGCCTCCCACAACCATTACTACTTCAGGATTATTAACATAATTATGTTTATACAAGGTGTTGAAATGAAGTAACTCTCAAATCTTTAGGGAAGATTCCTTGCTTTACTCTAGCAAAAAACTTAACAGATACGCCTATATCCGGAAATGCTCATTTTTCTAGATACAATGTATCAAATTTTCTTGGAAAATCCGTTCTTCGTAAAAATCCGTAACCATTCATTTTGTTAATGTACGTATATGTTAAAACTTAAAAAGAGTAGACGTGTCCCCGAAAATTTAGATAAAATCGATCAAGAATAACGCATCAATAAAACTCAAATCCCAAAGGAAATGAACATGATTTAAATCTGATCATCATTCATTTGTTGAAGCATTTTCCTTTATCATGTCATATTTTATTAAATTTCCATAAAATTGACCAACGGCTGTGAAAAAATTCCCAAAAAGGCTTGGAACCTCTGTTCATTAACTTTTCACCCTGAAGTTTGGCCAACTATGACTTGATAGCTGACAATGTTAAATCACGAATCACGACTGTTACCAAATACCGTGGAAAACCGTAACGTGATCACGATTTCGGAAACCTGGTGTTCCACGGCAACCGATAATGTCATCATGGGATCACGACGTTAACGTTTCAATGTCAGAAAGTCGGAAATCGTATACCACCGTAAGACTACTACGACCTGCAAGCGAAATCGTGGAATGTGATTCCAACGCGATATTTTGCTGAGGATATCTCGTCTCGTCTTAAATCTCTGATATCAGAAAGTAACGATATCAGATATCAAAGGTATTCAAAAACAAAGATATCAGCCGTTTTTTTCATATGAAAATATGACCATTTCTGTTTACCATATCGATTTCAACTGGACTCCGAAATGGGGCTCGTCCAACCCCTATTTGACCAGAAGAAACATTGATTTTGATTGGTGACAAGATCATAGTTGAGACGTCCTCACCCCGCCGTTAGAGCTTTTTTTTATCGAGAGCGTACTCAAGAGTCGTTATACGGTTTACGTCATGGGAGTTCATCGAAAAGTAATCCACGACAGGATGGAAACCGAAAAGCCAGCCAATTCCAAGCTTATTCAGGTGAAAACTTTCCACAGTGGCGGTACGTACAGATTGTGAAATAAGTCAAGGTCATTGCAAAATATGTATGTGACGCAAAACGGGTGCAATCTATAGAAAGGATGTTCCAAAGTAAGACGTCAATATTTAGAATATACAGGGTTATCCAAATTAAGTGTCCACCATTAGTAACTTTGTTATTAGTGAAAATACAAAGTTGTTTGAATTAGCAAACTAGTAGCATTTTTAACGCTGGTAAAAATGAGAAATAAAAAAAAACAATTGAGAGTCGTTATTACGATTTTTTTCAGTAAAATAACATTTTTTTAAATGGAAACCCCTGTATATTATATATTTTTCTGTTACAGCATCAAATTTTAAACAAAAAAGCTTACAATAACTTTTCTCCTAGGTTACAAATTGTTGAAGTTATGGCCTCCAATCTGAAACAATTAAATTGTATCGACAAACTTTATTTTCAACATCAACTTATAATCTTACAAAATACAATAACAATTTTTTTTAAAGAAGATGCTCGAAAACACCACCTTGTTCTTCAATACATTTTTGGGCACGTTTTTCAACTGCTCGAACTGTCTTAAGTATGGTCCTACCATCTATCTGGGTTATCTTTTCCCTAACTGCAGTCTTTAACGCGTCAAGGTTATCGTACCTTCGCTTGTAAATTTGGTTCTTTAAGTAACCCCACAAGAAGTAATCAAGTGGGTTTAGATCTGGTGATCTGGGAGGCCACTGTATTGGGCCATTTGTTCCTATCCACTGATCATTAAAAGTAGTACTTAGAAAATGATAAGTACCTCTGGAGTTGTGGGCAGGTGCGCCATCTTGCTGAAAATGCAGATGATGTCTACTTATAAGATCCAATTCGTCTAAGAAATTAGTCAGAATTTCTGACATAAATTCCACATATCTTTCACCAGTTAGGGTTCCCTCATAAAAGAACGGGCCAACAATTTTTGAACCAATTATACCGCACCAAACGTTGAAACTGAAACGGACTTGTGGGCCTCTTGGATGTACTAACAAAAGATTTTCTCTTGACCAATAATGGTGGTTTTTTCTATTAAACATTCCAGAATTTAAAAATTTGATTCATCTGTCCATAAAAGGTAACGAAAGTTATTTACATTTTGGCGACAGAAGCTAAGATACCAATGGCAAAAAACAAGTCTTCTCTCTGGATCCCCTGCCAAAAGCGTTTGAACTGGTCGGTACTTATACGGAATAAATTTGTATTTTTTTAAAATCCTTTGAACAGTACCATAACTGAAATTAGTGTCCTTGAGAATATCTGCTATTGAATTCTCACGATAAGCTTCAAAATATCCAATAACTGCAATTTCCGTGGCCTCGCTTATTATGAATTCTTTTTTTGCCCTTGTTTTAGCAAAAACATTTTCGTTGCCCCTAAATTTTCGATAAAGTCTCAGAAAATATCGTTCATACGGTTGAATGCGAGCGGGATATAATTCACTGTAGTATTCTCTTGCTCTCAAGGAGGATTTCTGCACACTAAATAGCATTCTAACATATCACACTTTTCTTCATGGGAGAACATTTTTCTTTAAATTAATGACACAATCAAGCTTATAAACAAGTATTTACACTAATGTTTGACATTATTTGATTTTATCATTGTTTTCCAAAGCCTTCTAGTTGCGAGTATGTCCAGTTTAACAATTTGTCGCTTATCTTAATGTTGTCAAATCGCGAACGCCATGTTGTTCTCATAGCCGTCTTAATATTATAATACTGCAAATAATTAAAAATATTTATCGTTATTTTGACTTTATTTTTGACTTTAGCGGAAAAGTCATTATGAACTTTTTTGTTTAAAATTTGATGCTTTAACAGAAAAAAATATAATATACAGGGGTTTCCATTTAAAAAAATGTTATTTTACTGAAAAAAATCAAAATAACGACTCTCAATTGTTTTTTTTTATTTCTCATTTTTACCAGCGTTAAAAATGCTACTAGTTTGCTAATTCAAACAACTTTGTATTTTCACTAATAACAAAGTTACTAATGGTGGACACTTAATTTGGATAACCCTGTATACGACACAAAAAATAATGCCACATGTTTCTTTAAATGTCTTACGAAGCTTTTCGACCAAGTGACAGATTCCTAAAGGACACAGTGGGAATTTTTAAAATAACTTTTGAAAGGCACCGCCTAATTCCACGATATTTTGACAGCCTAGTAACCAGTTGAACCGTCATACATATGATGATGTTCATGGAAATAATTTAAATCGGATACCGAATAGCCCTAACCTTATACCAGAATGGCTAAAAAATTATACTTATTTTTGGATAGCCTTACCCAGATACTCTGTGTGGTGAAAAATCAAAAATGATGTGAAAAATTGTCCCCTGATGTCAATAGCGGTGTATCTATCGCAGCGCAAAGAACAAAAAAATGGCTTCAAGCGGGTTGACCCTGCACAAGCAAGACACACTGAGAAAAAAGTCATTCAAACAGGTCCATGTAGTCCTGAGGCATTCTTTCCCTGTCCTATAGGTAATTAAGGGCTCACGTTCGGAGAAATCTATGATGTATAAAATATGTCTAATAGGTGCGTAGAATTACCAAGGCTGGAATCTCTGAAACGTTGCAACACTATGTTCCAGCGATTTTATTTCTGCCGCCTCTGAATCAATTTTCAAAAGCTACAACTATCTAAACGATGGAAGTCTAAGCTCGCGATAATATCCGAACTTCGGTTCATAAGTTTTCTTTTGCATAGAAATATCTGCATCTCAAGTCCTGTTTCTCATTTATGTCGATTTGTCAGTCCGTGTCTGTTGTATATCAATGCGTCATAGGTACTGAGTCACTCGACTTGTCAAAATGTTTAGACAACCATCATAGACGGCGTAACACAAATTAAAGGCTAGGCGACATGCGTGGTACATTTAAGGTTCATAAAATTCAGAAAAGCATTATGTGACATAAAAACTGTCATCATTTCCAAAAGCATCGCAGATCGCTAAAGTGGTTCGTTGGTACTCCTAATATCCAAATATTGGTGCAGTATCGCGTCGTGCACGCAACTCCGATTGCCCAGTTATTTTGAAATATGAGCACATTATACACCGGACATTTATCATTTAATTGTTGTTACCGAGTTCAGAAGCTTCTTAATGAACGAACGTCTTTGACTTATACTAAAAATTTTACATTTACAACCCCCAACTTTCAACTCCTACAAAAAAAAAATCCGAAAATGATCAGCAACCACTGAAACGTCAAAACGCGAACTTTGAGCGATTTTTATTTTTTTCGTGTTTTTGCCGCTAGCTACACGCCACCACTAGACTGACTTACAAAAACTACAAGGCTTTTTTATCCTTGACATAGTAATAACCTTTTGTGAACATTTCATCAAAATGCGAGTAGTACTTCTCAAGTTATAAGCGGTTATAAAAATAACGGACATACCGACAGACAGACCAACGGGAATGAGGGATATGGTTTATCGTGATGTGCATGTCATATAAGATCAAAAAATATAATATGTATCTCAATTTCGAAATTTTCCGCGACTATAATATTTTCTCGCATAGAAAGTAAACAAACAAGTGAATTAAGAAAATTCGTTTTAGAAACAATTTTTTATTTTAGCCGCTCAAAAAATGAACTAAGAATTTGAAAATAATTTTTTGGATTGGAAATATTTAAACGATAGTGAATCTCCTTTATTTCAAGTTTTCAAATAAAAGCGTGTTATGTTTTGACAGCATGATAGAACTTGTTGAGTACATTTAATCTTCTGTACTCATTTGTCATCGAATGCAATATGCATTGGAATGGTCCATTTTCAACACCTTGAGTTTCGAAAGTGGACCAACGTCTAAACGTGGTTTTCATACTATTCGAATGCCCATAGAGACTGCCGATTTTACATCCCTCAATATATGAGATGTTTTGTACTATGTGGTGTCCTGCTAATTATATGATGACATCTCCATATGCCAAATCACAGATTGATATATCCACCATTGGATCATGAAGAACAAGCACCAAGAACAAATAAAAGAGCCTTTTTAAATCAACCTTACTAAATATTGCCATGCTTTCTTCCTTTCCAATCCTATTTGGGGGCGGACGAAATGTATCTGTTTAGCCTAACCTCTCAAAAAAAAATAATGTTGCAAAGCCGTCATTAGCCGTTTCCGCTTTTCTTTCATCTGTCTTGATCCCTCAGTCAGAAGGGGCTCTCATGTTCATTTGTGCTGGCATGTGTGCTGTAGACCATTTTTTTTGTAAGACTCATAAATCAATTGGCGTGTACGCTGGTACTTCCCTTCTTTTGAGAAGGAGCTGGAATGATTGACTTCAAAAGAAAACCTCCTTGGGATAATTGGAGGGACTCCTTGTTCTGGTATTTTCGACGAGGACAGGGGCGTACATTTCTTTGCGTATCTCCTAGTAGCATAGCGAGATTTTATTCAACCGTTCAGTTGTTGAGAGTTTTTTTGCCATCGTTAGGACATAATATCGGAAGCTGGAGACCAGTCCAATAATTATCTTCGTCTTGGAGGTAGACATACAAAGCTAAGCATCAACGTCAAGTTTATTATTTTGTACTTTCAAAAAGGCCAGCGAGATGAGCGAAACATCAGTATTTTTTTTTCTTCATATTTGGTTTCAAGCTTCAAGCTTATCTTTCCTCTTTAACACAGCATAGCGAGAGTAAGGACGTGACTTCTTATGCGAGTATGCAGCATTGTAATTGGACGATTCTGGTATCGGGAAATGTAAAATGGTTTATCTATGTTCCTCCAGTATGATCGCTCAGCAAAAGGGATATATGGTTTAACGGTTTAAATGCTCAGAATTTCTGATCAGTTGTGACGACGAATCTTGTAAATTTCATAAACCACTTTATACACAGTACTTTTCAAAAAGACCTCACCCTATTTACTTTTGGACCGGTCAAGATAGCAAACTAAAATTTGGAGTAATCAAGATGATGCGTGGATACTACGAGTATATTATGTTCCGTCCTCGTCGAAGTAAATATTTAGGATACATATCGTAATACCCTCGTAGTAGAACCCAACCGCCACGATTTCAAAGCGCGCACGCAGAGGAGGAAAGCGGCACCGCGCCCCTTCCCCCTACCTTTCTCCCCTCTGGCCGCCATAACCATTCATTCCTTGTTCTCGTGCCTGACCGTCAAGACGTTAATCGGCGCGCGTCGTTTACGTGTAGTGCAGTGTCGAAGATCCGCTGAACATTTGGAATTAGGAAACAGGACAGAAGGTTGGCCGATAGATGTGCATTGTCGAACGAGATACCGACCGACGGTACCCTGAAGGTTCCTTTCGTCGCCGACCAAAATTAGAAAGTGGCGTGCAAGCCTCTTTTTCTAAAGGGGCGTCACCATCAGGTAACTGTCAACTAACCGATCTGTTTTATGTGCAAGTTAAATGAATATTAGTATCGATGCCTCACCGGTGCTGCAAATTGTGCCTGGCATCACGTTTGGGATAACGTTCTGACACTGTTGCTTGGGAAAGCAACCTGGACCTAGCTTGTGATAGCCAACTTCATACCTAGGACGAACAAAGACGTTTGGGATAACGCTGAAACATTGGACTCGGTTGCTTGGGATAGCAACGTGGACTTGGCTTGGGATAGTCAGCTCCACACCAAGGATGAAGGAAGACACTTGGGATAACGTTGTAACATTGGACTCGGTTGCTTGGGATAGCAACATGGACCTAGCTTGTGATAGTCCACACCAAGGACGAATGAAGATGTTTGAAAAAATGACTCAATACTGAACTTAGTTGCACAAATAACAACACTGAAAGCGTTTGGTACAACGTAGCAACAAGGTATGGTCAACAATCTTCTCTCATTTGCTTGTGATAGCAAATTTCATCTGGTTTGTGATAACCATGGAACAGCATAATAAGAATGCACAAGACAGTTTAGAAAACTGCCGAAGACCATTTTTCATTAATAATAAATAGAGATTAGGTTCATATATGTGAGACTAGCGTTACATTTTGTTTGAGACAGCAAATCCCATCTAGTTCGTAATAGCGATATAGCATTTTTCATTTATAACAGATACAAATTGGGTACATCTATGTGAGACTAGAGCGGTACGTTTTTCTTGGGATAGCAAATTCTATCTGGTATGTGATAGCAATGTAGCAGTATAACATTTTTCATTTATAAGAGATAAAAATTAGGTATGTACATCTATGTGAGACTAGGGGTACAATGCACACCGCCAATGTATATCTTTTTCTTATCACCATATAAAGAATAGGCACCTTATGCGAGGCTAGCGTTACATTTTGCCTGTGATAGCAAATTTCATTTGGTTTGTGATAACCTTGGAATATCCTTGTCAGAATGCAAATGACAGTTTAGGAAACCACTAAAGTACCATTTTTCGTTAATAACAGATAGAGATTAGGTATTATCTATGCGAGCCTAGCGTTACATTTTGCTTGTAATGGCAAATTCCACATGGCTGGTGATAACTATGGAACAGGACTGTACGTATGAACATCTCCGGTTAGGAAACCACCAAAGTTCTAATGTTCAGTAATAACGCAAGTTAGATGTCATTATGCCCGATTAACGTTACATTTTGCATAGGGCGCAGGATTGTGTTGTCTTAAAGGCCAATAGATGAGACATCACCACGATGATGCGGCGACCTTAGTATAATTAATGTTCGCGCGTTGTTCCAAAGCTGACGTTTCGAGGACAGAACTTGTTGATGACGATAGATGAATAAATTCTGTACTATTCTAGCCATCGAAGGTGAACCCCGAGGTAACGGAAGCCATAATAGAAATTGTCGCACGCAGGGATGCGTGCTTGGACTGTGTACAGCAACATGTGAACTGTTCATTAACTGCAAGTGACAATACTCTATCCTCTAGGTTCAAAGAAGGAGAGGAGTGCTTGCTGGCAGATATTCACATTAAAGCAAAGAAGTCAGGAGTACTTTGACAGAGGCTTCCAGTGCTCTTCGGTGTAGGTCTGACCAAGTAAGTCAATTCTAAATAGAAATCGGATAAACAGAGCAGCAACTGAAGGCCAAAAGGCTAGACAACGTACTGAGAACATCAACCGAATATTGCAGATGATACGTGTAGATCAGCATGGACATTAACGCGTATTCAACATCAGTGGCAGAGCTTTAGAAGTGGCGCTAAAGTCCTGAGTTGGACATTCAGATGGCGACTGGTTTAGCACTTTGCCATAGCTGAATCTTATTAGTCCATCTATGAGTTGTTTAGCTACATCAGTAAAAAAGTTGAGCCAACTAAAAATCAGCACCTATCCAACTTTTTCTTGCTCCCAAGCCTGATGAGTCAACACGTTTGATTCCTTACCTTAAGACTGTTTATTTATAGGGATATAACACTTAAGTCTAGGCTATTGAACCGGGATCAAACTTCCCCGTAGAGATACTTTCTTAACAAATCTAGATTTGGAATATGCAGGGATTTTGGTACCCGTTAGGGAGAGTGATAGAATGTATTTCAGATTCATATTCAAGGGACAGCTCTTCCAATACAATGCTGTACCGTTTAGGGTAAATTATACCGCTTATATGTTCAGAAAGTTAATAAAACCATTTCTGGAATACCTTAAGAAAAAAATAGGCACTTTCAGGTTCAGTATTAAATTGTGACAGAAAGAAAGTAACTCTACTTGAGCGGACGACGCAGACATTACTAAACCTAGTAAGGGCAATAATGGAGAGCAACCAAGACAGAGTCCGAAACTTTGCGGTGAACATCGGGATCTTGGTGTCAGCGTGTGTTTCATTTCGTTACAGCACTACACATACACTAACGAGTGAAATTTCTTGCCTTGTAAAATTCTCAAGGGAATTTTAACGCTACTATGCCACTAACATAATATAACTTAAGGTCTACCTCGGCTAGGGCTCAAAGAAACTGGCACATGCTGTCAGAGGTATTGAGTTATCCAATTTTGTGTTGTATAATTTCTCGGATTGGGAGATTCGTTGGTCAGGGAGGAGTCTCTAGTTTTTGGTCACCCGAGAAAATCCCGCATGCTACTCATCAAGAACAACCGGTAGTTTTCTTCTGTGGTGAATGCTTTGCTATCGAATTGATGAGCTGTCGCATATTATACCCCATCCTACATCAATAGAATGGAGAGCTTCTGGTTTCCACGTCTGGACCAGGTTGGGGGAAAACTATGGCAATTGTGTAAATAGATAAATCTTACTGCCCTCGTGTCAAATAGAAAATCTAGGAGTAATACTGGTACAGATGAGCTTTTGCGTCAGTGGGACGTGGAAACGGAGTGGGAGCTGCACCTGTCACCGTCCTGATTTTGGTTCAAGTATTCGGTGTTTCTGAAATTTCACTTCTAGAAGTAACGCAAGCATCTGATGGAGGGACCCAGGACGCCGCTCCCACTAATTCTGAAGCTTACCCTGGTTATCGTCACTGGAAAGCTGTCAATCCAATTAACATCGATAATCCATCATGTATTGTGGGCTTATATTACGGTAGGACTTTTCTCGGGAAGAAATACATGTCTGGTTTCCTACCTTGAAATTTCTTACCTTACAGGTGATAAGAGATCCAGATATAATTGTTTGAGCTATCAATCTTTTACCCAAAATTTTACTAACGATGCAGACATAAGATGGTTTTTGAAGGGCATTTGCAGTTTGAGGCCATCTCAACTGAAATATAGATACTGTGGTTATTCTCAACCAACCAAAGAGGTTGCTGGTAAGCTCTGTAGATATTTGGATGAGGAAATCAGCAACACTAACCTTAGGTCAGAGTGTGCAAACTAATTGAAACAGGCGACATCCGGATTGGGTTGAATAATACTGAAATTGGGATTTCTCAGTTTTCAAAGGTTTCGGGGTCACTCATGTGGCAACCACTTAAGTTTTACCATATTTTTCGCCCAAATATCTGTGCAAAGCATTATTTATTTGTCACTGTACAGTAACTTTATCATGGTGCCTCGGCTCCTAGATGGATGAAGTCGGTTTTAGCAGAGAGTGTCACAATTGACAACCCACAGTACATGAAATGCGTCTACCTCTCCGCTTGCTAAATTATAGTAGTCGCAGGCCCACGGCGGGCTGGAGTGCGTTTTCTGAGATACGTCATAAATCTCTTATGCCAAACAATAGCTTTGCTCAAGCGGCATTTGAGGTGAACCAAGTCTCCACACCTTAAACATAACTATGTTATTACGTTATTTGCTCATTCCCATGAAATGGATGGTAATTTTTGAACCAGGTACGTCATATTACCTGTTGCTAAAAGCCTTAACTTGAATTGTTACAATGGAAATGTACATTTAGTTGACACATACATTGCGTACAATTTGTGTAGTTGTGTACAACCTATGGTTTACTATTGCAGAGCGTTAGTAGTATGTCGTTGCAACTAGCTTTGAACATCTACGATATGTATTCCAAATATTTACTGCGATGAGCACGGAACATATACGTAATTACATGATCAAACGAACTTACCTGTAAGTGATATTCGATCTTAATTATGTGAAGTCCTCGTCAAAGTAAACAGCTCCCTCCCTCTCTCTATGTTTCACCCAATTGTTGCAATAACTTGGCTTTGAAGTAAATGAAGGTTTATAGGCGGCCAGAGGGGAGAAAGGTAGGGGGAAGGGGCGCGCTTTGAAATGGTGGCGGTTGGGTACTACTATGAGGGTACTACGATATGTATTCTAAATAATTAGGAGTTCACATAATTAAGGTCGAACATCACTTACAGGTAACATCTTTTAAACAGAATGGGGGTTGCATGACACCTCATTTTGGAACTCCTTATAAGTCATTATAATCCTGGAAATGGTACACGTAGTTAAAAAAATAGCGGCGAGTAAGTTTACTCTGTACTTAACACGCAACACGCTCATCAGTTCGTAAAGGATTATGTTCGGCACTAGTTACCCCTTCTGAAAAAAAGTTTGCTACAAAAATGTATAACAAAAAATTAAATGTGTGCCTCTCTCGTTGAGAGAAATTTCTGCGTGCCCATATGATTGCTTCTATGACTAATCCCGCATCGATGACGATATTGACTTTTACAGCATGTAGCCCACAACAGCACTGAAGCGACTGCCGACTGCAGAGCACGACCATTAGCCGGACCACGGCTGCACACGTCGACGCACAACTGTTGGAGATGTGTTTTGAGGGTAAATGTAGATACATGATGAGTGGAATATATCTAATAGGTGCGTAGAATTACTAAAGTTGGAGGCGTATAAATCTACCAACGTCAACAAATTGTAGATATAGTCTCCCCCATCCCCTGCAATCCCTAACATCCAATGTTTAGCTCCTACAAAGTTTTTTCGAAAATCATCTGGAGTCTCTGAAATTCCAAATAATGAAGTTTGGGCAATTTTTATTTTTCTCGTTTTTAGACTTTGCTTTCCCACCAGCGGACAGATTTTCAAAAACTACAAAGCTCTTTCGTCCTTGGCAGAGTAGTAACCTTGTGTGAAAGTTTCATCCAAATCCAAGTTATAGACGAGCCAATGATTAGCGGGTAGACAGAGAGACATACCGACATGGTTTTCCATGATGCGCATGTCATATAAGTTTAAAAAACATAAAATCTCATTTTCGAAATGCTTCGCGATTAATGTTCCAAATTTTATTACATATTCGAATAGACCCTTCCAAGAGAAGAATATTGATATGACATATATTGTACGTTTTGATGATTAGTTTTTGAGTTATCAGCGATTCATTGTACAAGAACTGCTCTAATTTGACAGAATGTCAGTTCGCCATTTTCATATATAGTCGTATTATTGTCTAGAATTATCAAGTACTCATAAGGAGCTTCAAAATGATTCCCATTCCTTTTAAAAACGACGCCTAGCCGCCATATTAAACTGCCAATTTTACGGTAAAATATAGTAATCTCCATGATCAATTCCCCTACCCCAAACTTGAGCTTTCCAACTAGACAGGTTCAAAAAACAAGTAAGGGGAGAGCTTTTTGAAAAGCTCTGCATGTACGTATGTACAGTAGCAATTGTTTATTGAGATAACCAACGGCCTTATAACTTATGCGCATCCTAATGAAGCTGTGTAGCCACGATCTGTACAAAAAAGTAGAATTTACGTGCAAACTGAATGCAATAAAACTTCTATCGCCCACGAAACATAGAACAGCGAGAGGTAGTAGTAGGATAATCATTAAAACTTCCAGGGAATAACAATACCTAGGATGAACGCGAAAATAAAAATATATACGAGCAGTACAGTTAGTGTGTTTCAATGTATTCGATGTAAAACTCTATCCAGGTCTGTCGCATCTCGCCTTCCGTACTTGCCTGCAGCACCAGCAAGCAGGAGAAGGAGGAAACTTACTCTATTCCGTTTATTATTCATAAAAGATAACAAAGTTTCCGGACGACAGCAAAGCTGTGCACACCGCGACGATGAACGGCGACGGCGCGCCTCTGCAAAGCGGCAGGTAATTCTGTTAGCAGGATTACAAAATCTGCCGTTGGTCTGCTGTGCACTAGGGATCAGAACGGTGCATCTTGGAAGTTCAAACAGACTGGGTAGGTCATTAATAAAGAATCATAGACTACGGAACTACCTTCCCAAAACACAGATCATCCAGATGCGACACTTGATGTGTATCCCCCAACTGCTTACCACATTCCCAACTTAAATCCATGAGCGCCCGGAGGAATTTTTTCCATTGGTTGTTACGGTTTATTAGCCAGACGTCCGAATATCATACGTGAAAATACAGAATCAAGAAATTTACTTGTGTTTATCATTTGCTCACATTCATTTTGGCGAGATAATTATTATTATTAATTCTTGCAAAGCTTTTTAGATTGAATATAATTACCAACAACAGTAGAAGTGAGTAATTATGTGATTGATACTCGTTAAATGTGCATTATACGTTGAGTTATGAATCTACGAAAAGCTAACATCATATTCAGAAGCTTCAGGACATCCCAGCTTTAGATAATGTTGCGAAGATGCTTGAAAAAGAGCGGATCTTCACAAAATGGTATATATATTTGATCCAAGTTTTCCCCAGCACCGTTAAAAAGAGAAGTCAGTGCTAGTTTGATGAAAACTTATGCAGTAGGGGTAAAATAAAGCTAAATTTATGTGTGATGATATATCTAAAAAAGTAATTGATATTCTTATTTTAGACGTCATATGATACAGATGATGAGGTTGTAGCTGTAATTGCTCACTTCGCCACCATATGATAGTCATGCTCACCCTAATGTTGATGTGATAGCCTAGGCCCGTGCTTGACGCAAAAGGAAAACGTTAGAAGATGATCAGATGACAAAAATGAACATATAAAACGCAAAAAATGAAGAGTTAAGAACTACTGAAAGAAATGTGAATAGCATCAGAGATTATTCCCTTCCCGAATGTAGTAGTAGAGGCTATTTGTGTAGGAGTTACCTGCTGATTAACAAACAGCAGAACCTTTTGAAGATTTTAGTGTGTTACAAAACATAGAGGTAGGTGTAGGTGTGTGGAAGTAACTGATCAATAGGTTTGCCACAAATGCAGGCTAAGATTGAAGAATATTTTTACCAGAAATCTAGACTAATATCGGCGACATTAACAAAAGAAATGCGAGAATTATAATATATCATCACTGTTAGGGATATGTGCTATTTAGTTATATTGAGTCCAAAAGAAGCATTTAACAAAATTATTTAACTTGCAGTTTATTCAACATATTTGACAGATGTATATTCACTGTTAGCTCATAAATGAACATTATTTATGAAAGATTCCACACTCCTGTCCTGAAATATGAAAGTGATTAGAATGTATCATTTGTTCAAAACAATTGATTAAGCAGCCATCAGGAGAAGAAAACAGCACGTAACTATGGTAGCAACAAAATATTTCATTCCAAAAAGCAGTTATTCACAGAATACATTTTATTTATTTGATAAAATATATCTCCGAGCTAGCACTAAATATCTGTGTTTATAGACTGAGAATATCCTTTAGGTTGACACTATCTTTCAGAACTTCATCAACAGTGACAAGTAGCTAATACTTGCAATCCGTCATAATGTTAGATATTCTGTAGGCATGTATTTCTTCCTAAAGTATTTTATTAAAAATAATAAAGTAGCATGAATTTGTTATATTCTATTATGAGTATAGATATTACAAAAAACATAACTAGTGCTACAAAAAACTATTCAATGACACTATATTTATTCTATTAAAAACTCAACATTTCAAACGTTACAAAGATGATTTCATCAACATTTTATAAAATAGTGCTTATAATTGAACTAATGATGTTTTGGGAATTCAGGTTCCGTTTTTTGGTATTTCATTAGTATTGTATTAAGTGCAATGCCCTGTAACTTACTACTCTGAATCATTATTTCGAGGCGAAGAACAATAAATGATTTAAATAAAAAACAAAAATAATGTTATGCATCCTATTTACTTTTTTCTTTAATATTTTAACTACTTGAATTCTGCTTTAGAGGGAAACAGCAATTAGTATTTAATGGAAATATGATATTTGAATAAAAAATAAATTTTATTCAAAAAACCACAAGAGGAGCAATTTTGCTAATTAATAAGCAACATTTATTGGCTTTTTGTGCTTATTTGAGAAAAACACAACAGATGTTTGACAGGCCAAGTCCAACTTTGAGGTTTTTAATTTTCTGACTACTTTTTTGTTTCCTCTAGGTAACTTTGATATTGTACAGATTTTCCTCAAAATCTGTTCAATAGAGCCTGAGGTATGTGATATTAACGATTTGGCATGTTTAGATAAATTTCCGTCTCGGTCCAAACTATCTAGCATTTCACTATGTTAATTTCCTCATAACTTCCTGGCACTTGGAGTCAACTGCATCTCTCTGGTCACACCTCTGCGGAATAATTTTTCTGGACACAGGTCTTGAAGAACCTTACACCTGTGACCATATGGAATATAAAAGTTAAAAATGAAATCAAGTAGATTGACTTGTTTTTTCACATGATTTGATATAGATCTAACAATTTAGACCAGATTAGACTATGCTGATGAGTTGCTAAAAAGCACATACATATGTCGGATGGACAAAAACTGTATTACTGGTAAAGTTTAGAGGTGTTCTGATGATCACTGTTTTCTGCCAATTTAACTCAGTAATACGAGTCTGTTTCATCCATAAATACATATTAATTCATATGACTGATAGGGTCAACAGTTTATATAATCAAGAGATTGTCAAATGGCCACATGTTCAAATATTTGATTAAAACAGTAAAAACTTCCTGAATAGTTAAAAATTGTTTTTTTTAATATTGACCTATTCCATATCATTCTACTTAACATACTTCAAAAGACTTACTCGAGTGTGACCCAATTGACGTAAACTAAAATGTACTTGCTCTATAAAGGTGGTGGCCAAAGATGAAAGCTCAGAGAACAAACTACATAAAACTTACAATAATGTAGAAAGTATGGAAAAAATTCTATATTCTAAATAGCTAAATGTGTTCACGGATTAATAGTGAGAACCAATTACATATATACTTTGGTTGAGAAGTTCATGAATAAAAATGATCTCCTCTCACCCTACATGCCTCAGGCTTGGTTAGTAATTGTTTACTGCCTCAACTTGAGCACATAATGACATTCTAAGGATTTGATCATATTTTGATATAGTGGAAGGGCATCTCCTGTGTCACTGTGAAGATCTGCCAAGGCTACGGTTTCAGATAGGAGGAACCACAGGTCCAACAGCGGAAAGCTACATGCAAGGCTCTGTGTCAAGGCTATGGAATCTGATCAAAGGATCAAGGCTGGACACAGTGCTTTACAAATTATATAGGGGGGTCACAATAGACCCACTTGGATCACAGTGACGTTAAGGCTGGCAAGCCAACTCCTCGCTTCTGTAATCTGTAATCCATGTTTCACAGGTACTGATAGACTATTTCTGGAAAATTTAATGTTCAAATCAAGTGTTTTGAATGGTTGATGTTTATTAATCTAATATTTGGTTTGGTCATAAGCCAAACAAAGAAATATGATGAAAGAAAAAGACAAGCACAATTTTAGAGAGTAGTGCTGTTGTGCCTATGTATTAATTTGGCTTTCGGTTCATATTGATGGTTTTGTGGCAATACCACATATCGAAATTTTAGAAATCGTGTTTTCAATATCAGTGGATCCATCTAGCATGAAGCCATCAAGTTAAACAATCAGTAATAACATACACTCATACAACTGTTTTATACGACTATCTGAAATAACACGTATCAGATACCACTAGCACCAGGTATCATTAAGGCTCCATTCTACAGTCTACATCTTTAACTGCGCCCTATATGCGTTCCACAACAAATGTTGTTAAAAATAAAGGTATAAATGTTTGTTACAACACAAGAGCTGCCATGGATTTGAGCATACCGTCACTCGCATTAACAATGTTCGAAAAATTACCTGAGTATGCCTGCATAAAAGCTTATAATACGCTTCCCTCTGAGTTTAAAAACAATAACAGTCTTTTTATGAGTCTAAGCCACTCATTGTCTATTATAAATATTAAAAAAAGACTTGTGTTTTTATTTAACTAATTTATGTACCCCATTTACGTACTCGTCTAATGTACTTAATAAGCACCTACATTTTAGATTTTTATGTGATGCTTGACTTTGTGTAAAATGCCAATAATTTACTACTATCAGGTAAAAACATAACGAATATTCTAAATGTCCTATAAAGCCCGCTGTCCTGTCCCCCCCTAGGTAACTCAGACCACGGTGTTGTGGAGGTTAGGTCTCGGTCAGAACCCGCTGTGGCAGCAGAAACTCGTACAGGCCGCAAAACTTGGCATTACGGACATGCCGACTGGGAGGGACTCAGAGACTTCTTCTCTACCTTTCCTTGGAGAGATGTCTGTTTCACTGACGCGGATGCGTAGGCTGTCTGTTCTTCAATAACCGAAATTATCCACGTCGGAATGGAGGAATACATCCCTCACACAGTGAATGCGCCAAAACCAGGGACCAACGGCTGGTTTAACAAATCGTACGACCCTGCTCCCTGCTCGCCAGCAGAAGATCAAGGCACATAGAACAGACAAGCCGACGTCGAGTCCAGAAAAAAATATGACGAAGCTGTTCGGAATGACAAAAACCAGCACGACATAAAAGTTAGGCACAGGGTAATTTCGCAGCGCAATGGCAGTCGGTCTTTGTGGACACTGGCCAAGCAGATTGGAAAGAACTTCTCACACAGTAGCTTTCCACCACTTACGTGTCAGTATGGAACGATTGTATCCGACTCAAAGGCCAAGGCGGAAGTGCTTGCCAAGATGTTTGCTACCAACTCCACCATGGACGTCCCCCCCCCAACCTCCAAGTGCCGTCAATTCAAAGGGTTCCCTACACTATGCAGGAGGTAACATTCAGGCATAAGTCCGTAAGACGAGTGCTCTTGTCGCTCGACATCAACAGGGCTTCTGGTCCGGACTTGATTCCTGCCATTGTACTGAAGAGGTGTGCAACGGTGCTTGCTCCAGTTCTTTCGCGTCTCTTCCAGATATCTTATGAATCCGGCACCTTCTCAGAAAACTGAAAATTTGCTCAAGTCCAACCCATACCAAAAAAAGGATCTAAGACCCCTTACAACTACAGGCCTATAGCTCTGCTTTCTGTTATAAGTAAGGTGATGGAAAGGTGCATAAATCGCGAGCTTCTGGACTACCTCGAACGTCACAGCTTGATTAGCAACAGGCAGTATGGTTTCCGGCACTAGCGATCCACAGGGGACCTCCTCGCTTACGTTATGCATTTGTGGAGTAAACTAATCCAATCTTATAGTGAAGCTCATGTCGTTGCTCATGACATCACGAAAGCGTCCGATTAGCTGTGGCACGCTGCCCTCTTAAGCAAACTTCCATCCTATAGACCCCCAGAAAAGCTTTGCAGATGGGTAGCCGACTTTACCTCTGGCCGCAAGATATCCGTTGTAATTGACGGGTTCTCATCTTCATCCCAAAACGTCAACGCGGGTGTTCCCCAGGGATCGGTCTTGGCTCCGACACTGTTCCTCTTACATATCAACGACCTCCTTTCCTGCACGATCAACCCAATCCACAGCTTCGCTGATGACAGCACTCTACACAGGTATTCAGAGTGACAAGCCGATCTCTGCCGCTGAGCTGGAAAAAAGAAGACCATCGACGACTTCCTCTCTGATGCGAGACTTGGAGGTTATCACTGCTTGGGGACGCAACAATCTTGTACAGTTTAATGCTTCCAAAACACAGTACTGTACTTTGACGAGCAAAAAGCGTCCTAGCGCTCATCCGGTTGTGATGGACGGCCGAGTTCTGCCAGAGAGCCATTCATTTCGGCTGGTCGGAGTCCAGATCACCGAGGACCTGATCTGGCACTAACACATCTCGTCAATAGCGGCAGCTGCTGGGAAAAATCTAGGCTATTTGTTTAGGGCTAAGAAGTACTTTTCTCCGCCTAACCTTCTCACTCTATACAAGGACCAGATCAGGCCTAGCCTCGAGTACTGCTCACACGTTTGGGATGCTGCCACCCTGACTACATTATTTATGCTCGTTGCCTCTTCTCTAACAGACAGTCTCGGGGCCCTTTCCCACCGGCGGCCGTCAACGATCTAGCTCTTTTCTTTTGTTACACCAACAGGCTTTGCTCCTCAGAGCTCTCTTCCGTGATGCCGCCGCGCGATGTGCCTGCCAGACAGACCCGCTTGACTTTGGCGTTCCATCCTAACCGTGCCAAACTTCGTACATCCAGGACTGGCCGATACGACCGCTCCTTTGTCCCGAGGGTGTCGAGATTGTGGAACAATCTACAAGAGAAAGCTTTTCCCGGTTCTACTAATCTTAGGCAGTTCAAAAATCGTATTAACAAAATTTCTTTGGGACCATTATAGCAGCCGCGGTGTCCCGGCTTTAGGCTTCTGCCTGCGCGGCTGCTTCGGTATATAAAAAAACTGAATTTGCGATTAATTATTTATTTATCACACAGGTCTGACGGTTTTTAAAAAATCTTCGATAATTTTTACTCAAAAACAAATTTTTAACGGATTTGGGCTCACAATGAAATACCATTTGTTACAATCAAGTGTGGAAAATCAGATCAGTCATGTGGTGACCGTTTTTGACGATGCATTGCTGGAGACGTTCTTGAAAGTTCCCGTACACTCTATCCAACATCGTTCTGGGCAACTTACGCGCGAATTGCCTCCTTCGGCTCATTCAGAGTTCGGGGCTTGTGTCCGTATACACGAGCCTTGAAGGGTCCCCATGGGAAAAAATCGCAGATGGATAAATCTGGGGTCCGAGGAAGTCAAACCTGGGAATAAGGCGACCGCGGAAGAGAGGGCGAATAACGTTCATCGTTGCTGTGGCTGTGGGGGCGGTCCCCCATCCTGTTGGAACCTCACCCGTCGAAATGGAGCACTTCGTCGTCGTCGTAATTCAGGTAAAAAGAAGTTGGTGATCTTTGCGACATATCGCTCCGAGTTCACGGTAACATCACGACCATTACCGTCTTCGAAGAAGTAAGGGCCAATGATGCAAGTTTGCGATACATCGCACCAAACCGTCACTTTAGGGGTGTGCAGCGGTCTTTCATGTAACTGCCGCGGATTTTCATTAGCCCAATAACGGCAATTCTGCTGGTTAACCATGCCACTAAGATGAAAGGGAGCTTCGTCACTCGTGAACAAAATGAGTTCTCATTGTGCTCGATACGTGCTTCCGTCTGACGTGCGAAGTTCATTCGCTGAGCGTGATCTCTATGCTCTAACTGTTGAACAATGGCCAATGCCGGACTGCGAAGGAGGGCTTGTCGAACGCGTTTCACATTTTCAGGGATTCGAACGGTTCGTGGAGCTCCTGGTGGTCTTTCAATCAGTTCACCACGTGTGCGAAGAGATTGAACCCAATGGAGGATAGTGTTTCGAGAAGAAACAGCTCGATTCCGATGAATATTGAAGTGGCGACAAAACTCACGCTGTACAGCCGTGATAGACTGATTACGTCGGACAAAAACGCGGTGCTCAACCGTCCACTGCTTCATAATTTCTACTGGTAAAAATGCTAGGAACGCCCGAGTCGAACGGCACTCCACCCACCACTCTCGCCCGGATAGACGGAGAGTACTAGCCATTTCAAAAACATCGGTTTTTTGTGCCGGACCGTGTATAAGTAAGCGCGTAAACGGCATTTTAAAGTTTGATACGTGCTATTCTTAATACGATTAGTTTGAGGAATGAAGTGATATTAAAAAATAGTTTTGCATATCTCCTGAAAAAGTAGCCAAATATTTGATTCGTGGTGTTGTCCCTACGAAACTGTTGAATAGTAACAGCTACAATTTTGATTCAACAAATAATGCCGATTCATTGCGGACGAAAATATGATTTGAATCAGTTATGGTTAAAGAATTTTAGGCATAATCTTACAGTGATATTCGTACTTAAGTATATGCTGTAATAATAATCACTGAACACGACAACTGTACGCAGTAGAAAAGCACAATTGACGCATGTCCAAGTATAAATACACAGTTATTATAGAAGACATGTCCAAGGCTTTGGACTAGAATTAAAAATAGTATTGATAAAACTCAATGTCTTTTATATCCCCTAAATCCTAAATGTCACAGAAACAGAAAGCCCACCAAACGCATAGGGTTCAAGTTTGCTTTGATAGAACCTGATTTATGACAGAGTGTCGCCTCAGGTAGCACTCTGTGCCCAAACCCTTCACGATTCCCAGCCCCCCATTTTTGAGTCAAGGTTTTTTGTAAATGATCAAGAACTTCCGGAACGTCAGAAAGCGTTTTCTATTTTTTTCATTTTCTGCCCTATAATTTTCAAAAACCACAAAGTTGTTTCGTCCTTGACATAGTTGTAACCATGTGTGAAAATATCATCAAAATCCGAGTGGTACTTTCTAGATTATAGACAGACCAAGGTCTACCAGACAGACAGATCGACTGGCCTACCGAAATGAGTGGCACGGTTTTCATATAATATAAATTTTTCATCATATTTATTGTAGACGAAACTGGACGCACGCAGTATCATTACTTGGCACTTTTACATCCAATTTCTCTCAGCATTTAGGACGTGTTCTAAATTTTGCAAGAAATTGAATGTAAAAGTGCGCGAAGGGTAACTGCGCATTCAAGTTTGTTCTGTCAACAAACAGAGGATATGTTCATAAAACATAACCACAATGGATATTTTCCTGGCAACATTGTTCAGCTGAACAATTTCCAAAAGATAGATTACACGCAGGTAGCAGTTGAACGAGAGGGATTAAGGTTTAACAACAGAGTTCATAATTCATAAATCAAACTTAACACCTGCCCAACTGACCCCACACATCCTAATTCTTATTGCCAACAGTCCAACAGAGTTAGCCACAGGGCGCTGTTTATATACATATAACGATAAAACACTGCAAATAGATAGAATTTCCAGGCGGCATGACAACATGTTTTGTGATTGGTGGATGTGCGCATCTTCCTATCCAATATTTGTAACAAGATATTTGATCGTTGCAAACAAAGAGAACAGCGAAACCTACCTCCAGTATTTTCTTGTCCAATTTCTTATCTAAGAAATAGGATGAAAAATTCGATCGTGACGTAAGAGCTAAACGTAATATCTCATTCTAGAAATCGCTATTACAATAATTCCTCTTTACCCTCAGGTGACGTGGTAAGTGAAATAGGACTAACTGAATGTGCTTTTAACTTCTTTATAATACTGATTCCTTGATATTTAGGCTCCTCATTAAGCGACTGCTCAAGTCTAGAAAATGAATATAGGGAATCAGTAAATCATTCAAGTAGTATAAAATTAAACCACTCCGTAGCTTCGCGAAGTTGGATATTACTGAAAAAGTTACAAAATAAAATCTTTGCTCCATCCACATTTTTTACAACAGCATCAAACATGTTATTTTCCAACTAAACATAAAACAAAGCTTCATTTTATCTAATAAGTTTGAGCAATATAAATAACACGGATCCTGACATTTTTCATACGTACATACACAGATACGTATTACGTAGCATGACCCACACTACGTGAATGACGTCAAGGCTGCTCTATTTTGCTGCAGCGCTGATTATCCCACGGACGTAGAGTTGATCGATACAATACGATTTTAAACTATCTATACTCTAGCATCTGACTTTCGATATGTGGTATCGACCTTTTGAATATGAGATCAGTGAGAATCTAGAACTTGGACTAATAAACAAATAGACGGAGCACAAAACAAATGATCCTAATGGGCAGCGACAAGAGATGTTATGTGACAACACTGGAGTAGACACTGCAAAGAGTCTATGATGATAAAAAATTAAGATAATGCTACGCAATACACATAAACAGTCTAATCTGAATGATTACTGGAAAAGTTTGCTTGTTGCGAATAAAGTTTCACTCTGCTAAATTTGACTTTAAGTCAAGAACAGTGTTCCTATGCACCAACTTCGTTTCATTTCTTCTCAGCTGTTGACACTTGACACAAATACACCGAGTTATTGGTCAATGAGTTACATTCAGCAACTTCACAATGGTTGCTCGTGAGGCATTAACAGAAATGCACATATACTGTCGGATGATTCGAGAAGAACCACACCACTGGATCTTTGGATTTAAACGTCTTTCTATATACAGGGTGAGCAAGATAAGTATAGTATGTAGGAGATACAGCTTAGGTTAAATAAGGAAAAAGCAGCGTTCTTTGGAGCGTATTTACAAGCCGTTGAGAAATTTGAGGTATTTGGAAATAAATTGTGCAAATCGTTTTTATTTTTTTCTGACTATTTTGAGGAATATCAAATAACTAATGAAACTTTATTATTGGCACTTTTTAGGCACTACATGATGGTGTTTTCAATTTTGTGCCCGACGTTTCGGTTTTGAGAAACCATCACCAACTGTATTTTCTTATATGGTCCGAAAAAGTATAACCTGTACCTAATAGCTCTTTATATGAATTCAGCGATGTATACATGTTACATTTATTTTCTTGGTTATAAGGAAAAATGTGTTTTCTGTTTTTTATGTATTAGTAGTAGGCGTTGCAAATAAGTGCTTCATAAATACCTGTCACCGAGTATTATTGTGTATTGTTAATATTGCTTTATTATCGTCAAAGATAACAGGCGGTCATTTTAGCAATGAAGAAAAGATCTACATGCTGTTGTGCTATATTTTGTGCTACACAAAAACTAAAAATATTGCACAAATGTATCTTGATACATTTCTCGAAAAAAGAAAGAGTTGGCTAGAAATTTAAATGAATATGGTTTATTCAAAAAGCCTGTCACGTCTCGAAAAAAGGGATCCCCAGAAGACAGCAGTTGCTGAGAACTCTGAGATATCAACTAGGCAAATTGAGAAAAATGTAGGAGTAGTCAAATTCACAGCCCAATTTATTTTGCGTAAAACTAAATATCATTCCTATTAATTCAAGATTAGACTTAGACCAGGGGATTGTGAACGGCACCAGTTTTTTTGTGAGTGGTGTACACGAACGGATGTAGAATAGCTTAGTTTCGTTTCAAAAATAATATCTATGGTCCGACGAGATGATTTACCAACAGAAATGTTGGAAGATAATATTTATCTTTAAAAAATAATGGCAACCCTTTTGAACAACTATTGTCAATAAAATAAAGATAATGTTAAAATGTATTCGTTATTATGTATGCCACCAGATTAATAAGATGTAATATGCATCTATCAGTAACCACATAATCTTACATTAAGCATTTGTTTGTACCG
Source organism: Acanthoscelides obtectus (assembly GCA_963669975.1). NCBI lineage: Eukaryota > Metazoa > Arthropoda > Insecta > Coleoptera > Chrysomelidae > Acanthoscelides > Acanthoscelides obtectus. The sequence continues at coordinate 496,365 of CAVLJG010001453.1, forward strand.
CCTACTTAAATAAAATAAAAAAACACATTTTTCGGTGTAACTAAAAAAGCAAATGTAACATGTGATACAGGGTCCCTCAGAAAGAACGCATGTTTTTCGAATGGGTACTACATCGAGTGGGCTGGCCCCGTGTCGGTGGGGAAGGACATGTTGGATAGTGGGAGAAGTGCCCTTTTAATTGGCAAGGTGGTTTGGAACGTTGAGCATCGTGAGTTCACTGTACGTCTGTACAACATGAGTTTCGATGTCATATTCGTGTTCCACTTCGTGGGACAGTACCAGACCGTAACACCATTTTGAGATGGGTCGAAACATTCGTAACGTGATGAATAAAAAACCGACAGGGCGAAACTGTACTGTTAGAATCCCCGAAAACGTAGACAGAGTGAGAGTTGACACGATGTAAAGCCCGAATCGTTCCGCCCGTTTGCGTGCCAGTTCCCTAGGATCCACGCGTCCTCTGTACGTCGCATCTTGAAGAACGATTTAGTGTTCCATCCTTACAAAATCCAAGTTTGTCAACAACTGCTGCCAGGGCACTATGCACAACGTGTTAATTTTGCACAGCTCATGATTGAACAGTTGGATAACAATGAAATGACATTGTTTATGAGTGATGAAGCACATTTTCATTTACATGGATACGTCAGTAAACAAAATCGTCGATGTTGGTCTCTAGTGAATCCCCAACAGTTGCATGAGCACCCCTTGCATACCCAGAAAGTTACAGTTTGGTGTGCAGTAGTCCCAACGATGATTATTTTCCCTTATTTCTTTGAGGATGATGGAGAAACAACTACTGTGAATTCAGAGCGTTACATACACATGCTGAACAACTTTTTTTCCGGTACTTCGACGGACCATGTACATCGTTGAATTCGTAGAAAAAGATGCTATTAGATACAGGGAGTACTTTTTTCAGCATGTAGAACTTTTCTTCATTACTAAAATGACCGCCTGTCATCTTTGACGATAATAACGCAATATTAACAATACACAATAATAACAAGTCTCGGTGACAGGTATTTATTAAGCAACGCCTACTATTAAAAAATAAAAAAAAACAGAAAACTCATTTTTCCTCATGACCAAGAAAATAAATGTAACATGTGATACATTGTTGAATTCGTAAAAAATGCTATTAGCCTGAATAGATATACCCACTTTTCACTACTCCAATGAAAAATTTAAATGATATGAGAAATAATAATTCCTTAACGAAACTCAAGGAACAATGATTACGGCGTACTTGAAACGGTTCGCCTTCAAATAGTCATTTTAGATTCAGAAGCTTCAACTGTGGTGTTAACAGAAGTATCTTCAAAACAAAGTAATTTTCGAAGGACAACATACATTTAGAATAATTCGAAGAATCATCCTTTGAATTTTTGCTCCGTGTTTAGAAAACACGGATCAAACAGTGTTGATATTCCACTGCATTCCCCACGAAACGTGTATGAAACGAATGCGTTTAGATACTTATTATTAAGAAGTGTTATTGAAAGTGTCTTATGTATATAATCACATATTCCTGAAATCATATCAGCTTAGTTGTACAACGTCGGAACAGAGGGTTAGAGTAGAAATGTCATGGTACTCGATGGACAAAAAAGGAAACGTCGTCGGCCTGATAGAATAAGGCGTGATCACTTTCGTAGAATCTGTCATGTGAAGTCACCTGGCAATGATGCAAATATTTTGCAGACATCATTTGTCTAAATCAAAAAAGAATCTACTACATTTGGCTGATATTTTCATTAATATCCTTTTATTTTGGTGACATGTTACAAACAGAAATATTTCTGTCCGGCATCTGCTAGGTGGCGCTGTCACCTCGCACCCAGCGAATTCTCCGAAGTCGCAGATGACAATGCATTTTATACTTTTTACGCCGTTGGCTGCGGCTTGTAGACCGAAAAGTGAGTAACATCTAGAAACAGCTAAGGTGACAAGCGACGTGTGGTAATTGGTAGTCTACAGGTGACAGGTATCTATGCGTTTATACTTTTTACGATATCGGCTGCGGGTTGCAGACCTAAAACACGGCCAGATTTTAATAGCGTTTATCAGGAAATAATTTTTATAAAGGAGGAAGAAATTCAGTATTTACCCTCTAAATGGATTGCTTAAGCCATATGGTTAATTCCATTTGTACAGTTCTCGAGACCATCTCGGAAGGTCTTGGAATTTTTGCTGGTATTATCTGCTTATACTTAAATACACAAACAAAGAATGACATGTACCTAAGCTACCAATCACTCATGCGAAGAGGATATAACATGCAAATAGTGTACGTGTCGCGAGATGCGTTGCCCGTACCTGTCGCAAAAGCAGGTGAGATTGCCAAATATAAGCGAGTACATAAAAATAAAGATCAATGCGAAACCGATACTGTATAACCAAAGGTAGAACCGCAGCCGCAGCTTAGAGGAAGGAGACAACCAAAGGCGACGGCGACGATGACGTAGCCCGTGTCCAGCTGACGTCGCTAGGCAGACGGTGATGCTACGGAAAAGACCAATGGCGCCGATACACCGAGAGACGGAAAGTTCAGTGACTGACTAAGCACTGTGACATAAGGTGAAAACAGCTCTTATCATATATGTTTTAATTTCGTTTGGCCTTTTTCAAGTATAATTACAATTAATCACAGTATATTTTTGTTTTGGGCAGGATAACAATTAAAAAAGGAAGGTAAAGAAATCAACTTATACAAAATTTAAAATCAATTATCTTTCTAGTTCCTCTGTAGATCGTAACCAATATTGGTTGAGCATAATCGCTTCGCCATCTTGCGGTCAAAACATTTTTAGTGGATGGGTACTAGTTTTCATTGAAATTTAAAAATCTTTCATCTCCATGATTAAGGTGATCATTATTTATTTTGAATTACAATTTGCGGGAAACTGCAAAGGCCTTTCAGAATATACTAAAATAGGGTACATTAAAAAAAATGTGTGTTATCAATCGATATGTAAAGCGCAAATACGCCTTAATTTCCAAGTACGGATCGTATAGTTGCCTACCACTCATGTATTAATTACTATTTGTTTATTGCCGTGTACTATGAGCTTTTGGTAATTTTTGAACCTTGTGCGTCTGAGTCATAACCCCAACCGTTAACTGCGTAGTGGCAAGCGTGTACAGTTACTAGTGCTTTAAAAGTCATAGAAAACGTAGTTCAAAGATACGACCATGCTTTGTTTAATTCCAATCAATAAGAATTACAATGGCAATATTTACAGTGTAGGTGGCTATGCAGATAATCACATAGTACCATAGTTCGGTGCGTCAATGAAGTACTGTGCTACGGCGTGACCATGCGCCATATAAGCGATTGGCTATCTATATTTTTATATAGTTTATAACAAAATTAATGTCTGAAAGTACGAATCATGAAACGCCTCACCCCGTATATGATATCAAATTGCAGTTTTTGATAATCAGAATACTTCCCTCATGGCATGGGAACCAAAAAGTTAGCAATACTGAACATTTTTGAATAGGTGGATTTACTTGGTAGATATTTTCCCCTTCAAGATCCGCCACCACTGTGATTTAGACCACTACAGCAGCGTACCCGACTTCCGCGTATACTAGCCAGGAAGTGAGGGAGACTTTGGAAGGGAGAAGAAGGAAGGGTGACGGCGGTGCTGGTGGCTCTCCCCAATACGGGGGTATCGATCTACTTTTGCGATGCCGACGCAAGCATTGCCCTCCGCGATCTTGTTCTGCTGCTGCTGCTGAGCCTACTGATGACGGCAACCAGTCTCCCGCATCTCATGAGCATTATGTTCCAAGCCGCATCCACTCCTTGCTATTTTTTTCATATTTAAGCAGGCACAATATCACAAAACTTAAATACCGTGATTCTCGTAAAAGTTGGAATTTGTTGGCTCGGATGTGATTAATAATTGAGTAACATTTCTATGGAGGAATGATATATTTAGCAAAGAAAGTATGTAGTGGGACTATAGGAAGCATCGCTTAAAAACGAGTTCCTTCTTCGAGAGTTGTCAAAAAATCATCATTTGAATGGCTAAATGACACTAACTGGATAAGTTGGTGTTTCTCCTCGTATGATGATTTGATTCATTGATAATGGAAAAATTACATGCTTAGTACTTCTGGACTACAGCAAGGCTTTTGACACAATCGATCCTAACATACTGTGTTCTAAGCTGAAATATTTTGGATTTAGTCTCACTACTCTTCAATTGACTAAAAGTTTTCTACACGGACGACACCAATATGTGTCAATTAATCTAAAAAACTCTTTAAGATCCCCGATTGCCATGGGCGCACTACAAGATCTTATTAAGTCCGATATTATTCTCTCTATATATTTTAGACTTTTGGGACATATATGAGATACTGTAATATTCACCATTATGCAGACGTCATGCAAATATACTACAGTTTCAATCAATGGTGTGCTTCCTTCTTTTGATTTGAACACACTATATAATGTATCAGCTGCACGTAACTTAAGACTAAACGCAGCTAAATCCAAAGTTATATTTGGACCAAATCCAAAACAAATTCTAGTTTATAGTCTATGTCAATTACCTATCGATAATGTTCCTGTATCAATCGTTAATGTAAGTAAAAACTCAGGGCTTGATTAGCAATTAAAATTTGAGTTTAATGTAAAAGAAGTAGGCTCAAAATCATATTCTTAAACAATTATTATACCCTCAACGGCATTTACTGAACGGCAAATTAAAAATACATTTGTGTGATGCACTAACTTGTATCTAGCTTAACTTATTGTGATGTTGCTGCAAAAAGATAAAATAAAATTACAGCGCCTATAAGATTCCTGTTTCCGCTTCTTTCTTGGTATAAGAAAATTCGACCACATTAGTCACGTTTATAAGGAAAACAAAAAACTAAAATAAGAAAATTTTAGAACTTATAACCTAGTGTCTATGGTTCATAAAATTCTAGTTTACAAAAAACCAGAATATCTTGTCGATAGGTTATTCAAATTAGAGACAATTAACAGCTTAACAACTAGAAATAGCCAATTACTTTTCATACACCTCCACTTTACGTCACTTTACGAAGAGAGTTTTTTCTACGTACCTGCCAATGTACAATAATCTACCAAATGCTACTAAATAATATGTGACCATCCTCTAGCCAGTTTAACCATATCCCTTCATCACGTGATGTAAAACTAAATAGTTAAACATATTATTATTTCGACGACAATGTTTTATTTATTTATTGAAAATTACTTTTATTTATATTACTTGGATAATTATTACATTGCGGAATAATTTGGCGACAGGTTGAGTTGAAAAATACCAAAGTGGTAACACTCCTTTTCGATTCTAAAATTTCAGTTTAATATTTATTAATATCGAATAAAGGCAATTTATTATTATTGTTACAATATGTTAAACATTAGAAGGTTGCACCACTTGGTGATCAAACACGAACTAGAATTATGCGCATTTGAATAAGGTGCATCTAAACGCTGACTGGTCCACATTTCTTCTGTTGGTTCTTTGCCGTTAACACTATTATAAAGTAAAACAGATATGGAAAGCTTAAGAAACAATGGCGTCAATTAGGTTGACTTTGTACTTCCCCAGGCAATTTTGTCATTAGTATGCAATAAAATTTGAACAAAATAAATATTGATACACTACAATAAGGAAAAATATTTTATAAATTGCATAATAGAACAACAAACTGTTTATTTGTTAGCGGAGCCTTGCAAGATCCAGTTGCATTATAAAAAATAAACCACATTTCTGCCTGAATGGTAAACGTATGGAATATATGTGTGTGAATATTATATCTCTAAGACACTTCTTAATAATACAACGCCTTTCGCTGATTCCATATCGGCGGCGAAGCCCCCGTTGATATTATTTTAGGACGTTAATGCTAAGTTTTTACTTATATGACATAAAAAAGCAAAAGCATTGTGTCAAATACTCTTAGAGGCGATACTGGAATTTCCCCCAACCGGTTGTAAAATATATTGGCCGCACCCATCTGGACTGCGCGTGAATCTGTACCACCAAGGCCAACTAAATTACTGGTGCCGTCGGGCGGTCGCAGCGCAGGGAGCGGAGGAGCGAAACTCGAAACGTGTAGCCGTGGATATAGTATATTCAACTTGCGGGGTTTGAATTTATGAACATTTTAATTTGTCCGATAACTTTTCTTTATACTTGAGTAATATTACCAAGATCAGAAGCTTCTTGGAAATAGAGCGCCTCTCACTGTCACCAAAGATGCCACATTCATAATCCCACATTCCTTACTACAAGTTCCAATTTCCAACTCTTACAATTTTTTTTTCTAAAAGTAAGCAGGATGCTCTGGGACGTCAAGAAACGAAATTTTACCGATTTTTATGTTTTGTACCCTAATCCTTGACCAGTTAGAAAGTACTGTGCGGATTTTATTGACATTATTACAGAAAATTACTAGTCGTACTACGCAAATGGCGAAAAAGCTTTGTAGGTATGAACAATCGATCCAGTGGTGTTGGTGGATTAAAAAACCAAAAAAAAAAATAATCGCTGTAATTTCGTTTTTCGAAGTTTTAGAAAATTCTGCACATTATTAAAAAGTTTTTTGGAGGGGTTGAAAATTTGGGGGTGGTAGCTGTGGAAGACGGGGGAGGGTATATCTCAATTATTTTTCGTTAGTATATTTATACGTTTCCAACTCCGGTAATTTCACGCACCTATTAGACCGATGTGTTAGAAAGACATGCCAATATTTCTAGGGCAGAAAGTACATCCAAGAATAACAAAAAGATCCTATAAATATAGGTCCAAGGATACTCCACTACCGAGATACAGGATGATGGAGTTTTATTAACGAAAGTTAAATCATATCTAAGGAGCGGATGAAGATACTGAGTTAAGATTTGAAAAGTTCAGTGAGCACATCTTAAGCAATAAACACATAGAGTCTTCCAGCCCAAACTAAACCAGGGACGCAGAAACTGGGGTACCTGGACCACTAGTAGGAAATATTTTCTACGCCACTGGCCTTTCCGGAGAAAAGAAGTAGGTACATTTTATAAAATACCATTCAATTTTTCATAAATTTGCTTCGTCAGATCACTCGTTTTAGAGATATTTAGGTTTGAATATTTGAGGTAAGCTTGATATTGGAAACACTATATGGCATGTGAACAAGCTCTGGCACCTCATTGCAACGGTAATTGGATCATATGAGTGTTTTATCTTCAATCAGTAACCTATAAGTTTAGATACCATTCATTAAACCTTTCCTGTGCACGCCACTGGTTTTGCCAGCATATTTATTTTTGTTTATAGATAAAGAAACTTCAAAACAAAACTTAGATATGAAACATAAATGAATAAAGCTAATAAGAACTAAACACGAAAACAATAAACATTACATTTGATACAACTTACGTAGTTATATATCTAAATTTATAAAGACATAACATTGGGAACAAGAAATAGTGCTGAATAAATGCTATAACATCCAACCTAAAGGAGGTGTTGAAAGTGACCATCTTGGGATTCAACACAAGCCTGTGCTCTACCTCACAAAGACTCTCTGACTCTTTGGGAAATACCTGGCTCAATACGAACAGTGTTGAAAGCCTTGTGTAAAGTTCGTCCTCATACTTGGATTTGTGTATCTTCTTTGTTAAGCTTACTTAATCCGAAATCCTAATTTTGAGAGAAAAAGGCTAACTAGTGGTGATTCTAGACAAACAGGAGAATCTAACATGGGAATGCCCCAGGAGAAATATACCATGAAAACTAGTGGCGTGCATTGACTAAGGTTTAATGAATGGTAAACTTCTACGCTACTGATTGAGGATAAGACACGCATATTATTCACTGAATGTTGTAATGAGGTGTCGTTTTGTTGTTTTCTCCGAAAAGATCAGTGGCATAGAAAATATTTCTTATTAGGGGTCCAGGTAACCCAATTTTTACATCCCTGGATTAGTTTGTGCCTTGGAAACTCTGTGTGTTTATTGCTGATGATGTGTGCACTGAACGTCTGAAATCCTAACTCAGTATCTTTACGTGCTCCGTAGATACATTTCTTTTAATTGTCGTAAGCGTCTTTCTTTTGGATGTATTTTCTATCCTAGAAATATTGGCATGTCTTTTTTTCGCTTGCTTATCAGGGTAAGAATCTTTGGCTTTGAAGTACCCTAATACGAATACTCAATCCAAGTTACTATACCAGTATGTCACTAAATTTCACTTTTGTAAAAAGCGAAGATAAATAAGTATATTATAGTAAAGAAGCTTCGTTTTGTAATATAAGACATATCGTAAAATACTTTGCACCCGCGTATTTTGAAAATACATTCACCCTTTTATTAAGAGCCCCTTCCCACTTCAGTTGGCCCACTTCAAGATTTGAACCAAAATATGCCTTTATAAACTAAACATGACGAAACTATCTACTTCTAAAACAATTTATTTTCTCAAAAACATTTCAGATACACTCTAGTCGTAAAAAATACATATTTGAAATCACATAGACCTATAACTAATAGAACATCTGAACAAATAAACAATGTGCGAATAAATGTTAACAAAGCAACAATTGAAAGATTACCATTGGGTAACATCACCTTTATTTTTTATTACGGCTGAAATTCTTTGGGGCATAGTGTTAACCAAGTTTTGGCAAAAATTTGGTGTAAAACAATCCCATGTTTCTTGAAGCTTTTGTCTCAGTTCGGTGATTGTACGAGCAGGATGTTGTCGTAGCACCTTTTACATCTCGTGCCACAAAGTTTCAATAGGCGATAGATCTGGACTGTTAGAAACTCATTTCAAAAGTGGTACATTATTTTCTTCCATCCATTTTTTAGCCTTTTTTGAGGAATGGCACGCCGCACCATCTTGCTGAAAAACAAAATCTTGGCCGGATGTCAAACATTCTTCCATCACTGGTAAAAGCGATTCTTCTAAAATTGCCAAATATCTGTTTGTATCCACATTTCCATCAATAAAATGAAGTTTTCCTACTGCTTTTGATGACATACTGCCCCAGACCATAATGGATGCTGGAAATTTCACTTTTCTCTTCAGACAGTCAACATGGAATGCTTCATTTTTTTTGCGAATAACTCTACTGCGACTGTCACCAACACAAACTTCGAATCGGGCCTCTTCACTCCATTGTATTGCATACCATTGTTGAGATGTCCATTGTCTATGTTCTTTAGCCCATCTAAGCCGATTTTTCTTTTGCAGTGCAGTTAATAGTGGGTTTTCTTTGGCCTATAAACAAGTTGCGCAACTTTAGGGTTTATACTTCACTTTTTTTTATAAGAAAACTTACCTTGCAAGTGCTAACTCCCAGTTTGTGGGCCTCTCTATGAGTTGTGGACCTCGAAATTCTCCTCCCAACAGCGTCACTCCACAGAGCACTTAATTGTAAATCGATAAGTCTAACAAAGTTGCAATTTCCGAGTTTGATTTCCCAGAATTAAAAAATTTAATTATCAGTAACCGAATTTTCTCACTAATAACCTATCATCTACCCATTTTGAAAACCTTAACTACCCAAAGCTATTATAAACGTATTCTGACAGCTGTGATTAATAAAAACAATTGTCATGGCTTTTATTTTTCACAGCCACCTATGCATTATAGACTTATTTTGCATTGAAATGAAAATAGGTTGATATGCTGTAATTGCAACATGTGTTGTTTTTATGCTGCAAATTTGATTAGGGAGTGATAAAGTTGGTGTTTTCTACTATATATTATCAAAATATTCATTGTTAATATTTTAAACCTATAACACCCTGCTACATTTTTATTATTTGTGTTTAATAAGAAAAAAACTAAGATTTCAATAGTTGGGCCAGCTGAAGTGGGAAGGGGCTCGTACATATGAATTTCATTGTGATCGTCATATTTTAGCGCGCAATTCTATTTTTCATTTTAATGATGTCGTAAAAAAATAACAGTCTTTGAATGCTATAAAAATCAATTTAAAATTTTTATCGTCAACGTTTTGTTTTATTGTTATGCCTATATGCAAATGCATGCAGTTAAATCAGTACAGAAAGCTTTTTTAAATTGATTCGGAACTGCGACTAACCATATTTAAACGTGGAACAAATCAATCGCAAATTTGCAATTCATTTTATGCCTGCAAGCAAACCAAGCGCAACTTCGAATAACTTGTTTCAGTGCATATTTAGCACTATCTGGCCTCGGTAGCGTATATAGAACTTCGTTTTAAAGGGTCATAATCAAACAACTTGATATTTGTGTCCTTTAAATCGGTTGACGAATTCTTTCATCAAGACATCTATAACCATAGAAGCTTTTAGAATGGGAATGGAAGACCTTCTTCCCACTGAATAAAGTAATTCATGGTTATCAAGATGTATCTATTTCGGTTTTTGATTTGTGGAACCGGCTCAGGAATATCTGGAAAGCCAAACTCACTGTACAGACTTCCTAACATTTACAGCACCACTTCTCAAAGATTATTCAGCTGAAGCGCTGTCGCATCTTTTGCAGAGTTTCTCACATAGCCAGATGACCTCCCTATGTTTACTATCTTCCTGGGCTTTCCGTTTCAATTTCATTCTCGAGTACTCTCCCGGTCATACACTAAGAAAATGCTGAACACTTGACAGTGGCGTAACTTCCCGCCACCCACGTCTATAACTTATTTTCTCTCCAGGGTCCTCTTAACTCTTTCTCTTGAATTGACGTATTTCCGTAGAAGCGCTGTTAATGTACTTGGTATTAAATAAAAATAAAATAAAAATAAAAACAACCTATATTTATAATTATAATCACAGTACACTTCTTGTAACAGTTACAAAAAAAATGTATATGTCGGCGTCAAACGCTGAAATGCCTAGTCAGTCCTTGTATTACCGACAAACACCGTAACAGTTTGATTATTGCAACGTTTGACTTAGTATTTCAGTTATTCCCTGTAATGACTGAACAATTTCAGTCAAACACCGTAACAACCAGATTAACTTCGTTACTCCATTTGCCTCATTCATTCATTCATTGTATCAGTTTTGTGATCATTTGCTTGTGAATACACATCGTCTTTTCTGTGTTTGTAAAGATGTCGCAGAATTCATAATTGTTTTAAAGTGTGAATAACAAAAAACCATGAAATACAAATGAGTTAAAGCAGGTAAGACAATTTTTATAACTTTGCGAACCTAACCTACATTATAACGTGCTTGCTCAACAGCAGCATCCATTCTTGCCGGATTTCGTATATAAACACTTTATTAAAAAACAATAATGTGACAATAAAGGCAACGTTTTAATCTATTCTTCTTTCCTTTTAGATTAATTCATGTTTGATTATGTTTCTTTTAATATTAATGATAAAGTAGTACCTTGTTAAATTATGTACTTCATTGGAGCAACATCGTATTGATTACCGCGTTTGACTAAAATAGGCGAATGCAGTAACGAAGTTAATGTGGTTGTTACGGTGTTTGACTGAAATTGTTCAGACATTACAGGGAATGACTGAAATGCTTAGTCAAATGTTGCAATAATTAAACTGTTAAGGTGTTTGCCGGCAATACGGGGACTGACTAGGCATTTCAGGGAATGACGGATTTCAGCGTTAGACGCCGACATATACTTTGAAGTTGAGTCATTAATTTTCAGATAATGATTGTAGAAGGAAGGTAAACCAAAATATGTGTGTAAAAATAAAAAAAAAAATAAAAAAAAATGTTACCTTGTTTTATAAAGTATCCTCCCGACAAGTATTTCAGTGCGGACACGTATTTGATCGTGCGGTCTTGGAGCACCGGCATGCCCTCCCCTGTGAGGTCTTAAGTCATCTGATTCACGAGCCCTTTGGACTACATTAACAAAGGCACGAGGGGTTGGTTGCACTCGATTGGGAAATCGATCCGCATAAATCCGTGATACATTTCTTTTGATCAGATCTACTCACTGTTAAAATAAATGACTCGGATCTGATCAAAAGAGATGTTTTTTCCTTTAACATTTTTGTGGTAAAATTAAAGTAACAAAGTTATAGCCCTTTAGAAGTTTGAGTACCGCCCTGTCTCAATAATAAAATTATGTGCTCGTGTTTGGCGACAACGGATATAATCCGCCTTTTCGGTTCATCGCATCGGAAACAAAAAAGCGAAAGAATTTGAAACGCTTATCACGATGTTTTTACTACAATTTTATTCAGTTGTATTCAGTCAATGTGTCAGTCGGTAACGCGTGAGTGAATAGTGGTGTTTATTGCGTGGCTCAAACGAAATAAAAAATCGCACATGTTTACGAAAATGCTGAACTTGTGGACATGATTCTTATTTACGCGGCATCACGGATTATGCGGATCGGTTTCCCAATCGAGTGCAACTTTGTTAATGCAGTACAAAGGGCTCGTGAATCAGGTGACTTAAGACCTCACAGGGGAGGGCATGCTGGTGCTCCAAGACCGCACGATCAGATACAGGTCCGCAGTGAAATACTTGTCGAGAGGATACTTTATAAAACAAGGTTTTTTTTTATTTTTACACACATATTTTGGTTTATCTTCCTTCTACAATCATTATCTGAAAATTAATGACTCAACTTCAAAGTCACCCTGTATATATATATATATATATAAATATACTTTCAAACTTCAAACTAGCTCGTTGGTAGGATAACATCTAAAGCTCGTTGGTAGGATAACATCCAAATCACACTCCTAACATCTATTAATTTTGTAGTTGGCAACACATATCACAAGTACGTAACGGTTCGATAGCGGTTCAATAACTTCAAAGTCACACTTCATATGCCACTGTAGAGTGTCAGTCGGCCGGCACGTGTTGGATAATGTGGAGGTTATTAGGAAAGATGAAATCTCGAAGGATTTTTTAATAGTTGATAGATTTTCAAGTTCTTCCAAGTGAATCAGTGGTTACAATTAAAAAAACATAGCTATGGTTTGCCATTTATTAATAAAATTAAAATAATTCCGTCCTAATCGAACCTCATCGGTCCTGTTTTTTGTTCGTCGACTATGTGTTCCATTTCACTGTCGTTTAAGAACAATTTCAGCAACAATCTCGCCGACTTAGTAAGTAATTATATTTTTTCTAGTTAGCCTTGAAAATGCTTATCACGTCTTGATTCGATTACATTACCAACTGATTGCTTTAGGTTTTGAGAAGCATGTTTAAAGGGTATTAGGATAATTTGACAATTTGTCAACTATAACAAACATTAGGAATCCTACCTACCTGTCACCGCAGTCGTATATTAATATTATTTAAATGCAAGATGTAGATGTGACTAAAAGATAGGTGTTCTGCAGTCTACAACATCGTCGAAGCTTTTACTTGCCCTAAAATATTTCTATCGGTGTTTTCCTTACTTAAATGTGCAGCTCTGCCCCATTTAACAGACCTCGTATCTCTTACTGTTTCCGAGATCTCAAAGGTAAGTGTCGGATTTGGAATACCCAATATGTAATATTTATATAGTCGTTGACGTACCCTGAACTCCTACATGTTTTTTTAAAACTCCTTGCTCTTCATCGAACCTACCTGACCTCTTATAAAGGTCAGCAATCAGGGCATCAGGCCATTTCGCTGAATACACCTCCTGTATTTCAACCAACCCAACCTAGGCTCTAGGCCGACGGACGGGCCTCTACTCCCTAGTCTAGCCAAGTGATCGACTCTCCCACTATACGGTATTACAAGCCCCTCCCCACTTCAGTTGGCCCAACTATTGAAATCTTAGTTTTTTTCTTATTAAACACAAATAATAAAAATGTAGCAGGGTGTTACAGGTTTAAAATATTAACAATGAATATTTTGATAATATATAATAGAAAACACCAACTTTATCACTCCCTAATCAAATTTGCAGCATAAAAATAACACATGTTGCAATTACAGCATATCAACCTATTTTCATTTCAATGCAAAATAAGTCTATAACGCATAGGTGGCTGTGAAAAATAAAAGCCATGACAATTGTTTTTATTAATCTCAGCTGTCAGAAAACGTTTAAAATAGTTTTGGGTAGTTAAGGTTTTCAAAATGGGTAGAGGAAAGGTTATTAGAGAGAAAATTCGGTTACTGATAATTAAATTTTTTAATTCTAGGAAATCAAACTCAGAAATTACAACTTTGTTAGACTTATCGCGGTACAGTGTAAGAAATATTGTTAGAAGATATAAGGTAACTGGATCAGTTAATATTAAACCACGATATGTGAAAAATTATTTACAATTAAGTGCTCTGTGGAGTGACGCTGTTGGAAGGAGAATTTCGAGGTCCACAACTCATAGAGAGGCCCACAAACTGGGATTTAGCACTTGCAAGGTAAGTTTTTTCATAAAAAAAAGTGAAGTAAAAACCCTAAAGTTGTACAACTTGTTTATAGGCCAAAGAAAAGCCACTATTAACTCCACTACAAAAGAAAAATCGGCTAAGATGGGCTAAAGAACATAAACAATGGACACCTCAACAATGGTGTGCAATACAAGGGAGTGATGAGGCCTGATTCGAAGTTTGTGTGTGGTGACAGTCGCAGTAGAGTTATTCGCAAAAAAAATGAAGCATTCCATGTTGACTGTCTGAAGAGAAAAGTGAAATTTCCAGCATCCATTATGGTCTGGGGCAGTATGTCATCAAAAGAAGTAGGAATACTTCATTTTATTGATGGAAATGTGGATACAAACAGATATTTGGCAATTTTAGAAGAATCGCTTTTACCAGTGATGGAAGAATGTTTGACATCCGGCCAAGATTTTGTGTTTCAGCAAGATGGTGCAGCGTGCCATTCCTCAAAAAAGGCTATAAAATGGATGGAAGAAAATAATGTACCACTTTTGAAATGGGTTTCTAGCAGTCCAGATCTATCACCTATTGAAACTTTGTGGCACGAGATGAAAAAGGTTCTACGACAACATCCTGCTCGTACAATCACCGAACTGAGACAAAAGCTTCAAGAAATATGGGATTGTTTTACACCAAATTTTTGCCAAAACTTGGTTAATACTATGCCCCAAAGAATTTCAGCCGTAATAAAAAATAAAGGTGATGTTACCCAATGGTAATCTTTCAATTGTTGCTTTGTTAACTTCGCGCATTTATTCGCACATTGTTCATTTGTTCAGATGTTCTATTAGTTATAGGTCTAAGTAAATTCAAATATGTATTTTTTACGACTAAAGTGTATCTAAAATGTTTCTGAGAAAATAAATTGTTTTAGAAGTTTAAATGGTTTATTTTAATAAAAGTTGGTGAATGTATTTATCTTACTGTAAATAACAAGTGAAAACATTTTCAGCCTTATAAGTTGGACATTCCGGTTTTTATACTGTTTTTTTTAATTCACTAACGCTCTAAAAATGAATATTTCAGCTGCAGTAAAGAATCAACCTTGGCGGATTTTGGTTCTTGACATCCTTTACGATCGGTTACGATGCCTAGAGTACGGAGACCTGTACGATTTCGTCAACTTAGTGAATTTGATAGGGGCCGTATAGTGGGACTTCGGGAAGCTGGACTTTCTTTTCGGGTAATTGCAGTTAGAGTGCAAAGAAGTGTAGACACTGTGGTTAGGTGTTGTCAGGCATGGCTTCGAGAAGGCCGTACGCAAAGAGCAATGGGCACTGGACGCCGCCGTAGAACAACAGACCGTCAAGATCGCCGCCTAAGATTATTGGCCTTAAGGAACCGTTTCTCCACTACCAGGTCCATTGCAAATGAATGGTTTGCAGAACACGGAAGACCTATTAGCATGCGAAGTGTTTACCGACGAATGAGAAGTTTTGGCTTGTTTTCATACCGGCCACACTGGGTCCTCCCTTTAACTCGAGAACACCGACGTAATCGCCTTGAGTGGTGCAGACAACGGTCACTCTGGGATCAGGAATGGAACAGTATTGTCTTTAGTGACGAGTCTCGATTTTGTTTAGGCATGCACGATGGTTGTGCCAGGGATAGAAGGCGACGTGGTGAAACGAGGAATCCACAGTTTTTTTGTTGAAAGACATGTTCATCACACTGTTGGAGTTATGGTTTGAGGTGCTATAGCTTATGGTTCCAGGTCGCCTTTAATCTTCATCAGAGGTAACATGAACGCGCAGAGTTATATCCACGAAGTTCTAGAACCCCATCTTTTACCCTATCTTGACACCCAGGCAGATCCAACTTTCCAACAAGATAATGCCCGACCACATGTTGCAAGAATCACAATAGACTTCTTTCAACATAATGATGTCACATTGTTACCATGGCCACCAAGATCTCCCGACTAATCCCCAATTGAGCACGTGTGGGATATGATGGGTAGGAGATTGCTCAATTTGCAACGTCCTCCTCAGACTCTAGAAGCACTTCGAGAGGAGTTGGTGGTTGCCTGGAATGAGATACCACAGGAGGACATTGACCACCTGATCAGAAGCATGCCTAGGCGCGTTGGAGAATGCGTAGCACATCAGGGTGCATCCACACATTATTAAAGGTCAAAGGGCTTTAAAGCAGTGCAATCGTTTTGAAATTTTTATCATTTACTTATTATGCTTCATTAAGTACTTATACAAAATTTTATTAAAATAAAACCATTTAAACTTGGTGTTCGGATTTATATGTCACTTAGTATCATCATGTTTAGATTATGAAGGCATATTTTGGTACAAATCTTGAAGTGGGCCAACTGAAGTGGGAAGGGGCTCGTATTTGCATAAACATTTTGCTTTGCACACATCTAAAATTCTTCCGAGCAGACTGTTTCAACTGTAAAGCAAATCTCTCCAGCAAGCCGTTAATACAATAATTAAGCAAGAGACTCAACAGAGAAATTTTCTCGAAACATAAATCAAGAATCATTTCTATGGGACTGACCTCAATCCTACTGCAACTTGTAACTTATTTTCACAAGTAACTTTCCATAGCAGTCACGCATCAACCTGTACTCGAAAATATTGTTCATATGACTAATATTTCAAACAATGGTGTTTGCAAGTAAATTTATATACGCTTCTCGTTAAACATGGTTTTTGAGAATTTGAACGCAAGCTGAAATCCCGTTGAATGCAAGCCAAGATTTCCTTTGTGCGAGACTTACGAGTTTCTGCGAATAAAGCTTCCCAAGAACGTTGGACCAATCGCTTTTCCTGCTATGTCTACCGGGAGCATAGCTAATTTTATGAAACTTTCCTGACGTCAACTCTTAAATTGTAACAAGGTAATATGCTTGACGTTTTATTGGAATCATAACGTTTTCTAAATAAAACGAACACGCTTCTCAGATTATTACGTGTCAAACCAAGTTTATGATGAAACGTTTGTTTGTAGATGACAACATAATTCCAGGAGAGGGGAAAATTATCCGAAATTTTGGAGTTATGTTTACTTTGGTGAAGTCCGATTTTGAACATAAGATTGTTAAGTGCGCCTGAGATTTTCTTCTGTGTGATTCAACAGTAGGTCTCTTTGACCATTATACTGTTTTGGGGAGAAGCGTAATAAAAATCCTAATAAAAACATCATTTCAACTATTTCAACATTTTTTAGATAATTTCAAATTATGAACTTTTTTATAAAGAGTGTCAGAAGATACGTCTAACGTTATATTTAAAAAATATAATAAGAATATATACCTTAAAAAAAGATACGAAAAATAAAAAAATATTGCAAAATGAAGTGGAAAAGGAAAAAATAAAAATAAAACAATTAAAAAATAAAACATTTTAATTGTAATGTAACATCTAAAACTTATACTGTGGTTTACATGTTGATAATCCCCTATGCTTGTCTGGCCGTGATGTACTCGTATATTGTCATAGTATTAGAGAAGGTCACCTTCGTGATTGACACTTTAACTACAGTATAGAAGATCTGTTTATATACGTGGTTCTGTTGGCCAGGCAAGAATGGGGCATTAATGTATTAGTACTATGTGGAATAGTAGCAATATAATGTAACGGATTGCTTTTTTCTGTTCGAGCATGATATTTAAATAATGATAGTTAGTCAGTTGGTCATCTAACCAATGCCATTGAGAGAACAAAAAATCAGAAATATCGCACTACCGCCTCTTCCAAAATGTACAACTACAAAACAGTAAAGCTGATGAAAATCACAAATTATATGTAAATAATCTCTATTGTACAGTGATCCATATTACACATACCTCTTTCATTTTCTGCCCTCCAAATATACCGAGTTGCAACGTTGTATTAGCGCCGAAGACAGGCTAAGAAGCATTATTGATACTGGGAGGTAATGTCCGAGCAATAAATTATAGATAAAAGGAATCGCATTCTATAGACATAAATTCTCAACATGATGTGATCTTCAAAGCAGATTATATCTTTATTTGTAAAATATATGCATACTTTTGAAAAGCAAAATATTTCTTTCAAATTTCAATATTCAGGGAGAAGCAGGTTGTTTGATTAATTCTGATATGGTAGGTCGGATGTTTGGTATTGAACCGACAAGCCGTAAGCCTAGGCTACGGAACATAGTTACGAATGGAAAATGAACATTCTCATCTAAAATGTAGGTATATGATGCTGGCTATTTATCCTTTTTGCAACTAATTTCATTATCTATAAAAAGTATTTCACCAGTATCTAGTTTAACCACTTTCTCTGTCTATACAAAACTGCATTCTGGTCTACATGCTTCTTACTTTGTAGACATACTAGGTTCAGCCACTTTAAGCAGAAATCCAAGTATTTTATACATCTGGCATGGGCGCCCATTGGGGTGAGGCGGTGGCAAGGGGGGCGTGCGCCCCCCCCCCTGGAGTCTGCTTCAGAGCGAAGTATTCTTAATAAAATATCCAAGAAGTGGCATGTGAGAACATCCCAACATAGAAGATATTATGTCTGCTACCATTTTGAATAGTTGCACTCCCCCCCCAATCTTCAAGTCTTCAATTGTCACCAACAAGTTGGCTAGTTCTCAGCATTTTTGATCCTGCACAACCTGTAAACCAAACATGTCCCCCCTGGATTTTGGTATATGGGCGGTCATGACATATATATATATATATATAAAGAGAAAATTTCCTACTTTTTGTTATATATAAGGGTGACTTTGAAGTTGAGTCTTTAATTTTCAGATAATGATTGTAGAAGGAAGATAAACCAAAATATGTGTGTAAAAATAAAAAAAAAAAAAAAAAGGTTACCTTGTTTTATAAAGTATCCTCCCGACAAGTATTTCAGTGCGGACCTGTATTTGATCGTGCGGTCTTGGAGCACCGGCATGCCCTCCCCTGTGAGGTCTTAAGTCACCTGATTCACGAGCCCTTTGTACTACATTAACAAAGGCACGAGGGGTTGGTTGCACTCGATTGGGAAACCGATCCGCATAAATCCGTGATGCCGCGTAAATAAGAATCATGTCCACAAGTTCAGCATTTTCGTAAACATGTGCCATTTTTTATTTCGTTTGAGCCACGCAATAAACACCACTATTCACTCACGCGTTACCGACTGACACATTGACTGAATACAACTGAATAAAATTGTAGTAAAAACATCGTGATAAGCGTTTCAAATTCTTTCGCTTTTTTGTTTCCGATGCGATGAACCGAAAAGGCGGATTATATCCGTTGTTGCCAAACACGAGCACATAATATTATTATTGAGACAGGGCGGTACTCAAACTTCCAAAGGGCTATAACTTTGTTACTTTAATTTTACCAGAAAAATGGTAAAGAAAAAAACATTTCTTTTGATCATATCTACTCACTGTTAAAATAAATGACTCAACTTCGAAGTCACCCTGTATATATTTAAATATACTTGAGACGTGGTCATTGTGATCTGGACCAGTTAGGTGAAAAATAAAGCTTCCGCCTTTGGTTGGGTACTTCGACAAAATTCAAGCAATGAGCTCTTTATACTTTAATAGTCTCTAGCTTTCGACGGACTGTGCCATCATCATCAGGAGCTACAATAACATTAGGAAGAAATAGCAACTATTTTGCAAAATGATTTTAAATTACTCACAATAGTATGTTATTTTGTTGCTAAATGTTATTAAAGGTTAAGTTGAGGGAAACATTTAGTAACCTGGTGAAAGCTGGATTCATGGTATAATCGTTAAAATTGGTAAAAAAACACACCCAGCTGTATGTCAGGAACATATCACAACGGATTAAAAATATCTGGAATGAAAGTTAAAATTAAACATACTTGATGCTGCACAAAATGGTGTGGGACAGGATCATAAGTAGAATGAAGCATTTGACAAATGACAGACGGCTGGTAGTGTCAGTGTCGATGGATGGAACGCATGTTTGTAAAAATGTGTGCTATATTGCCAAAGCACTGGAGATGGTGTGATATATCAAGATATGTTAAATAAAAACTTGTCAACAGACCAGAGGCAGTTGAACTAACTACGTATATATTATTGATGGGATGGACAATTGGATTAAACAATTGTTTTATTGTGAGAAAAAACAGTAATTATTAAAATTTTGGATGGGATGGAATTTTGGAGGAAAAGGATGGAATAGACCAAAAAACCAGATTCCATTTATGAATGTGAAGAATCAACATTTGGAGAGATGTGTGAGTGCTCCAACTTTTTTACAACCACAAAGCAGATGTGGTTGTAAAACTCCGTGGATATAGCGCTGGGCAGTCATGCCACCTCGGATGAATACTAATCGTGACCTGCTGCCAGCAATGGCACCCCATACCTTAACACCCACAGAGCGAAGAATATGCCGTTCGATGGAACACCACGTCTCCTTCTTACTCTTGCACGGTCAACATGTGTACCCAAACAGAATCTGGACTCATCGCTAAACATGACTGAGTTCCATTCCATATTATATTCAAGTCTCTTCCTACTCCACACCAATCGTTGTCGACGATAACGTGGGGTCAGAGGTAGTACAAGATGGGGACGGTATGAAAAACGTCCAAAAAACATTATTCGGCGATTAGCTGTCATCTGTCCTCATTGTTATTGCACTTCCAACAGCATCAAATCACTGGTTCGTAACAGCCCTTGTTGTGGAAAATAGATCTCTGAGTGCTAGTTGTCTCTGTGGTCTATCTTTGACGTCCAGTACCTTGTCGATTTCGGCCTTCTTGGAACCACGCTCGACAACATCTCATTACAGTAGCTTCGTTTAGATTCACCCGATTAGCGATTTATTTAAAAGAAAATGCGGCTTCACGTGACCCGATTATCCGAACCATCTCAAACACGGAAAGTTGAGTGAAATTAGCGCGTCTGCATGATAATGCAATGATACAATGATGAAACAAATGGAACCAGTACAGAAAAGTCACTGAATATTAAGTAAACATGTTCATATTGTTCGGATCCTGATATGACAGGATAGCTTTTAGAAAAAAGTACGGCTTGGAATGCCTTCAACATTTTATCAGCGTATACTTCCATGATAGCAAATATGTTTACAAGTGTTTATCAAAATTCAATAAATAATACTGAGTGTTGCATTTTATATGGCACTTAGTATACAATAAAGGAGACCAGATGGTTCAACCATAGTCAACTGATCTTCTAACCAAAGTGAACTACAGTACTTTTATTGACTCCATGTGAGTTAACGATCTGTAACTCCTAATAATGCATCCAAGCATATGTGAAGCTGATTTAACTATTTTTTGTGTCCAACTACATTTTTCTACACGTTCCCTCTGTATTTCTTTCTTACAGTCAAACAAACAGTAAGGCAAATCCGTTCTAAGTTCCTGATGAGTTTAGGGTGTATGAAAGTCTCAAGAGCTTCAAAAATGTTGATAGCAAGACGCATTTTTTGACATACATGTATCAGTAATAATACAATATTTGTGTGTAGTGAATTTTTGTTTATATGGAAAATGTAAAAACAGAGGTATGTGAATGCGTGTGTACTGTCTTTTTCACGGGTATCCATTTCGGTAGAACAACAGCTTATTATCTGGTAATATTTCAAAATTCCCCATATGGACAAGGGCATGCAATTCTGACTGATCCGTCAACGCCAGGTAGACCGAGCCGTATTTTGCTGTGGTTTTTCTCACGCTACGGATTCATTTTGTATTTTTTAACAACTTTTTTACTTAGAAAACTTCCTTCATATACAAAAAAGCTACAAGCAAATTAGCCAGTTATCAGGACTACCTTTCAAGTCAAGTAGTCATAAAATAAGATAAATAATGATTCATGTTAATCGTCTATACTTTTTAGAACTTGAAGAGAAACGAATTAGCAATATTTGTATTACCTTACACTGATGACGGACAATTAACCAGAAACACACACAGGATAACGCAGTCTGTTCTATTGACTTACCTCGTAATCAATAAAGCCCAGATGTAGCAGAATAATTTTTTAATAAACATTTTTCTGTGTATACTTCGTATATTTTATTGTCTGTCCCAGTCACTAAAAGCATCTTGATGTGTGAACAAGAGCTCTGAATTCGATCCTGAGTTTCACTAGATTTAAATCCGATTCATTATTGCCAACCTTACAGGCTAATACAATGATTTCACTTGCTGATCAGCTGTTTGTTCACTTCAGTAGACGTCAAATTACCCTCGTGAAATATGCTGTAGTTATCATTTCGTTTCTCATTATTTTTGTGTTCAAACAACTACGTTCTCTACATACGACTTGCAACTTTGATATGCATTTCGTGCACTATTTTCATCGTCATGTTATGTATGCTATGGCATATCAACATAACGTCTTGTGCCCTGACGATGTGCAGCAGCTCATCCGCTGTGGATACGGAAAAATCGCCACACAATGTTTGACATGATGCAAGACGGAACTGAGATATATAATTCCTGAATAGCTACTCATAGTGAGGAACTTAAGCCATACATATATCGGTATTATACAAAAGTGCCATTTTTTGGCTCCATCCCCTAACGCTATTCACTAGTAAATAGATATTTTAATAGCGCCACTCTAGATACTGGATAGGTTTGATTTCCGTTGAGAGGACCCATAATTTTATCTACATTTCTATATTTCCATCAGCTTCTCACTCAGCGGGCGGTATTCACAAGCAAAGGCTGAGCAATAAACTCCAAAATGAAATTTTACCATAAATCAATCGAGATATTCCCTTGGTAGGCTACATACTCTGTATTCGTATGAGCCACAAGTGATATAAATAAACCTAGGGGATTATATTTTACTAGACCGCAAGGTCTTTACCCATTCTCTGAAACACTAAGATTGAACCTAAAATGACATCATCACGTAACAGACGGATGGTGAATTATTGAGGCAAAGGTGTAATTGAGCCAGAAATGAATTCAAGATGGTTTATTCAAAATTAAATATATTAATATAATAAGCAAAAGAATTTGCCTCATCTATTTACCCTTTAGCAACCAATAGTAAATAAGGATCTATTTACTTCGATTCAGTTGATTTTAATAAGAAGAGTCAGGTAGAATATAGTGAATGCGTTTGAAATGATGTTGGAAACTTCAAGTACGCCTCTCCAGGCAACAGTTCTACAATGGCGACGTCCTAATAAGGAAGCCTTGGTAGTATGTATGGGTGGACAACTAAGAATGTGAGGTGTGTATCTGGGAACCTATCCATCGTAGGGGCTTACGGCAAAAACAGTTAATAATAATAATATAAACCTGGAAACAATTTCCAAGTTCCTGAAATGGCCGCAATCTTGAATCTAAAAACGTGATGTTTTTGTGAATTCCGCTATATTAACCTAACAAAAATTCCTGATTTTCAAAGTCGAGGATAATCTGAATACCTAAAATTTAGGCCAAAGAAAATTTAATAATGAAATCCCTTAAATTTTTTATTTTTTAAATTAATTTTTCTGAAATTTCTTTTTATCATCAAGTTGTGGCCCTAAAAAGGACCGATTTAAAAAAGAAAGGTTTTTAATGCCACCTTAAATGGGTAGACAAAACTGCAGCTTCAATTTCTTCTCTGGTTGTTGGTTGAGTCTGAAACATGATGTCCTTTAACCGTCCCCATAAATAAAAATCAAGACAAATTAAGTCTAGTGATCGTGAAGGCCATGGAAACAGACTCCCTCTTCCAATCCACCGCTGTTGAAATACTGCATTAATATGCTCTCGCACAATAATAGCAAACCGTTTTGGGCAACCATCCAACTGCAAACCAATAATACATATTGCGCATATTGACTCTCCCGTCACTATTATTATATTTTTTTACACTGAAGCAGCCGCGCAGACAGACGCCTAAATGCCAGGACATCTCGGCTGGTATGATTATCCCAAAGAAAGTTTGTTAATCCAATTTTTGAACTGCCCAAGGTTAGTGGATCTGGGAAAAGCTTCCTCATGTAGATTGTTCCACAATCTCGACACCCTCGGGACAAAGGAGCGATCGTATCGGCCAGTTCTGGATGGATGAAGTTCGACACGGTTAGGAGAGTCAGGAGAGTCTGTCTGGCAGGCACATCGCGCGGCGGCATCATGGAAGAGAGATCTGATGAGCAAAACACGTTTTTGTATCGGTAGAAGAGAAATCGCCGGTGCGAAAGGGTCCCGAGACTGTCTGTTATAGAAACATCGATCAGTCGGACCGCCCTCCTCCGGACAGCATCCAACATAAATAATGTAGTCGGGGCAGCGGCACCCCAAACGTGTGAGCAATACTCGAGGCTAGGCCTTATCTGGCCCTTGTATAGAGTGAGAAGGTCATGCGGTGAAAATTACTTAGCCCTAAACAAATAGCCTAGCTTTTTCCTAGCAGCTACCGCTATTTACGAGATGTGTTCGTGTCAGATCAGGTCCTCGGTGATCTGGACTCCGACCAACTGAAATGAATGGCTCTTTGGCAGAACTCGGCCCCATCGAAACCGGATGAGCGCTAGGTCGCTTTTTGTTCATCAAGGTACAGTACTGTGTTTTGTAAGCATTAAACTGTACAAGATTGTTGCGACCCGAAGCAGTGATAACCTCCAGATCTCTCGTCAGAGAGGAAGTCGGCGCTAGTCTCCTTTTTTCCAGCTCAGCGGCAGAGATCGGCTCGTCACTGTGAATTCCTGCATGTAGAGTGCTGTCATCAGCAAAGCTGTGGATGGAGCTGATCGTGCAGGAAAGGAGGTCGTTGATATGTAAGAGAAAGTTTCGGAGCCAAGACAGATCCCTGGGGAACACCCGCGTTGACGTTGTGGGATGAAGAGGAGAACGCGTCAATTACGACGGATATCTTGCGGCCAGAGATAAAGTTAGCCAGCCATCTGCAAAGCTTTTCTGGGGGGCCATAGAATGGAAGTTTGCTTAAGAGGGCAGCGTGCCACAGCTGATCGAACGCTTTCGTGATGTCAAGAGCACCGATATGAGCCTCACCATAAGACTGGATGAGTTTACTCCACAATTGCGTGACGTAAGCTAGGAGGTCCCCTGGATCGCTGGTGCCGGAAACCATACTGCCTGTCGCTAATCAAGCCGTAACATTCGAGGTAGTCCAGAAGCTCGCGATTTATGCACCTCTCCATCACCTTACTTATAAAAGAAAGCAGATCTATAGGCCTGTAGTAGTAAGGGTCGGTCTTAGATCCTTTCTTTTGGGATGCATTGCACATGAGCAAATTTCCAGCATCTAGGAAGGTGCCGGATTCACAAGATATCTGGAAGAGGTGCGAAAGAACTGGAGCAAGCTCCGATGCACACCTCTTCGGTACAATGACCCGGACCAAAAGCTTTGTTGATGTCAAGCGACAAGAACACTCGTCTTACGCTCTTATGCCTGAATGGTACCTCCCGCATAGTGTAGGGAACCCTTTGAATTGACGGCACTTGGGCGTTGGGGGGGGCACGTCCATGGTGGAGTTGGCAGCAAAGATCTTGGCAAGCAGAAAGACCCACTGCCATTGCGCTGCGACATCACCCTGTGTCTAACTTTTATATCGTGCTGGTTTTTGGCGTTGCAAACCGCATCGTTGTATTTGTTTCTGGACTCGACGTCGACTGTCTGTTCTTTACAGTGGGGTTTTGTAAGAAGGTTCTGTGTGCCTTGATATTCTGCTGGCGAGTAGTATCACACGATTTGTTAAACCAGTCGTTGGACCCTGGATTGGGCACTTTCACTGTATGTGGCTTCATCGGTCCAAAGATTTTGAAACAAAATTCTCAATTTGCGCATATCATGCCTTTTTTATATATCGAAGCAGCCGCGCAGGCAGAAGCCTAGATGCCGGAACACCGCGGCTGCTATGATGATCCCAAAGAAATTTTGTTAATACGATTTTTGAACTGTCTAAGGTTAATAGAACTGGGAAAAGCTTCCTCTTCTAGATTGTTCCACAATCTCGACACCCTCGGGACTAAGGAGCGGTCTGGCAGGCACATCGTGCGGCGGCATCATGGAAGAGAGCTCTGAGGAGCAAAGCCCGTTGGTGTAACGGTAGAAAAAAGCTAGATCGCCGACAGCCCGCCGGTGCGAAAGAGTCCCGAGTCTGTATGTTAGAGAAGAGTCATCGATCAGTAGGATCGCCCTCCTCTGGACAGCATCGAGCATGGACAATGTAGTCGGGGCGGCAGCACCCCAAACGTGTGAGCAATACTCGAGGCTAGGCCTTATCTGGGCCTTGTACAGAGTGAGAAGGTCATGCGGAGAAAAGTACTTCTTATCCCTAAACAAATAGCCTAACTTTTTCCCAGCGGCTGCAGCTATTGACGAGATGTGTTCGTGCCAGATCAGGTCCTCGATGATCTGGACTCCGACCAGCCGAAATGAACGGCTCTTTGGCAGAACTCGGTCATCCATGGAAACCGGATGAGCGCTAGGACGCTTTTTATTCGTCAAAGTACAGTACTGTGTTTTGCAAGCATTGAACTGTACAAGATTGTTTCGACCCCAAGCAGTGATAGCCTCCAGGTCTCTTGTCAGAGAGGAAGTCATCGCTAGTCTTCTTTTTTCCAAGCGGCAGAGATCGGCTTGTCACTCTGAATTCCTGCATGTAGAGTGCTGTCATCAGCGAAGCTGTGGATTGGGTTGATCGTGCAGGAAAGGAGGTCGTTGATATGTAAGAGAAACAGTGTCGAAGCTAAGACCGATCCCTGGGGAACACCCGGCTTGACGTTGTGGGATGAAGAGGAGAATCCGTCAATTACGACGGATATCTTGCGGCCAGAGATGAAGTCAGCCACCCATCTGCAAAGCTGTTCTGGGAGGCCATAGGATGGAAGTTTGCTTAAGAGCGTGCCACAGCTGATCGAACGCTTTCGTGATTTCAAGAGCAACGACATGAGCCTCACCATAAGACTGGATGAGTTTACTCCACAATTGAGTGACGTAAGCTAGGAGGTCCCCTGTAGATCGTTGGTGCCGGAAACCATACTGCCTGTCGCTACTCAAGCTGTGACGTTCGAGGTAGTCCAGAAGCTCGCGATTTATGCACCTCTCCATCACCTTACTTAAAACAGAAAGCAGAGCTATAGGCCTGTAGTTGTAAGGGTCGGGCTTAGATCCTTTTTTTGGGATGGGTTGGACATGAGCAAATATCCAGTTTTCTGGGAAGGTACCGGACTGATAAGATATCTGGAAGAGACGCGAAAGAACTGGAGCAAGCTCCGCTGCACACCTCTTCAGTACAATGGCAGGAATCAAGTCCGGACCAGAAGCTTTGTTGATGTCGAGCGACAAGGGCACTCGTCTTACGGTCTTATGCCTGAATGTTACCTCCCGAATAGTGTAGGGAACCCTTTGAATTGACGGCACTTGGGCGCTGGTGGAGTTGGCAGCAAAGATCTTGGCTAGCACTTCCGCATTGGCCTTTGAGTTGAATACAATAGTTCCATCCTGACACGTAGGTGGTGGAAGGACTACTGTGTGAGAAGTTCTTTTTAATCTGCTTGGCCAGCGTCCAGAACGACCGACTGCTATTTCGCTGCGACATTACCCTGTGCCTAACTTTTATATCGTGCTGGTTTTTGGCATTGCGAATCGCTCCTTTATATTTGTTTCTGGACTCAACGTCGGTTTGTCTGTTCTCTAGAGTGGGGTTTTGTAAGAAGGTTCTGTATGCCTTGATCTTCTGCTGGCGAGCAGCGTCACACGATTTGTTAAACCAGCCGTTGTACCCTGGTCATGACACTTTCACTGTGTGAGGGATGTATTCCTCCATTCCGACGTGGATAATTTCTGTTATCGAAGAACAGACAGCCGACGCATCCGCGTCAGTGAAACAGACATCTCTCCAAGGAAAGCTAGAGAAGAAATCTCTGAGCTCCTCCCAGTCGGCATGTCCGTAACGCCAAGTTTTGCGGCATGTACGTGCTTCTGCTGTCACAGCGGGTTCTGACCGAAAGCTAACCTCCACAACACCGTGGTCTGAGTTACCCAGGGGGGACAGGACAGCAGTGCTGTAAGGGACAGGATGCGTGGTCAGAAAGAGATCCAGCAGGCTACTGGCATGTGACGAGATGCGGGGGAAAAAAGTAGGGCTCGTCACCAGCTGGGTCAGTCCTTGAGTAAGAACAAACGCTTCGACTGCACGACCTGCTGCATCGGTCTTGTTTGAGCCCAACCAAAGCTAGATGCTAGAAGATCTACCTCTGAAGCGGGGTGATTGATGTTCAGGAAGTCGATCTGGACGGCGAGGTATTCGAGTAGGTCATCCCAGTTATGGTCCGACGGAGAGCGATAGAGGCAGCAAATAAATTTGGGTGATGTTTTGGAGTTGAGGCGAAGCCACATAATGCCGGTCTGATTCCAAAGAAACATCTCTGGAGCAGGAAAGACTGCTGCGGACAAAAGCCACAACTCCCCGTTCTTTCTCAGATTGTAGTGCACCTCGCAGTTTGGGAAGTTAAGATGGTTAATCGGTGCAGACTGAGATTTTTGTCTCCGCCAAGAAAAGAACGGCGGGATGATTGGATTGCAGGTAGTGATGAACAGCATCAATGTTGCTGTTAATCCCGCAGATGTTTGAAAAACAAATTTAATCGTCGATGTTGTTCTCTCAGCCCACCCTCCACCCGGACATTCCGAGAGTGGAGTGAGTTTACGTCCGGAGTTCGTAGTGCTCGAGGGATCCATCATCATTAATTTCTTTGTTTTGGAAGATGACCGACTGCATAGCTTAGGTGCGGAAACATGCAGACATTTATAAGACACCCTGGGGAAAAGCTAGCGGGTGGTACTGCCTCGGTCGACTGGTCCTTGTCTACCACTTTCTTTTTACGTGTTAGTGATATTAAATAGACCTAAAGTGGCCCGTTGGCGGACTTGTACCTCCACCCGGCAATCGGTACTGAGGTATTCCTTAACGCGTGTACAATCACTTGAACGGGAAGAAGTTGTATACAGGATACAACAACTTCCGGAATAAGCATTTGCCACGGCCCCCGCTCAGTAGGGCCTAATATCTAATGGCAATAGTCCAACCTCCGATCAAAGCTTTCCTCTTTCAAAGCCTGATGCAAAACGACATGATATGGGTGCATTCTAAAAGTAATCAGAAAAGTTAAATCTAAATAAATCCCTATATTTTGAAGGCCATTAGTACTTACCTAGGGTCCCTCAAAATATTTTGAACCGTTGTTCGTGATATGTCCAGCTCAAGGGTCAATGCGTTTGCGCTAACATGAGGATTTCCTTCATTATTTATATGCCATTGCGCGGTTAATATTTTCTTGTGTTCTTCCAATTCTGTGCCGTTGAAACTCGCCACTAATCTGGGAAAAACTCTCACATCGCTAAGACGCTGGTTTGGATATCGAGGAGCGTAAACTGTTTTTGCTACTGCGGCATTCTGAAGACATTCAAAATAAACTGCAAGCATACTTATATTATAGCCTCATCGTTAGTAAAACGCATTTGGTACGCGCAAAGCTCAAAGTAACGCAAGACTATTGACAACTATTGAGAATTTGAGGATTATTTATGTTTTCGTTAGGCATTTGTTTTGTTGTATTCCATGGCCTGCTTCTATTAATTGCCTTTTTCATATATTATACAAGTACCCGTAGTAAATATGTATGTAATAAAAAATATGCATTTTGTTGTTAGCATAACTTCCTTACCTTTTAGCGATAAGTAATATTTTCAAAACGGGCGATTTTATTCTGGCGAATAAAAAAGAATTCCAGAAAAATTTGAGGGATTTCCGTATAAAATTTTCTTTGGCCTAAATTTTAGATAAAGAACAAGGTATCGAGATGCGGTTTTTGCGAGCTTGTTCAGACATCATTTAGCTACTTTTTCATAAAAAACATTATACCAATGCATTTTTGAGAAAATCAACTATTTCTGTCGGAATGTCGAAAAAGGCCCTCTAGTGGCCACATGTGAAACTAACAAGTTCAGATTATCCCCGACTTCAAGGTCAGGTATTTTTTTGTTAGGATAATATAGCGGAATTCACAGAAACATCACTTTTTAGATTCAAGCTTGCAGTTGCGCCCCCTAGCGGCCATTTCAGAAACTTCAAAATATTTCCAGGTTTTTATCTTGGCCGTTTCAGTAAGAACTTTTTTGCCGCAAGTCTCTACGACGGATAGGTCCCTAGATACAGTACCTCGCATTATTAGTTGGCCACCCTGCACAGTGCACAATGCTCGGCGTAATTATAATGAGAAGCCGTCTTGCACTACTAGAGTGGAAGGAAAGCTTAGGGGAACAAAGTCCAATGATATATTGAAAAAAAGTAGTTGAGCAAATGCCATTTCCTCAGTGATTGAACTGCTTTTTATTAATTAACTCTAAAAATACCATAATCGCACCCGTATTACGTAACTTGGAAAGTGAAATTATATCAATTTTTTGACACTTAGGATTTCCTATAAAATGTGACCTTTGAACTAGCTGATATTCACTTGTAGTAGGCGCGGAATGAATTGGGGCACACTAGCGGCTACCTAGTAAACAAGTTGACATTTTACCGACTTTTTGACGTTATAAACACACATCATCTTATGAATTTTGAACATTGGCTTCATGATTTCGGCCACTGCACAATTTTGTTTGATTATAACAAAGCTTATTTGTTTATTTCCTTCCTGAAGTCCACAGTTTATACATTCAATCAGGAAACATAAAGTCCGGTCATTGGATTGACTATTATAGGAATAGTTGTGTATTAAATGTAGGTACCTTTAGTGGTAAGGTACAGTGCCTACTGTGTTTTGGCAGTATTAAACCTTACCAAGGCTAGATGGATATGCTCTAGACTCTAGATGTTTTATCACAGAAGAAATTGTTACCAGTCATGTTTTCTTCAGCTGGACTGTGGAAATTGGTCTGGCATTTTGAATACAGGGTGATTCCACTATACCGAACAAAAATTATCTATATATACTAGGTGACATATAAATCCGAACACCCAGTTTAAATGGTTTTATTTTAATAAAATTTTGTATAAGTACTTAATGAAGCATAATAAGTAAATGATAAAAATTTCAAAATGATTGCACTGCTTTAAAGCCCTTTGACCTTTAATAATGTGTGGATGCACCCTGATGTGCTACGCATTCTCCAACGCGCCTAGGCATGCTTCTGATCAGGTGGTCAATGTCCTCCTGTGGTATCTCGTTCCAGGCAACCACCAACTCCTCTCGAAGAGCTTCTAGAGTCTGAGGAGGACGTTGCAAATTGAGCAATCTCCTACCCATCATATCCCACACGTGCTCAATTGGGGATAAGTCGGGAGATCTTGGTGGCACATGGTAACAATGTGACATCATTATGTTGAAAGAAGACTATTGTGACTCTTGCAACATGTGGTCGGGCATTATTTTGTTGGAAAGTTGTATCTGCCAGGGTGTCAAGATAGGGTAAAAGATGGGGTTCTAGAACTTCGTGGATATAACGGATTTATATGTCACTTAGTATACTATATGTATTATATATATATATTCGGGTTTTTTACGACTACTGTCGTTTCCCGCTTCTCAAACGCCACATCTTTCGGTCCATCCAGTCTCCCTCTTGGAGTCCTCTGGATATCATGGACTCTTCAACATCTTGCGTCCAACTTCCTGGAGGTCTACCACGTTTGCGACGCTCTCGTGGTACCAACTCATCGACTTTTTTTGACCCCCTTGTGTTATCCATACGTTGAAGGTGACCATACCAAAGTAATCTTTTTGTTTCTATGGTTTCTAAAATGTTGTGGTCTACTCCCATAATTTGTCTAATGCTTTCGTTCCTAACATGTTCTGGTCTGGAAATTCTGCAACTTCTTCTCCAGTAATCCACTTCCAGGGATATCAACCTCTCTTTATTTCTTTTCGTCATCTTCCATATTTCTGAGCCATAGGCACAGATACTTTCTACTATAGCTTTGAATATCAATTTCTTTGTTTTGTGTGTCACTCTAGTACTCGATAGAATAGAATTTAGTTGTCTAATTGCTCTTTTATCATGTGCTATTTTATTTGAAATGTCTTGGTTGCTCTTGACATTCACCGTAAACGTTAGACCCAGATATTTGAATGATGTTGTGTTCTGTATGCTATGGTTTCCAAAATCCGAATCATCTCTATCGCTGTCACCTACAATCATATACTCGGTTTTTTTACATTAATTTTCAATCCCCATTTCACGTACTCTTCTTCCAGTTTCCTAAACATGTAACACGAGTCATCTCTATCACCTGCTATCAAAACCTGGTCGTCAGCGAATAAAAGGGTATATAGGACATCTTCTCTTGAAAAGTGTCGGCGCAAGTAAGCAAACTTGTCGTAATCCTTTGGTTACTGGGAATTCCTCTGAGAGTTGTCTGCCACTTTTGACCATGCTGGTACATCCACAATACAGATTTTGGACAGCATTTACATAGACCCTATCAACACCACATTTAATCATGCATTCCGATATATATACCTGTTTATCAATTAGATTCTTTAAAGTAAAGATCCCATCAATACATGAACGCCCTGATCGGAAGCCGTTCTGTTCTTCAGAATCCCTTATTTGATCTTCAAGTTTAGACTTTAACACCTTCCCATATAATCTTGCTACCGAACATATGACAGTAATTCCTCGGTAGCTGTTACAATCACGTCTGCTTCCCCTCTTATAAACTGATGTTATAATGGCCTTTTTCCAGTCAGTAGGCGGATCACTACCACGCAGACATTTATTAAATATGTTAACTAGAATGTCTACTATCCTACTAGGAGCTGCTTTTAGTAGTTCGGCACTGATATTTCCTAACCCTGAAGCCTTGCCGTTCTTCATTTGTGACAATGCTATGCAAACGTCTTCAGTGGAGATTAGATGAAGGTGTGGCAGCTCTGTTTCATCTTCATTCAGTTACTCAACTCTGCTTTCTAGGAATTCGTATCTATCTTCAGTCAAAAGCGCTTTATAGTGTTCTGTCCACGTACCCACATTTATTAAGTCCATGCCGGCTTTATCCTTATTCTGTGCTCTTAAATCTTTCAAAATTGTCAAACAAAAATTAAAGGGATAATTTTTTGAGTTTTCTAGCGATTTTCAAATTTTCAGAATACCGCTTCGTTTCGGAGATACAGGATGCCAGTGACAATTGGTTCTTCTTACATACTTTCTATATGATCGAAATGTTGACAGCATAGTAATCAATAAGTGCTTGATATTTTGTTCTTTAGATCGTCAGGGATGGACTAGCCCTAACGTAAAGTTGTTAAAAAACGTACAAAGTGTACAGTAAGGGCTCATAGATAATATTTTTGGAAAGCTGGTCCGCTTGTACCTTGGAAATTGTGCTTACTCAAGAGTGTCTCTCTAAAAAATATCCATTTCATCGAAACATACGTACATTTTGTCTGTTAAATGATCAGGTTTCCCAAAACTGTTTCTGATGAAGACCAGCGTTAATATTGTAGGCTGAAGATAAATCACAACACCTTACTACTGCAAAAGAATTCGACCCATGTGCAAATAAATCTTCCTTAGGAGGTTGCATGGTGGATTGTTGTTTACCCACTAATCCCTACCCAGAATCCCTAAATCCTTGCAGAATGCCTTTAAAGATTAAATTCTTCATCGGGACTAGTCATCTGTCACCAAAGCAATGTTTTCAATGGAAACCGATTAATGGCCGCAAAGTCAATTCCTTACACTCGATCTCGCATTAGCTCCTAGTATATCAGGGATAAAGTCTCTACTTAATGAGGGCAGTAAATGGATTTGTCTTTCATAGGGATGTGGGTCAATTACAATATTGTTAGTTCGGAGTGAAGGATCTGGCTAGACAACGAGACGATCGGGAGGATTTTTGCAGATTATTCAAGCAGTTGTTGGTGGATGCTGCATTTTACTTCCCACGCCCACCGGATATTGTATTCGCGAAAATTTTCGAAAATGAGATATTATGTTTTTTGGATGTTATAGGACATGTACATCACGAAAAACTATGTCATCCATTTCCGTTAGTCTGGCTGTCGGTCAGTGCGCTAATTTTATAATCGCTTATAACTTGGGAAGTGTTTGGACATGGACAAAACAAGGTGTTTAGTATGTAAAACGTACCCAAAAAGCCGGAAATAGCATTCGATTTTTTCTATCAACCACGGTTTTCCTGCAATAAAGCATTTTATTTGCTGTTTATACTCGTGAAATATAAGGATATGTGTGTAATGGTACTAATAAACACTCGAATAAACATTAATGTCAGAATGTTCTTGTGGATGTTTTACGGCGATATGTTGCTTCTGAAGTATCTCTTAACAATGTCCAGCAATGATCAGCAAGCAAATTGTCCATTTGCCTTGATACCGTTTTTCCATAGCAGAAATGTCTTGGTGGAACCGTTCACCATGTTTATCACTTACCGCATCTAAATTTTCCGGAAAAAATCGAGATTGGAATCCAAAAAGTGAATGTTTAGAGACATGTTACATCCCCTTTATAAGCATTAATTAGTTCGCTCACAACATCTTTATAATTGTCCGCCTTCACATTGCCTAAAAAATTTGCAGTAACTGATTTAAAAGCATTCCAAGCTCGTAATTCAGTTTTATTTACAGCACTGTCAAATACATCATCCTTCATGACTTTCCGTATTTGTGAAAACAAATATGCCCTCTTTAATTTTCTTTCACAAAATTTTTCATCAGTCGCAACTTAATATGCAAAGGTGGAAGCAACACGTTTTTGGGATCAACTAGTGGTTTCTGAGCAATGTTTTTGATGCCCGGAGTTAATACCTGGCGTAGTGGCCACTCCTTCTGTCCATAACGACGATCTCCCATTAAAAAGGAAAACAACAATATTTGTTATATCCCAGTTGCATTCCAAGAAGGGCTATTACCTATAAATCTGCACATATGGCCCATCCATATTCATTTTAACGGATATGCTCTAACAGAACTCGCTTATTTTCATATGATTCCTTCATATGAACTGCGTGCGCCATACAGGTAGGTACAGACTGGATATTTATTACCATTGTGTACCAATACCGCTTTTAAACTAAGCTTAGAGGAATCAATAAACAGGCGTCAATCATTTGGATCATGTTTCTGTCCTAACACGACAAACATATTGTTGACATCGGAGCAATATATCAACCCCCTTTCTTGACGGAAACAGTGTGTGAGGTCTTGTTGCCGTTTTCGGTAAAAAGTAATGTTAACATCACCGTGGAGAAGATTTCATCCTTTTAACCTTGACGCTAAAAGTTCTGACTGGAATTTTGACAGATTTTATTCTCGGACTAAGTTACTAAGTTCGCCCTGTGTGATCAAATGCGGCGCTGTCGAACATCCTGGCAGGTCAAACGAAGGATCGGAAATTTTTACGGTTTCTGTACCATCACTTTCAGAATCGGTGGATTCGACTTTTTCATCCAAAAACCAAGATTCTGGTGGAACTGGGATAGAAAGTTCATCATTATGCTTAACGGGCCGCAAAGCTGATGGTAAATTAAAATACTTAACAGTATGTTTCGATTTTGGTCCAATACCTTTAATATTTGTGAGGCAAAAATAGCAATCTCTCGGTTATCTCCAAACCATTGGTATCGCAAAGGGCATTTTGCGATTGTCGCCTCTTAACCAACCTGTTAAAAATGTACAATCTTACAACATGTATTAGGGGCCCATAGTTTATCTTGGTCGCCAACTTTAATTCCAAAATAAAGTTCGTATGCTTTCAATACAAGGAGAGTAAAAGTACGTTTTTGGGATTAAAAAGTTAGCTCTCCGCACACATAACAAAAACTGTTCGCACTATTTATACAATTTCTAAGCATTGTCCATAAAGCTAGTCCCGATCTAAAACTAAACTAAAAACAACTCACCGTTTTAACAAAAATTAACAGTACTCAGAACATCTCAGTACCCTTCAACACAGAAAACCTAACTGACTCGGCTGCTATTAGTGCTCTAATAAACGCCATATGCTCTCTTAACATAAAGCTTGCATATAATACAGAGGAATAGACAAGTCTTAACATTATGTATGTGCGTCATCGCATAAACGCCGAAAAATGCAGCAATATGAGATGTTATGTATTCAATTCATAAAAGTAGATGTTACCGAATATCTATGGGGGAAAATTCTGTTTTTAGATTTGATTTAAGGGTCTCAAAATACATAAGATACATCCAAAAATTGTCATGTCACAAATCTTGTGTTTATCAGTGAATCCTTCATGAACCGATAACGGCGTTGCGTGGAAGTGAAGTCAACCTATTTGACGCCATTTTTTATAGGATAAATGTCAAATTCTTGTCCATGGATGCCTCAAAGAAGTTTCTGAAAGGTCTAGGCGAGACTTTGTTATAGATGAGTTTTCCTGAACAGGCATGAGAATATGTCACTAGCACTAGTTATGATGAACAAGAATACTGTCCTTGAGGTTTTCTAGAGAGCAATAAAGAACGCTTCTTGCGTTACTTTTGTTCATAAAATATTGACACTATCGACGAAGCATGACTCTTTACTTTCTACAACAAGTGTTCTACTTCTTCTACTTTCGAAATTAAGCGGCTTCTCAAAAATCATTAAAATACATGATATTCTCAGAATGTGCCACAAAATAATCACTTGATTTTATACCAAAAAACAACTCCACTAAGGTGAATTTCTAATACATGACTACAGGAAGTTTTCATGTAATGTTTGGATGTATAGGACTTTCTACCGATTTTGACGAGTGACTGTAAAACTACCAGTATCACTTGTACAGGGTCCGTCAGAAAGAACGCATTTTCTTTAAATGAATAGTACAGTCAAAATAAGAATGGGATAAATATTTTATTATATCAAAATAGTCAGAAATACGGGCCATGTTTTTGAGTCAAACAAAATTTACGTTTAAAAACTATGTCGGCCATATGGTGCCCTTGAGCCGAAATGCAGGAATCAATCCTCTCTCGAAATGAGCCCACTGCGTCGGCCAGAATCCGTATAGGAATTTGGATTAGTTCTCTTCTTATTTCCTCCTTCAAATCGACGAGGGTCCGAGGCTTGCTTTGGTAAACTTTTGATTTCAGGTAGCCCCATAAAAAAATCACACATTGACAGTTCCGGGGAGCGAAAAGGCCATGGAATATCGCCATGCCGTGAAATGAGACGTCCTGGGAATTTTTACCGAAGAAGCTCCATCGAAGTGTGAGCTGTGTGAGGTGTTGCCCCGCCTTGATGGAACCACACGGTTCTGAGACGGACACGTCGACGTCGAAGTTCCAGAAAAAGAAAGTTGTTCAGCATGTGGATTCTCTGAATTCACAGTAGTTGTTTCTCCATCATCCTCAAAAAAATAATTGCCAATAATCACCGTTGGACCTACTCTACTGCACACCAAGCTGTAACTTTCGGGGTACGCAGGGGTGCCATGCAACTGTTGAGGGGTCACTGGAGACCAATATCGACAATTTTGTTTCTTGACTCATTTTGTAAGGATGGAACACTAAATCCTTTTTCAAGATGCGACCTACGGAGGACGTGTGGATATCTAGGGAACTGGCACGCAAACGGGCGGAACGATTCGGGCTTTGCAGCGTGTCAACTCTCACTCTGTCTACGTTTTCGGGGGTTCTACTTTTTTTTGTCTCCCCGCCTTAAACATATTTCGTAACGAATTAGTGTCCATGAAACGTATGATACATAATTACCGAACAATGTGCAATCAAAATCCTTGTCTATTCCACATCAAAAACAATTACGATCTCTCTCTTTTTCCTTGGAACCAAAATTCTATAGCTTCATGTCAGAGTCATCAAGCAATAAAATCAATGAGATCATTTAACTAAAATACAAAAAATATGTATTTTACGACAATCAAGTTCAACTATCTGTCTAAAAATATAAGGCTTTATTAAAATCGTGTGGATAGGATTCGAAATATTTGAAATTTACGTGAATTTTGAAATGAACATCATTTTCAAAACTCTTATAAATACATATAGAATATTCAATATCTTTCAATATATCATAGTCGCTCAGAAATCGGAGATAGTTACTAAACTCAACGAAATATTAATTTCCAAGCTACCCAGAAGATACTTGACGCTATTTTTTCAGTGTACTGTGCCTACTTGAAAAACCTAACTATAGTCAACGCCAAACAAAGTGGCGTGTACGTCATCAAGGTGGGTGTGTTGAAAAATTTACATTGTTGCCAAACTTTTTGTAAAATAATAAAATTTATTATTTACATATCTAGGCAATATTAACCTCAAATGAGAACAAAAATAATAGTATAATAAAATTATAGATCTGTACTTGCATAATCATTAAGTATGACAATTATTGATCAGATGACACTATGAAACTACCATATTTAATTGATAGCTTAAAGGTACTGAATAAAAATCCAAATGGGGTCCTCCAAATTTTATGCATGGTATTTATTTTACAGAATTCATAAGAAAATGCATTCTAAATTAGGTAAGCTACTGGTGTAAGCTTTTTCTGTACAATAAAGTTAGTCGGAGTTTCTTTCTTCAGCGCTGTCTGAATCTGAATCTTCATCACTCTCAAAGTTGATTATTAAAGGTTCGATGTCTGGTCGATCAAAAATTCGTTCTCTTTCATACCATTTAAAAATTTCTTGCTCAGTATGTCGAACACTATTTTTCCACATGTCTGGGGTAACCGTTTGTAGAGCCTCGTTCCACATATCCAAACAGTCTTTTTCACTGTTACCATCTCTACCAATATGTCTGTTATAGTAACCTTTTGCTATGCCCCAAATTAACTCAATAGGGTTAAATATACAATGGTAAGGAGGCAGACGAAGAACTTTGTGCCCATGTTGTTCCGCCAATTCATCAGTCACCTATATTTTAGGTGGTTTGTTTCTAAAAAAGCAGTTATTTTAAGAATAGGAATAAACAAAAGAAATATAAACTGTCGACCAAAATATATATAATTAAGAAGCATTATGTACCGAGCAACAATACTCAATAGCTCTGTTTTAAACATTGTGTTTAAAAATGGTATGTTTTGATTTGTCAACCAGTCTTGGATATTTTTTTTTGTCCATGCATTGTTGGGCACTTTGTTCAATATCATGCTGTGATAAGGGGCGTTATCCAGTATAATCATAGATGGACTCTCCAATTTTTCTAATAACTGATGTTGAAACCATTTCAAAAAATTGTCCTGGTTCATCTCTCCATGGTAATCGCTCAATTTTGTTTTCGAAGAAAATATCGCTTCACTACCCTCAATAAACCCATTTTCATTTCCAGCATGTAATATAATGTATCTAAAATATATTAGTTTTAAATTTTATAGTGCAAATTGTGTAAAAGTACATACCTTTTACCATCTGTTTTAATAGCTTTCACGCTTTTTTGGTTTCCATTTTGCCAAGAGCGACCTATGGTCCCATTTTGAAATATCCAAGTTTCATCGAGGAAGACAAACTGGTATAAGACCTCAACCTTGGCTTGATTGTATTGCCTTAGAAATTCCACCCTTTTCAAAGCTATACTTGGTAGTTCCATGAGCCCTCGTCGCGGATTGTCCTTAAGCCACTAAATCCAAGATCTCTAAGCAACCGCCTTAAAGACGTGGCACTACCATCAAATAATGCCCTATCTCTTAATCGAGACCATAAAGTTTGTATCGTAACTTGTTCTTCTGAAACCATGTAATATGACATTATAATTTAGTTAACAAATTAATGCAAATTTCTGATAAGTTATTATAATAAGATCTTACTTTTGTGATACATATTATAGATCACTTCTCGAATGGCACTTGTATCCAATGTCGCTGTGTTGGTTACACGTTTAATATAACTCCGCTTTTTCTTGGGCGATTCTAAATTTGCATCACTTTTCACACCCTCGGAAATACGACTAACTGTCCTTAAACTAATTTTTAAAGCAGCAGCAACACGCTACAAAAAATGAAATAAAATTTCACTATTATTAATATACATTACATATAATTATTAGTAACCTACCTCTTGAACAGCATTTAAAGGCAACAAAGGCCCGTTGTTGTCCCTTTCTTGCTCAAAGTAGTGCATTAACGAGGCCACGAGTTCCTTACACCGACTATTTAACTGTTTGGGCATCTTTATATACCAAAATTGCCTTTATCTACTCGTAAAATGAATAATTTTGTTTTGAAACAAACAGTTGTTGATTTACAGTATGCGGGGCCAAAGGATTTATAAAGATTTGAAATGCCACAAATTGATTCAGTGTCAAAATTAATACAAATGTCAGTTCCCAGTTTAAATAAGTTTCAAGGTGACAATGTGTCAACGCTGCGAAATCGGTTTAGTGCGTTTACATGTCGATAAGTGATTGGAGCGTTTGCAAAACATTTTATTTCGCATAATGCGTCTAAATTTATCAGAAAGCAACTTATGTGATATTTTAATAACAATCTTTATATGACTATTAACCATAATAAGAGAGTAATGACCATTTTACAATTTATATATCACATTAATATGAAACTGCAATAGAGCAATTGTTTGTGATAGAAACGTAGGCATTAGGTCGGGGAATTTTTATCGTGATGACGTGCACGCCACTTTGTTTGGCGTTGACTATAGTCATGTAGCTCTTTTAGTTGGGGGATGTTTTAAATTCGATCCTTACGATAATGAGCTCGGAAATTAGAAAAAATACGAAGTCGGTTGCGGAACTAAGCAAATGACATTTCCAGTTTCGCAATTCAGAGTACTTTCCCATAATCGTTTTTATTTCTTACTAACTTCATTTGAGGTGGAATTTCAAAATAAATTGCATAATAACATTGCCGTCTCCACCCAACTGTCCCAAAAGGAGGCTTTTATATTTCGTCTTTGTATGTATGTGAACAAAACATTTGATTTCACGGTCTAGGGTCCAAATGGCTTGATGCGTTTTGACAAATGAATGGATTGGTCTTAGCATAGCGAGCGACACTGGGTATATTACACATATTAATTATTATCAAATATGACGGATTTGATAGAAAGTTTTAACCCTGAGATGTCTATTTAATGGCTTATAGTTCGAATGGCTGAATGAATTTTGACATTGAGGTGCCTCTATATTTGTTATGAAATCATTGGGTATATTAAAATTTTATAAAACCAAAATAAGAGATTTTAAACACCAATTTCAACGTTGTAATTTCTATTTCACATGCTAAAGCTCAAAGGACTTAATGGATTTTGGCAGTTGAGGCGACTGGCTCAGAAGTGTTCAGTGTCCCGTCCGATCGAAATGAAGCATAACTAAAGGTTCATTCTTTCCAGTTACTGCAGTCTGTTTTTTTGTTTTTGCTTAAACATCTACCTGTCTGTTTCTCCTTTACACGGTGGCAGAATTAGAATTTCAATCTGACCTTCCACCTCTCACAGATAATCAGAAACTCTATTCACCTGTGCGAATATCCAATACGAAACATCAGTCCGAAATTCTTATTAGGCCATCATATCTTTTAGAGGAGATAAAGTGGCACTGTCAAATCTGGGAAAAACAAAAACGGTTTTGCGAAGATACAGTTTTTTTTTTGTTTATCTCCGGAATATTCTGAATCGCAAAACTTTGTGTCATTCTTTCAGCTACCTAAATGCGCAACTTTGTCTGTATTTAACCGAGTTTATGTCTCTTAGCGTTTCCGAGATCCCAATAGGTCGAATTTGAAACACCCGGTATGTGTGTGAATCAAGATTCAAATACCGAATACTGCCCCACGTCATATCGTAATAGACACTACCCATTTTTCAAAGAGCCACAGTGTGAAGCGAGTAATTTGATTAACTGGACTCTCGCGTTCCACATGCTGAAAAAATTCCCAGATAGGACGGTAAAGTTTCATTCCCATCAAAGAGGGTTGAAAACTAAAGGGACTTTTTCTAGCTTATCAGCCAGTGACCAAACATCAAACGATGTTTGACTTGCTTTAGGAGGTTTTGATCACGAATTGATATGGGTACAAACGATGATGCCCGTTTCTGTCAAAAACATTTTTGTGCATAGTTACTATCCAACGTATTTAGACTAGGTAGTCTGTAATGAGGATCAAAGTGCACTCAACATAAGTCGAGCTTTTAACAGTTCTGTCATTAAATTCGTATTTTTAGTCTAATTTTTCAAAAGCCTTGTTAAATAATTTGCAATGAGCGGCTCAATCATAATGAAGGTAAATATTTCCGCTGGTAGGCATTGGCATTTTAGCAACAAGCAATGCAATGTAAAAATCTATTCGAATTCATTGTTGCTACCCAGTTATGGAAACCACTTTATCAGTATATATGTACAGTGCTTTACAAAAAGGTGCCTCCTCAAGAGCGTACCCAAGGGGAGGCAAGGCGGGCAGCTGCCTCCCTTTTCCCTGGCTCGGCAAAAGTTAAATGGAGAAAATATTTTTAACAAAAATCAAGTTATTCATTCAGGGTTCCCCAAAAGCTGAATCAATATATATATATTAGATGAGAAATTACTAGGATTACTTGAAATCTATGTTAGATATAAACTTAATTTTGCTAAAAGCACTGTATATGTTACGTGCGTGTCAAATTCGAACCTCGCCTTTGGGATCTCGGAAAGGGTAAAGCGAATGTGATACGATAAGTATTTACTGTGGTCCGTACCAAAAGTGGATTTCTACATAACATTATGCATCAATAATTACTCACGTCCAGGCTACACGGTCAATAAATATCACATCTCATGATAAATATCTTGACGGATCACAGTAAATACTGATCTTGTGGCATTCGCCTAAACGACGCGGTTTACTTTATGGGGGCAAGTTGCTTAGGTAAATACAGAAATGAAACATGGCCAGCTTGGAAATTCAGAGTACTTCTTCAAAATAAACCCATTTCCGAAAAGCTCTGATGTGTGTAGATTGGAAATTTATTTCCTCCATAGTTCCATGCTATGGAAAATAAAATGGTCGGCTATGGACATACAAACTCCTAAAGTGCTGCTGCCAGTGATGGCCTACTGAGATTTATTGATCGTTAAAAAAATCATCCTTATTTTTAGTACTTGATACACAGAGAGACAAAAGTAGGCTGTATCTATTTGAAAAAATTAATTTATAGGAGTCTTAGTACTTGATTTGAAAACTCTCTTTTGAGCACAAAGTACTATTATGTATCTAAATATCGAATGAAGTTTGCTGAAGTAAGTTTATTCTAGTATTAGTCTAGCTTCTGTATAAAAAATGTTACAAATCATATGACAAAGACATAAATACTACCATTGTGAACATATTTTAGCCAAATCAATTTTACTATAATCCTAAGTTTTGAGTAATCGATCGCTACAGTTTTTGTATATGGAAGTCTTGACTGGAAAATTATGATTACCTACCAATGAAAATCATTCTTTATGTGAATTTATGGCCTCCTTGATTTTAATAGTTTTCTACTATTCCGTGTCAGCGCTCTATTTTGAGGTTATGTTACAAATATCTATTTGAATCAAATTGTTCATGCTTTTGATTTATATCAACTGTTATATACCCTGAATTTCCCGAGAATTTAAAAACAAAACATAGCCTCACCATAGAAGAGCGCTGAGGCTGACACGGAACAGTAGAAATCTAGAAATATTGCAGCCTTCCTTAAGGCGAGAAAATACTCTGAAAGACAAGGAGGCCATAAACGACTGACGATATGGCCCTACATGCCAAGCTTTTAGGGCCGTATCGTCAGTTGTTCCTACAATTGTAGGACGCCTTTATGGCCTGCTTGATTGTCATAGTCTTTCCTCTGCTTCAAAAATTTCTAGATTGCACCTGTTCCGTGTCAGCGGCAACGCTCTCCTATTGTGAAGTTATGTTTTTTTTTTGAATTGTAGGAAATTTCCGGCTGATAAAACATGATATAAATCAAAAGCACGAACAATTTGATGCAAATAAATATTTGCTACATAACCTCAAAATAAAGCGCTGACACGGAAAAGTAGAAAACTATGTAAATCAAGAGGCCATAAA
Source organism: Acanthoscelides obtectus (assembly GCA_963669975.1). Lineage (NCBI taxonomy): Eukaryota > Metazoa > Arthropoda > Insecta > Coleoptera > Chrysomelidae > Acanthoscelides > Acanthoscelides obtectus. The sequence goes on from CAVLJG010001453.1 coordinate 540,670, forward strand.
GGCGTCCTACAATTGTAGGAACGATTGACGATACGGTCCTATTTTCATCAAACTGTTCATGTTTTTGTTTTATATCATCTGTTATATAGCCTGACATTTCCTACAATGCCAGAAGAAAACATAGCCTGACAATAGGAGAACGCTGACGCTGACACGGAACAGTAGTAATCTAGAAATGTCCCAGTCTACCTGAAGGAGAGAAGACTATGAAAATCAAGTAGGCCATAAAGGCGTCCTACAATTGTTTTCATAGTTTTTTCTTCTTCCATGTCAGCGCTCTATTTTGAGGTTATGTCACAAATATCTATTTGCATCAAATTGTTCATGCTTTTAATTTATGACTTCTGTTATATAGCCTGAAATTTCATACAAATATTTGAAGAGACTTGATACCCTTCAAAAACATTTCATCAATATCACTTTCAAAACGTGTAGATTACACTGGACAACAAATTTTAGTTTTTTAATTGTATCCTGTGGGAAAAGTGCACTTCTTTGTTAATTTTGGGGCGCTGAATCAAAAATGACAATGAAATAAAAAAATTAGTTGCGGTTTAGAAAAAAAACTTTTTATTTTTAAGGATATATTAAAAAAAGTAACAAGATTCATATACTTATAAGAATCACTATATGCGCTGTCTTTTTGCTGTTCTTTTATGGATCGTTTCTGGAGCATCTCTACCAAGAATCTAACAGTAGTCTGCAAGCATGGAAGGATTCCACTTGCCCTGGTACCTTTTTTCCATTGTTGAAATATCCTGATGAAAACGTTCGCCGTGCTCATCACTTACGGCTCCGCAATTGTCAGGAAAAAAGTCCAGGTGTGAGTGTAGGAAATGTATCTTAAGAGACATATTACAGCCCATCTTTTGATACGATGACAGCATATTTTTGACAAGGGTTTTATAGTTGTCAGCTTTTCTATTTCCCAAGAAATTAGTGACCACCAGACGGAAATCGTTCCAAGCAGTTTTTTCAATACCTGTTAAAGTGTTTTCAAACTGTGTATCTTTCAAAATATTTCGAATCTGTGGCCCAACAAAAATACCTTCTTTAACCTTTGCCTCACTTAGTCTTGGAAATTTCTGACGCAGGTATTGAAAAGCTGACCCATCTCTATCTAATGCCTTGACAAAGTTTTTCATTAGGCCCAACTTGATATGCAGTGGTGGTAATAAATTTTTTTTCGAATCTACTAATGGCATAATATGCTGTACATTTTTTTGACCTGGCTCTAGGAATTGACGAACAGGCCAGTTTTGTCTGGTGTAATGAAGTGCCTTTGCCCGACTGTCCCATTCACACAAAAAACAGCAAAACTTTGTGTAGCCTAGCTGCAGCCCAAGTAAAAGTGCAACAACTTTCAAATCGCCACAAATATGCCATTGGTGCTCATCGTATTTTATGCATGTCAATAGGTACTTCATATTGTCATATGATTCTTTCATGTGAACTGCATACCCTACAGGAAGAGATGGTAAAATATTTCCAATATGCAATAACACTGCCTTTAAACTCAATGTTGAACTGTCTATAAACAATCTCCATTCTTCTGGGTTATAGTTTATATTTAAAGCCGCCAGTAAGCCGTTAATGTTACTGCAGAAAACCAAGTTATTCTCCATATTGAAAAATGGTTCTAAGTCTTTGTGGCGTTTACGAAAAACACATACCGAAACATCGTCTTCTAACAAGTTCCACTGCTGCAGTCTTGATCCAAGTAACTCTGCCTTACATTTTGGAAGTTCTAAATCTCTTACAAGATCATTTAATTCTGACTGTGTTATTTTGTGCGGTTGGTGGCATGACGTGCTCGGTATAAAATCAGGATCTCTTGACGTTGATGGCATATCTTCTTCCTGACGAATCAATAAACCGTCTCTGAGACGCAAAAGTCACATCACCACACACGTAACAAAACTGATCTGGATTGTTTACACACTTTCGAGACATCTTGCATGAACGCTGTCAGCCAACTGAGGAAAAAATGGCTAATATAAAACAATATAATGTACACGTATGTATAACGTAACACAATCATGCCAATTACATCATCTTTCCTTGCCGAATATAAAAATGTAGCACGTGCATTCTTGTGAATTACAGTATATTAACACTGTCACAGCAGGAACACATATAATTACCGTATCTCTAAAACTTGAACTAATATTGAAAAAATAAGTTTCATTCCGGTTTTAGCACATTAAAAATAGTAATATTTTGTTGATTTTATTTAGGATATTTTTTGGCTATTGATCAGTGTTATATCCCTTCGGCAGCCTGTTTCAGAAGTCCTTTTAGATATTAGACAACACAAAATCATGATATTTTATTACAAATAGACACAAAGGTTACCACAATCAATGCTTAAAAGTAGATTGACAAAATGGATCTTCTCTATCCCTAGATGTCATATGTACGACTGTGAGTATTTTAAAACTTATGATTTTTATCTAATGTGACTGTCAAGATCTACACCATTTTTATCTTTTTGAACATTTTTTCGTGTGTCTTGGTTGCTGAGCTTTATGGTCTTCGCTGCTTCCTACTTTAATAGTATTATTTTTGATTTCCTTTAATTCGCTTCTGGGTATTGTTGCGCCGCAGAGGTTCTGGGCAGTGCTTTTAAATATCGAACTTTAAATGTGTCTCTAGGACTTCTGCAAAACACTTTGTGCATTGTTATTGCGCTGGATTGTGTAGTGTTGATGATCTTTTTAATATTAGTTTATCTCAATGATTCTCTGATAAAATGCTAGTACAAATGGCAGAGAAAACAGTAACACCACACACAAGTTATACTTTCGTGGTTTTCTGTTTACTTGCATATTGATGTCAAGTTTGTACGTAGAAATACATTGCTTTAGACTGAAATCATCAAAATACTATATATACATATAATGTATTTTAGCAAATAAAAAAATATGTACAAAAATGTCCTGATATGACTTCATGATTGTCTGGCTGCTAAATAAAATCTCATAAGCATGAAAATCACAGGATAAGTCTTAGATGTTGCATTAATGACCTAATATATGAGTATTACGGTTAATCTTACGCTATGGCCCAAATAATTGGCCTCGCGACGACACATTATTTGCTGCCTAAAATGTCAGCTCGTGGTCTTAGAATATTTGGTTCCACCAGGATAAGCCACACAACAAGTAAAATCACAGCTTTATTGCAGCAATTCCGTGAGCAGCTAATCTATCGCATCAGACCAATAAATCGGCCACCTAGCCGTATGAGTATATCACACCCCTGGACTTTTGCTTTTGAGGCTTTGTACAAATTTGTACTGATAAGCCGGGTGCGATTGAGGAATTAGAATCCAGTTTAACCAGAATAGACTATCTACATAAACCGTAGCAACGGTCAACATTATAACAAAATATAAATATAAAGACACAAATTGCTTTTTTTGCATTAAACTAACCTTAAGGAGTGATTCTTTCATTCTGTAATTACTTTGTTGCAAAACAAGATAATAACAAATTAATTAAACTAAATATTTAAAATTTCAATAAAGTAAGAAGTTACAATTAAAAATGTTTAAAGCCAATTTTCTCCATACAATGATTTTGTTCCATGACACCTTCATCCACTTGTGTCTTCAATTGTGAGGAATGTTTTTTGTTCGATAATAAAGCCTCATAAACACTAATGTTGTTATTTTCTTTTTCCTTTCTTGAAAGCAGTACCTCTAAATGAATCACCCAATATTTGTAGTAAGTGTTAATCCACCAAATATTCAAAATAGTAACCAATATACAGGGTATTAATTAAGTATGTACCATAAATTCAACAGACAATTGTTTAAGTAATTTTAAGACAAAAAATATGTAATCTATATAAACATAGGTCCGCAATTCCTCGTTTTCAAGATACAGGATGTTTAAAATTTAAAAAGAAATGTTTTTTCGTAAATTTCTTAAATGCTATTTACCTAATTTTGTTGTAATTTGGCGGTGGTATTTATAACATTACGGAGCCAATTTAGGCGTAACTTGATTTAATTTATTAAGCCCAGTGGCGTTTCGACCGGGATCTGGACGAATATTTGTGACAAAAAAATATTCTCCACTGACTTTTGTGCAACTTTTATTATATTCTTTAGATTAAGCTAATAGAAATACAACTGTTTTGTCTCCTGAATTTTCTTCGTATGTTGCTTAGTTTTCGAGAAAAAAAAGTCAACTGAATTGCATATCCCTTGGCCATACAAGGAATATGAGAAAAAGTTTATTTTGGAAATTAATATTTTCTTTATAATTGTTTATTACTAATTATGTAACAACAATGAATACACACTAAATTGAATTATATTACATTAACTAAGGAATTTTATTAAACTAATAGTAAATAATAAATAATCAAGTGTTGCATTGAAAACGATTGCAGTAACTTGGCAGTCGTCAACTTAGTATTTACAAGCTTTTAATTTATAATCTTTATAAAAAGTGTTTTTAGTGTTTATTTTTTGTCCAATATGGTTAAATTTGCTAATAGTGATATGGCAGATATGCATTTCTGTTGTGGAATGGATCATGGAAACTCTAATACTACAAAACACATTTATCATGAAAGATTTCCTCAGCGTGTAGTGCCTAATAGAAGAACTTTTGTACGTCTCCATGCAAGACTTTCTGAAACAGGCAGCGGTAAAAGATCGGGAGACTTGTACCGGTACGAACAGTTTATATTGAAGAATCTGTTTCAAATGAAATTGCTGAAGAACTGAATATTACCCATGTCACAGTGTGGCGGATTTTAGGAGACTAGTAGCTATATCCATATCATATGACTAGCTTTTATGATTGTTTTCGCAGTAAAATGATAAGGAATCCAGGTTTTCTAAGTCGAATATTGTTTACAGATGAAGCTTGTTCCACACGCCGTAATAGAACATGATTTTCAAGAACAGTTTTCTTTTAATATTTGGGTTGGAATTGCCGGTGACCATCTCACTGGGTCTCATTTTCTTCCGCATAGATTTAATTGAGAAGATTCTTAGAATTCGTTTACCTGCAGTATTAGAATAAGTTCCAGTCATGGAAAGATTTCATATGTGGCACATGCATGACTGGGCTCCACCACACTTTAGTGTAGTTATGCGGCAATTTTTGGATGAAAACTAGTATAATCGCTGGATTGAGGGAGCAGGCCCACACCTAAGGTCCCTTCGCTCGACAGATATGAATCCCTTAGGTTATTTTCTCTGGGGAAACCTTAAAGCGTTGGTATACAAAACTGCTATTAAAAGTGAAGAGGATTTACCGAACAGAGTTATTAATTCATGTGACATAATAAAAAATATGCCAGGTATTCTCAGGAGAGTGGGTAATTCAATGATGAGGCGGCTAGACACTTAATTTAGTGATATTTGTTAGTCTAGATGTTAATGTATTTAGTATTTGTTGTTGTTGTTACATAATTAGTAATTAACAATTATAAAAAAGTAATAATTTTAAAAAGAAACTTTTTCCCATATTCCTTGTATGGTCCAGGGATATGCAATTAAGTGGACTTTTTCCTCGAAAACTAAGCAAGATCCGAAAAAAATTCAAGAAGCAAAAAAGTTGTATTTCTATTTGCTTAATCCAACGAATATACAAAAATTGCTCAAAAGTCTTTGGCGTACATTTTTTTGTCACAAATATTCGTGCAGATCCCGCTCGAGACGCCACTGGTCTTAATAAATTTAATCAAGCTAGGCCTAAATTATCTCCTTGATTACAAGAAAATTAGGTAAAGGATGTTTGAGATATTTATAAAATAACATTTTTTTTTTAATTTGTACACCCTGTATCTTGAGAATGAAGAATTTGCGGACCTATGTTTATATGAACTTTTTGTCTTAAAATTACACAAAGAATCGTCTGTTAAATTTATGGTGCTTACTTAATTAACACCCTGTATAAGTTTGATTTGCACCTCTCAAGATAGACTTCTTAGTCGAATCATATCAGATGAAAACACCTCTGGTTTGCGAAATAATTGTAAAGTCTGGTTTTATTGATACAGGTTGCTCAAGGGAGCATTTAAAAATTTTAATCATGGACGCATAAAATGGGTACACCAATTTTTGTGTGAAAACTTTTTATTCGACAACAAAGAATGAGAAAAAGTGCTTTTTGGGATTCAATCGAAAGTATTAGCAGGAACGAAAAAACTCTTCAAATAAGATTTTTAGCTATTTATGAGACCCACAGAATGAGACGTAAAAAGACCCGACTAATTGTAAAAAAGTTATGGCCGAAAACCGAGGCAAGATGCAGGTTTTAGCACTTGTTGGTAATGCCACGATAGTTTCACGCAGATACTTGAAATTCCTCATATTAATAGGCTTCAGACTTCTAAACAACGACAGCAAAATTGGAGTCGATTGGTCAAGTAGTTTTTGAGAATCTCTAATGGTTTGTCCTCTTCGTTTTTCGCATCAATATAACAATTATCTTTCGTTTAGCCGATGTCGTTGTGATGTCCATGTTCAAAAGAGGAAGCGGATATCTGGTAGGACAGGAAAAGGAAGAAAAAATTGATTGTAGGGTAAACGTCGCTCGTCTATACCGATGTATACATACAACAATACTACATCGGTTCAGCAGACTCGCACTTTACTCATGAAACACCTAAAATATCTCTTGTACAGGACCGTATTTCTAAATCTTTTAGAATTAAACATTTCTTTGGTTGCTTTCAACTGAGTGTAAGGCAAAATTAATATTGAGGTTTTATTCCCGTGCAGCTTGAAAGAGTTCATGCCGCACGATGCGATGCTTTTTATTCTTATGCCATATTTATTTTCACCGTTAAAAAGATAGTTGCAGGCAACTAAATGCAGGAATGTGTTGGGATCTTGGCCTGTACAGTCAAATACAAAATAAAAAAGGGAAACAAAAAAGAAGTATAATAAGCAGCATTCATTTTGGTGGAAATATCTTTTGTACAAGTGGCACAAATACTCACTATGAGGCATATGGCCAGGGAAAACCGTCTCCGTGACTCAAGTTAACTGCATACCGACTGTAGAGTCAAATCAAAGCTCAGTCTTTTCGGAACCCAGACGTACAACATCTGTATTGCACGGGTAAGATCCTAGAGGTGATGCGATCGATTATAAATATCGCTTTATCCACTATATTGCACTCTCATTGAAGTTCTACCACAATTTTTGCGATTTTTATCTAATACGGATTCATGATTGGAATTATTGTCATGGGAGAGGTTGTCTGTTCTGACCAACGAATTCAAACTGGGTAGAAGGATCAAGCCTACGATTTGTTTATTTCCAAAATCTCAATTTGTAGTAAGGATGGAAGTGCATACTACAAGGAAACTTGACAGAAATTAGAAGTTCTGTTATTAAATTCGTATTTTTAGTCTTAATTTTTCTTTTCCTTACACCAAATAGTCGAAAGGATCCGAACAATATAATATATATTCTTGAAAGTGCGAGTGTTTGCAGATAATTGTGGTGTTAGCCGATTTTAGGACATGATACTTCTGGCATAATTTGCAAAGAGCGGAACAATCCTAGTGAAAGTAAATCTTTCTACCGGCAAGTATTATTAGTATTACGTTTAATAACTTTGGATTTAGAAGGATTCATAATTTTCAATAGAATTTAGATCCTCTATTATATTTGCTTTCGAAATTTCTAAATGTTCATGATTGAAGCTATGATATAATTGTGAGTCGTCAGCAAAAAACTAAATCCTACAAAACTTCACAACCCTGTTTATATTGGCTCCAGCCAAACTTCTATCAGCGCAAATTAATAAATTAAAAACATAACCTAGATAACTCCAGCAGTGACCTAACATCGACTGTGGAGTCTGGGCAGCCGGGCCTTTTTGAAACCTGTCAAGGGTGACACTGCCATCTTAGTAGAACTGCAAAGAAAGGATACTGTCCTTCTGAGGAGGGGTGATCTGATCACCCCTAAATATCGCTTCAACCGCAGGTTTTATATGGAGTATCCAACGAGGGCGGGGTGGGATTCCGGAAGCCAGAAGGTCTCCCAAGGGAGTGGGCAAGTCTAGTACACGGACGTCCTGGTCACTGAAGAAGCCTCTGGTGCTGGAGTCGTTGGGCCTAGATTTAGGTTATCTCTGAGTCTCGGTGGATACACCACACTTTTCAAGCGGAAATCTTTGCATGCTGCATTGCAATGCCGAGAGGCTCTGAATAGTCTAGCAGCGAAGCATTTGGTATCGTTAATGTGGATACCGGCAGGGGTAATATGAAAAAAATCTAAAAAACATCAAAAAAAAAACGACGAAATGTCATCTTGCAGACTAGGTAGTTTGTAATATGCAAATAGTTCATTCCACGTTTCCTCGCTATTTTCGTAGCACGTACAGCTAAAAAACAAGTTCTCAACAAGTGTATTGCAGGACCAACTCTCAGAAATGGAGAAGCATCTCGAGACATCGCCGTCAAGCAAGGGAGCTCATCCTAGGGCCCAGAGCTAAGGACGGGCGCTTTTGCTCATGTTTGGTTAGAACCAACCTAAGGTCGCTAGTGAGACTGCATGTGATGAGGGTTGCTGAGCAGGATCCCTTGTGTGAGCGCTGCGGGGTAGAGGAAGAGACCTCAGTGCACGTTCTTTGTTGCTGTGAGGCTCTAAGCTACTACAGGCAGACTATACTGGGGTCCATCACTTTGGATCCAAAGAACATTAAGGAGCTGGGACTCAATGCTATACTCAACTTTGCTAGAAGGGCGGGGCTTGAGGTTCAGGGAATGGATGGGAGCAGTAGGGGCAGCCTAAGTGACCTACGAGTCGGCTCCTGACGATGGCCGGTATGCTTCTAATTTCATAATTTATTCATTCAATGTGCGGCAGCCCTAAATGAGTAGTGAGTGAACATTATCGCGTAGTCTTGGCTAGAGGTGTCAGTGGACTATTTTTGACATCGGCGTATCTGAAGAGCTTAATTCACATATGGCCTAACTACCGCCACCGATTGCCTAATATGCTGCAGCTCTAAGTGAAGATATCATTGGAAAATAACATGTACGTACGAGACGTCTCAATGTTAGTCTAGAGTGCCTATTTCATTATTTACGGCCTAAGTAACACCACCACATGCTTAACGTGCAACAGTTCAGAGTAAAAACATCGCTACTGAACAGCATACATAAGTTCGTGAGCAGTCTTAGCGAGAGGTCTTGGTGTGACCCTGAAGAACCTAATTCAGATGTGCGGCGAATGATTTGGGCAAAGGGTATACGCGTAAGTCTGTGTCCTGTAGTATCTAACCCATTATGTGCAACGTAAGGGCTGTATCGTCAGTCCTTCCTACAACTGTAGGACACCTTATGGCCTCCTTAATTTTCATAGGTTTTCCTGTGCTTCACTGTTTCGTGTAAGCGCTCTATTTTGAGGTTATAATGTCTTTTTGAATTCGAAGATATATCAGGCTGATAAAACTTGATTTTTATCATCTGTTTTATGATCCTGAAATTTCTTAATATTTAAAAAAGTAATATAACATCTCAATGGGAATAGTAGAAATCTAGAAATACCGCAGCCTTTCTGAAGGAGAGAAAATACTATGAAACTCAAGGAGGCCATAAAGGCGTCCTTCAATATTTGTAAGAACGACTGACGATACGGCCCGAAGTATACACCGGATAATATCTTGAATGAATGTGGTGAACAGGCTTACGAATAGTTGGAGAGAGGTGTTGGTGTGAAACTGGGTAATCTAATTGGTAATGTGCGGTCCAAGTAATGTCAATTGAGACCTAATGTGCGACAGCTCTAAGTGAGAATCAAATGAGGAACAGGTTTGTGATTAGTTGGCGAGAGGCGTTTGTGAAAGTTTGGTGAACCTAATTCGTGATATGTGGTCTAAGTAACGTCACGAGTGACGTAATGTGCAGCAGATTTACGTGAATGAACAGGTTTGCAAAAAGCCTAGCAAGAGGTGTTTCCGTGAATCTGCCTAATGTAAGGCAGCTTCAAATGATGGTATGGTGAATATTACAGGTTTGCGAACAGCCTTAGCGAAATGTGTCTGCCTTTGTAACATCACGACCTAAGACAGCTTCAACTGAGGATATCGTGAGTGAACACCAGAGGTGCATTCGTGAACAGTCTTCTCTAGAAGTGTTACCGTGAGTGTAAAGGCCGTAATTCATAATGTGTGACCCTAGTAATGCCACCTGTGGCCTAATATGCAAGAGCTCTAAGTGAGGATATTGTAAGTTAACAGCGCAAGTATCTTACTTATAATGTGTAGCCTAAGAAAGGATATCTGCATGTACGTTGTAGTACTTATTGGCTAGAGATATCGCTGTGGGTCGAGCGGGCCCAGGTAACCGCACCGATTCGGTGATCTAATCTGCGGCAGTTCTATGTAAGAACATCATGAGAAACCAATTCGCCAACAGTCCCGGCTGTCTTGAAGTTTGAAGTGGGCATATGGTGAATGAGTAGCCTCACGAGCATTCTTGACTTGATCTGGGTTGCCTAATTTATAACACACAACTAAAGTAAGGCCACCAACTGCCTACTGTGCGGCAGCTCTATCTGAGTATTTAGTGAGGGAACAGGTACGCGAATAGTCTTTTCAGAGATGAATCTGGGAGATCTCACTCATGGTAATGTGAATCTATAGCTGAAGGCGTGTCAGGTCACTACGAAATCGGGAGCTCTACTTTGCAATTACGGAAGATTGATGTGGGGGGTAGGGTTGAGTACTTAGATTGCATTTTTTTTATTTTTGGAAATTTATCAAGATGGGCCTACCTGGGCACGAGCCCTGCGCGCCCTTAAGGTCAACATGGAATAGATCGGAAGGCTTATGGCAAAATGTGCGGCCTCTGTCCAGTCCATCTCTGTGCAATCGGTAATGATCGTGGAGCGTCGGTGAGGCGTGCGCCGATCGCGCACGTCTGCGCTGTGCGCATCGACGGCGCAAGGCCCGGCCGGACGTCAGCGCTGCACGTTCGCTGGCCTGCCTGTTCTGCCTCTTCGCGATCCATGCTGCTGCTTGCTGGCAAACCCAGTCACAACCTAGTCTCGGCGGGAACATCTGAAGTCGCAGACGGTCGTGCGCCGAATGCACGCGATATCGTTCCGCTGCAGTTGCAATTGCTGGTGGTGTGTCGCGGTGGCGTGAGTGACATACTGTGACGACAGTGACGTTTCGGAAGGTGTGTGTGGCTCACGTGCCCAACTGCACTTCACTTACTAAACCTGATGAGGATAAGCCATCCAGTGTAGTTAGTTGTTCGGTGCATTTTTAGGTTAGTTTACACTTCCGATAGCGCTATTGCTGTCAAAGGAGGAGATGGCTCTGTGTATGTTATGAAGCTTATCAATGACTGGTTAACTGACCTATACCTTATGTCGAACAAGTTGAGTGTTATCAAACTTTTATTGCTTCAAGTTTATACAGAACTGCTTGTTATCAGAAGCGGATACTAAATCAAGTGATGGTTGGAAAGGATAGCTAATCTAACAGAACAGAATGTTTTATTAACGAAATTAATCGAGATAGCCACTGACAACATACCGGTGGTACGAAAATACTTGGGATGCATATCTATATGCTTCCACTGTTCAATGCTTACGAAACTCGTGGCAGATTTTCAGGATCGTGTCAGCACAATAAGTAGTACAAGAAAATCCCCTAGTCTAGTAAGTAATGAATAGATACCTACTTGAAAATGAGAAACTGATATGGGTAAATCCAATCATTGATGCACTTTGTAGGTTGAATGAACATAGCCCTCTCGCTTAAAAATTCAGAATCTCATCAGTTCCAAATTGTCTATACATAATTGAAGAATTGATATTGGTGAATCTGATTATAGACTAAGAATGCCATATTTTGATGTTTGGCCAAACAAAGTACTCAAAAGTATGGAATCAACTCACTGAAGAACTGTAGAATTAACCTGCTATGGTAATTTCAATTATTAACATTAAAGTTATGTCTCACTAACACCTAGATTTAGCTTAACTCAATGCAACTTATTCAATTTCCGAGAGATGAGGAGTTTCTACCAGTAAATCAAATGTAGCTAATGGTGAGGTTATTCGTAAACATTACCCCCAAAGGCATTAATATAGTAATTTTTGATAGGCACATAGTAAGGGCAGACCGACGAATCCCGCGAAGTACTATTAATGCCATGGGACATGCTTTTTTGTCCACCACTCTTATATAGCAGTAGTGAACACTAGTCCAATTATCCCGAAAACATGAGAATCTAGTGCTAAAAGCAACATGACGGTGTTACCTCAGGTCCGACCAAGAAGGCGAAGTTTAGGGTATATTGTATAATTATCGAAGGCGGCCAAAAATGTGAGCGATTGGACCAAAGTCACAATTTTACGATTACTTTAAATGACAATGCCACAGAACGAAGCAACTTGTTGAAATAGTATCCAACGTTTTATAAAGAACATGGCACCCTAAAGAAAGACATACTTGACAAGGATACGATGGAAGATCTCCGAGATTGAATTACATAATTTCTAGGTAGTTATCTAGAAACTGCCCACTAAGAACGTTTCTTCTCAATATAAGAAGAATTTGTACAGTACCTTGTATGACTCTTCCAGACGTATGATTTGCCTGTTTATTCCATATAGATCTGTTATCTGTTGCCCTTACTACAATCTTGTATTCAACGAATGGTCTAAAAAGTCGCACACCTTGCTCAATAGAGGCAACGCCTAGAACGAGATCTATGAAAATGCGTACCCTTACCATCTACCCTCTCGATTCGATATTACACGTGGCCCTTGTTGCCTGTGCTACCGGATAGCTGACTGAAAAGCTTATCCATCCAGCCTACCATCTGTAGTGAATGAGTTGATTGATCAGTCCGTGCAAGATATACATACAATCAGGGGCGGATCTAAGGTGACGCACACGGCACATTGTGCGTCGGTCCCCGGAACTCAAAGGGTTCCCAGGACGCGGTTAATGGGATTCCAAAGTAGATAAAATTTGTGCTTCCAAAAGTAGGATTCCAATTCTTCATTCGCTCTTCAACTTTTTAACTATACGAATTTTGTGATTACTTCCCTAGGCGTTCTTAATCCGCTACTGCACACAATGACCAGAATTCTGTATTATTGTTGAGAATCAACCTCCATATAAACCCAGTCCAGTTCTCCTGCTAGCTCAAGTTAAGTTCCTTAGGCAAATCGGTAGACAAGATCTGTGATAAGAAAGGAGTTTTCTATTTATTGTTCGATTACGTATGCTAAGATTTCTTGGCAATAGAATTCCTGTTAGAGATATAATATTTGTGTTGAACAGAAAATCCAACCGAGCTATTGACATTCGTTTTGTGCCCGAGTGGACATATTGTTGAGCTTTCTTACCATCCGAATTTCTTCGCCTGTTCCCACTCTAGTTGGTATTTTCACCATTCCAGATTTTCTTTCGAATCGAATCTCTTATGGGCTGCTTTATGACTGGTCTATCCTCTTTATACTGCAACAAACCTTTTATTCTGATAGCCTACCTATTCCCCACGTATACATACATGGTGTTAACTATACGGTTTTGGAATAAGATCTAAACCTTACTAAATAGGAATTGTGTATTTAGTACTATTACTACACACTCTATTTTCCTCGTCTGTCAGACATTCACGTAAGATTAACAGAAAGTATATATCGTTCAACGACTAGAATGATGAATAATAAATAATATAGGAACAGTCTATTTTATTTACTATTACTATTATACTGCAGCACATATTCTTCATGTCTTTGAAGTTTTAGATGTATTTTCTCCAGACTCTGTGATAAAAAGCAAGCATATAGCCTCGAGCAACATAGGGTCATCTGTCTCTTTTTAAAGGATAATTTTGGTATGCATCATTGTTGGTAAGCATTAGGTAAACTATCAGTATTTCTATATTTGTATGGATGAAACTTGAATGTTGTTCAAAATTACCGTTGCAAGCAGTAGCGGATCCACGGGGAGGGAGGGGGGTAGTGGATTCGCCCCTGGCTGCAACTACAGGTTTGAAAGACTGTTTTTTAGTCCATAGAAATTCAAGTGAGATCATCGCTCAATTTGTCACATAAATGAGAACTCACATGATACAACATGCTATTGATCTGTCACCTGTTATCGCTGATCAAATTCCGTTTGTCAATAGAACACCGAATGCGCTCATTATCAATGAAATTGGTAAATTGGTTATGGATAATGCCGCCTTCAAGTCAACAACATCTGGAAACCATGGGACGATTTTTAATTAGGATATAACTAAAACGTATTTTTAACAGTGCTAAGCGAAGGTGACTCCTGGGTTAGGTATATGGACATCATTTTGCTGAACATAATCATATACTGTCGTAAGGACCACTTACAAGTACTTAAGAAAACGCACGAACTTTAAATTTGACCCTGGGGATGTCGAAGATGAATCGAACATACATATGTTGAAGAAACTGGTTTGATTCCTGATGTGACATTAAACTGAAATTTACATGAAACTTTATAATAATTCATTACGCTTTCCTGTTTTTTATAAAAAGTTACATATTTTCCCATAAAAGAAATACCGCTTTCTCGTTTTTATAAAAAGTTGGTTTCCCACAAAGTTAATATAAGGAGACCTATTTTATAATTTTATTGGCAATTTAAAGCGACTTCAATCCCCACTTAGGAGAAGATTCATCGATGCAATGAATTTCTTCTTTTCTACCGAAGCAGCCACGCATGCAGAAGCCTGAATGCCGGGACACCGCGGCTGCTATGAGGATCACGAAGAAATTTTGTTGATCCGACTTTTGAACTGCCCAAGGTTAGTAGAACTGAGAAAAGCTTCCTCTTGTAGATTGTTCCACAATCTCGACACCCTTGGGACAAAGGAGCGGTCGTATCGTTCAGTTCTGAATGTACGAAGTTCGACTCGGTTAGGATGGGAGGTCGAAGTCAGGCGGGTCTGTCTGATGGGCAGAGCCAGTTTGTGTAGCGGTAGAAGAGAGCTAGATCGCCGGCGGCCCGCCGGCGAGAAAGGGCCCCGAGACTGTCTGTTAGACTAGTCATCGGTCAGTCGCACAGCCCTCATCTGGACAGCATCAAGCATCAATAATGTAGTCAGGGCGGCAGCACCCCACACGTCTGATCAATACTCCAAGATAGGTCTTATCTGGACCTTGTCTAGAGTGAGATCAAGTGGAGAAAAGTTCTTCTTAGCCCTAAACAAATAGCCTAGATTTTCCCAGCAGCCGCCGTTATTGTCGAGATGTGTTCGTGCCAAATCAAGTCCTCGGTGAAACACCGACTAGCCGAAATGAACGGCCCTTTGGCAGAACTGGGCCATCCATCCAAACCGGATGAGCGGTAGGACGCTTTTTGTTCGTCAAAATACAGTACCCTCTAGTGTTCTTTTATCAAGCTCACCGGCAGAGATAGGCTTGTTGCTCCGAATTCCTGCAGCTAGAGGTTGTTGATTTGTAAGAGGAACAGTGTCGGAGCCAAGATCAATCTCTGGGGAACAGCCGCGTTGACGCCGCGGGATGAAGAGGAGAACCCGTTAACCTCGACGGACATCCTGCGGTCAGAGAGAAAGTCAGCTACCCATCTGCAAAGCTCCTCTGGGAGGTCATAGGATCGAAGTTTGCATAAGAGGGCAGCGACAAGAGCTTATGCCTGAACGTTACTTCCCGCATAGTGAAGTTGAATCGACGGCACTTGGGCGTCGGGAGGACGTCCACGGTGGAGTTGCCAGCAAAGATCCTGGCAAGTATTTCCGCCTTAGCCTTCAGCCGGTTACAATTGTTCCATCTTGACACGTAAGTGGTGGAAGGTTACTCTCTGAGATAGTCTGAAGTGAACTGGAATTTAGTTGGTTATAATAGATGGAAATACCAATCTTTGAACTCTGAAGAGGAAAATACATACTCCTATAAGACCTATCCTTGCATTCGGTTCAAATACTTCATATATGGAGATAGCATAGTCTACACAGAATATGGAAGTTCATTGGATGGAATCAAATCTTACAAAATTGTATATCCGTTAAAATGCATGAAACTGAAAGGGGGGAGTTTTTTCATGTTTCCAATATTATGGCCGAATCCATACCAAATTCTAGTCAAATCGAATATGATATATCAGTTAAAAGAATCTCTTATTTGAATTCCACTATATACATCATAATTGTACATTACATACTTTGGTGGAGGAGTTTGTCATTATTGGCCGAGCCTGATCGGCCACTACATGATAATGACTGATGAAGATAAAAGATGCTATGCTACCTATTCCGACTGATTCGTGGAAACGTTTCTTGGTTGTGCTTTTACTCTGCTAGCATTAAAAGCCGTTTTCCAATACTTTTCCTATTATTGATATATTCAAGAAGAGTAGCTATACCTAATGATTATTTCTCACTCGCTTTAAAAATTTTGGAATATAAATCTTAGTTGTCAAACTGACAATCAAGTTAGTAGAATATTTTTTTATACTCCAATTACCACGAATGCCTAAGGCCTAAACACCCATGGGGTACCATGTAGCTATAGGGGGATACAAGGAAAGGGGGGACGCCGCATGGACTCTGGCGAGGGAACACGTGCGCATGCAACATGCACACATTCTGGCCCCGCCTACGAGATCCGCCGGGTGGTACCTCCGCGTTCGACAGTCAGAGATCACTTACGGATAATCACAACATCCATAGCCAAGAGAAAAGTCTCTCTTGGGACGGGATTCGAACACGCGCAGCCCGCGGCGACTGATCAGGAGACCGGAGAGTCTACCTTTGCGGCCACCGCTGCTGCCTGCAATTTTTATAGTAGCATATGTAGCATAATGTTAAATGATATTACTATTTACCTAGGTTCTTTTGTTGTCATTATTTACTTAGGGAGTGAAAGCTAGTTCTTAGAAGAGTGCTGCGGTCAATAGTCATTCTTGATATGCAGTATGCAGCCTTTGGATAGAAGTGAGTTTATTATACAATTAAATAAACGGTATAATCTGTATATGTTTATAAACCTGATATCCGATTGTAACGGCACAGTGACATGATATGAAGCTACAGCTAGCTATAAAAATCATCATACGTGCATTCAAATAAGGTGACAAGCACATTTAGACGTTTGCCCAAAGTTCTGTGATGTATCTGCCAGCATCCAAATCTTGGAAATGAATCATCCGATTGGATCCACGTAGGACGATGACAGTGCGTAACATAATTATTGTGGCTGGCAACATATCTAAAAACGTGACTTCCTCAGTGTTTCATTGTACCATACGATCGCACAGTTGCCGATTTTTTTATAAATCTGGGCATTCTGATTTTAATCGCAATTCGTTTCTTTAAAGAAATTGATGAAAAGTTATTTGCCGGAGTCCATCTAGCTTTCTCTATTGTGCCCTTGTGAATGTTTTGTTCTTAGGACTGGCGCAGAGTCTTGTGTCATTATCAGTTCATATTTGTTGTCCGTATAACGTATATGTTTATTGTTTAATATCTGTACATTCGTTCCTGTTTTTGCCTCGTTTACTTACTCAGTGTTGTCGTGCTTAAGAACGGTATTTTTTGAACATATGTACTTTTTTCATACTCTCTGCTTTGGGGTTATGTATAGAGGTAGCTGTCTACCTAAACTTCGCCCCAGTGCAGAGAACAAAGGCATCATTATTTTTATTATTATTTTTTTACCGTCTTCTAGATAGATTGTTTTGTATATTTATATAATGTCGTACGGGATTATTCTTGTTGTTTTTTTCTGTTTTTCATGTTCCTTGTGTCCAGTTTGTTTTTTTTTTCTTGTCCACATAATGGGATTAAGTGTAAGAGTAGCCCTGTAGCTAAACTTCACCTCTGATGTGATTCAATAAAGTTCTTTATTATTATCATTATTGTTAAATGGGTGAAAAACAAAAAAGTACCAGTACAAGAATCTTGGACCAACGGATAGACTTATGTACTTGTTACCCTATTTAAAAGTACCAAAAATTTTAAAGAGCTTGAATGAGAATTCATGAATGGAAAGCAGTTGTATGCAATTTTCGGAACAAGCAGATTCTTTCCACGGCGAAGGCTGACTGACATCATGGATATTTTGACTATTTAAATTTCTCCCAAACTTTTCATCCACGAAATTTGTCTTATTGCGATGTTTTTCGGCTACTATTTTCCTTACATTTAGAGCCATAAGACGCGATCGGAATAAGAACGGCTGTAAATAACCGTTCCGGACTGTCAGAAATTCATTGTTGGAAAAAACTTGTAGTGTCCTATCCCTTTTTCTTCTATTGTTCTTTCTCAGACCTCGATATTTATAATTTAATCTAACCACAAAATTGTGGAAACCGTCTAGGGACGGATGATATTAATAACTCAGTTTTTACACAAAGCTCTTGGACCAATACGAGGTTATCAATCCGCCGCGTGCGTAGCGCACGTTACATCCGCTTACGTGTCGAACCGTAATTGAGTTGTTCCAGTTGACATCCCACCACCGTTATCTTTCACATTAACACGTCTGTATATCTAGTTAACTCCTGTGAATGATGTTTTTTGCTTCCTTGTTGAACCGTTCATTTCAGGCAGTCAGCAATCCAGTAATCGCTTATCTATAACTAAAACCGTAATACGGCTAAACCAATCTCCCCAAAGATAGAAAGAAAAATCCACCACTATTAGGAGGAATTAACACGCTTTATCCACGAAAAGGATAACAGATTCACTGCTAGAGCTGAACAAGAAAAACGTTAAAGCTCTAACGGGATTGACTCGGGCCATTGCATGGAGGAAGAAATAGCAAAGCACATTCTGTGCAGACCCGCGGCAATGCACAGAGATACAATCTACTTAATAGCGCAAGGTTCGTGGTAGATGCTCTCTAAATGCAACTTCCTTTAGAGAGTATCTACTAGCAAGCAAAAATTATCGACTTCTTCAGCAAGGCTGAGCTGTCAGAATGAACATAAATAAATGTGGGCCACAAGAGGTCATAGAGTCAGTGGAGGATCGTGGTATGTGGTTTTGTCTCCCCAAACTATGAAAAAGGTGGTGAATACTTTCCAGCAGAGTTTGCCTTCCTCTGACAGAAGACAAAATTTAGAATGGATTCTCATAATCATCGACCAACAGTAGACAGAACAAGCACAACAATCAATAACACAGTTTCCTCAGGCAAGTTTATACTATAGCTGCCTAACTAGCTCTTTTGTAGAGTAAATCTATTGGATTAGATAGATCACCATAAGTTTAAGGAATTTATTGCATTAATTATAAGATTGAAAAATGTAAGAAACAATCATATTAAAAATATACTCGTAATCGAAGTTCGAAGTTGAAGATTTGTATTGTCTATTATTGTCTACAGATTCCCGCTAGCAATAATTATTGTTCATCCAATGGCAACAAACGACTAATGTTGTGCAGGAAGAGCGCATATTGCATACTAAAACAAACGAACAAAGCTAATTTAAAATCCATTATAAATCGAAATGCACATCGTCGGCTTCATTGAGTATGATTCATTATGGGTAACGATACATACTTGTCGTTAAAAAATGCACTGGCAGAGTACATACACGATCACGGATCCCAAGGTCGCGAAACACGGAAAAAATTCATCTCTCACGTATACGTAACACGTAACTGATGGTATGCGACATTCCATTCCATTTTGGTCGGCTATTAATTATTAATATAATTGAGCCACCGCAATTACCATCGTTGTTATTTCGAATAACCAGTTTGGCAGATAACGCCATTGAATGGGTTTCTATCTTGTTTTAATGGGTTGTAAATGAAAAGTAATCAAGAATCCAAAGAATGATTATAGCACACGTGGCTAGGTCTTATAAGCACAACTGGCCAAGCCGTCGCTGACTTTTGGTTAACTCCAAAGGTTAGAGCCAGTAATTTTCATTGAGCATCGCAAAATGCGCGAACTTTGGATGATCCTCTCACACGCTTCACTATTGTATGTATAGTGTACGATTACTTCGATTTTAGGTATTGGATTGCCCAGTTGTGTGCTGATGAAACGAAGAGGCTATGGTCGAACAACAAAACCACGATTATAATGAGAATATAAACTAGATTTCATTCGCCAGCTTAAGACGAGAATTAGGCCGGAATCACAGAACTATACAGGATACCGGTCAGTCATTTTTACATTTGCCTTCCTAAAGACCTGCCTAACGAGTTCTACATTATTCTTTTTGTCATCGAGTAACAAGTACTTCAAGTTTTTGTTTGGCACAATGGTCATGCCACGAAATTGAAGGTTGATCGGGTTTTTCTTCTAGTCGTAGCTTGTTAACTGTCATTCATTCCTGAAAATGCGTCGTTCACTATAATTTCCAACTCCTTGCCCGATTTAGCAGCGTATGCAATGCATATTGTTTCATGAAGAAACCTCATTTTTTCTTCCTATCTTCTTATTTTTTCAGTATCTTGATACTTGGTATAACAGCTGCGGATGTTTCATTTTAGGCCTTTTTATCTGTCGCCACTGCATGGATTTTCAAAAACTACAAAGCTTTTGCGTTCTTAGCATAGAAGTAATATTGTCTAAAAATTTATCGCATCCGAGCGGTACTTACCAAGTTATAAGCGGTTATAAGATTAGCGGACAGACCGATAGACATGAGACAGGCCGATGGAAATGAGTGACTTTCTGTGATGTTCATGTCATATAACATCCAAAAAGTAGAATATCTCATTTTGGAAAATTTTCGCGATCACAATAGTTCCCTGCCAAAAGGTGTGGGAAGTAAAACGGTTAATAACCATAAAATAATATAATAATAATACTATATAAATATACCGATAACGATAACGATAATTCGCGGGAAATGTTTTGTAGCAGGCAGAAGTTGACCTCACTGGCAGGTTGGAAATATTGGGTTCAAGAGCCAGAATGTAAAAATTAAATATAAAGTGCCTGTTAAGACGAAGGTATAAGGATGCTTGAACACTGAAAGCGTACCGGTAACAAAGTTCAAGCTATTACATTTCTAATTATTTATTACACGTTGCCACTATAGCTGCGTGGACCTCAAAGAAATAGGAAAAGCCGTAACTTCTGCTCGATTTTTTTGGACCCAGGTAATCCTCCGCACGTTTTTGATATGGACGATTGTTCGCAAACTGAAATGATCAAATTTTTATTACTAAGCTGATAGTATTGCGTAGGAATCTTCTTGACGCCATTCGTTTCGTGTTCATTGAATGAATACAATATGAACGTACTGATTTTACGTCGTAGCATTGATTGGCATAAAACGTGGGCGACCCAATTGCCTAGAATATTATGAAAAAACACCTCAGAATAATAAAAATGTATTACATTTTGTTGTTTAGCAGTCTCAACAAATAGGTACTGCGAAATTTCACTTGGTTATCGATATTGTTCAGTTTAATAATTGTTTTCACAATGGGTCAGTAGTGGCTATTTCTGGCGATATTTGTTGTAAGTACGGCTACTTTTCTAAATATAGATATATGAGTATAATCGGTGAGTGTAAGATCTAGCTAATATTATATAATATATCAATTACCGTCTAGTCAAAATTTCTTTAGTAGTTTGAAAATCTGATACAGCGAACCACATGTGCAGTGATAAGCCAGAGGCAGATAAACATATAAATAATATTGTATAAATCAAGCCTACATGAAAACAAGAACAAATAACGGTTGTCCGAAAATAACTTAATGGGAGTTGGAAAATTTAAATTCCCATAAAAAAGCTCCGGTTGTTCAAGCACGACCAGGGACTTTTTTTAAGTAACTTCGTCCTTTACGACCTTGACAAGGATGGAAAAGCTCCTAATGACATGTTATACCTAATCTAATAACACAACGCTTTTTGCATCGCGTTAGCCTGGATAATAGCAGGTAATGAAATTCTTGTAGTTTAAATTACATAAACAACAGTCGCTTCAAAATATCCGCGTTGGCCGAGCGTTGACGCGCTGTAAAGGCCTACATTCGCTGTTACTCCAACGGTTTGATTTAACCTCACTCCACGTTTCAGGTGCTTTTAGAACCATTCAGACCGACACCAAATGGAGCACCACGCGAGTGATTGAATATTCAGTCAGAGTCTACATTGCTCCTAACGATTCAACATGATTGAACAAAGTATTTATTGCCCAAGAGAACATATCTTCAGTCACAACACAACTCAAACAATAAAGAAAACGTACCAAAAATACAAGGTGTCTCCAAAAAGTTATGCAACATCTTTTGAGTTACAAGGTAGGTGAAAAAGTTTAAGGAGGTCCAGAGAATTGTGGACGAAACCCTTGCTCTAGAACGCCACAAAGAGTTCATGCCATCAATGCTACGTGTCCTGGAAAGATTGAGAAAAAGAGTGACAACGCTGCTGCAGCCAGTGTTACCACGTGTACCGATTTTTCAGTAGATCTACTGATTTTAATGCACTCTTCCAAAATCATTATCAAATTTTTATATAGTATATTTCTGATGTAGTTGAACAAATCACAAGAATAGAGCACTTTGCCACCTCCCTCTTCAATTTTTGATTTGGTGTAGCCCTGTTGTCTTAAAATCTTAATAGCAGCGTTCCATCATTTGATGCTACCCCCTCCCGATTTTTAATTTTCAAAACCGAGTGTAGCTCAACCAAGGTGCCCCCTCCTCAATTTTTAATCACCGGCAAGTTTTTACATTTTGCTGTAATATCTGCCGAAGTCTATCAAAAAATTTTGCACAAATCTACTGAAAACGGTTTGAGTATACTTGACGACACCAGCTGCAGGTTGGTTAACAGCTGGTGCTGCAGACTAATTGGACGGGGTGTGGGTTCGAATCCTGCCGGCGCCCATTTTTCCTTTTTCTCAAGTTATTGTTTACTGAAATACTCGCTGTTACGGATGCGCTCATCCGAAAAATCGTATACTGGTCCCAAAATTAAGACCGCTCTCAAAAGACGCCGTTTTGAGGGGAACAAGGTTATTCAAGCTGCTGTGACGACCGCCCAATGATTCCTGTTGTGACGTTCCCGACGGGCTACCAAAAAAGGGTAAGCTTTCGGAAAAAAATGCGTACAAGTTAGTGGTGCCCTGTCTGAACAATTTCAACAGTTTGTACAAATATCACCAATAATTTTTTAAATATATTGCATAACTTTTGGGAAACACCTTGTATAACTGAATAACCAAACGAAAAGAATTGCTAGAGTTTCCATTAAGTTAAACATAAAAACAAAAGAAAACATAAACGCATAAAATAAAAATGTACCCAAATAATTAAAAAAATGTTATCTATGTGTTTTGAAAATTATAGGTCTTTGAAAAAGATATAGAAATTTTACACCCCACGCCAGTCTGTCAACTCCTGTTACAACAAATATTACCTTTTTTTGGATTTTATTTTTACAATGTAATGATGAATAATGCATCTTCAAACTGGTGTCTCAACCTTACTGCCAACTTTTCTCGTTCAGGAAAAATTGCCACTTATTTCCCAACCAAGTAGTCCAAAGTAAAACTTTGCTCAACTTTAACTGGCTGTACTGGAAAAAAATGTACTACGAGAGTTTCGCAAGTAACCTTAAAAGTTGGCGCATTTAATAACGATTCCAAAATGTTATAACACTTAGAAGATTACTCGTTAACTTATGCACAATTTTTATTTGAAAAAAAACTGATGAAAATTTTTCAAAATTTCCTAATTAAACAGCGATTATGAAAACGCACAAGGACCCTTAAGGATAACTGTTTGCACAACAGTGGGCGTCAAAATGCTGCTGATGATGATTTGCCTATACAGCAAATGTTCAAACTGTTTTCCTTCAGCCGCAATACACGCTCGACATCTTAAAAAAGATCGGGTTATTAAACGAATGAATCCATGGTTATTAACAAACTCAGCTGCTTCCAATAGTCTTTGCTCAGCTACATTTTGAATCGGCTTGAAATACACTTGTTCTTTTACAGTTCCCCAGTAAAAAAATCTAAAGGATTCAAATCAGGTGTTCGGGCTGGCCACGGTATTGTACCAGACCGCCTTATCCATCTGCCTGGAAAGTTTTGATCGAGATACTCTCTCACTGAGAGTGCATAGTGCGCTGGGCAGCCCCCATGCTGAGACCACATGTCCCTGTAAATACTCAGTGGCACGTCCACCAATAAATTTTGTACATGATTTTTCAAAAAATCCAAATAAACTTCAGCAGTCAAAGTATCTGGGAACTCAAACGGACCGATTATTTTACCATTCAAAATTCCTGTCCAATGGTTTATCTTGAAGCGATATTGAGATTTATCTTCTCCCATCAAATGTGGGTTTGCTACGTGCCACTCGTGTAAGTTATGCAGGTTCATGTACCCATCTTTCTTAAATGAGGTCTCATCCGACCATAAAATTTTTTCAAAGAACTGTGGATCTTTCCTGTGTCTTTCTAACATTGTGCGACAAAAAGCAACTCGGAGCTCAAAATCCTGGGGCAGGAGAGGTTGAACATGCTGTATGTGGTATGGATGAAGCACATCACTTACTTGCTATTGCACACTTTGATACCGATAAGTACTCCTTCGTTTACTGTGCATCTTTACATGTTCGTGCTTGTTGATTTCGTACTGTTACTAATTTTGGATTCGTGAACTGGACTGTTGATCGCTTGTGATTTGGATTTGGACTATTTAATTGCTCTTCAAAACAACATTTGCTTTCCTTAGACTATCTTTGATAGTGTGATTGTGCAGTGCTGCTATGTTCGTGTACACCGTACAAGAATATGCTAACATGCACCTCATTTATGGGGAATGCAGATGCAACGCTAGTGCTGCAGCGAGACTTTACTGTGAGAGGTACCCGAATGCAGCTCGTCATCCAGATCATCGAGTGTTAACAAATGTGCACCGCTTACTGTTCTCAGAGGGCCAACTACCAAACCAATCACACGGTGAGGGAAGATCTTTCCTTCCTTACGAAGACGTGGTGCTAGGAGCTGTCGAAGAAGACCCGAGTACTTCAGTGCGTGCAATAGAACTAAAAACAGGTGTGCCCAAAAGTACAGCCCATAGAATCTTGCAAAAAAACGTGCTCCATCCATACCACGTACAGCGTGTTCAAGCTCTTCTGCCCCGGGATTATGAGCCCCGAGTTGCTTTTTGTCGCACAATGTTAGAAAGACACAGGGAAGATCCACGGTTCTTTGAAAAAATTTTATGGTCAGATGAGACCACATTTAAGAAAGATGGGTGCATGAACCTGCATAACTTACACGAGTGGCACGTAGCAAACCAACCCACATTTGATGAGAGAAGATAAATCTCAATATCGCTTCAAGATAAACCATTGGACAGGAATTTTAAATGGTAAAATAATCGGTCCGTTTGAGTTCCCAGAGACTTTGACTGCTGAGGTTTATTTAGGTTTTTTGCAAAATCTTTTAGAAAATTTATTGGAGGACGTGCCACTGAGTATTTACTGGGACATGTGGTTTCAGCATGATGGCTGTCCAGCGCACTATGCACTCTCAGTGAGAGAGTATCTCGATCAAAACTTTCCAGGCAGATGGATAGGGCGGTCTCGTACAATTCCGTGGCCAGCCCGGTCACCAGATTTCAATCCGTTAGATATTCTTTACTGGGGAACTGTAAAAGAAAAACTGTATTTCAAGCCGATTCAAAATGTAGCTGAGCTATGGCAAAGACTATTGGAAGCAGCTGAGTTTGTTAATAACTGTGGATTCGCTCGTTTAATAACCCGATCTTTTTTAAGATGTCGAGCGTGTATTGCGGCTGAAGGAAAATAGTTTGAACATTTGCTGTAAAGGTAAATCATCATCAGCAGCATTTTGACGCCCACTGTTGTGCAAACAGTTATCCTTAAGGGTCCTTGTGCGTTTTCATAATCGCTGTTTAATTAGGAAATTTTGAAAAATTTTCATCAGTTTTTCTTCAAATAAAAATTGTGCATAAGTTAACGAGTAATCTTCTAAGTGTTATACCATTTTGGAATCTTTATTAAATGCGCTAACTTTTAAGGTTACTTGCCAAACTCTCGTAGTACATTTTTTTCCAGTACAGCCAGTTAAAGTTGAGCAAAGTTTTACTTTGGAATACTTGATTGGGAAATAAGTGGCAATTTTTCCTGAACGAGAAAAGTTGGCAGTAAGGTTGAGACACCAGTTTGAAGATGCATTATTCATCATTACACTGTAAAAATAAAATCCAAAAAAAGTTAATATTTGTAGTAACAGGAGTTGACAGACTGCCGTAGGGTGTGAAATTTATATATTTTTTTCAAAGACCTATAATTTTCAAAACACATAGATAACATTTTTTTAATTATTTTTCTGATAGCTGTTATGACTTTGCCTATCACCCGGTTTCGGCTTGACGTCGACTTCTGGGATACCCTGTATATCATTATATTAGACACAGCATTCAAATCTTTGACAGCAACATGCAAAGGCGAATTAATCCATAAGTCAGTATTAGATCGCCTCATTAAAATCAATTTGAAATAGTAGATTTGGGCAGTCTACGAAACCATGAAGGGGATTGTAAAGAGTTGATACCGAATCATAGTTTCATCCCAGATCCAAGCAATTCCATATTGCCCTTAGAAGTAAAAGCTGTTTACCGATACCCCTTCTAGTAACGATTGAGAATGGAGAGCTTAACGCGGTGGCCATAATTTAGAGTCACTGCGCTACCATATTCGTTATCCAAACGTCGTTTCAACAACAACTACCCTGACAGCAAGCCGTAATCGTCGCGCACTTAGGCCCGAATCGTCAGTCGCGTTTTGAATTTTTTTCATGAAAATTTACTAGGTATCATGATTATAAGCATCTTTGGTAGATTGTTCGATCCGGAATGGGAACGATCTCCTATTTATAAACATATTTTTGGTATCATCTAACCGTTGCAATCAATGCACAAACACTCTGACATATGATTTATAGCATAACCTGCTGCCCTATCAATACAAATTGAACATACAGGTCGCCTAGCCGTGGGGATGCAGTGGTCTGGATGAATATCACGGCAGCAACTGATGATTTGGGCATGTCTGGTAATAACGTATGAAGTGAAACTCGCTAACTTCAGAAATTTGAAGATTTTGTACAATTTATTTAAAAATGATGAAAGATATGTCTGATTTGGCAGGGTAATGTCGCAGCCAAATGGCAGTCACTCTTTCTGACACAGTCCGGATCGAAAGATGACGATACTCGTGAAATGTATTGATACTTCTAAATATAGGATCCTATCGAACATCCCTACTGTCAAGATGTATAACCCAAGGTACCGACGGAGCTATTTTGCGGCGTCATGGAAATAATTTTAAATTTTCATTTGCATTTTTTCAAGTGTTGTGCAATGATTTTGGGAAAAATGTCACGAATAGTCTTATAAAGCATAGTAGAGTATATTTCAACAGTTGTCGGAACTTACTTCACTGGGACCAGGAGGGTGAAACTGGATATTAATGCACAATCTGGCAACCCTGTCGCACCCTCACAAAATGGCCGCTGACAACGACACAAGTCACCGTGTTGTGATTGAATAGCATGGAATTAAACCTTTAGAGTATGTTTTGTGACTGGTAC
The DNA here is from genome assembly GCA_963669975.1 of Acanthoscelides obtectus. Taxonomy (NCBI): domain Eukaryota; kingdom Metazoa; phylum Arthropoda; class Insecta; order Coleoptera; family Chrysomelidae; genus Acanthoscelides; species Acanthoscelides obtectus. The sequence continues at coordinate 568,229 of CAVLJG010001453.1, forward strand.
CAAGAGTTGACAGAGCCCACACAAGTGTCACTCCTTGAAATGCAATAATCAGCTGTATTCAAATAACGTCTGATATAAATATAACCCAGAATATTTACTCAGTGAAAAAAGAAAAATATTGCAAATTTCTAGTTTTTCTGCAGGTTTTAGGTTTGCTGGTAGCTCTACGACATATATTTGGGTATTTCTTAATCTCTGTGAATATAGTGTGGATGTTTGTTAAGTTCCTGAACAACGAAAAATATTCAACTTTATGGTAGTATGGATATCAAAAAACCTGAATGGTTTTGTGGGAATATCAATCTAAGGTGCCATAATGGTTCTGATGAACGGCAAGTAAATGGATGAATGTTTGAAAAAATCAACAATAGAAATTAAAACATGAATTTAATTCAAAAATCAAATATTTTTTAAAATTTTGACTGAATTATATGTAATTTATTAATATTCAATAAGCTGGTGATGTTTCAATGACAAGTTGTCATCTCATACTTTGACAGTATTTTGTTTTCAACATTTCATAGCTAGTGGTCGCTAAAATTTGCTGATTGGAATGTGAAGCTCATTCGCTGTATCTGACGGTCTGTTACCCTATAGGTGGAGAATAACGGACTGTTGTTGGTGAAATTGGGCCTTAGTCTATTTTTGTCAAAAATGAGTTTAATAAGTAAAGCTTATGATAATATTGTGAATTCTCATTTGCTACATGCAGGGTCCATCTATCTGCAATAATCAGGAAGTTACGACTTTTTAACTCATGTCAAGTCTCATACTACAATGCAAGAAAAATATTTCAAAAACAATTATCTGAAAACTAATTATTTGGACTTGTACCTAGTCTGGCTCTGAGGTACAGAAATGCAGTCTGATGTACAGAAATGCAGTCTGATGTTGAACCTCAAGCTTTGCACGATTTTTCAAACTTGATACCGTGAAACTTTTGCTAAAACCCTTTTTAAAAAATGCTAGGTTGCCGAGTTTCTGGGGTGTGTCGGATATTTAATAGATAGTGTATAGATGACACGCACAGCAGCAGAGTGCATTCTGGCTTGAGTGAGCCATCGAAATATTTGTATTGTTTGCCGCGAATATTAGAGTGACAGCTCTTATACTGTGCTGTACCACTTCCCGAAATAGGATTTCACACATTTTTGCATTTTTTTTTCGCTGTTTCAATCGGTATTAGATTCGATTAATTCGACGTTTGCATTAGTGTCGCACAGGGCTGTCCGCAAGACCGAGTTCTGTCACCCCTTTTGTGTTGTCTTGTGGTGAATGATCTCCTCGTTAGACTCGGCAATAGGAGTGTTTATGTATAAGTCTCTGCTGGCATCTTAAGCATAGTAGCTAAGGGTCGTTTTTGTAGAACGGTCTCTGAGATTATGCAGGGCGTTTTGCGTGCTGTGACCGAGCTAAAATATCTAGGAATTGGCTTGTACTGTAGACTGGATTGGAGAGAGCATGAAGATCCCATTTATGAGCGCTGCGGGGCAGAGGAAGAGTCCTCGGCACACGTTCTGTGTCGCTGCGAAGCTCTGGGCTACAACAGGCAGATTATACTGGGGTCCAACACAGGGCGGAGCTTGAGGCTTAGGGAATGTAGTGGTTGATTGGGGCACATTGTGTGTTCGTTTATTCATTCAATCAATCCGATTTTTGATATCCCGATATTAAAGGAACAAAGGTCCTGTCGTACCTGTCAGTTCTCCAACTTCGATAAAGTTAGAATGAACAGAGTATAATTGAGAAATCTTAGAAAAGTACAACAGTACGCATACTTGACCGCAAAATACTTTTATAGAAATCACTGAAAGAAAACGCCTTCCGTGGATTTGGAAAATTGCGGACACAAAATGTCCCTCGCCTATACGTCAAAGACATATGTTACGATGCCGTGTTCGCAGAGAGTTATGGCGGTGATAAGGCATTATACGGAATTGAATAACAGTTGAGGGAATTGAGGTTAGTGCAAAGGACGTGCCGCTGGGAAGTTTCCTTTCTGTCGACGGTGTCTGTCGGATGAAAGGGGCAACTTTTCCCGACTTTAAGAAATTAGAAACACCGTTCAGCGTGCTGTTCGAGGATAAAATGAACAGAGGCAGCAGATACGCCGATAATCGAGTTCTCTGCTGCTCAGAACAAGTTTTTCCTTAGAGCTAATGCATGTACGAGGGTGGGTTTTGTACAAGTTAAACAGTTTTGCAAAATCAGTTGGTAGATAATTCTAGATTAAACTCATGGAAATAATGATACTGATACATATATACTTTATGCTGTCCATTCACACACGGATCTCAAGGGGACCCGGGAATGACCAGGCATTGCATGAATGTTAAAAGCGTTTGCGCGTGGTTTCGAGGCGAGTGTGTACCACACACAATCGGGAAAACCGCGTTTGAGTGATGATTTTGACGTTCATGTAATGGTTTCTCAGTCCCAATTCTTACGTTTGTAAATCACGTGATATTGTAATACCGTACACAGTAATACAATGTAGATTGACAGATGAAATTTTACTCTGGAATACCGTGTAACTTCGGTTTTAGAATGCCTATACTTGTATCCATTTCAAGTGAGACCAGACACAACAACCAGCACGCGTCGCTGGCATGATGGTCGTAAACACAAGTACCGAGCAGGGTCGGACTCAAAACTATGGAAATATTAAGGTGATATTTCAGAACTAAATATTTGAAAAAGAGACATCAGTAAATAATAACACAACACTACTGTCACAGAGTCAATAGAGGTGATTGAAAGTTGAGGGGGGCACACAAAGTAATTATACATATGTGTTTGACAACATCAATATTTTTCACTTTCACTAGAAGAGCTGTCATCATAGATGTTGATAATTAGCGGTTCAATATGCCTTTCAATTATGTTGTCTAGCTCCCACATTGCAACCTCCACTATCTCCTGAACATGCTTCACACATTTTAACCATTTTTCTGGTGTGATTCTCTGCAACGCAAGGTTGAACAGCTCTTTCATGTCGGAAAACTTGAATGTTGTGTTGTGTTCAGCAACAAAATTCTTTATATCTGCCCATATGAGCTCAATGGGGTTGAGCTCACAGTGGTAAGGAGGCAAACGAAATACCATTTTATTGTGCGCTTTTGCCATCTCGTCCACTATAAATTTATCATATTTTGCTCTGTGTTGTTTCACAAGATCTAGAAGTTGTAATTTCAACATAAACGTATCAAAAGGTATATTTTTTGTACGTAACCAGTCCTGTATCTCTGATTTCTTAAAAGATGAATTTGGAATTTTTTCTAATTTCCGAGAATGATACGGAGCATTATCCAGGACCACCACAGAATTGTCTTTAAGTCGTGGTAAAATGCCTAAAAACCAGTTTTCGAATGCTTCACCATTCATCTCTTGGTGGTAGTCAGTGGTTTTTTTTTTATTCAAAACACCATAGTCCTTCCTTCACGAAGCCATCTACACTCCCGATGTGGCAAATAATGAGCCTTTTTCCTTTGCCTATAAAGATAAAACTTGTTAACTACGGATGTACATTATATGTCTTTCACGAGAGTACTGAAGCCACGGAGATAGGGACACATTTCTGTATTTTATATACGATGCTATATTGTTTCTCATGATAGCGGGATGCATGCGGTGAGATATATCGGACTCTTCAACCAATGCATCATTTAATCTGTTGATGAATCTGGTTAGCTTAAAAAACAAAAAGAAACAGGCAACATCAATTAAACTAAAAAATTATCAAGTGTGACAAACTTATCGAAAAATTTACAAACCAACGCAATGTCTGACGTTGTTAATTAACGTGTTACATTCCGCGACGGACGAGGTATGTTGTCTCTGCAACGCTCGCATTGCTGTAAAAATCTTGTCATCGATACCATAAGAATTCCAACGTAGAATACATTGATTTCCAGAGTGAACATCCCCTCGTTTTTTCTAGATATCTGATAACGTGTAATGCCTAATTTAAATCACTTTGGCTATGAAAAATTATCTAATAACTATTGTTGGATTTTCTAAAATGGAATGTCTGCCTGTAGGGTTTTTAAGCCCAGTTGAAACCCCACTTAAAAACGCTCTTCTTGCTGACGTTACTGTTTGGTCCACCCAAACTTTTGATTTTGTCCTTCTGATCGCATGTCTGTCAGCATCATCTATTTCTTTAATTTGGCTTTTACGGTTCTGATACGTTTTAGGTTCAGCAAATGCATTCCGTAATTTATATTCTTTGAGTACTCTAAATACCGATGCACGAGAAACTCCAACTTTATTCGCCACCCTCTGCATAACATCGTTGACGCTGAGCTCAGGTTTTTCCTCCGTTTCGCATTTGTAAACATTTAAAATAATTTCTTTCACTTCGATGCTCAAATGGTTTTGTCTTGATCGTTTCCTGGGTGGACTCAATGTAGTTCATCAGCTGTGTCGGTAGAAGACATAGCCAAAAAACACCAGATATAACAGAACTTATAACAGCGATGCACTCGACGCCACGCCACGGCCTGATTACAACTCTGGTTTTTGTAGACATCACCGCGGGCAACGGCGGGTTTTGTATTGCTACAGTCTAACTAGGTCTTAAAAAATGTTCGAAACTGCATGTTTTCCAAATTCATGGAGTTTTATATTGGAGCCACTTCAGGACATTGTATTTAACAAAAGCATCAATATGAGGGGCGGAAAGTTTAAAAAAAGAACAATAAAAGCTACGAAATGAAACTACTACTTCAACTACAACTTCAAACCGTAAAATGCCTGAACTATAATGAGACCCTCTGCGGGAACATCGATCACGCGCTGATCACGCGCTGATCACGCTTCGAGTTTGCGATGTTGTGGTCTCACTTGGGCTGAATTTTAGTATATATGTAATGACACTTGATAACAGTCCACTAATTTCTAACCACGTTTTCTATGTCCATTTTTTCATCATAAAAAACCTTATGGATACAAGGTAGCTCATTTATCGTGGACATTCTCTACCAATTTTGAGCACTTTTCGATAATCAAATAGAGTTAGCAAACATTGGACATAGGAATGCCATGTGGCGACACTCTGTAACAATTCACGAACGCAGCCCAGTAGATAATATCAATTTCCGAAGCTCTTTGTCTTTGACATGATAACTGGGAATTGCAAACTTTCGAAGTAGCTAATTATGATCATATCCCACTTTTTATGTTGAGGGCGCTAGTGACGTTCCCATAATACTGTTACCGGTATAAACTATTTTAAATTATACTTAATGGTCATATTTAAATGAAAAAATGGCAGCAAGAAGGTTGACGCGGTCATCAGTACGTACATGTAGGATTATGCTCAGCACAAGTTTGACTCTCTGATAAAAAGTCAGTCACGAACATGTGTAACAGAGAAGTCAAATGGTTCAAGTCACTCAAACAGGCCCATACGATTAGTCCATAGACATTCTTTCCCCATTCTACCGGTAGTACTGTCCATCTGGCATACCTAACCGCACGACGCGTCTGACTCGGCATTACACTTACTTAAACCCGTCAGTGAACCCAGAGAGCAGAAGCAGAGGCACATATCAAAAACATTTCTCTTTGATTCCGTTTTAAGGGCAAATGTACGGGGCAATTTATGATGTGTGAAATATGTCTTATAGGTGCATAAAATTACCAAGATTGGAAGCTTATAAATATACTTACATCAAAACATTGAGATATACCCTCCTCCACTTCTTACAACCTCTGCAAAAATGTTTTCTGAAAATGATCAGAAGCCTTTGAAAATTTCATCCAAATCTGAGTAGTTGTTTCCAAGCTATTAGACGGACACACACAGACCGACGGAAATCAGTGACATGGTTTTTCATCATGTGCATCTCATAATATTCACAATTACATTTTCGAATTTTTTCGCAATTACAATACTTCTTCGCCCTTTGGCGTAGGAAGTAAAAATGTATGCTATATTTATTTCGATTTAAAAAATCCCTATGGAGATATTCCAATTAAAACAGTCGAGTGGTTAGTTCAATTATAGCCATTGACGATGTCGATACGCTTGACGATATATTTTTGAGTTACTTTACTGACTAACCGAATGTTTAGACACAAATATCTCAAAATCGATTTGTTTAGTAGAAAAAAAATGAACATTGAACATTCCTATGGTATTTTAACTAGAAACAATCAACCACCTCCTAGGTGTCCCCTAGTTGTCAAAATATAAATCAGGTTATTTTTTTACATCTGCTTTTAGACTTGGCAAAACCTGAGGCAAAACCAGTTTTATTTTAGAAGAGTAATTAGCATCTTCTTCAGTTGCAGCTGTTTCTTAATTTAATTGCAAAGTATTCTTTCTGTAACATTTCTGTCATTTGTTGTAATGATATACCTAAAAATAGTTAAATTTATAACGAGTATAGCCGTATCATTTAAATCACAGCAGCTTTCATGTTCAAAAGGTTACTTAATACTTTGACCTTTGTTTAAACGAACCCTGGAAGTTATAATTACGCTCCTTGCCGATCTGATAACATTCCAAGTAGACTTTTTCATGCCGTTGGCGTTGTAATATACCATCCGGAGATTAGGTTTACAAGGAATAGAATAATTTTTACATAACTTAACGTACATTTCGCGGTGACGGTTCAAAGGAAAATATACAGGTAAACTTGAAAATGTTGTAGCTATCAATAACTTCTTATAAATGAATAGAAGTACCGAAGGCGTTTTATACTTGACCAGGTGCGAAAGCAACTTGGTTGCGTACTCAGGGGAGTAGAATTTTTTGGAACATCTGTAGAAAAGACTGCCTGTTAAGGGGGTATCATCGATCAGTCGGACAGCATTAGATTCGTGAACTATAGACCGGGTCTTCCCTGGGTGTTGTACAGTGTGAGGAGATTAAGTGGCGGGAAGTTCTTGCTACTGCTAAACAGATACTCTATCTAGCTTCTTCCAAGCGTGATTGACGAGACAAATTTTGGTTCAGTCATGCTTTCAGTGATCTGAACTCTATAAAACCGAAACTACCAGTTTATGCCAAAGCTTAGCTATCCATCAACATCTGATGTGAGCTGTGAGCTTGGGCGCCTTTCGTACTTAAGGTAAAGTGCAGGGTACCCAATGTACTAAACTGCACCAATTATTGCACCCCCAGGCATTAGTAAGTAATAACCTCTAGGTCTTTTATGATAATCTTATCAACTCCACCTCAAGTGCAGAGATAATGGGGTGACATTGTGGGATGAAGAGAAGATCTCGTTGAGTAGGGGCGGTAACTTACGACAGGGGAGGAAGTCAGCCGCCTATACGCAAAGCTCTAGGCTCCAGGCAATGCCTCTCTTGAAGTTCGTAGGATATTAGTATGGATAGGAGAATTTAATACCTCAGGTGATCGAAATGCGGAATTCATATTTGATTTATTACACGTCACCTTTCTCCAGAATAAAATCATTTTGATTCTAAAGCTACTAACAAGAGAAGTTACAATGCATATTATGGAATCTCCCTGCCTGAGAGTTGAAAACCGCAACAACTGCCGTTGGCATATCAGCGATAATAAAAAACATGAAATTTATCTTGTCCTCATCATGAATGTACATAGTGCATTAACCCACATTTTGTCGAGCCTTTGTATGTGTAAATATAATTATCTTTTCCCGTTTTATAATTATCACTTGGAGATTCTGTCACTGCGCCGAGCACATGGTTTATCTTTATCTTATCGCTACCGGATGACGTCGTTGTATCAGCATAACATGAATTTGATATAATTCAAGAACAAACATTTGACTTACGATACATCCAGCAGATGTTTAGTGAACCATGATATTTTCTGCATCATTTGGAAATGAAGGTAAAGAAGATGAACATTTTTATTCTCACAAGCCCACCTACCTTTAAAGCATTTTATCCTCCCTGATGAACCTATGATTCAGACACATTTTGATGACAGAGAAAGACATTCAACTGCGGGTGCTTATTGGCAGCCTGTCAAAAAGAAGTCGACAACAGACTCAGGGTATGTTCGTAGTGAAGATACTTACTGCGATGCTTTCTTCGCTACCTGGATGATCGCTTCCTCGATCTGACCGCGATGTAAAACAAATACATGTTTTAAGTTGAGAGCGTTCATAGCGACGATGCATTTTGCGCCGCTACCTTCGCTTCCTCGCGGTCGATTGCACGGAAGATCAAATATGTTGTTTTTACCTCGCTATCAGGAGGGAAACATCGGGGTATACTTAGCTGTGATTGGTTCTCCAGCAAGAATTGGATTACTGTGCATGTTGGTCAGTGCCGGATGCTCCGCTGTTCAATTTTCGTCCGCCGGCGCGCATGACGTCACGCGGAGAGTGATTATCAATTGGGTTGATATGGATAACGTGCATATTTTCACCTACAGACCAAACGGCTGGACGGATTTTCACATATGGAGTGTCGTTGGATTCGTCTTAGCGGTGTGAGTGACACTAGATACATTAAAATTTTATACAAAACAAAATGGCCGATTTTAATAAAAGTTTTCAACCTTGTAATTCATATTTCATAGGCTACAGCTCAAACGGCTTGATAGATTTTTACATATGAGGTGTCGTTGGATTCGTCTTAGTGATGCGAGTGAAACTAGATACATTTAAATTTTATACAAAACAAAATGGCGGATTTAAATAAAATATTTCAACCTTGTAATTCCTATCTCACAGGCTATACCTTAACGGCTTTCTAGCTCCACAATAGAGCGTGTAGTACTGTAAAAACAAGGTTTTTCTACATTACCTATATTTTAGTATGGTCTGTGGAGCAGGATTAAGATGCTCATGACGTTAATACTGCACTACATTTATTCATCCTTATTTCACAGAACATCCTAAGTACTCTAACTACATGCAAGTATGAAAATGTACGCAACTCTAAAAGTAGAAAAATAGTTATCATCTTTTTGCAGTGAGCTGGCGGTATAACAATAAATGGAAATGACTTAGTCTAAGCCACAATTTTTTTCCATTTCCTTTCATGATTTTTCTGGTCTTTCAAACTTTTATTCAGTTCTTTGAACAGAAGGTCGCCTATAAAATTTTGCTTTTCTGTCACTATTCCGTTCCCATTGAATGTAGTAAACACCTTATTAAGCTTCTCAATTTGATTCAGGAAAGCTGTGGAAGGTTTTGATAATCCACTCTCACTAAGATGGTCTATCCAGGAGTAAGTTTCATTTGAGGAACTTTTCAACCTCTCATCCTGCAATTTATGGCAAACAAATCCGGCCAAATTTTTCAGCCCATCATACTCAAGCTCATCCATTTCTTCCACTAAAACTTCCTCGATATAGTCCAGCTGATACTTCAGGTGCATTCAGTTTCAGAGTATCCTCTTCCTCTACGCTGCAATACTCTGAGTATGCGCCTTCGTTTCGCCCCAAAATATATGACTTTATTCTATACTTAAATAAGTTGGGCCCTTTGCCTTTTTTCGTAAGCACTTTTTCGCTTTTCCCCATCAACAAATATATACGTATATGGTCCAGGTGATGATAGAGACTTGGGTGAATTTTCCATAGGAATGGCACCATCTTTTAGAGCACGGTTACTTTTAGGGGTGTAACCCTAAAAGGTATGTTTTAAATTGACCTTATAGGCACTTTCACAAAAATGCTTTGCGCAAACCCTAGCGCTTTTTACATTGACTTTGTCTTTTCTTTTTGTAAGATGTAGCCATTTTTTGCTAAGGTTTGGGTCTTGACGAAATCTGTAGAACTTCATGTCTCTGCAAGGATTCCGTTTAGACTGGTTGTCGGAATTACATCCCACAACAGCACACCGCAGTTTTAACAATTTATCAACCACACAGGCTAGATAAAGTATGTATAGCTAATAGAACAGCTCACAAAACCACTAAAAAACACCAACAAATCGCACTATATAGTATTAACCACGATACACTTGAACTCTGCAGTAACGTTACAACAATCCTGCCGCTGGTAACCACGAGCCGACAACTCTCTGGGTGACGTCACGAAGATCCGCCCACATGCGCAATATCCTATCTTCAGTGTATGTGTATCGTGCATGTTGGTGTACTTGGGGTCGAACAGTAGAGGCTCAACTTTGTCGAGTATGTAACCAACTGAATCTGTGTATCTGTCAACATTCTCATGTAGGAGTGGAATCTCTCCTTGTCTCTCTTCAATTCGACGAAAGGGTCCTGTCTCGCTTTGTTTACTGGATGTGTACTGTATTTTCGATTTGGTAGAAAACTAAACATCCACCACTTGGTTACTAGAGACAAATCACTCCCACTGTCGCTCAACAGCATCCTGACTTATTATTCTCTCCTGAACAAATGAGACATTAAGAACCGCGTTCGACGAGAGAAGAGAAAACATCGAGGGTAAATTCAGTATGAACATCCTCTACCCATGTAGAAAGTCGCGAGGAAACGCTCATCGAGGTAGCGAAGAAATCATCACCGTAAGCATCTTTCACTATGTATGTATGTACCTTAAGAGCCCAGAGCCCTCCTTCCCCGAGACGCTATGGCGACCTCGCGAGCATTCGTAGCCAAATAAACCTAATGATATTTTGTATGACAGCCAAAATGTTGTCGTCCGTTGCCGCTGTCCGCCACGCATATTTACCATAAATACGCCATATATTTCAATAGCTAAGTTTGGCTACGGATGCTGGTGACGCTGCCAAGGCGTCCAGTTGAGAGAAGGCTCTTATTAACTTAATTTTAACACCTTATCCAAAAATACGCGTTGGAAAGAGTAAAACTCGTAGCGATGATTGTAGTTGACTGTAGTCATTGTTGTAAACACGTGAATTTCAAAGATCATTTCGCCAACCTAGATGCCAAGTATACACGTAACTGCTGCGATGTGTTGATTAGTTTGACGCTTTTTCGGCCGATTATACTAGTATCCAACTAGATAGTAGAGACCTTAGTACCTTGTATTAAATATTTTGCGTGTTTACATAAATCACCCATGTATGTTATATCAGTAAATACTGAACTTAGAAATTTATGTTTTTGAATATGAAAAGGACTAGGTCCATAGTACGTGCCATTACATTATGTCCATTTAAGTACCGAATACCTCGTACATGTACGGGATTTTTGTTACTTGAAAAATTTAGAATTAAGAATATCGTATCTAAATCTTATCTAGTGGTTTTTTCGGTGAATAATCTCCATGTTTTGCTGGACGTTAAATTAAACCAACGATGTGGGATTGATAATTTACTAACGTTTCGGCCGTGGTGGTCTTTTTCATAGTAAATCTGAAATAATAATGATAGCCTAATGTATTATTCTGTCTTCCAGGTGTCGGCTTATTAATGCGGCATCTATCTGTCGTAGCCAGATTATAAAACCTGTCGTTTTATAAAACGCCTAGTCGTTTCATAAACGGCGGCCAGATTGTCAAATTTTCATTCAACGATTCGTTATTTTGCTATCTGGCTAGCCATTTTATAAAACGACTAGACGTTTTATAAAACGACCGCGACTACTTTGCCAGAATGTCAAACGGTAATGTTTTCAAGGTTTAACATTCTTGCGGGTGAAGTACTTTGGTCGGTTTGTAAAATACGAATTGTATTTAAAATATATTGATATCAACATACATATTTGGCATCATTAAGCAGGTATCAAAGTATTGTCCTTGTAGCTATAACACAGTTAAAGGAATGTTTTAATACGCTTTATTTTATGAATAAAAGAAATGAATGAAAATTTATTATTTAATAACAAAAAATTCTAAAAATACAAAACTAAACAAACATTTAACATTCTTATATATGTAAATTTACATAAGTTTACTTAAAAAAAAAAATCAAAACAAGTTTTATAAACAAAATGTTCATTTATTGGAACATGGACCACTGAAATGGCACCTGCTTGTACATTTTCCGCGAGCCTTAAAACAAAGGCATCTCTTAGTGCACCATTGCAGTTTACTAGGTTTGTACTGATATTTCTTAAATCATGAGCAACTACATCCGCCCGTTTGCTTTTTAATGGCCTTAGATGCACAAACTTCGTTAGGTGGTCCTGATAGTTTAGCAGCCATTTAAATTCTCCATCCGGGGTGGATTGAAAGTCAATTAAATCGACCAGCCCACGATGATTCCAATCTTTGGACAAAATAGGTTTTACTACCAATCCTTTTAGAGGTTGCGCTCGTTTTTCAGCGCATCGAGTACAGCACTTTACAAAAATTTCAATTGCTGTTCGAGGAATCGTGAACTTTGGTCTTAAAGCTGATTTCATTTTGTCTCTACCCCCGTGACCAGTAGATATATGACAATCCATAAGTTTTTCATAAAATTCTTCATATGGTACTACAAATGTTATGGGATCATTATCAGTCAACCTTTTTTTAATAACTTTCTTTAGTCCACCTATTTCAATTATACAGGGTGTCCGCAAAGTTGGGGTCCCTCCCCCGAATGAAAGCACCAGCTTTTTCAATTCTGAGACGAAGTTCGTCAACCGTATGCACTTCAGTTTTGTACACTAAGCGTTTCATTTCTCCCCAAAGAAAAAAATCACATGGTGTTAAGTCTGGAGATCGCGGAGGCCACGCTACGGGTCCATTACGTCCGATCCACCTATTCGGAAATAATTCATTCAAAAACTCACGCACTTCGCGTCTAAAATGGGGCGGTGCACCATCGTGCAGAAACCACATTGATTGTGTTACACTTAATGGCACATCTTCTAACAAGGAAGGCATAATGTTGCGTAAAAAGTCTAGGTATTGCAACCCGTCCAATCGATTTGGGAGAATAAATGGTCCAATGAGCATACCGTTCACCATGCCAGCCCAAACATTCAACGAAAATGTTTGTTGAAAATGTGCCCGACGGACAGCGTGCGGATTTTCTACTGACCAAACATGAGTGTTGCGAAAGTTATTCACCCCATTACGCGTGAACGTAGATTCGTCTGTCACCAGTATACACTTCAAAAAGTCCGGATTATTGTCATGTTGATGCAACAACCACTCACAAAACCTCACTCTTGCTGGAAAATCGTCAGGTTGAAGGGCTTGTACACGTTGGACGTGAAGCGGATACAGCCCCTCTTCACGCAGCGTTTGCCACACTTTAGTTTTTGATACTTGCACTTCTCTAGCCACGTCTCTAGGGCTTGTTGAGGCCTCCCACTGTGCCCACCTCGGAATTCCTCCAAATGGCCCGTATCCCTGACTCTCTGGACCAGGTACACAAATCTGCGGAGCCTTGGATGATGTCGTCTAGGGAAACGATCTGCATACACTCGCGAAGCCTCTGTAGCATTTTGAAGACATTCGCCATAAATTAACAACATATCAACGAGTTCATTATTGGTGTATGAGTGTGCCATTATTATTTTTTTTGAAACGCAATCGATTATACGGGTTCGTTTACCTCTACACGCGTGACCGTAACCGTCGGTTTAAGGTTGCACACTGACCCCGACCCAGTTCTGTCGTCGGGTTGAGCCAGTGACCTTGTACCACTCGGTGATGTCGCGGGTCGCGGCTACAGGACGGTATTCAGATATTTTTGATGTTGCAGAGCCCTTTATCTCGGTTCCCTTAAGACATTGGTGTATATGGTACTAAGAAAAATTGCTTATGTTTTCAAGATTCACACGTCGTGTAAAGGAAAACCCCAACTTTGCGGACACCCTGTATAGTATTGTTTTCCAAAATAATATTGTTCATTGGTTCTCCTCCGAGAGTTTTGGGCGGAAAATATTCCTTGAAATAATATTTCTAGTACCTCTTTATGTCCCTCGAACGTCCGTGGTTTCTTCTGAGCATTCTTTTTATCTGAAAATATAAGGAAGAACCAATAATTAATAAAAAGAAAAACCATTTAAATACCCCTCTCCCCTCAAAAAGGGGTAAGTGTTTAAATGTCAAAAAATCCCAAGTCGGTTGTCTGTAAAGTCCGTTTACCGACGCTAATTTTACGTGATAACGTCATAACAAAACATTGATGAAAAATTTGATTTTTGTCTGAAAATTTGACATTTTTTGAAAATTCGACATTTTTGAAAATTTTATATTTTTTGAAAAGTTGATATTTCTTGAAAATTTTATATTTTTTGAAAATTTGACATTTTTTGAAAAATTTGACTTTTTTGAAAATTCAACTTCTTCGAAAATTTAATTTTTTCTGAAAATTATACCAGTTTTTAAAGCCATAAATGACCGACATTGGTAAACTTAACACTACCGCGTGTCAGGCGGAACGTTTCCGAGAATGAACGTAACGCCCCGTAACACATTTTCGTGAATGCAGGTGGGGTTCATCAATTTATAAAACGTTATCACGTCAAAAATATCGCCCCCATTATTACATCAACTTTTATTTGCCTCTTTTATGTAGTGAAAAATAAATGTTTTCCAAATATTATCAATATTACATAAAAAAATGAATTATTAAGATACACAACAGATAAACTTCAATTCCAAATTACTTTGATCCTGGAGCCCTTTATTTGAGATTCGCCTTTTTTTCGTGGTATGCAAGCAAATCTGGCGACGTCGCAATCTAAGGTTACTTCCTGAAATTCTAAACAAATACTGATGAAAAATGTTTATATTTTACATTTTGAATGTTATATTCGTGAATACATGCATATTAGTACATTTATGGTAAGAAAAATTGATCCAAAACTTGTGGCAAAAGTAGAAACATAACTAAACAAACATTCATCCGTGAATCTCAAATAAAGGGCCCCTGGATAAAAAACGGCGAATATACGTCTAAAAAATTATCCATCCGTGCAGCAAAATATTCCTACACCGACGTCCGTGCAGCAAAATATTCGTACACCGACGTCCGTGCAGCAAGAAAATATTAGTACACGGACGTCCGTGCAGCAGACACTGCCTAAATAAAAACACAACCACTTAGGCATAGGCAATCCAGTCCAGTTAGTGGTCAAAAAGTATTTTTCTGGGGGGCTTCACGTTTGTGATGTGACCTTTCAAAGTAGTAAGGTAAATAATAACAATAATTATCACAGTATTTTGTAATTAATTCAATGCGATCCTAAATAATAAATAACAATAACATTAATTATAACAATTTCCGGTAGTGACAACTCTGAATTTAAAATTCTTGATAAAATATTCTGACCTAAACAGAGCCTGCCTCCCCCCTCCCCCGAAAATCACTTGTTTTGGATTGCCTACTTCTTTAAACTTTGAGGTTAGGTCTCATTACTTACCTTTATAAAACTCTTCTAACTGGGAATAAAAGTAGTTTTTATCTACTCCCGCCGCTGCTAATTTAACAGGGTCCATATTTTTGACCGTTTA
Source organism: Acanthoscelides obtectus (assembly GCA_963669975.1). Taxonomy (NCBI): domain Eukaryota; kingdom Metazoa; phylum Arthropoda; class Insecta; order Coleoptera; family Chrysomelidae; genus Acanthoscelides; species Acanthoscelides obtectus. The sequence continues at coordinate 583,527 of CAVLJG010001453.1, forward strand.
AACCTTAACAAACCAAGAAAAACTGAAATTATGTCATAAAAATATGCGAATCAGCAGACAGTGCAGAGACTAAACACCTGTTCGCGTCAGAATAGTAAATGGGTCAAATTTAAGAATCTGGCTAATGCTGGCCGCCGTTCTTTAAAAGACTAAAATGCATCACCCGTGTGAAACGATGAATATCTTTCTAGCGTTTGATAATCTGGCCAAGTATTCAGCGTCGTTTTATAAAACGCCCAGTCGTTTTATAAAATGGCTAGCCAGATAGCAAAATAATGTATCGATAATTAATATTTGACAATCTGGCCGCTGTTTATGAAACGACTAGGCGTTTTATAAAACGACGGGTTTTATAATCTGGCTACGACATATACACTGTGTTTCAATAACAGCCCGACTGGTGAACCATACCGCGATCGCACAACGTCATTATTCCGACGTTAAAATGGCCATGCAAAGTAAACTCGGGTCTGTGATATATAGAATGAAGTCGTGAATGATTTAGTAGCTTGATAAATACACATTATTAATTGAATATGCTGAGCTTTTCATGACCTTTGTTCTACATTCATTAAAAATATTCTCTCAGCGCAGAAAATGAAGAAAACTACTGAAAATCTCAATTTACCGTTAATTACTTCAATCTCTTTCCAATTTTTAATGACTTTCAACACTCTGCCGCATGGCTTTAATGGGAAACCGTTTAATAAAGATCCGTTCTAAGGATAAACTTGGAATTTGAAATGCGTTCCAGAGTTTTATCTAATTTTAAAAACCATCTCGCGCGCCTGGAAGCTTTTAAGGTAAAACTCATGGTTATAATCCAAGTCGCCAATATGATTTGCATTTAGATCTTTTTGCCGTGATAGCTAGTAGATAAAACTGCAATTGCTGTTACGATTAGGAAAAAGTGTTGCTTCAAGAATTCAGTTGAACAATTCAAAAATCTAGAATTACTGAAAATTGAACTTATAATTAAATTAATCGAAACGTAAGCTAGAAAACATCAGCTTTCTGATAAATATTTGTAACATAAGTGAAAAATCATGATCGTTAATTTACATTCCAGATTACGTATGTACCTGGCGATTATGAATGCTTTGTAGATTTAGACATTTTTTCGTAAACCTTACTCACTCTGTATCTCCAAAACGAAACAGTATTTCGAAAATAGCCATAAGAAAAAACAGTATTAGAATTTTCCAAGGAATCAACATTTGAAGTCTGAAAACATTATGTTAGAAGTGGGTCAAATTTGTTCAAACTGTGAATGAAAGCTTTTATACATGTCTCACTTTAAATCCTTGCGATAATAATATCCACAATCAGTAGTTGATTTTTGATATATAAAAACTACGTAGTACAAGCTATTCCAAAGCCGCGTACGGTTTTGTCACGTATACATAACAATCACAAACAGTGACAAAGATCCATTACACATAAAATCGTGAAAACAAAACCATATTGTTTTAAACTGACGCAAATGATTTTTGCCGCTCGCTTGGGAGCCTAATAGTGGAGTCAATAGGGTCTGACAGTAGTCATTTTTGTGGTTTAAGGAAAACCTTCGATTACCTTAAAACCACGTGATGTTCATTTTAGGTAACTTAAAATAAGGTTCCTTAACATAAAACATACATAATTATGGAGATTCATACAAAAAAGTATCTTGGAGCGGAGGAATTTTATCAATGAGCGAGCAAAGGTTTGTTTGAGGATGCATTAAATAGAAATAATAACCTATTGATTTTTTTTTGCTATACACATTGACGGTATCATGATTTATCCTGTTTATTTAAGGAATCTCTGAATATTGCAATTCCTCATGCTAATCTAATCGAGGATTTATGACCGATCAATTTAAAATTATTCTTGAATTTTAAAAACAGTCCGAGTACTTCAATACAGCCACGCCTTAACGTGTGAAAAAGCAAAAAGGACTACTTTGTAAAGCTTCTATATGTCTGTTGCGAAACCTTTATCAAAGTGGAAATTTATTTGACTTCACTATAACTGGTATTGCAGTCTCGGTCAATTAAGCAAAATGCGCCTATTAACGTTTCGTTATTGTTCGGTAATGCAGAAAACAAATAACATATCTCCGCAAGGCGAACAGCATTAATAATACATTTTTTTAACTGCAATTCATTAAACGAAAATTGTAGGCACTAATAATGGAAATGTGCATAAAAATTGCATAACACAGTCTCATATGGCACAGCAACCCAGAAACTATTGGCAGAATCACTCGTCCGGTGTATTTGATACAATGTTCGTTTTTCGATGCATGTAACGTTGTTCAAATGGAAGTTCTTACATAGTTTTGGCGGTACAATATTTGAAAATATTTCAGTATGAAATATGATCAAAGCAGCTTATTTATACAGGATGCTAATCGAAGTATCTAAGAAATCTTCTAAAAGAAATTCCTGGCATGATTATAACAACAAAAAGTTTATACATATTATCAAAGTAATGTTTCGTTTTCAGCATACGTGGTATAAAAGTTTTTTGTAAAATCCGCTTTACGTAAAAATCGTAATAACTAGACGATTTTTCAAAATTTCTGGAAATCTAGCAAGTGCAGATGCCTCGCCGAAATTCAACTAAAAGCAGTTAACACATTCGTTTACCAAAACCGTGACTCGCATGGCCATCCGAATCGGCTAAATCCATTATTTTTTTCTTTGGGGATTGGAGTTTTATACAATTCAAATTTCCAGCGTTACTACCTATGCGCGCAAAAATTCAACAGACCTCAATAAAGCTTGCTGAAGAATTACTGAGCTTTTTAGGAAAAATCGATTCTCAAATATGTGTCAAACACTGTATCTTGGAAACGAAACAATCTCGTCTCAGAACAACACAATAATTTAGCCCTTGATGTTTGCCCAGATACTTCATTATCATCCCATGTATGACCATTACCCTTTTATCATTGAGTATCCCAAAAACATTTTGAAGCTGCAGATCTTCTGACTTCGGACTGGTATTTCAAACAGCAATTTGGAAGGTGTAATTAGACTATGAAGCAGATATGTGTATAGATACCTAAGAGCTGGTGTTTTTTTATTGGCTAAAAGTTACACTGCATTGCATAGTATGGAATCGTTTTAGTGGCTATTTTTTTCCTTGGTAAGCTTGTGACCTTTCGAAGGGCTGGCAAACATTGAATATAAAATAACTGGCAAGGCAGGCACTTGAAAATGAATTTACGAAGCTTCGAACCGTGGCCTAAATATTTTCAGCCACAAAACGTGTAAGGTTTTTTGGGTGGTTTTTAATCGGAAGGCGGAACTTCGCGAACTATTTCGAGAGACAGTTACTCGAATTTTTATTTAAACAGTTTTTAGTCTTGCTTATTATCAACTTTTATCCACAACAAATGGGAAGATTGGGTTTATTCAAGTAACGAATTCCGCACTATGCATCATGCTGTAGCAGTTATACTGGGTGTTCCGAGATTTTTCAGCAAATTTTTTTATTTATTAAAATATCTTGATTTTACCAAACTTTCATAAAATAATACTTAGAAGGGGATAAAAGTTATTTTTTCAATTCAAACTTTCAGGGCTGGTTTAATTTTTTTCATTTATTTGTATTTTATTAAGTGCAACATCCTGCAAGTTATACTGTGAATTTGTTATCATTTAACAGAAAAAAGAAACAATGGACGATGTAAGGTAAGGTTTAATTCTACCAAATGATGTACGACAACATGAGATCTACTTAAAAGTTAGACATTTAGTATTTGCATACTAAATTTGACTCTCCAGATGGATTCAAAATTATGAAAAAAATTTCCAAAAACATAACACCATTCTCAGTATAGTTTCATTTAAATGCTGTTACCACATAGAATTCAGCTACATAATGCACACATAGGTACATCACGTAATCAAGTCAAGCCCAGTCCTGCATACTATGTTTTTGTGGATTTTTAACTTAATTGCAAGTTGGTCTGGAAGGTCAAGTTTAGTGCATTTGCATACTAAACGCCGTTTCCCTTTTAAGCTGAACTCATGTTGTTGTGCAACATCAGTTGATGGAATTAAATCATTCAAAAATTACCGAGAAAAGTGGAAAGGGTATGTTGCATCAATTTCGCATTTTATATACATTTTGCAAAATAAATTCGGAGTATAACTTTCGGTGCGTTGCACTTAACAACATACAAAGAAATAAAAATGAATCTGGAATTGGAATTGTAAGTTCTCAAGACATCTTTAGTTCTTCTTGTTGATTAAATCAAGTTGGTAACGTTTGAAATTGAGTTTTGTGTCACATAGACTGAAATAAATAATAAGACATTTTGATAGATAAAACTTTGTAACTAAAAAACCAAAAGAGGCACAATCAATCTAACTAATAATGTTAACTAATAAGGATAGTAAACATTTTAATTCAGCTTAAGAGGTGTTGATGTTGATGAAATACAAAGCATTTAAAAAATCGAGTTTTACTCTGTTTTACTCGTATGACTAGTTTTACATTACTCCTTCGTAACTTTGTTATTGTACATTTCATAAAAAAATGACGTCAAGTAGCTTGACTCTATCCTTCCTACGTCTTCGTAGGAGGTTTCAAAGGAAAGGGATGAGTCAAGTCCTTCAAAAGGCAGAGTCGAATCGTAACTAGGTGGGTTAACTTCGACCTCTACATATCAAACTATAAAATGAATCTATCATATTTCTATCGATTCTCAAAATCTACGACGTCCTAAACGATGGAAGTATTGAACTCGCGATAATATTCGAGCTTAACAAGTGTGTTATTGCTTAAATATATATGCATGACACAAGTCCGTGTTTATGTCGATTTGTCAGCCCGTGTCTTATCATATAATGAGTAACACAAACTAAGGATTAGGCAAAATGGGTGGGTACATTTGAGGATCATAAAATTCAGAAAAAGATATGTGTACGTATAAAAACAGTTGTCATTTACAAAAGCATCGTAGAACGCTAACGTGGTACGTACTAATACCCAAATATTCCTAAAATGTATAAATATTCACCTGTAAGGGTGTGTCGGTGTCACATAGACGTTGGACTTACCTATTGCGCTTGCTACAGTCGGCAGTGGCCTCCACGACGAAGCAGTGTCTCAGCATCGCGCCGAGCACTGAAGATAAATTATTTCGAATTATACATCATTTATCATTTATCATTTATTTAATTTTCCCGTTGTACCGTAATCAGAAGATTCTTAATGATAGAGCGTCTTTGATGCTAAATACGTAACATTTTCAACCCCCTACCCCCTACAATCTGCAATCCCAAATTTCAACCGCTACAAAATTCAATAAACTCATATTGAGCGATTTTTTTTCTTGTAAAAAATTAATTTAGGTTTTTTATTTTCATATGAATAGGTCTCCTACCTACCATTTCACTATGCCCAGTCTCTCGCGGAACACCTTGTATATTACGTTTCGTCGTAAAAAAAATTAAAATACTACTACAAGTAGGTTCTATGTTGCTAGTGTTACTAGTAATACCGGATCCTTCCGTGTTGTTCAGTGGTTCTATTACTGACGTCATTCGACCACCGTATACACTTGTATATATTTATTTTTATTGTGATGTCTGTATCCAAGACCGCACGTTAAATATAGTAAAATGGTTGCGTTATAAAACTGGGTTACAATAACAACAGAACGACGATCGCACAATAAACAGGCCCATTAAGTCGTGCAGTCCTTGTTTAAAATGACGAGTATCGCTCGCCGTTTTACAGGGGTCGTTACGATGACCGTTAAAATGATACGCTGTATAGTCCAATTCTCAGGGACTTTCAGGTCAGAAAAAATATAAGTTTGAAATATGATTCCAGAGAGTTTTGTACTCTTACTTTGCTGCCGCGTTATAATCTTCGTATTCTAATATTGTGCAGTAGCTAGATGCTCTTCCATTCTCCGTTATCGGAATAAGAAGCACCGTTTTTTACGGAGAATAAGGGATAGCTTACTTCGTAAGGTTGTTTTTTCTTCATAGCGCGGTTGCCGGCACTCTTAGAGTTGCGAAAGTTTTATTAAAACTATTTCAAAGCATAGAAATATATTGGTTAAAAATAATAAAAATATGAGTCTTAAGACGCGTACAGACTACGATTTCTGCGCAAGCCAGGGCACATGTGGTTACAGATTTGGAGGTGTCTGAATCGCTGTGTACGGCGCGAGCCATCAAAAGCCAACGGTTTCCAAGGTCGGCGTTGGCGTGTGATTGCGTTCGCTCCTCGATCGGTACATCAGAGGGAGGTTTGATTTGGTCTGCACGGGATTTGTTGCGCTCCTAGTAAGTCGTTTGTCTGCATTCGATGAGAGGAGACTCGTCGCTCCACATTAACACCGAACTTAACCCGACGCGGTCCAACTCACTAAATTTAGGTGTAGACGAGCGCATTCCAATACCTTCTCTTGATATCCCATCCTATGGCCTCCCAGAGAAGCTTTGCAGATGGGTGGCTCAATTCCTCTCTGAAAGCAAGTTATCTGTCGTAAATGACGGTTTCTCCTCTTCATCTCATAATGCAACGCGGGTGCTCCCCAGGGATCGATCCGGGCTCCGACATATCAACGACTTCCTTTCCTGTACAACCAGTCCTATCCACAGCTTTTCTGATCACAGCACTCCACAAGCAAGAATTCAGACTGACAAGCCGTCCTCTGTCGCTGAGTGGAGAATAGATGACCTCCTCTCTGAAGAGAGACCTGGAGGTTACCACTGCTTGCAACAATCTGGTACAGTGTAATGCTTCCAAAATACAGTACTACGAGTATAGCTTGACTTTTGGCGATCATCTGGTTTTGATGGATTGTCGAGTCCTACCAGAGCCGTCAATATTAGCTGGAGTCCAGATCATGAAAGACTTGATCTGGCTCGTACATATCTCGTCAATAGCGACAGCTGCTGGGAAGAAGCAAGGATATTTGTTTAGGGCTAAGAAGTACTTTTTCCACAAAACCTCCTCACTCTGTACAAGGCCCAAGAAAGACATATCCTCGAGTTCTGCTTTTTTGTTTGGGGTGCTGCCGTACCGACTACATTATACTCGTACATGCTCGATGCCGTCCAGAGGAGGATTCTTCTCTGACCACGAGTCTCGCGGCCCTGTCGCACCAACTGACCGTCGGCGATCTAACTTTTTTCTACCGCTATGACAGAGGGTTTTGCTCCACAGAACTCGGCCTCCCTCCTAACCCTCGAACTTCGTACATAAAGAACTGGCCTATACGACTGCTGCTTTGTTCATGAGGTATCGAGACTATGGAACAATCTACCGGTGGAGGATTTTCCACGTTCTACTAAGGTACTTCAAAAACCGAATTAACAATGTTTCTTCAAGCTCCTCATAGCTGCTATGGTGCACTGGTATTTATAGTGAAAACCACAAAAAAACACCTAGGTAAATAATAAAGTCATTTAAAATTGTATGCTGTCAATTTCATTGCGCCTCAGTATGAGAACTGAACATTACATTTCTAAATATTTTGGAACGACTGAGAAATAAGTATTTTTAGGAATATCCTCATGGGGTCATTCTTCTTGAATACCCCTATAATCAGCAGCAGTATAATGTATGAAAACATTGTCACAAAAAAAAATATAGAACATTTGTATATACCCCCTCAGATGGACCAGTCCAAACCAAATCGGCTGTCTGTTGCATTCATTATTAAATTTCATGATTGTGATGTAAAATCGAACGTTTTGTGTTGAATAGTGTTACTAGTGAAAACAGCATATACAATAGCTCGTTTGAGAAGGTCATTATTGGTCTCGCACATTATATCGTCCAGCGCTACGAGCCTCAGGTTATAAAAATGCTCGTTTAATAATGGTCCACTTCTCAAACTAGGTATGTACAAACTATTCCCCGAATACTGCATTGTTGTTACATATAGCGCCATACTATGAAACGGCCAGGCCACAGCAGATAAAAAGGAAAACCAAGAAACAACGCCACGCGTTATTAGGATATTGGAGGACGACAGTAGTAGCGAAACGGTTATGTCCTCATACGCGAGAATTGGAAAACATTTATTTTTTTAGAATGTAGTCAACGCTATGACGCCGGAAATACAACTTGTTGGGCTCAGTAGTAGTCAACGGTAGAGGAGGCATTACCTTGCAAACCAGCGAAGTGAGCTACCACAATCATTTCAAACAACCTGCTATAGCTTGTCCTTCTTCTAAGCAAACTTCCAAGGGAACTGTCGAAACCTCTGAACCAGGTTTCACTGAATAGATTATCATTATTCCTTTTCGATTGCATTGTTAAAAGCTTAAATCAAAAAGTTTACCCGGCAAAATTGCACGCTCTCCATTATAACAGTTTTTAACAACATTTAATAAAAAAAAATATATGAAGAAAAATAGGGTGACTCAGAAAACAGTGGCAATATTTCCAGGGCGTAAAGTATACGGAGTGACAAAAAAAGTAAACACCTACGTATGTTTATTAGAATTCAAGAATTTTTTACATATCGATTTACCTTGCCATGAACAAGTGGTAAAATGGTAATTCTCTCAGTTTTTCGTAATTTATAACTTTGAACATAACCTCTCTTGAGAAAGCACAACATATAAATAACCCGTCATATTCGGCATATTCAGTAATGATTTTCTCACACAGCAAATATCACTGATTTTATACACATGCACACCAATACACATAATCATCCAGATGCGATCGTGCTATTCAACCAACTTTCTTCTTAGAGATAAAAACTACAGACCCGGATCACTCAGCCTGACAGAACCATGCAACCAATAATGCGTAGTTTAGTTGAGTGATTCCTCCATAGATGGACGTTCACAACGATCCTAGAGAGCAAACTGTTTCCGCCCTAAAAACTACCTAGTCTGCAAGTTGACATCTTATAGGTTTTTTTGACCTTTTTTAGGTTTTTTACATAATACCCGTGCAGGAATGGAATCAGGTGGTCTTTAGTGACGAATCCCGCTTCTGTTTGGGGATGCATGATGGTCGGGCAAGAGTGAGAAGGCGACATGGTGTAAGATGTGACCCACAATTTAACAGAGAGCATCACGTTTACCACACCGTGGGAGTTATGGTATGGGGTGCTATTGCTTATGGTCGCAGATCACCTGTAATTTTCATCAGAGGCTATATGGCAGCCCGTCGCTATATTCAGGAAGTAGTGAAATGTTTCAGTATAGCAGATTAACTGAAACTCATCCGAATCAACGAATTCGAATAGCCTAAGGAAGAACCGAGCCTATATGTTTACGTTGCATTGTTTGTTGCCGCATTTGCGTAGTTTTAGTGCACACTTTTGACTGTTATCTACCAATGCCTAACAAAGTGACAGCATTGTATCAACACAATAATAATACAGGTGGAAACATCTACCTTGATTAGGATTGTGCCGCACTTGGAAATTGCAAATTATGTAGGAAGTACCATATCTTGTCTTATTATCTGCGAGCACACGCAATTTTAAAAAATAATACTAAAAATTCAAATTCGATGACAGAACTGTCAAGAAATTGACATACCCTTCTACCTAGTCTGAATTCGTTTTTCCGAACAGATAAAGAAGCGACTCTGAAAGTGCCGTTCCGGCATCCTTAACATGATTTGACAGAGTGTAACATGAAAAGCATGTTGGGGTAAGGTGTTATACAGTTTTACGGTTACCCTTATAGCTTCCTTCCTCGGCTATCCCGAGAAGCATTGCGGGCATAATACCGGCACGGCTGAACAACAGGTGACAGATCGCTCTTTACCCGCCTCATCAACTATTTAGGACTCACTGAACTTTCAGGTGTAAGCAAGGCCCCTTCTCATCCGACAGAAATAACAATGAACGAGTCAAGAAGTTGCACCTTGTGGCCTGACAAGGATACAAGGTTTGTTACTATTTCTATTATTCGATACGTCCAAATTAAAAGAATTCTTCGCATTTCTAATTTCCTTAGTCGAAACACATCATTTACACGGAAGGCCCACTCACAAGGAACATCAAGTAACTAGATTCTTCTAAAACCAGCCGGAAAGCTATTTTTTTGCTCGCAGTAGGGCAGCAGATTTGCTACTTTAAAGTTGCATTTTTGGTGGTAATACTCTAGAATGTTTCATATGCTGTTTTTTTGGCTTTTTGCACAAAAGGATGCTCTAAATTATAATAATATAACATACAATGGATAGTACCAAGGAAAATAGATGTGAAATTGTAAAAAGTCGTTGGTTGTTCAATGAAAAAGGTTAAAACCTAGCCGGATCAGAAGCTAAAATGACAGTTCCCAATACATACCTTAAATGATGGTTTCGGTAAGACTATAATTTATCGTATAAAGGCCGAAATTCTTGTTTTTTTTTTAGAAAAAAATTAAAGAAATCAGTAGAGATGATCATTTTTTAAGGAAAATGGATGTGAAACTATAAAAAATCTTTGTTTTTGGCAAAAAAAAGCTTGAAAACTAGTGTGTAATAAGCTAAAATAACAGTTTAAAATACATACATACGTTAATAATGGTATTTAATTGGAAAACTGTGTAGAGGTATTATGTTATGATTTTTTAATGTCTTCCTCAAATTCATCAACTATTTTTTTTTCGTGTTTTTTCAATGAGATCAAAGCTTTTACGTTTATAAGAATTATTTGAAAGTACAAACGATCCTCAATGGCCATTTTATAACGTTTATTTCTTGACAGATCGGATAAATGATGTCTATTTTTGCCAAGTTGTACTTTTTTTGGGATGTTATTTTGCAAAATAAAAGTCTTAGTTCATTGCAAATCGCTTGTTTTATAAGAAGTTGTACCAATATTTACTGAAAAGGCACCAGCGGTCACTGCATATAAAAATACCCAACTTCAATTCGTAGATTTGGACAACGGTTCACCCAACATATCATCGTCCAACAGTATAGTTAAATAGAGATCAACGACCATTTCATCAAAGAACTTTTAATGTTGTTTGTTAGGTTTTCATTATTTTGTGACTGGCAACAGCTACTTTTTCGGAAATTTCTCATATATACACATATGTATTTCCAAATTGCATTTTCATGGCAATCCTGTGCCAATTGCACATTTTTGCGCTAGTATATAAGTAAGACTTTGACAAACCAATTAAAGGTATATTTCTATCCATGATTTGGCAACATCGCAACTAGATGGAGAAATTATGATGGTGATGGTGGTGTAGTGATGGGAATATTTACCTGAAATAAAAGAAATTACTACTTAACAATGATCTATTTTCATCATTAAACAATGCAAAATTTCATTATGGCGATGAATAGTCTCAGAGTAATTACAATGTATGTTATATGTTCATATAATTTTAAGCATCCTTTTGTGTAAACAAGAAAAAACCAGCTTATAAAGCAGTATTCTATACTACAGTATTACCATCCAAAATGCAACTTTGAAGTTCTATAAAATAGCAAGCATCGGGTTCCTTAAAGAAAAAATGATATTTTCGATATGAGCCAAAGTATAGTTCAGCCGCCACGGATCCTTGACTATGCGTTGACATACCAACTTAGGAAAACTTTTTATTGCCAGGTCTAGATTTTTCAAAATCTGATTGGAATATATCTATATTAACAAAATCTACTTTTATTTTGGCAGTGTTTTAATGCCTTTGGTATGAACTATGAATTGGGGTAAACATTTGTTCTAATATTGCATTTATCTTATAATTGCTGCAGTTTTACTCAGCAAACGAAGTATCACATTATTAGATCGGATGTGGTAATCAATCCCGTATCTCCCCGAAAATGAGCCCGTAGAAACATCCGGTTCTCTTTATCATCACTGGAAAAATTCAGACTACTAAACTTTTGATGTTTTCGCAGATACAGAGTTTTGGCTAAGGAAAACAGATATGTTATGAGAACATGTCTTTCAGAATGATTTTCAAGTCTGAGAAACTAACAATGATTTTTGACAGAAGAAATCAAATACCAGTATTGAAATTTAATATTATATACAGGTTATTTCCAAAACATGTGGGGAAGATATAATTGAACTATTCTAAGAGTATTTTGTTCTTTGACGATTTTCGAAATACCGCTTCGCTGAAAATCTGCTTAAATAATTTTATTTATTTATTTTATTTTATTTCATTTTATTCATTACAACACCCTACAGTAAATACCAATTATAGGGTGAGGAAACACAGAACATAACACAGATATAAAAGACAATAATAAGTAATAGACTACAAAGTGTAAAAGATACATGCTGGTTACTTAATGGTATTTTTTATGTCTGCAATTCTGCAGTTAAATATATCAATTCTGTAACTTCCAGAATTGTAATTCCTACACATCACATGTAAAGGGGAATAGTGTAAATAATTTGTCCGTGCCGCAGGTAGATAAAACGTAACGTTTTGTCGGGATGTCAGCCTAGGTAATAACTGACCCAAGAAAGCTTATACAATACTAACAAAATTTTGACAGCATAGTAACCAGTTGAGGCCTCACATGATGATAACCACAGAAAACGATTATTAGTCAGATCGCCAGGGACGGACTAGTCCTGAACCAGCATTGCTCTTTTTTTCAGGCCTTGTATGATAATTTCTCAAATGTAACATTTATGAAAAACCTGATCATTCAGGTTTAAAAAAGAATCATTCATATTTCATGAATGAACTGGTTTTGAGAAAAATTAAATTTTTCAGTAATTCCCAAAAAGTTGGGCAAGGCCTGAAAACTGGTAAAGTTGTCTGATTCTTGGTCGCTGATTATGAACCTGTTAGCAGAGATATTGGGATCAGTATCATGATCAATAAAACAGTACTTGCACAACTGTTTTTCGAAAACATTACTCAAGAGCCATTGTTATATAGTGAGAGAAGCGTTAGGGCCTGTCCGTTCATGGCGATCTAAATGAGCTACTTCTTTTTTGTGGACACCATCATGTGATGTCTCAACTAGTTACCATGCAGTCAAAACTTCGTTGAAATATACAGTGTTGCTCAGAAGTTGTCTAAGAAAAACCGATTTACAGTGTCTTTTAGGGACCTGCATTCCCTAAAGGTTTTTCGAAAATCGCCAGAGAGTATAAGTCTTAGAATAGTCCCTGTATAAGTGTATCATATTAGAATCATATGTTTATCTGAGATTTGCATCTCCTACTTGGATCATAACTGTAATATTAAATTGGATATGATATTTTTTCTATATCAGAAAAAAATCGAAAACAATCAAAATATTGAATACTCATCAAATATCATGGAATAAGAAATAATATATGCTTGGACCAAATGTTTTGCCATGAGCAGCATGGAAATACATCAAATTCCAGAAGTCACTAAGAATTTGAAATGTATTGCACTGGAATACTGGTCACTTTACCTGCTAATTTTACAGAGTTTCTCACTTGCAATATGAAGGTCCTTAAAATATCACAACGTCTCCAATACAACTTATACTTTGGCTTTAATAATGAAAGACTCGTAAAAACTAAAACACATCCCGATTCGAAAGTAATTTTCGAACTAGTGGCCACAAATTCTAGTTTAAGTGGTATTTTTTTTTGTTTCATTGATACTAAAAACGACATTCCTCCAATCTTATGCATATTCAAAGTACTATCGTATAAAAAACTATATATCATGATTAATTATAGATAAGGGAAGTTCCTATATAACTACATAATTCTGGTGTTGCAGGTCCATGAAAAACGATATTTCTTGATGACAGCAATTTAATGTTATATTATAATGCACCACGCATTTTTTACCGCGTACAGACATGCCATAATAACTTAAATACACATCGTTTAAGCTTGACTAAATATGCAATTACATAATTAACTTGATAATTGGGTGGCGTTTTGTATAAGCTTAAGTTCTGACCTTGTTTTCATCATCAAGGTATTAAAACTTGGTAGTGGGTAGAGTAGATATAGTATAATAAATAAAAATAAATGAATATGCAACAAAAAAAGGGGCAATTGATTTACAAGTTCCAGTTCCGTATTGTTTTGGACAATAAATTTGAACACAGATATCACAAACTATTTACCATCACCCTGGTAGCCTTTTTTGAGATACAAGTCAAAAAATCAACTTAGAATTGATGTCTATTTAATTATTAATCTGTCTTCCAAGTGACCGAGTACATATTTTCGAATAATCATACTCTAAGTTTCAGGAAGAAAATAGTATGTTATCCTAGCATGATACCGACCACCCAACAGGTATCTCTCAAAATTTACCAGAATGGACCACGTTCACCGCAGTAAAACCTGAAAGCCAAAAATGATTCTTTACCTAATAAAAATAACCCGAAAAAATTATTGTTTTTGTATTTATTTCTCTTTAAAAAAAGTACAAATAAACAAATAAATAACTCTTTATTAGGCATATTTAATGGCTTTTGCATTTTTTGCACTTGTACATTGAAAAAGCTACCGGGGAACCGGAAATTAATCGAAGTAATATGTTCAAAATTAGTGCTTCCAGTTAGCATATGAAGAAGGATCAGAGACAAACAACCAAAATAAGTTTAGAAGTTACATTGATGATAAGTATTTATACCACAGTAAAGTCATGCAAGTTTTAATGTTAATTCTCTAAAATGTTTAAACTTACCATGCTTCGTCTATTAACACCTGAAGAAATTACTAAATAAATAGAGAGAAATATCAATGTTAAAACTATTTTTCAAGATATTTGCGTTAATACAATCATATGGAATTGTTGGCGAACTAAAGAACTGCTAAGCAGTATTTTAAGAACTCGGTCGAAGATTCTCTTCATTCAATGCCAGTTGTTACTTCGTACGCTTAAAATTGTTAAAATAACCAAAAATTGAAAACATATTAGGTCAAACTAAGTTTTACATTATAAAAAATAACCACCTACTCTAGTCTCTAAAAAGGGTGAATTTTAAAATTGTAAAGAAAAGATAAATATGTGCCATCTTCTAACTCTTTTTCAACCATGTCATACAAATCATTCTTAGTTTAAAAGTCTACTCTAAAGAACCTCATTATTTCGAACTTTATTTATCTGGCAGAAAACTCCAACGATTTTCAAACAATCTCGCGAGTACCCTTTTTCTACTACATCTACTGCCTATAAACTAGCTCTCTACCAAACTCGAGAAAAACAAAGTACTTTCGTACAAACGTGTAATTGCTTCTATCTCCCTTTAATACGACCAACTCACAAAAATCATTCTTAGCTGACATGTCCTGTCATCCTCTTACCCTATCTTAAGGATATAATTTCCTGGATTCCTTAGTTCAAGTTTTTTAGTTGATGATAAAATTATAGACAAAACGTAGTTCTTCTTCTAGGCGTACCTCATTTGAAATATTCTAGGTTCTTCAGCCTAATCCCCACTTCACTCTATAGGGGTCGAAATTTGAGATCATTTACATTATATCAAAGAATCAAATATAAAAATCCATATTTGAATCCCTAACTTCCTCTTGGTAGCTTTACCAACTATTTCAACCCTTTCAAGTTTTATTTTCGCAACAAAAGGTAGCAAATGTCCGTCTCCAAGGTCTAACATATATATATATATATATATATATACACAGTAATGGACAAAAGTATATAGATAAATTAATATTGTGCTGTATTTCTTTTTTAACCCTCAACTGGTGTCGTGATTTATTCTATCGTTAACTGCGTCCTGGGGTCTACTGGGCCCCATTTTTTTGGTCATTTTTTTTTTTGAAAATAAAAAAGGATATGTTATGTTCTTATTTTGTTTCAATGTGTGATCATTTAAGCTGCAATAAAATCATGCAAGCCCATTATTTATTTTTATTAATAGTGAAAAATGCTAAAAAGTGTAACATAATGTATTTTTCATGGGTTTTTGACACAAGAACATAAGATTTTACAGAAAAAATATAAAAATTGAATGATTATTTTTATATTGATTTTTTCGTTTTATATACAGAACAGACAACTAAAACAAATAAACTTTTTAACTAAAATATATTATTTTCAACAAAACTGTGGACTATTTACAACTTACATATTTCTAAATACAATTCTTGCAAACATAGGCCCTGCAGTCGCCGCACATGGGTCGAGAACATTTGCTGCACGACATTTTTGTTTTTTTGTCATTCTTCCGATCACAAATACCACATCTCTTTCGTTTCTGGCCCTGATTGCTTAATTCTCCCCTCTCTTCTTGAGGTAAAGCCTTGTTTAGTACTCTGCTGATACCTATACGAAGCTCCCTAGGTAATCGAAAATTGTATAATCTTACATTGAGATATGGTTCTGCAAGTTGTCTTGCAAGAATTTTGTAAAAGGCTTTTCTCTCTAGCGCTTGGTTGTTTTTATAACATCCATGTAAAATGTGTGCATTGACACCCGCAATATTCAATATTGTGAAAAAAATAGTCATTGGCCATCGCTTAGTTCGCCGATTTGTAGAGTATGTGGTACATTTTTGATCTAGTGCATCCACACCGCCTTTTGTTTGTTTATAGAAGGAAATTATTTCGGGTTTACCAGATTCTTTGTCCTCACATTCGGTGTGGTGCATTGATGATATTAGCACAACTGCCTTCCCTTTTTTTGGGACGTAGGAGACGATAGTGAAGTCGTTTGTAAAACCATAAATGGAAGATCCTTCAGTTCTTCTCCGATTTGGAAGGAACTGCACAGGTATCTCCTTTTTGTTTCGCTTAAGCGTGCCAACATAGGTGAGTCCTCTTTTTTTTAATTCATTCATGACTTCTATGGATGAAAACCAATTGTCTGCTGTGACATTTCGGTTTGAATTAGCAATCGGACGACACAGTCTCAACACAGATTGTGTTGGTTTCATGAAACGTCTCTCCTCATTCGTTAGAGAAACACCATCACTATCCTTACCACTGTAAATATAACCATTATAGAAATAGTGGGTCCGTGCGTCTGTTAAGGCCATAATTTTTAGTCCATATTTCCGAGGTTTATTAGGTATGTACATGCGGAATCTACATCTGCCGCGAAATCCTATCAGCATTTCGTCAATACAACACAATTCTCCTATCGAATAGCAGTCTTGGCAATTTTTCACAAAACGCTCAAATATCCAAGAGACTGCCGCAGTTCGATCATAAGCTTTACGTGCTTCTCTATCATCTGCATTGTCAAACCTAAAACAAAAGCAATTGGATAAGTCTAAAAATATTCATTTACACTGCTTAGTCAATAAACCTTAGACATGCGAGCAACACATATACTCTTTTCAATGACATAATGGACCTGAATATGTCTCGTCCCGTTCCATCTGTTGCAAACATTTCTTGAAAGTCTTCATCATTTGACTTGAAAACTGCAGCGTAATACAATATAGCGAGAAACGCTCTAAATTCTTCCTTTGTTAGTTCTCTCAGTTCCGTTCGATCAGCGTTACTAAATTTATCTTGGAATATCAATATCTTTTCATTTGTCCACAGAATTATTTCATTTTCCATGTCTTCTGTGAAAAGATAGCTCCATATTTTTAACGGATCAGCGACATCACCACATTTTGCAGGTCCTTTCAGCCCCGGAAGAACTTTCACCAGATTGTGTTTTTTTGTTCTGATATTCAAATTTGGGTTGGCCGGAACAGCAGACCACTTGTATCGATTTTTACCAAAATAAAACGTTCCGTTCGTCGTTTCCATCTCCTCTTCTTCTTCACCATTAGAATGACTTTTCTGTTGTTCAGCATTGTCCCCCTGATCTTCCATCTCAGAATCAGAGTTATGGTCACTCTCTGGGGAAAAATCTTCGTCTTTGTAGTCCTCATAGTCACTACACTCACTTTCAAGTTCCTCATACCACTGTCGCAGAGTTTCCTCAAACTTAGAGTCCCCAAAACGCACGCTTTTGGAAGAACCCGCCATTTTAAAAATAATACACTATTAGCGTCGTGGTGCCACACAGACCCCAAATGAACTTTACCGCTCGCTGTCCAGAGCAATACTAAAGCAAAGTTGACGTGCGCGCCGGCGTGGCTTATGAGTGCACTAACTTGAAGGTAGATGGCGCGGCCAGGCTTGAATGCTGAATTTGCAAGTTTTACATGGAGTTAAAAAGTTCTGGGGGTACACCAGACCCCACGACGCCACTTGAGGGTTAACTTGTTTTATCAATACACCAACCTGTACGAGTATACATAATTCGTTATAGCATAATACTGACTTATACATAAATAAATTCATTAGACTCCCTTCAATAAAAAATGAATTGAAAAAACTGGAACCATGAAAGACAAAAATATATAGACAAAGCAAAACAATTATAGAAAAAAGAACCATAGTTCATTGAATTATAGAAAACCAGCCATGTTTGTGTTCATATTTTGTAGCATAACCATTATTATCAATCACCGCCTGCCATCGTCTCGGCATAGATTGTTTCTTGACATAAGATTCATCAATCTGTCTCCACTTTTGCTCTAAAGCGGCAAAAAAGTTCATCATTGTTTAAATAATTTTTATCTCGTATTTGCTTATCTAAGAATTCTCATAGATTTTCAATGGGGTTTATATCGGGAGACTGTGAAGGCCATTTGAGAAGTGGTATTTTTTCATCCAGAAATAATTTCTTTGCGAGATTTGAAGTGTGCTTCGGGTCCTTATCTTGCTGGAAGATTGATCTTAAGGGCATATTGTCTTCCATATAGGGTAACATGACATGCTTTAGTATGTCTGTGTATACAAACTTATCCATAATGCCATCTATTCTATGCAAACTTCCCATCCCAAACCATGACAGACCCGCCTCCATGTTTGACAGTGGGCAAAGTGTCCTTGGGGTTCAATCTTTGTCCACTAGGACGTCTAACGTAATGAACACCATCTAATCCAAACATATTGAACTTGGATTCGTCACTGAAACATACCCTCTTCCAGTCACAGATGCTCCAATCAAGATGCAACCGTGCAAATTGTAATCGGTCCTTACGGTTTTTCCTCGAGATTAACGGCTTCTTACTCTGGCGACGTGCAAATAACTTTAAATCATTTAATCTTCTACTTATAGTTTTCGTAGAAACACTGACAATTCCCTTTGTCTCGATTTCGGCTTTTATTTGTCTTGGGGTTTTAAACCGATCTTTGGACGAAATTACTTTTATTAACCTAACTGATCTAGCATTTAGTTTTCTAGGCCAACCACTTCTCTTTGAGGCGTCCAAGATACCTTTTTGTTTATATTTTTGTTCAATATTGCCCAAACTGCTTTACGCTTCAGCTTCAAATTTTTGGCAATGTCGACTTGACGTTGACAATCTTTGTATAACTCAATGATCTTAGTTTTCACATCGAAAGACATTTCTGGACCACGCGGCATGAACTTAAAATCACTCAACTTATTCCACAATACTTGATGAACACAAACTAATCGTCTTCTGACACGAAACTGTACTAAACTAATGTTGAAAAGAATTTGTCTACATATTTTTGTCCCTCATAAAAAAGTGCTTATATTCAGTCGTGTATTGTGTTCGTTGCAGATAATGTAAAAAGAAGGAATTTAGTTTTTATACTAATAACGCATTTATTTATGGAGTAATGAAGTATGAATTCATTTTCTAAAGGTATTTAGGTAAATATTCATATTTGTCTATATACTTTTGTCGATTACTGTATATACATACAAACATGCACGCTTTCGCATATTTCGGAGGGCTTTTTGATGTGTTTCCCTTCGTATTTATCTGAACGCGTTCAATTTGAACAAGATAACGGTTTCAAATCAGAATCATACACACCAACTACCGGAGTACCTTGGGTACTAACTTGGGCCCCCGACTGTTTTGGATTTTTGTTGATGATATTAACCATATAATAACTGCAGAAAAAAATGTTTGCGGTTGACCTAAAAATTTTCTCAGTAATTCATAGACAAGGCAGCTTAGGCCTTTTGCAGGAAAATTTTGTCAACATTCTTGAGTGGTTCCAATATAATGATCTGATGCTAAAGCCCAGCAAGTGTAATGTCCATTACCAGGACCCAGTCTATCATACCATATGATTATATGATGGGCAATCATAAACTTGACAGAGTACAGGAAGCAAAAGACCTAGGCATTACAGTTACTTCGGATCTGTCATTTCCAACACACTTGAATCAAATAGTCAAATCTGGTATGCTTGGATTCATTATTAGTAACTGCAAATCTTTTACTAACACAGAATGATTAAAAGTGTGTATCATCTGGTCACTTTTACATGTTACAAATACCATCTATCTAAAGTCGAGAAGATCCAAACGAAATTTTTAAAATATTTGTATTTACTCTGCCTAGGTTGAATAGTAGGAACTACATTATGTTTTATCTACCAAAAGCTTCAACATATATTATCATCATACAGAATGTCGAAATGCTTTAACGAGGTTAGCCATCTCTTTGACTTTCATATGAGTGAACATATATATAAAAGAAGAAGATTATATTAATTTGCGCGTGCTACTACTGCATTACCTACTACTTTTTTTAGTGTCATTATTCCATGATACTATTTTTGAATCTTAAAAATCCCCAATATTTTACACAAAGCCATGCTAAATATGCACATTTTCAAGGGCCAACTGGATTCACAGTGGGGGATGCACGGCTCCTCTTGACCCCTGCCCTACGAGCGCACATAAGTATGCTCCGTATACAAATTTCAACGTATAACTATTGAAATATTTCCTTGTTTATGATAATTCAAATTATTATTGTCTAATCGTTCCTTGTGATTGACATAATTACAGCACATTATCAAACGCCTACAGTGATGTTTTGCAAACAGTGCGTACAGAAAATTCAAGGCACTCATTTTTTTTCTAAGATGGAAACAATAGGTACGATGATAACAGTTCATGTTGAAGGTTGGAATCTTTATACAGTTAGCACAATTTAAGGTTGAAGCTGTTTTGCATTTTGTGGTTTTGCTTCCATAAATTGATGAGACTGTGGTAAAGTAAACGCATTATAAGCTTGCTTACAAGTATTTGGTGAAAGATATAATTCAGAACTACCATTAATAAGAAATACATAATGGGGTATTCTTTTTTCTAGGATGATGCATTTTATCATTTTTTTTCACTCGAGTATTTGAACCAACAACCATTTTTGTATTTACCACTGGAGGAATCAGCAACGACGATTTGAATTTTACTCCTGATTCCAATAAAATTTTACCTCCATATACATACATATATACCTCCAAAGAGAAGTAGAACTTATGTCTGAAAATTACATCACAGCTCTTTGCGTAACTTAAACGTTCGATGTTTGTGGCATATGCGATGTCACATTTAGTTCATAAAAATTTGACAAGCATATAGTTTTTGGTGGTAAATATTGCTATTTTGACAAGAAATGCCCCATTTCTCTGTGGTTACCATTGTTATAAAAAAAAAAAACTTTTAAAATGCATTTGTATACTGTGCCCATCAGTTTATCATTAGTGAGCCACAAAACAAAATTTATCAGTTAATCCAGCTGCTCTTTGTCCAAAACCTGGTAGTATTTTACAAATTCTTATTTCAGCTCAACCATAGCCTACTCTGCAAGACGATGAAACCGGAACAAATACTCTTATTACCAAAATCTCCTCGCATGCTGGGATAGAAGCAACACTGTAATAGGGGCGGAGCATTGACCGTATCACTAGCGCCGCCCCGAAGAATAACACACTAAACACCTAATCCCTACCTACTGTTGAAAAGGAGAAAACTCATCATAGTAGTTAACCACGCCTTTTAGAGGGGTAAGGACAGCATATTACGTGGATACGTGTGGGCGGAGCCAGAAGAAGAGCTACGCCCCTTAACGGAGGAGCCAGCGCGTTGCGGTTGGTGCGGTAGTGTGGAGGCGGGGCAAAGTTGGCGAGTATCAGCAGCGTCGAGGTGCGTCGGTGCAGCAGTGAAGTGCGCGGGGTGGCGTGCTGCCGCCGACTACGGGGGCAGCGTTCCGCCCCAGGGGGCGGCGCGACCGGATCTGACGTAACAGGGACTGGAGGCAGACAGAGAGGAAGCAGTAGTGCGTCGGGTGGACAGTGTGGACTGTGTCAATTGGTCACGAGGGCATTAAGGAGAGCCGTGTGTGGTGGAGGTGGCAGCAGCCGTAGAGGAAGTGGGGATTCGTACGTGGAACTGGCGCCGGCTGGACAAGATGAACAGGAAAATGTCGAGAAAGCTGTGGGAGTAAGTGCTCTTAAATGTGATTTTATTAGTATTGATATAATACATAAATGTATAGTGCGAGATTTGCATATTTGCATTACTCGAGAAATACAGGGTGAATATTGATTGTGTAAAAGGTCTATAGATATAAAAGACATTAAAAAGGTTAATTACAACAATTGCGTGAAACTAAGAAAACACATTCTCCTACTTAGTTCATGTGATACAACGGGAAATGATTATTTTTATTATACAATATCATTCAAATGACTGCCACGGCTGGCTCGACAGTACCTTATCCGATTGACTCAATTTTACTTTCTCGTCAGTTTGACCTTGAATCTCTTGAATGGCAACTTACATTTCAAGGCTTCAATCGTCTCTGGTTGGGTAGCATCATATTTATCTTTAACGGCTCCCCACAAAGAAATTCAATTGATTCAAATCGCAGCTTCGAGGCGGCTGATTATTCGATTTTCGAAAACGGTTGTGTGACAAGATGGGTTGACTTCTTTAGCCAAAATGACGCCCATGCCATTACCTTCAACTTTTGGATTCACAAATTCGTTGAGTATGTAGATAATAACGCTCGTCATTGACTAAAACGGCATCTTGTTCATTTTTGATGAAAAATGACACAAGGATGAGAACGATGCCGAGTTGATGTTGATGGATATTCATGCGCATTCTGAGCCACGGTAGAAATGTTTTAGGCTGAACGCACTGAACCAGTCTCACGAACTCGCTTCACGAACTGGTACATAAACTGAGATGATGGTCTGTGACGTATACCAAATTTTTCACATGATTTTCTCACAGTTTGGATTACATACTCGCCACTTTGTAAGTTTTCAATATTTCCCAATTTTATTCAAGGGTAAAGCGTCCCATCTGCAACTGTACTTACAGTTACAATGAATTCGATTGAATTGAATCTAATATAACCAGTTGTCTGACACGTCAATTTGACATTTCAGCAACATCACTGCTAATTCAAATTTGAAGTACTAGATGGCCCGCCCTGTATTATAAGTATACTGATCATACATCATCGATGGCGATGCTCACAACGTAGGTAGTCAATCACTTATATTGTATAATAACCACGCAAGGTAGCATTTATGCTAGTGGCGACGCGTGACTTCTCCTAGACTGTTACCAAAACCAGATGTGAAAAATCTTATTAAAAAAAGTTTATTTTGAACCTCCCAAATATAATTTTTTGCTTATTTTAGGTATTTTATTTAAACTACTTTCAAATTAAGGTAAACATTCCTGGACTGAGCGTCTGGGGCACTTGATATACCTAATCGTCTTATGCTATGACTAATCCAAGCCGTCCAAAAAGCAGTCGACGTTTCTAGATGTTCGGAAAATTTTTGATCTTTTTTGGCAATGAATGTTAACAATTCCCTGAAATTTCCTCTATTGTCAGAGTCATCCCCTACAAAATGAACGGTAATTCCTGTTTTGCCAAAAAACATACGGTATCTAGAAGTGTGCTGCCTAAAAGCGTGTTTAAGACAACTTTCGATTCTTGTTTTGCCAAACTGAATTAAATTGGCTACACATCTCACATGTAACGGAGAAATTTCATGTCTCCTCTTTAGAGCCCTAAAACTATTTCAATCGTTGACTCCGCTGCTGGTCCACCAATTTTTTTTCTGTATAAAACAGAAGACATCGCCAACAATACAATCTGTTTTTTTGCAACCACATAACCAAGAGTTTCCATATATCTACCAACTTAATTTAAAATATCAAAGCACGTTTTTTTATTCCATTTTAAAATTACCTAAAGTAGGTGTTGGTCTTCCATTTTATTGATATCCTTTTTTTTAAACATTATACAAGGAGAATGACTTTTCAAGTAGTTGATCGATTACGCAGCGACACTCATCCATGTTTAATTGCACGCACACTACAGCCAGTAACCAAAACGGCTACTAACGAGTGATGTATTTTATAAGTATTCTGTGCGAGTGGACATTTTTAGGGATCTTTTGTCCTACTAATGTAAAATGCCTATAATTTCACACTTGTATCCTACTCGGTGCCATTTTTCCATCTGCGCTATTAATTCGATATAATTTTATTTTTGCATGTTTTCAATCAGACACGAAGCAGATGTGGGTATTTTTATTTTTCAAACATAAATATTATACGAATAATTTGTATAGTCACTCCGAGTAAACAACTGCTAGACTGAGGGATTGGGATATGAATATCGATGAACATCACATTTAATTAAATATTTTTATCATATCATATTGATCTTAATGAAGATATCTCAGAGGTGGTCGATTACCAATTAGAAACGATCGGCTATGTTTAAGTATTTATCGCACATACGAGGGACGCTCTGAAAGTTTTACCGTTAAATACCCTACTAAAAACAATGAAATGATGTCGGTGTGAAACATGAAGACATTATTTTTTCAGTAACTTGTGAAATCATCATTATTGATCCTAATCCTACAATACAAAAACGGTTTTCTCTCAGTAGGTAAATAACACCGCTTCACTACTATTTCTTTCCATTAAATACCACAGACGAGAATCAAGAGGGTCGTCATGTGTGTAATGCTTCTCACAAAACCTACGTCTTTTTGATGTTATTGCCGGACATAGAATATATATCTCAATCTACTTGACGTCATTTTTTTCCTGATTTCCCACGCTGGAATTTCCGAAATTCAAAAACCCTCTCTTGTGTTTTAGTAGTGAGAGTAAAATCTAGCAGGCCGTATGCTACGGCCCTGGCTTCAGCAGCAGTAATTGCTTATCGATTTTCAGGGATTCCTTGTTGTATGCTCCGCCTGCCCCTGCTCCCTGTCCCGCAGTAAACAAAGACAAGACTAGGGAAATGACACGCTCTGCTCCCGCGAAATAATATGCAATGGAGAAAATAAGAAATTTTAATTGCGTCATTCACTTTCATTTGAGAGAAGGCGCGATTAGTTAACTATCAGAATGAAAAAAAGAGATTTGACAGAACATACTCTCGGTTCGAGAAATATCAAGACGAAATCGATTTGGACATACGTGGAGCTGTGAGCTGTGGCTTACCAGTGCTGCAAAACGTCTTTGAAAATGGTAGAATCTCCAAAGGCAACTTCTATATGCATTACAGCTCTTTAAAGTCAAGATTTTGAGAAACATGTGACCTATTGTTGAGTGCTTCGGCCCAAAGGTGTACCAGGTAATGAGAAAGCAGATGTGCTGACAATACTAGGTTCCAAGTGCGCCTGTTTTGGCTTTGTACCGATACTGGGAATTAAAAGACGCCTGGTTAATACCGTTTGTAAGGCCTTCCTCACCGGCTCGCCATGACGACATCGCCAGCATCCATAGCCAAACTATACTCGTGTACCAAAACGGAAATTAACATCATCAAACTCCTCTGCTAACATGGCCTTTGTATTGGGAAGAGTGCGAATAAAAATACTACTAGAAATTTTAATAAGCAACTACCTTTTTGGAATAAATGACAGTGATAATACCTGATTATTTCATACTATTTAAGGGTGTCAAAATCAGACCTGTGAGCGGTTTTTCACTAAAATGCATACTTTCGAATAATTTTTGTGCGGGTTTCTCTCCATCTTAAGAAAAAATATGCTGGATGGGATGAAATAGTTATTTCCAAAAAACAGTCTTGTTGTTTCATCAGAACGATTAAATGCTGGAAATTTCTAAAACTATGAGACTTTTGTTAAAACAACGTTATGCTTTATAATAAGTTATGATGGGACCTATTTGCAGCTTCCATTTCCTGGACAGGTGGCCGGAAGTTGGCACCCCTTTTTGCGGCACCGTTGATTATTTTTAGAGTTCTGAACTACTTTCGAATACTTCTAGTTCTCTCAGGGGCTGCGACAATAGTTTTGCATTGTTTTGCGTAAAACGTGAGTTCTAAGCTGTGGATTCTCAAAGTAGTGAATAGTTCTACAGTTCTCTATAGAGAGTTCTGTGAAATTTCCACAAATTAAAAAAAAATCATCATCAACCATCCGTGAGACGATTCACTAGCATGTCACATTTATCGCTAGAAAAATGCGACAAGTGCACGGCACTACAACACAGTAAGCCTCACACATTCGTGCAACCAATAACTGTTTGGCAATGAAATTCGAACGACACAATGGTGGAGGTATTTGGAATTTCACTGATCCGCAAATAAAATATTTAGCACATCGACAAATTGTCGAAAAAAACCGTCCAAATGGTGTAAAATATCATGATTTATGTGAAACATGTGATGAACTGAGGTAACGATTGAGATTTGGGCATAATATGCTTGAAAATTAACAAAATCTATACTTCCCTGACGGGCTCCATTCCCAACACTCACTGCAAATATCAACAAATATATATGTGTAAATGATATACATAATAATATAATAATATTCTGTGTATTGCTAGATACACATTATACCATGTTTGCATGAAAAGATACACAAAAAATCAGTATAAACGCATGAAAAACACGTTTTTAGTTGTTTCTAAAAATTGTCTCACCCTTACCTGGCACAATGTAAATTGCACATTTTCATGTAAATGTGACATTTTTGCGATAGTAAACGTACAGGTCGGCAAATCCAGCTTGAGCCGCGAGATGCGCAGAAAACAGAGTGAGTCGGTGGATGTCTGAGAGAAACGGTAATATCCGACGGATATAGAAGAACGGTCGACGCGGCAAGTTCAGTTACAGCTTGCCAGTTTCTGATATTTAATTTAATTTGATGGAAGGCTACCTATTTTACACAGGCTTTGATATGCTATTCAACCAAAATGTTAGGTGTCTCACCGCTGCTGGCAAGTAATTCGTGAACAATTCTCTGTCAAAAAGTGTATTCGAGCAGAAAATAGGATAGGTAACCCGAGCGATACGTATTTCTGCTGGTTGACTTCATCACGCCCAAAATGAATGCCAATATGCAACTACAAAAATAGATACACATGCCCATACATCCGGATACGGGTGTAACTTGAGGTAACGAAGATGGAAAGGAAAAAAAGACACACGAAGTGCACAACAAGAACCAACCTACACATTCTTGAATAGACAAGTCGGTAATCTTGTACAATAATATAATTAATTAATTATTTTTTTCGAGGTCATGCACTTTTTGTCACTACCCTGGCGTCACTTTTCCGGCAGTTATATTACTGCCTTATTTCAAGACAGACCGATGGAACTGAAGCCTTCTTATTTTTAATAAAAAACTATTGAATTTACTTAGATAATGGTGTTTATATTATGTTTAAAGTTTCTTTTTCATAGTGTGTCACCCCCTGGCCACACATTTTCGCCCGGTAGTTATAAACCCTGTCACAATCAAAATATTATTTGACCCTGTCATATATGTATTACATAAATCAAATTCAAGCGGATAACCAAATGGAAATGGTATTTACCATTTTGGGTTGGTATTTACCAATCCGTTCAAGCGAGTGTAGTTATCAGTTTGGTTATAAGATCCGTGACGTCACGAATCAGCTGTTATATGTCATAATTATCACCGCAAAATTGTGGTATTTACCCAACTCAAGAGTAGTTTTATATTTCTGGTTATTATTTGAAATGTGACAAGTTAGAATTTTGCCGGGTATTGGATATTGTTATTGTACTTCAGCTTCATTTTTGAGAAAAATGATACAGGCTGACTTCAGTTTTACCATAAAGTGGAGCACTTTATTAGTTATACTCATTACGGTTGTTGGGGACACTTTAAATGTAGTTCCTATGCTTAACAAAGTATCCTGTGTAGCCATATACCACAAGAATATTAAAATATGGCCATATAAACTCACTAGATGATATCCACCTATATACGGGTTTGCTAATTTCTTTTTTCATCATTTCTGCTGAATCAATAAATGTTTTCTTTGGCATGCGGAAAAATTTAGAGAATTGAAAGTTATCATAGCTACAAAGCCATGGTTCTATCATTAAAAAAAATTCTGAAAAAAACATTTCTCCCATGAATATTATGAAAGGTTTCTTATTTACACTTTCCATATACAGTTGTAGACGAAAAAGCACCGCTTATTAAGTGATAATAAAAATAATCAGAGATTATATACGCGCTTTTCTAAAATACACAACTTGCAACAAAACCGCGGTTAAAACCAACGCGTTCAAGCGATTCGTGTAACTGACGTCATCAACCCGTGTGTCATCTTGAACCATATTATAACCGCGGCACATAACACAGAAATTTTGGTTATTCGCTTGGATTTGATTATAATATGTAGCCTTATGATATAATGAATATGAAAACAGAATAAGCTATTTTACGTAATTGATACTGAAAACTCAAATATCGTTTATCCACCCATATAAAACTTAACTCCCCTACTTCTATATTCTGATAACAACAAAACATATATGGTATTTTTCCAAAATAAATGGCTATATTTAAAAACAAAATATATAAATACCTGATGGGGCACCCGTTACATATTGTGACTTGGAAATATTAAACTTTTACCTGTATTCTGTCTCGAGGCAACACACAACAGAAGGGTGCTGTTAAAGTAGAAAATAAAATCTCCGGGGATTTGTCATAGTCTAGGGGTCCGTAGGGGATCTTTTTTGTTATCATTGTTATTTAATGCATACACAGACATCCTGTTTTGAGAAGCGCTTGATGACATTGAAGATCGAATTATATTAAAGCGCACTCCCGTAAAAAGTTTTCGATATGGTGATGAAACTTTATCACTTACTAGTATTCGACCGTGTATCATTTGATAGCGAAATATATGGGATAAAACGACAGCTATGATTATAACTACTCTATATAACTATACAATAATAATTCTTCGTACGCGGCATGATGCAAATTAATAAATTAATATTTTTTATACCGACGGAGCCACGTAGGCAGACGCCTAAATACGTAGGTGCGAAAGGGTTTCGAGACTATCCGTCAGAGAAGAGTCATCGACCAGTCGGACAGCCCTCTTCTGAATAGCACCGAACATGTCGGGGCGGTAGCATCTCAAACATCTGAGCAGTACTCGATGCTTGGTCTCATCTGGGCAATGACAGAGTGTGGAGGTTATGTGCAAAAAAGTACTTCTTAGCCGGAAACAGATAACCTAGCTTGTACCCAGCAGCTTCCGCTATTGATGAGATAGGTTCATGTTCAAGATCTCAGTCATCTGGACACCGACCAGCCAAAATTAACGGCTTTTTGGTAAAATTCGGCTTCTTGTTAGTCAAAGTACAGTACTCTGTGTTTTGGAAGCATTAAACTGTACCAGATTGTTGCGCCCCCCTCCAGGACTCTTGTCAGATAGGGAGACGTGGTTAGTCTTCTTTTCTCCAGTTCACTGGTAAAGATCGGCTTGTCACTCTAAATCCCTGCGTGTAGGGAGCTGTCATCAGCAAAGCTGTTAATCAGATTGATCTTACTGTAAACGCAGTTATTGATATGTAAGAGGATCAATGTTGGAGTCAAGACCGATCGCTGCTGAACACCTTCGTTGACATTGTGAGACGAAGAGGGCAATTACAAGCGATGTCTTGCGGCCAGGGAGGTCAGCCACCCATCTGCAAAGCTTCTCTGGGAGGTCATAGGGTGAAAGTTTGCATAACAGGACATCATGCCAGGGCTGATCGAACGCTTTCGTGATATCAAAAGCAACGACTTGAGCCTCACCATATGAATGGATGAGTTTAGCCCACAATTCCGTGACGTAAGCTAGGAGGTTCCCCGTGGATCGTTGGTCTCTAATCAAGCCCTGACGTCTAAGGTACTCCAGAAGCTCCCGATTTATCCTCTACATCACCTACTTGGGAATGGGATGGGCTGTATATAAGCAAATTTCGAGTTTTCTGGAAAAGTACCGGATTTGTAAGATATTTGGAAGAGACACGGAAGAACTGTAGCAAGCTCCGCTGCACATCTCTTCAGTTCAACAGAATCAAGTGCAGACCCGAAGTTTTGTGGATGTCGAGCATCATGAGCATCCGGTCTTATGGATGAAGGTTAATCTTTGAATGGACGGCAATGGTGCCGTTGGCTGGGACGTCCATGGTGAAGTTGGCAGCATAGACCTTGACAAGCACTTCCGCCTCAGCATTTGAGTCGGTTAGAATCGTTCCATCCTGGCACTTAAGCAGTGGAAGGCTACTCTTTGAGAATTTCTCTTCAATCTGCTTGGCCAGCGTCCAGAAATGCCGCCTCCCATTGTGCTGCGACATTACCCTGCGCTTGGTTCTTACATCGTGCTGGTCATTGGCATTGCAAACCGCTTCGTTGTATTTGTTTATGGACTCGAAATCGACAGTTAGAATCAGGACTTGGGCCATTCTCGCAAGATTCTTATTCGTATTGAGAAAGCGAAATCAAACAAAACTCCGCATTCTCAGGCATTGTTTTCTCTGTTTTGTACGGTATCGACGCCTCTTGCAAGAAAATACAGCCTTTGAAATGTGGTGTAATCTGAGAATGCTGCGAATAGCCTAGGCGTGTCATACAAATCAAGAGGTATTTAACAGAATAGGGCGACAACCGTCACTGCAAACAAACACAGAAAGGAAGCTGGGATATTTTGAACACATGCGAAATGATAAAAAATGCACCAATAATAACAAATAAACGGCAAGAGGGAACTTGGATCACTTAAGGCAGGCGACCGGCAAAATATCAGCCGAAGCGCTTAGAGCAGCAGTAAGTAGGGTCTGGTGGGTCTTAGTGATAACCAGCGTCCAATGACAATATGGTACCACAAAAAATGTTATTCTGTAAGCAAAGATAGTCTACAGCCATTGATTAACGTTTTCTACCTGAAGGTTGCCGACAATTTCGATGTCCAAAATGTTATCCGAGATGAAATGAGATATCCTGGCGTCATCTATAGCAGCAGTGAGTAGGGTCTGGTGGGTCTTAGTGATAACCAGCGTCCAATGACAATATGGTACCACAAAAAATGTTATTCCGTAAGCAAAGATAGTCTACAGCCATTGATTAACGTTTTCTACCTGCAGGTTGCCGACAATTTCGATGTCCAAAATGTTATCCGAGATGAAATGAGATATCCTGGCGTCATCTATGAGCAGCAGTGAGTAGGGTCTGGTGGGTGTTAGTGATAACCAGCGTCCAATGACAATATGGTACCACAAAAAATGTTATTCCGTAAGCAAAGATAGTCTACAGCCATTGATTAACGTTTTCTACCTGAAGGTTGCCAACAATTTCGATGTCCAAAATGTTATCCGAGATGAAATGAGATATCCTGGCGTCATTTATGAGAATTTGTCATAGCACTGTTTCTCCTCTCCGCTATAATTAGAAATCTACTTTGAAAACGTGTGCGTATCATAGATGGCGCAACAATATGCTTATATATGTTCATGTAGTAGTCTAATTAAATTAGCAAATTTCTACGAAATAATTGTAAAGTCTGGTTTTCTTGATGCAAGTTGTTCAAGGGGGTATTTAAAACATGAACGCATAAAATGGGTACAGCAATTGTTGTGGGAAAACTTTTTATTCGACAACACAACGTGTTTTTTTTTGGATTTAATCGAAAGTGTTGGCAGGAACGAGAAAACTCTTAAAATAAGATTTTTAGGTATTTATGAGACCTACAGAATGAGACCACATGTAAAAAGATCCCTCTAATAGTAAAAAAGTCCGAAAACCAGTGCAAAATGCAGGTTTCGGTACTTGCGACGATAATTTCACGCAGCTACTTGAAATTCTTCAAATCCGAATGCTTCTTACTTCTAAATAACCACAACAAAATTGGAGTCGATTGGTCAAGTAGTTTTTGAGAATTTCTAATTGTTTATCCCAAAAGACCTGTATTCGGGCCATCACTACTAGTTTATTGAGCAATATACAGGGATCTTTTAAGGGCATTTTATAGCAAAATACACGAGTTTACGTTGCCGACATGAATCAAGCCATTCCGAAAGATAAGTATTATTTTTATGCGAAAAACGAAGGGTTACGTTTTATCTTCTGAACATATTCAAACATTTCGTATTTGTAAGTAGTTTTTTCTTCGCAACAAAAGGTGATGACATATCCACTTTGTTTTAAAATGTGTATAATAACGTATTTTTTTCGAATATCGTAGCGAATCTGTTCAGTTACTTACAAATACAAAATGTTTGAATTTGCTTAGGAGAAAAAGGAAACCTGCATTTTTCACATAAAAATAATAATTATCCTTCGGAATGCCTTGTGACTCATGTCGGCAAGGTGAACTCGTATATTTTGCTATAAAATTATCTTTGACCGAACCATGTATATTGCTCAATTTTGTTGTGGTTATTTAGAAGTACGAAGCCTTCGGATTTGAAGAATTTCAAGTAGCTGCATGAAATTATCTTCGCATTAGCAACAAGTGACAAAATCTGCATTTGCCTCGGTTTTGGGCCATAACTTTTTTACTATTAGTGGGATCTTTCTGAAGGTCTCATAAATACCTAAAAATCTCATTTGAAGGGTGTTTTCGTTCCTGCCAATACTTTTGATGGAATCCCAAAAACACGTTTTCTCATTCTTTGTTGTCAAATAAAAAGTTTTCCCACAAAAATTGGTGTACCCATTTTATGCGTCCATGTTTTAAATACCCCCCTGAACAACTAGCATCAATAAAACCAGACTTTACAATTATTTCGCAAACCAGGGGAATTTTCGTCTAATATGATCAGACTATACAGTGCCATTTGTGAGACACTCACCTTGCGGCGAGAAGAAACGCAGCTGGTCAAAAATTCTTATAGGTATCACCAGGAAATTTTATCGTGGATAATTTTTTAGATGCCAAAACATCAGCATCATCTTTGGGTAGAATACGTTAATCGATGGTGGACTGAAATGTACATGTTTGCTTTCCGTCTCTGTATCCACGACTAACAGCAGACAGCGTTGTTTCTTGCTCATTAGCAACTCACAAGTGTTGTATAGGTCTAGTAGTCCTGGAGTCAGATGAACGGATATTATTCAAGTAGGTATGGTCGCTCGAAAAACTCAAAATGCTGTGCGGAGATAGGCGAAACATCTGACGATCTCTACTTATAAATAGTTTGCCAAGTTGATTACCATCATCCCGTACGATTAAAGATGACGGGAGCCCCTACGCTACCGGCTCATATCTTCTCGACTTTTTCTGGTAGTCTATTATCGTTTCTATTTATGCATACGTGCATAGAAAGCTATTAATTGTTGGTCTGCTCTGTGAATACTTGGTATTCCGGCTGCTGGATGGGTCGATCGTTTTGGTGGTGAGACAATTGCGTAGAACATCGAGAAGTTATGAGCCGCAGAGGTCTTCTGTTATCTTTTATCGAACGGTATGATGCTGAAGATCAACTTGGAAAATCATTGGTAGGTCAAGATGGTCAGATTTTTCGCCTACCTCCGCTCACGTTAATCAATGCTTCAGTTTAACCGTAGGGATCGGTCTGGCACCCTAAATACTTCCACCTAAAGTGTTGCTTGGAGCAATGAACGGTTCTACCTTGTATAATGGAAAACACTCACCAAAAAGGATGATGATATCTTTTAGGATATCGAGAATGTCTTTGTGATGCTCATTGAAAATACCAGTCGCATTCATAGTGATTATGTTTAGCTATGCAATGGAAGTAGGAAGGATGTGAGAAAAGCCGTGCCAACCTTGACATTTGTCGCAGTGTAGCTATTAAATAATAAGTTGGTAATTGTAACGCGTACAATGTTAAGTTGCAATTATATCACTTGAAGGATTTATTGCTGGCTATGGTTATTATATGAATAGCATAAATTAGTCTATTTATGTATGCAACTTGTCGTGCAACGTGCGTAACTGTTTTAAGGTAGGGCGAACATGTTTAGTTAAGTTAGTTACATACATGAAGTAGATTCAAGCAGTAAGGTGGGCGGACCATGGAAGATCATGCTCTTTGTAATCATTACCAAGCCAAAGTTATCATGCGATGACAAATTTGTTCTACTCAAACTAACACCCACCGAAATCAAGAATACAGACCCAGTGACAAGTCGCAACTAAATAAACCATTATTTTCTTTGTTTTTTCTCCGCATTTGTGTTTCTACTGAAGCAGCCGCGTAGGCAGGAGCTTAAATACCAAGAAACCTTTGTAGCTATGAGGAGCTTAAGAAACTTTGTTAATCCGATCTTTGAACTGCCTAAGGTTACTAGAACTAGGAACAGCCACCTCAGATAGATTGTGCCACAATCTTGATACCCTAAGGACAAAGGAGCGGTCGTATCGGTCAGTTCTAGATGTACGAAGTTCGACATGGCTAGGGTGGGAGGCCGAAGTCAGGCGGATCTGTCTGGCAAGCACATCGCGCGGCGGAATCATGGAGGAGAGCTTTGACGAGCAAAGTCGGTTAGTGTATCTTTAGAAGAGTGTTAGATCGCTGTCGGTATGTCGGTGCGAAAGGATCCCGAGACAGCCCTCCTCTGAACATCATCGAGCGTGAATAATGTAGTAGGGGTGGTAGCACCCCAAACAGCAGTACTTGAGAAGGTCGTGTGGAGAAACGTACTTCATAGTCCTAAACAAATAGCCTAGCTTTTATCCAGCAGCTACCGCTATTGACGAGATGTGCATGCCAGATCAAATCCTTGGTAATCTGGATTCCCCCAACATTTCAATTGCGCCAGGTGACGGTGACACAATTTTCAGGAACCAGTAAAAACGTGTTTTCATGCGTTTATACAAATTTTTAGTCTCTGTTTTGATGAGAATATGTTAGAATACATGGAGTATTCATGTACTGTTTGTTATACATATACAGAGATTTGTTGATATTTGTAGTCGGGAATCAAGCCAGTGGAGTATACATTATGTTAATGTTCAAGCATGTTGTGCCTAAACCTTAATGGTTACTCCAATTTCATCATACTTTCCAAATAAATCATGATATTTTGTACTATTTGGATGACTTATTTCCACAATTTAATGGTTTGTTTAAAAAAAATTTTGACATTGAAATCCCAAATACAGTATATTTACCCATAAAGTATTTGCTATGGTACTAAAAAAAATATTAATTTATTCCTGTTTTAATTAACACATCGGTAGCGTTCCTTTGAAAGCCAATTAAATAATTAAAAGCTGGCCTGGCACAAGGGCCTACTCAGGAACATCTGTTGATGACGAAAATAGTAACACTTTGTTTTTAGTTGAAGAGAAACGTTTTTATGTTGTAACACCAATCTCAATTTACAAATAAGGATTTATCTGAATTTTGTTGATCCCTGTTTTCCATTTTTCGTGTAATTCTCAGATCAAGAAAATGTTACCTCAAAACGAAAATCAGCTTTAAGATTCAAGTCATCAAGAAACATAAGGTACTGCACATGAAATACTACCTCCTTTGCGGAGACTGATATATACTGAGTGACAAAAAAAGGGTCAACACCTGCGTATGTTTCAATAATTTATTTATCTTGCCATGAACAAGTGATAAAGTAAGTGGTCAGGTTTTTCTGTTAAGTTTTTGTGGTGGCTGCGTGAATTGTTTAGTTATAAAGAAGAATTCAGTTTTCGTATCTTTTCCATACTTAAAACCACCCAAAACCCGATTTTTCAGCAAGACAATGCCAGACCGCATGTTTCCAAAGCAACGTTAGCCTTCATCGATCAACATCGCATCAACCGTTTACCTTGGCCACCACGATCGCCTGACCTATTTCCAATTGAACATGTCTGGGACATGATATGTCACAGGCTCTTGAATTTGCAACATCCTCCACAGACTTTAGCAGCTATTACTCACAAAGTTGCAGTAGCCTGGAATGAGATACCCCAACAGGATATCGACCACCTTATCACCACGATGCCCAGGC
The DNA here is from genome assembly GCA_963669975.1 of Acanthoscelides obtectus. Classification (NCBI taxonomy): domain Eukaryota; kingdom Metazoa; phylum Arthropoda; class Insecta; order Coleoptera; family Chrysomelidae; genus Acanthoscelides; species Acanthoscelides obtectus. The sequence continues at coordinate 619,483 of CAVLJG010001453.1, forward strand.
GTGTCAATGAGTGTATAAGAAATCGTGGATCCTCAATACATTATTGAACCATCTTTTGCAGTCAGTTGACGAATCAAGCTTTTAGTCATTTTACTAGTAAGGCACACTGAACATATATGCCAAACATTATTAAAATCGGATAAACATACGTAGGTGTTTATATAAACATAATGCCAAAGTCTGAATTTTTATTAAAACCCCTTCTTACGTCTGACTTCGACACCCTGTAGAGTGAGAGGATCAAGTACGTTTACTGCTGTTTTTTTTTAGTTATAATGGAGAAGGGTCAGTTTTCGTAGATATCAGAAAATAACAACTTATGGCTTGGATACAAAAAAGTGGACAGGATTGACGTTAAAAGATAATTTACACTTGAGATTTCAAAGTAATGAGCACCATTGACTGTTATGCATGTCTTGCATTTTGTCATAAAACATATTTATAACCTACAAAAAATAGATACCCAATTGCTCGAGGATGCCTCAATTCTGAAACTCAATTCTGTTACTGTGGTCAGGTGACTGAAGTGGTCTCGATCTGACCGAGTGTGATGTGGCGGAGTATTATTATTATGCGGCAGATGTGTTTGTCTTATTTACAGACGTGAGGATGGTTTTTCTTAGAAAATCAGACTTCAGAATAATTTCTATATGGGTTTCTTCCATTTAAAATACAACATGCTGTTAGGGATAAAACACTCAATTATGATAATACTCCGCGACACCACTTCACCCAGAACTTCCTCGTCGACATCCATCCGAGGTCTGCCATTGTCAGCTCTTCTACTGCCAATCCCTTTTCTCGATAACTTGCCGAGTATGCTCGATGATAGTTAATTAAAACATTGTAACCGGATAATGTCAATTGGGATATCTTTTAGAGCAGAAAAGTATTTTCTAGTTAATGCTTCATATAATACTGGAATGAAACCACGTTAGCGCATGATATAGTTCAGCAGCTTTTGTAACGATGCCCTAGCATTCACGGTACTATTCGTATCAGGGCATTATGAAACAATTAACTAGAAAACCAGAAAACAATAAATGCGAATAACTCAACAACTACTGACTTTCAAAAATTACGAAATTTAGAAACAAGGTATCAAATAGCATTCAATTGTGTGTTTGTCAACAAAAATATTCGGACTAAGAAATGCTGTAGCATACTAATACTCAGTAATACTCCGGCACATCACTTTCGGTCATATCGAGACCACTTCATTTACAAAAATGCAACATTCATAAAGGTGGATCAGACCTTATTTCATTGCAAAAAAGATCATTGGACCTAAATCCACTAATTTTTCTATTAGGGTTGCTGTGCTGGCCACAGTAAAAATTGAGTTCCAAAATTGAGGCAACCTCAAGCATTCGAGCGGTTTTGTGGGTTTAATTAATGTTTTATGACAAAATTTAGGTCATGTATTACAGTTGTCTCTCTCGTTTCTCGATACTTTGATATCTCAAATATAAATTAACGTTTAACATCAATCCTGTCCAGTTTTTTGTATCCAAGCCATAAATTGTTATTTTCTGATAAGTACGAAAACTGACCCTCCTCCATAAAAAACTTTTTCGACAAATTGGCACAGTGATCGTACTGGATTCTTTTACTCTACAAGGTGTTAATATCAGACGTGAGAACTGGGTTTTAGTAAAAATTCAGACTTTGGCCAGTATTGAAAAAAAAATTGAATGCTAAAAATTTCAAAAACTATTAGACTTTTAATAAAACAAAGTTTTACCATCTAGTAGGCCATGACTTGACGTATCTACTTATCCTTCAATTTCGGTCCACCCTGTATGAAGATACTCGATTGGAGTTATGTTGATAAATGAAAAATCAAAATATTCCATTATACGAGGGTGGTCTCAGAAGTAACCGACCCAACGAAGAATACACAACTTTTTTGTAAAAAAATGTATTTATTTTTTAACATAATCCCCTTCGAGCTCTATACACTTTTCCCAGCGATGTTGAGTAAGTTCGATACCCTTTTTATAATAAGAACTGTCTTGTTCCTCAAAATAGCCATTAACTGCCGACATCACTTCTTCATCGTTGGAAAATCTTTGACCACTGGCCGATTTTTTCAGGTTTGGAAACAGAAAATAATTCGAGGAGGCTAAATCTGCTGAATGGGGTGCATGAGGTAGCAATTCAAACTTTAATTCGTTAATTTTGGCCATTGCAATAACGGATTTGTGAGCTGGTGCATTGTCTTGATGAAACAACACTTTCTTCTTAACCAAATGCGGCCGTTTTTGCTTGATTTCATCGCTCAAACGTTGCAATAAGTTCGCATAATACTCGCCGTTGATAGTTTTACCTTTTTCAAGATAGTCAATGAAAATTATCCCACGCGCATCCCAAAAAACCGACGCCATAACCTTGCCTGCAGATGAAACGGTCTTCGCCTTCTTTGGAGCCGGTTGTCCCTTTTGAGTCCATTGTTTTGATTATTCTTTTGTCTCGGGTGTGAAGTGATGGAGCCATGTTTCATCCATGGTTACGAAACGACCCAAAAATTCTGCTTTGTTGCTGTGAAACTTCGCTAAACACTCAATTGAAACATCTTCACGACACTGTTTTTGCTCGATTGTGAGCAATCGCAGCACCCATCTTGCGCACAGCTTTCTCATGTCCAAATTTTCAGATAATATGCGATGAACAGCACTTTTTGAAATGCCTACTATGTCTGCTAGCTGGCGCACTTTTAGTCGACGATCATTCAGTACCGCTTTGTGAATTTTCTACACCATTTCTGGAGTCCTCACCTCATTTGGTCGACCACTGCGATGCTCGTCTTGGCAGCTTATTCTGCCTCGTTTAAACTCTGCTACCCAATATTTTACTGTTATAAACGAAGGAGCAGACTTACCCAGAGTAGTATCCAGTTCAGCTGTTATATTGGTTGGGCTGAAGCCTTTGAAATAAAAGTAGTGTACCACATAACGATGACCAGTTTTCTCAATTTTCACAAATTCACTGAAAACGTTCAGTATTGATGGCAGCCAAACAAATACTAAACAACGTGGCGTCTTCAAACTTGACACATATGCTTTATAGGTTGCATACTTTCTAATACAATGATATTTATCAAAGAACTAGAACCAGGCCAGGTCAGGCCGGGTACTTCTGGGACCACCCTCGTATACAATATATGGAATATGGTACCTCTCATATATTTCTTATATATCCCCTGAGTATTCTGATTCCTTGTTACATTTTTATTAGTATTGTATGCTAATAAATATAACATAAGCTGTAGCTAGTTTACAATACCAGATGCTTTATTAAACAACATAAACGTTTTATTTATTTTTAGTATTTTAGTAGTAACACTAAAGCAAGGGTAATATTCAAATACTCTTTGCTCTACTTGTACAGTAAAGCTGTTCTCTTTGTGATTTGCAATACCATTATACTGTACAAATTTCATGATGTTTCAAAATGTTGTTATTTTAACTTTTACTAAAGTTGATTTAGGAACTGGCAAATGTCGCTTACTGAAACTTGAATGACTATAGCAAGGCATACAAAAATACTCTGATTTATTTTTTCATGCCTAAAGGTCGTTGAAAAGAATTTGAACAACCCATACTTCAACGATTGAGTTTAAAGATCAACACATTTAAACTTGTTAGCTGGAACTCTGATAAATTTCTCATCCTGTTTCTATTTCTCCACAACTTTCAAAAAAGCTCTTACTCTATCTGAGCTAGATTGGATATGGTTTCTAAATTCAACGTAGTTTCCTGAAGTATTATTCTTAGAAAACGGTGAATAGGCATGAACAATTTTCATTAATTTCTGTTAATAACAAATCAATGAAATAATAATACTGCAAAGTAACAAAAACATAAATCAGCGGACTAGTTCACATAAAATGCAAAGAATATTCATACATTACAAGGTAATTCAGTTATTTTTGGTTTCCGCAGCTTGCGCCACACTATTGGATGAACAGTCAAGTCAAACATATGTGAAATTGGACCAAAGCCACAAAATTCGTTTCAGCACTGTAAACAGACATATTTATTATATTGTTATAAACATTCTATAAAATAATTTAGATTTTGAAAATGAAAAATTGCAGTTGCTACTAAAACTGAATTCATATAAATTGGTTGTCAGTGACGGTTTTAACGATCAAAATCAACGAATTTAAAGTCATATTATTATATCCGTTAATTAATAAAGTCACATCAATATGCAAACGCCTATGACTTACTAAAATGTCACTACAAAGTGTCGAGTTAGTCAATTCAGTGATATACCTCTACCAATAAGCTGCTTGATTTCCTATAAGATTAATAAATGCGATAAATGAACGCAAACATGTGTGTTCAGAAAATCACACTAGAGGGACAAGGAACAAACCATTTAAAATGAATCTGTATGTAAAGTCAAGACCTGTATCTACAGTAACATTCAGTCGAGATATCTTTCATTACAAATTAATACTTTTGAAACACAGTAACTGTAACCATGTCAAGACAGAGACCTCGTCGCCCCGATAATTGCTGCACCATAGAGAAAAGTGTGATTAGAGCGAACCCCCTTACTCAAAAAACATACGCCCACATAAGCAGCCGCTCAGGCGGGAGCCTAAATGTCAGGACGCCGCGGCTGCTATGAGGATCCCAAAGAAACTTTGTTAATCAGATTTTTGAACTGCCTGAGCCTAAGCCTCCTCTTGTAGATTGTTCCACAATATCGACACTCTAGGTACAAAGGAGCGATCGTATCGGCCAGTTCTGGATATACGAAGTCAGGAGGGTCTGTCAGGCAGGCACATCGCGCGGCGGCATCATGGAGGAGAGCTCTGAGGACCAAAGCTTGTTGATGTAGCGGTAGCAGAGAGCTAGATCGCCAACGGCTGCCGGTGCAAGAGGGTCCCACACTCCAAACGTGTGAGCAATACTAGAGGCTAGATCTTATTTGAGCCTTGTATAGAGTGAGGAAGTCATGTGGAGAAAAGTACTTATTAGCCCTAAACAAATAGCCAAGCTTTGCTATTGAAGAGATGTGTTCGTGCCAGATCAACTCGTCTGTCACCAGCCGAAATGAAGGGCTTTTTAGCAGAACTTGGCCAAAAAGGTTTTTTTATATCGAAGCAGCCGCGCAGGCAGAAGCCTGAATGCCGAGACACCGCGGCTGCTATGAGGATCGCAAAGAAATTTTGTTGATCCGATTTTTGAACTGTCCAAGATTAGTAGAACTGGGAAAAGCTTCCTCTTGTAGATTGTTCCACAATCTCGATACTATCGAGACAAAGGAGCGGTCGTATCGGCCAGTTCTGGATGTACGATGTTCGAAACGGTTAGGATGGGAGGCCAAAGTCAGGCAGGTCTGGCAGGCGCATAGCGCGGCGGCATCATGGAAGAGAGCGCCGAGGAGCAAAGCCCTTTGGTGTAGCAGTAGAAGAGAGCTAGATCGCCGATGCGAAAGGGTCCCGAGACTGTTACAGAAGAGTCATCGATCAGTCGGACAGCCCTCTCTGGACAGCACCGAGCATACATAATGTAGTCGGGCGGTAGCACCCCAAACGTGTGACCAATACTCGAGGCTAGGCCTTATCTGGGCCTTGTATAGAGTGAGAAGGTCATACGGAGAAAAGTTCTTAGCCCTATACATATAGCACAGCTTTTTCCCAGCAGCTGCCGCTATTGACGAGATGTGTTCGTACCAGATCAAGTCCTCGGTAATATGGGCTCTCCAAACAGCCGAATGTCTTTGGCAGAACTCGGCCATACATCGAAACCGGATGAGCACCGGGACACTTTTTGTTCATCAAGGTACAGTACTGGGTTTTGGGATCGTTAACTGTACAAGTTTGTTGCGTCCCCAAGCAGTGCTTAGGTACTCACTATGTTTTTCCTATGTAGTTTTTCGTGCTGAATCTGAAATAAGGGTCGTTGGACAAATAAGAAAGTAACCAATTCAGGCACTAAGATCACCTTTTTGTCATTTTTGGTGGATGTCTCAGAGGTGCACATTCACCAAAAATGCACATTTTTAATTCTGTTTAAATTATTTTTATATTTGTCCGTCTTCCCCCAATTTTGACTTCTGATTCTTGCTCAGAGGAAAAATATAGTGAGACTCCCAGCACACGTCACTTTTATTATTTTGTGAACCTGTGGATAGTTTTTTTATGCGCTTTCTCTAAAATGTATACACCGATCTCAAATTTTAACTTCAGCTTCCTGTTCAGTGTGAAAAAGTTCATGGGAAAAATACAGTCGAACCCGAAGCACACACCACATTTTAATTTTGTAGACCGGTGGACCTTGTTTAGATTCTTAGGCTTGCTGCCTACACTGTGGTTTCTTGACAACAGAAGGTTAAATCAGGTCGATGGTGATCTTGAGGGTTTTAGTTTGAAGAGTCTTCAATGAGATAAACTGACCAAAATCTCAGTTATCAATTATCAAACAAAATCCATACATGATCGGTATGGAATCATTATTAAATAATTTGTACGCGCGGGATAGAAAGAGAGACACCTAAGTTAGGGTGAGAGCTCGAATGAAACGTCAACGGACTGGTTGTCTTTGGTATCTAGCACTCTTTATTTGCGCTTTCGCTCTAACCTTCTTTCTATCTCGCTAATACACAACTAAATACGAGACCTCGATCATTATCGCTTAGGCGTAAGAACTGATAGCAACTTGCTATTATATGAACATCAAGTGTACGAAAGAGTGGAAAAGATAGAGAAAACTAAGCACTCTTAGTGGAATGGCTACCACGAGTATCCACAGTTTTCCGTTTTGCTGTACATCAATCTTCTTCAAAGAGCTGAGAGAGGCGTTCTGGCCGTTGATCTGACAACATGGACCATTTTTACTCTCTTTTCTCTTTTTACGGATTCATCCACCTACCTTCTACAGCCCTAGGGCCGGTCCGGTCCCCAAATCGTCCACGAGATACTTCCCCGAATAAAGAGTCAATGAGCCCGTCGATGGTTTTTTACATTTTTCTCTATTAGCTACAATGATTTTTATAAAATATGAGTTGTTGTATAAGAGGTCTTACATTTGATAACGCGAGTATAAAATCTCATTTCTTTTTAACTAGATATTTCTCGGATGTCATAAGATGCTATTTGTTGAATTCAATAATTAATTTTAATAGCCGAACTAGATTGTCTACGACCGTTCTCAAAGGTGGCGCAATGTATGCTCGTTTTTTCGCTCGTGTTTAAATTTCGAACATTGAACAAATATTCATTTGACGTCTGTGTTTTCTACCATGAAGATTTGATTTTTAATCCAGATATGGTTAGAAGACCATACGTTTCATGTCAAATAAATACATACATTTTACGATTGAACTTTGTAGTGCAAGTTGGTCACTTCACGTTCATTGAAAACAGTGAAAAATCTCAAACCTTTTTTTTTTGAGAGAACTATTGATAAGAAGTCGAAATAAACATTTGTAAATTTCTCTTTTTCCGGCTCATATCAACCACATTTTGAAGAAACCTTCAATGAAAAGTGACACTCATGAACTATCATTAACAAGATGTGCGTAGTGAGGTCCGGGAGATTTGGTCAGTTTTCCACATAAGAGTGTAGACGTAAATCTAAATAAATAATAGTTTAAAAAAAACAAAAAAAAACGAACTAAAACGTACAAAATAAGTTTTAATTACAAAGAGTTTATATTACAGTAGAAAATGATCGATCAATCAATCATAATTAATGACCTCAAAATAAAATATTAATAAAATTTAGGTTATTAACAGAATAATTCAATTCAGATTGAAAAGCGTGGGGTGCATTTTACTATATTTTCATAATTCTCCGATCATAGATAGTTGCCAATAGAATAATTTACATGATGATAAAATTTAATATATCAAGCACCCCACTTTTGTGTTACGGCTCGTACTAAATAATGATGATACAGCTGGTATGTGCCTTCATACAATTGTATTCCAGTAAAATAGAGACGTCCATGTATGCTGATGTCAACATTAAAATCGAATACTCCGAAATGATGTCGACAAAAAGACAGCTTGGTACAGGGAATATTGATGTTACATTTGAGTTTGAAATGGAACCCGACCACTAACAATCGATTTAGCTGTTTTACACACAGAATAGCCAAGAGATGCAAAATGCATTTCCATGATACAAAATAACGTGAATGTGTTATCTCCCCTATACGACATTTCTATAGACTTCACGACAGAAAAATATTTGAGAAATATATGATGCAAAAATCATAAATATTTAACCATGCTTCTCTCAAAATGGCGAATAAATGTTTTGTATTTCATGTCCAAAGGTTCCAGTTTTAAATTGTGTTCTATCTAAGGACTGTTGTCGCACTACATTGTTTGGTATATGCTCGAAACAGTTGAAAATTTTAAAACTGTTAATTCGTGATTTTCAATATGTTCAAGTCAATTCCAAAGGTCAGTAGTTCCGAAATACCCTTTACTCAAATCATCATTTCTAAACTGATGGAAATCTGTGGGAAGAAAAATTCGCTTTTAATTCACTTGACTTTGTTTTTTTCTATTCTGATAAAATTTCAGTTTTATTTGGTCAAAAATTTGTCAAGTGTGTGACGGGTGTGATAAATTTGAGAACATGAAATTCCATCCTAATACAAATGAATTATAGTAACATACGTGTCAACTAAGTTAACGCGCTAAAATTGTACTTGCTAATGCCGTATCGACTTATTTTTCTCTGTGAAAGAATGTAAAAACCGATTACCCCTGGTACTCGTAACATGATTTGAAAAGCAATTAGATGGGCTATTTGGCAGGTCGTTACAGCCGTGGGGAACGAGCTTTTTATTGGAGGATATTGATTCGTCGCCATAATAAACCTAGATTTACTCCTTAGCCTCTTGAATTACTCAATTACTTATGCTTGCTCTTAATTTATTGGTTGCCCACCGTTTTCATTAATCCTCGTATCTTGCAATCAGTGGCGTAACATAACAAATGGCGAAAACTTGAATAAATGCCTGAATATTGCTGTACAGCTGAATGCTTGATATTTTGGCATAAGCCTTATTATTTTAGGAATCCTCTCGAAACATCATGTAACCGTTGAGTTCGGTGTATCTTGGAGAACACTTGCCCAATGGGAAGACCAGATGCCCCGGAAATATTCTTGGCAACTTATTCACAATCTCTCTATTCAAGGGACATGTTGCTCCGTCCAACTGGAAACACGTTTTTTTTAGTGTGTCAGGAGACGATACCTTACCTGCTTGTCACTGGTGAGAGTTGCAGCTATATAATGCAATACTTTGCGGATTCTAAAATTCCACACCGCAGCCTGCAAGAAAGAGGTCTAACAAAAGGATGCAACGTTTCTTACATCTAGAGAAACGAATAATGTTTTTCGAAAAATGATTTCACTCCGTTAATCATATCATACTTAACGGCCCCAGAAGTATGTTTGTGCATATTACTAAAAATAAAGTTGGAACAAACCAAGTACTTCAGAACAGTTACAAAGTAGTGTTCAGGAAGTTATTCAACACTTCCCAATTCTACTAGCCTTAGTCAGTTCAAAAATTGGATTAACAAAGTTTCTTCAAGCTCCTGATAGCTGCCGCGGTATACTGGCATTTAGGCTTATGCCTAATATATATATATATATATATATATCTCGTGAACCATACTGTGATTAAAAACATCATCAAGAAGGCTCTGGTTTATGTGGCTTTGATACTACATGATATAACATAATTTGTCATACATAACGTTTGACTTTAATTGCCATTTTAAGCCAAATGTATCGAGTGAAATATTGTTAAAGATGGAAAATTAGTGTAACTTTTAAAACCTACCTTGTGGTTGTCTCGCTGATATATTCGTATCTCCATGTTTTACTGGCTGTTTAATAATGTTAACTAAATTATCTCTTTTTCATCTATGGTTTCGTTCTTCGGCCAGTAAAACATGAAGATAACGGAGGAACTTTTCCGGTTATTTACCGCCCGTCTGCGAAAGAAAGCAAAACTCTTCCCCCGCCTTTCCTCATGGTTACATGAACACTGGTGTATATCGTTTTTTAAGCCGAGTCAGGTTTTTTTATTGTTAAACAAGTATATTTATTGCGCACTTAATATTTATTCCAGAAATATGTTGATGTATTTAAACATAATACAGTGAAAGCTCTCCTTGCGGACAGCTCCTATAAGCGGACATCTCTTTTAACCGGACAAAGTTCCTGGAACCGAATTTCAGCCATCAATTTTCAATGTTAAATGCATTCCGATAAACGGACGCTCTTATAAACGGACGCGGACACTAGATTTTCCTGTATGTGATCAAAAAATCTCCCATAAGCGGACGCGAAACTCTAATACCCGGACGATTTTTTAGTTCCGCTTATTGCAATGCACATATCTACATACATAAAATTCGGTAATTCCCCGATTTATATTAGGTGATTCCACATTTACGCATTTCGTTGGGTAGCCTGTATGTAATCTTGTGGCTTGTCTTCAGTTCAGGCAAATTCGTAGTTGATTGAGTTACGTATTTTATTATTGTAACTGTAAAATGGCACAAAAAAAAAGGATGCTCTCGTTAAAGGAAAAGATGGAAGTTGTTAACGTATTAGACAGAGAAAGTGTTTCAGTTCGTCATTTGGCAAAGAGGTTTAATATTGGGAAAACGCAAGCAGCTGAAATTGCCAAAAATAAGGAAGATATCAGGAGTAAATGGCAATCAGGAACTAATATAAATCAAAAGAAGGATTTTTTAAAAAAGGAAGGTTTTGCTATAGACAAAACATGTTTTGAGTGGTTTGTGAAAGCTAGAAGTCAGAACATTCCAATCTCAGGGCCGTTAGTGAAAATGAAATCTAAAGAAATCGCCACTACTTTGGGCTATAATAATTTCAGTGCGTCCGACGGGTGGCTGCAAAAGTGGCGCAAGAGACATAGTGTGAGTTTCAAATGCATATCTGGCGAAGCTGCTGCAGTAGATCAAGTTGATGTGTCACAATTTTTGGAGAAACTTCCGTCCATGTTGCTTGGCTACAAACCAGAAGATGTGTACAACGCAGATGAGAGTGGACTTTTTTTTCGCGCATTGCCCGACAAAACTCTGTCCTTTAAAGGAGAAACATGTGTGGGTGGAAAGTTGTCTAAAGATAGACTAACCATTTTATTCTGTGCAAATATGGCCGGTGAAAAATGCGATTTGATTGTGATCGGGAAAGCGGCTCGTCCCCGTGCTTTAAAAAACGTTGCTATTAAGGATCTACCAGCGACTTGGAAATCCAACAAAAAGGCATGGAGAAATCATGTCTGAGTGGTTAGTCGAATTCGACCGGAAAATGAGAATCCAAAAAAGGCAAGTTTTTTTATTTTTAGACAATGCATGCTCTCATCCTCGTGATATGAAAATGAAAAATGTGAAAATTATATTTTTACCGCCAAACGCAACTTCTGTTTGTCAGCCCATGGATCAAGGTGTCATACAGAACTTTAAATTTTATTATCGGCACTTGATTTTAAAACATATTTTAACAAAAATTGACGATGGTCAAAGCTTATCTGAGCTTACAAAGTCTATCAATGTGTTAGAAGCTTTGTATTTTATAAAAACAGCATGGAATAAAGTAAATTCCTCTACAATTAAAAACTGTTTTGGCAAAGCTGGATTCAGAAAAAGTGAATGTAGCTCAGAATTTGCTGAGCAAAATTATTGCGATGCTGAAGACGATCTGCCCTTAGCGACACTTGCTCAGTTACTGCGACATGCCAAACATTTACATTTAACATTAGCAGATCCCCAGAAGGTAGATGAATTCCTGGCCATAGACAATAACATAACAATAGAAGAAAATGCCATTGGCAACTTTTCGAATTTGGATGTAGAAAGCCCAGGCCAACTTGAATATGGTAGTCTAAACGACTCAGAAGAAGAAGTGGAACACTAAGCGGTTCAAAAACGATAAATTCATATGGGGAAGCTCTAAATCATATTTCTATATTGAAAAAATTTGCTAAAGATGATTTCACTGCATTTCAACATTTGAAATATTTAGAAAGTTATTACGAAAATTGTCTCCTTCAGCAAAAGATGGTGAAATTTCGTCAGACAAACATTTTAAACTTTTTTCAACAAGCTAAAGAATAATGTTTTTTTTAAATTCTCGTACCATGTATTGAAGCATTTATGTTTTTGTATGCGTATATGTACATATATTATATAGATATATAGCATAAATACATACTTTAAAGATCAACATATTGTTTTTAAAAATGTTTCATCATAATATAGTTCTCCGTTTTGGGTGAAGATTGAATCCTTCCCGAAGTCGCCCCGCGTGCTGCTGCAAAACAAAGGGGTTGCGCATTTCCCGCATTCTTTTAGTATCTTCAATAGTGTCCAACTATAACATGATACCGAAAAATATAAACACGTAAATAGGCGTGCGGAAACTTCCATACCTTGCTCGATTATTTCTATCATAACGACAACAAGAACATTTAAAAAATTACAAAAAACCACACAACAGTAACTGAAAAGAATGAAGTTCTAGTAGTGCTAACAATTGTCAACGTCCATCAACTGCTTAGGCTGTAGCATTTGAAAGAGAAATGTTTAAGGATTCGCTATTTTGATTAATAATAATAATAATAATAATACAAGTCTTTATTAATACACATACATCAGTGAGGCGAAGTTTAGCCAAGGGGCTACTCTTACACTTAACCTCACTGTGTGCGAAAAAGTAACATATACTAAGTGACATATAAATCCGAACACCCAGTTTAAATGGTTTTATTTTAATAAAAGTTGGTGAATGTATTTATCTTACTGTAAATAACAAGTGAAAAAATTTTCAGCCTTATCAGTTGGACATTCCGGTTTTTATACTGCTTCTTTTTTAATTCACTAACGCTCTAAAAATGAATATTTCAGCCGCAGTAAAGAATCAACGTTGGCGGATTTTGGTTCTTGACATCCTTTACGATCGGTTACGATGCCTAGAGTACGGAGACCTGTACGATTTCGTCAACTTAGTGAGTTTGATAGGGGCCGTATAGTGGGACTTCGGGAAGCTGGACCTTCTTTTCGGGCAATTGCAGTTAGAGTGCAAAGAAGTGTAGACACTGTGGTTAGGTGTTGTCAGGCATGGCTTCGAGAAGGCCGTACACAAAGAGCAAGGGGCACTGGACGCCGACGTAGAACAACAGACCGTGAAGATCGCCGCCTAAGATTATTGGCCTTAAGGGACCGTTTCTCCACTACCAGGTCCATTGCAAATTAATGGTTTGCAGAACACGGAAGACCTATTGGCATGCGAAGTGTTTAACGACGAATGAGAAGTTTTGGCTTGTTTTCATACCGGCCACACTGGGTCCTCCCTTTAACTCGAGAACACCGACGTAATCGCCTTGAGTGGTGCAGACAACGGTCACTCTGGGATCAGGAATGGAACAGTATTGTCTTTAGTGACGAGTCTCGATTTTGTTTAGGCATGCACGATGGTCGTGCCAGGGTTAGAAGGCGACGTGGTGAAAGGAGGAATCCACAGTTTTTTGTTGAAAGACATGTTCATCACGCTGTTGGAGTTATGGTTTGGGGTGCTATAGCTTATGGTTCCAGGTCACCTTTAATCTTTATCAGAGGTAACATGAACGCGCAGCGTTATATCCACGAAGTTCTAGAACCCCATCTTTTACCCTATCTTGATACCCTGGCAGATCCAACTTTCCAACAAGATAATGCCCGACCACATGTTGCAAGAGTCACAATAAACTTCTTTCAACGTAATGATGTCACATTGTTACCATGGCCACCAAGATCTTCCGACTTATCCCCAATTGAGCACGTGTGGGATATGATGGGTAGGAGATTGCTCAATTTGCAACGTCCTCCTCAGACTCTAGAAGCACTTCGAGAGGAGTTGGTGGTTGCCTGGAATGAGATACCACAGGAGGACATTGACCACCTGATCAGAAGCATGCCTAGGCGCGTTGGAGAATGCGTAGCACATCAGGGTGCATCCACACATTATTAAAGGTGAAAGGGCTTTGAAGCAGTGCAATCATTTTGAAATTTTTATCATTTACTTATTATGCTTCATTAAGTACTTATACAAAATTTTATTAAAATAAAACCATTTAAACTGGGTGTTCGGATTTATATGTCACTTAGTATAGTTAAGCTCGATACATAGACAATAATAATCAGAAAAAGAAAAGTAAGTAAATGAAGTGGATACATAACGTGTTTACAATACGCACACACGAGTCAGCAGAATAATATGAAACAGAAAAAAGAAGAAAAAAAATTAACAAATGCACAGTTTAAATCAGAGTACTATACTTGAACTATCATATCAACTGTTTCTTAACGAGTCTCCTGAAAGGTACTATTATTTTACTGCGATACATTTTATCAGTAGAATTGTATAACTTGACAGCTTGGCAGCATGAAATCGGAATCTTTTCTGGAAATTGGCTGTGTAGTGGACTGGCATCGCAAAATTTAGGTTGTGTCTGAGATTTCTCTGATTAATGTTAGCTCTTGATATCAGCTTTTCTAAAATATACGGTGGCTTTTTTGTGCGAACTACTTTATGTACAAACACCTTCATAGCATAAGCAAACTGTGATTCCATCTTTAACCAATTTGAATCTTGAATCTTCGAAGAGACATGACTATATTTACGAAGTCCAAATACAAACCTGCTGCAGTTGGTTTGAATTTTTTGTAACCTATACCGTTCCAACGAATCCAAATCAGAATAGAATAAAATCAGAGAATGTTGCAATACAATTTTAGTATACCCAGTGCCACTCACAATATAAAGACAAATAAATCTAGAGGCATCTCTTATGTCAAAATCCACCAAGCTATCTAAAGTCTAGCCTGTGAAATAGAAACTTCAGAGTTAGAATTTAAGATCAAAATCATTGATTTTTTGAAATTTTAATATGCCTACTATCATTTGCACTTTCAAGACAAATCCAGAGGCACTTCTTATGTGATAAAATCCATATAGACGTTTAAGCTATAGCCCGTGGAATAGGAATTTCAAAGCTAAAATTTTCGATTGAAATCCGCCATTTTGATTTTATGAGATTTTAGTATACCGTATCACTGCGACTGGGAGTGACCTATCTAGAGACACCTCATTATGTCAAAATCGATCAAACCATTTAAGCTGTGCCCCGTGAAATAGGAATTCTAAGTTTGACATTTTTAATTAGAATTCTCCACTCTGATTTCATAGAATTTTAGTATACAAGTGTCACTCCCATAGTCAAAACAAATCTCGAGACACCTCATACATCAAATCTCATTACCCGCATGGATATTACGTATCTTGAATAGTAACTTTTGTCGTTTTCTTTTACATATTATAGGTTTTTTGTGACATAACGTAGGTTTCTACAAGATGTCAACTTAGCACTAGCTGGTTGTACACTTGTTGTGGACTCGTTTTGTAGCTTTACGTGTTGCCTAAATGTCATGATGCTTCAGCTATCAGAGCGCCATATTACTTTGTTTCTTCAACCAACAAGGCATGCTTTAGCGTGTCGTGTCGTTGAGCCATTCCTCCGCAGACGGACGCTTCTGATGAGGCTCAAAGCCATCATAGCGAGCAAGCGTGAAATGAACTATTTGGACACTAAACACTACCTAGTGCAAGATGACATTACGTATCGTGAAAAGTGACATTTTTTTGACAGTTTATAAGTTTTTTGTGACATAACGTAGGTTTTTCTACAAGATGTCAACTTAGCACTAGCTGTTGTACACTAAACTTGTTATGAACTCGTTCTGTGGCTGTACGTGTTGCCTAAACACTATGATACTTCAGCTATCAATGTTTGGCTCTGATGTGATGTAACATCTGCTTCAGAGATTTCATTATTGGAGATCTAAGATGTAAGTTGTATACTATAGCTGGAAGGAAACGGCAGTGCATAGGTGCATAGTGAGGATTTGTGTGGTAATAATCTGTATTGATGATAATTCCATTGGTTTCTTGTCTCAAATACACTTACTTGACATTTATTCAAAGCTAGAAATTAGTTGGATCCACGTTTTCTTATCCATTCTGTAAATTACATATGCAATTTTGCTGAATATCAAAAATGAGGGAGATAAGAAAAGAAAATCCCTGGTTGGTCAAGTAATTAAGTTTATGTGGAATCTTATATTTTACACTTACATACCGCCACATATTGCAATTATATTCACTGTACACTGTCGAATTACAATTCATATACATGCTAACAGTAATTACAGACAACACGGGCGAGGTGATTTCGCGTAATTCTCTTTCTTCCTCAAAGTTTTTGAAAACACAAAAAAACGGAAAAAAAATCGCAATTCTTGACTTTGAACATAACCTGTTTTCAGAAAGGACAACATATAAATAACTCGTCGGGCACAGCTAATAGATATACGTCATTGGTAGCATATTCAGTAATAATAATTTTCTCACAGAGCATATATCACTGATTCTATATACATGAAGATGCGGCCTTGCTACTTAACCAACTTTCACGTCTTCTCAGAGATAAACACTGCTTGCAACCAACAATGCATGCTTGAGCGTGTCGGGTCGTTGCGTTATTCGTCCATAAATGGACGCATTTGATGACGCTCACAGCGATTTTAGCGAGCAAACGTGAATGATATTTGCACACTAAAAACTACCTAGTCTGCAAGATGACATTTTGTCGGTTTTTTTTTACGTTTTTCAGGTTTCTTACATATTACCCCCCCCCCCCCCCCCCCCCCCCCCCGTTATAATGTAGTCCGTGAAGTAGGAATTGTAAGGCTGACATTTTTTACTGAAATCCGCCATTTTATGTTATAAAATTCTAATAAACCCATTGTCACTCGCGCTGCTAACCCGAATCCAACAACACCTCATATTTTAAAATCCATCAAGCCGGTATCCCATGAAATAGAAATGTTTATCCACATACATACGTCCTCCTTCTGAGGCAGTCGGGTAAAAACATTGTTTATAGCCTGTACGCAGTATGATTTGTTTTGGGGAATACCCGAATATGCCTTTCAATGCTTACATAATCACCATCCGGACCCCCTCAGACCCAATGATATCAAAAATAAGCAAAGCAAAGACCACCACCCCACCCGGTAATACTTGAATTACGGTTTAAACAAGAAATGACTTGATAAGTTGGCCATACCTTATTTATGACATGCATATTTGAAAATGACATTTTGGAAGCTTTGAAGATGAGTATGGAGAAAACGCTCAACACCCTGCACAAGCGATTCGCAAAGTTCACTCTGATCCTGCAGATACTTTATAATGTAAACTACGTTAAATCTGGAGAGCGGCTCATGTTGGGTACGTCTTGGCAGGCAGGAGTATATCCTGTTAAATCCCGGGTCGTACAAGTTCGAAAGCGGTTCAAACTTGGGATAATACGAGTACATCGTAATCGGGGATTTACCATTACAACGCATTTAACGGACATGTAGCTCATAGTCAGAGGATCTGATTAATCACATGTTACGAGTATAATAGATATTCTCATGGATTCACTTTACTGCCAGCTGTCGACCTGTGGTGGATTATGTACCTGCAAGGGAATACCCTGAAATCAGGTGCCTACATTAATGCCATGATCTGTAATAATCACTCTTAAGCAACAAATCCAGACTAGGTAGAAAGAGCCAGTCAAGGGTTTTTTGTCTTCTAATTCACATAATCTGTAGTGAGGAGCAAAGTGCATTAGACATAAGTCTATTTTTTATAGTTCTACCATTAAATTTATATTTTTAGTATTAATTTATGCTGATACAACGCTGTTACTTTGGTAGGCATTGGTACAAATGAATCCAAAGTATACATATTATACTTGTAGTCTTGGCTCTTAACCTATTCGAAGTCGTTGCCCCTAAGATACAATATGTCCGTTTAAAAAAATTCTAGAGTCATGTTTTGTACCAGGTCCGTCAAGTAGGTTGACTCTGCACAACCCTCGTAACGCTTGCATTAGTTCATAAAAGATCGTGCATGGCTGTATCAAGCTGTTGAGTCGCGCATCTGGATTTAGATTAAGATGTTCATCCCACTTGGATTATTTTGTATGTATTTCATTTCCGATCTATTTTAAAAATAAAGAATACAGGGATACTGCCGGCCAATTTAGGTGAGAAAAATGAGATTTTCGAAAAAAAGTAATAAGAAATATAGTTCGGTTCCAAATTGGAAGGCAGTAGAGAACTGTAAGCGATGTTGTCACGCACTCATCGAAGAAATCCACTGAAAGTCTACATATTGAATTTTTGCATGAACATTCAAATGTTGAAGAATTTTCTTCTGATCTCCTATTTAAAATAAGATATATAAGCAAAATCTTCAATGTCAAGTAGTCAAAGTCAAATGTCTGAAGCTCCACCGCTATTCGTAAATTGTGAATCCGCAAATCAAATCCATAGACTCCCAGAACTGAATTTTTGCGAACCAACTTGCTGGAAATACGTATTTTAAACGTGAATGCTTCAATTCAACCGACAATAATTCAATACATATACAAAAAGTACGTCCAGTAGCAAAAAATGTTTGAATATGGATGTCATATGTGAAAATCTGATTCATGTGTTAGATTTTCTATAAATTCTGAATTTTCAAATACTCATCAAAATCGAGTAACCACGATGGCAATGACCTATTTAGAGTATCGGGAAGGTGAGCTTGACTTTTCAGTATATTATTTACGTCTATCAAAAATTTTGCGACGGATTCTGCCTTGTTCTGAAAAAGTTAAGAATCCGATAAAGCAGAAAGTGTAGTGTCGTGCGGAGTACATACTGTTAAGTAGGGATCGCGAATACGAAAGCTTGGTCAGTGCAGGCATTGCACATATCTACTATTTCAAAAATGAAATGAAATGCAATGTGTAGTACGAACCAGCGGCATGTGTTATGTCCTGGTGAAAGGAACATCGTGAAAAATGTTTATAATGCACTTCGTTCGCGATTTCCTAATAAAAAAATGGTGAGTGAGAGATTGTAGCGAAATTACCAAGGGATCCGTCAGGACCATTTATAGAATCCTGAAACCAAAAAAACAGGAGGTAAGTCCGATATTAAAAACGAGGACGTAAGAAAGTTGTCCTAGATGATGATGTGAAAAATGTAATTCGTCGGAAAGTGCACTCTTTTTATTTGAAAAATGAAATTCCCACATTAAAAAAGCTCCAACGTGACTTGGATGGTGACGAAACCCTTCCCAATATATCCCGTCGAATTCTGTTGAAAACCTTGTGCGAAGTTAACATTAGATATTCGAAACGAAAAAGGAACAGTGCATTAATAGAGAAAGATGACATCGTTACGTGGCGTAGGGAATACGTGAAAACCATACGTAGTATTCGCGTAATCGGGAGACAGCAAATTTACTACTTGGATGAAACGTGGCTGAATGAAGGCTATACTGTTTCCAGGTTTCCAAGATTTAAATATGACAAGTCATAGACAAGCCCATCGTGATGGATTGAGTACAGGTATGAAATGTCCCTCAGGCGACGGTCGCCGATTGATAATCACACATATAGGTTGTGCATCTGGCTTTGTGAATAGAGGGTTGAATATATTTGAATCAAGAAAAACTGGTGACTACCACAAAGACATGAATGCCGAAGTTTTTGAATATTGGTTCAAATCCATATTATCCAAGCTCGCTCGAACCAGATCCGGTTATCGTCATGGACAATGCGTCTTACCACATTAGACGTATAGAAATCCTTCCTACTTCAAGTTGGCGAAAAGCTTATATTTATAACTGGCTGATACCTAAAAACATAACGTGCAGTGATACGATGCTGAATGCACAACTGCTGTAAATCGCGCGTGAACACAAACCCCGATTCATCAAGCAAGCTGTTGATGAAATCGCTAGGGAGATTGGATTCATGGTATTGAGACTATCATTGCGAGTTGAATTCAATAGAACTGATATGGGCTCAGATCAGAAATGAGGTGGCTCATAAAAATATGACATTCAAAATGTCTGACGTTCGTACTCTGCTGGAAGATTCAATCGGTGCTGTAACAGCTGATGCATGGCAGAAATGTATATCTCATGTGATTAAAGAAGAAGAGAAGGTTTGGGAACTAGATCACCATATAGAAAAAACAATAGAGACAGTAATCATCAACCTCGGTAGCAACGACGACTGTGACAGTGATGATTCCTACAATTCAAGCTCAAGTAGTGACGATACTTCTACATCTCCTGACTGACCAGATTATTTACTTCGCGTTATTTGAATTTTGTTCGAGAAGTTACTTCCATATTTCACAATGTATTTGTTTAAGATTCATTGTTTGACAATTATATGCTATCAAGCATAAAGAAATTTATCTTACCTCATTAGTCATACCTTCAATGACGTAAAATTGTGTGATTATAACATAAATGTTACTCGAAAATGTCCAAAAAGCATGGCAAATCAACGACTATCTCGGAAAGTCATTAATCGTTTGACAATCGCATTTCACCGATTCTAATTCAGACACGAACGGTTACATCAGAACATGTGAGAAATATATTTACTGTAAACCTTTAAACATGAAATTCTACTACATATCTGCTATCAGTAGGATGTCAAACCCATTATGAAGCTCCGTTCTCACCAGCCGTGGCACGCTAGCGCGAGTCTTGCTTGCGTGGAATTGCCTCTGTCTGAACGAGGTGTCATGAACTTGCCTCTGACGTCATCGGGACAGCGACAGCTCTACGATTGCCCACGATTGGCATCAAACACGTTTGATTTTCGGGCATGGACACGACAATCGGTAGTGAGGCATAACCACGTAATGTGAGGAGAACCACGTTCTAAGAGAAAATCAAATTCATCTTTAGATCTGCGTAGCAAATTTTTAAGATCTTCAGGGCACTTTTGTGATCCCCGAGTTTCTCCTTGAACCCATCTACTTTCTGACAAAATAACGCTTATTCTTCCAATTTTTCATCTGTTCACATAACTTTCTTAGCCTTTTTGCTACCATCGCATTTAAAACCGAACTCAAAACCTCACAACTTTCAACCACATGTTCCGCCATAGACAGCTCCGAGGAATTAACTGAAACTAAATTGTGAACCAGTGAACAGTCCACGACTGCTGCTGGTTCACGTTTCATCCCCCACTCCAGCCAAGATTCACGACAGCAAAATCGTAAGCGTTCCACGCTGTCTTCTTGCCCTGTGGGAACCTAGCTTAAAATATTTACTGTCGCGCCACTGCCGGTCTCCCGTTCATACCGACAAACGGTAGACGCGGCTTTCTTTCAAATTTGCCGCTGCCTTCAATTTCGATATCAGACTATAGTGAGTTTATATATAAGTGAGTTGAGTTAATTTTTTGAGAAATCAAATATCATAATGCCAAGTTTAAACAGATAATATAAATAAAAAAATGTGATAAAAACGAGAATAACTCTTATAGGGTCTTTGTTACTGTTCTATTGACGTAAGCAAAAAATAATTATTTATATGAATGCACACTTTAAGATCAAACACATACGATGCATAACAAAAACATAAAAAATGTAACAATCTCTTGTAAATACGGAAGACGTACTCACATAATATATCTATTAAGTATTTTTGAACAATTGATTGAACCTACATTTTAGTGAACTATCTTCGTTGAAATTTAATATACAGGGTGTTTCACAACTTATCCAACAAATTTTAACGATATATGCACTGTTACGAAAGAAGTTGATTTCTCAAAAAAAAAATGTAATAAAAGTCCTACAGAAATCGAGATAATAAAATAATACAATTTAAGAGTTCACTTACTTATGCAAGCTGTTCAAAATTGTTTCCATTGACTGCAATGCAAGCTTGGGCGCGTCTAATCCAATTTCGGCGCACTAATCCAAATACACCTCGCTCCTGCTGCTTATTCCCAGTCTTTCTTCCACAATATCCAAAATTTCATCTTCTGCATTTAAAACGTGTTGTGGGCGAATCCGACCCCCATCCACTTCACGTCTGGGGCGCAAATCTTCACTAACACGTGCACGTAAAACAATTGAACTAAATGTTTCGTGATGTGGTATGTGCCTATTCGGAAATCGGTGTGCGTACAAACGAGAAGCCGCTCGCGAATTTTTTCCTGCTTCTGCATATGCTTAAGCAATGTCCACTAACACCTCATTAGTGTACACATGTGCCATTTTTATGAATAAATAACTAAAAATATAAACTCACAAAATACTTTCTTATTTAACTTCACAAAAATCGACCGTTCTTCATTCAGATCACCCACGATACAGATTAAACCTCATTTACACGTTCTTATCTTAATTATTAATGCGGATTCTAATATCACGACGATGAACGCAAAATACAGATATTTATTTTTCAATTTATTATTGAAACTCAGGCTTATAACTTAATTTCTCTAGGACTTTTATTACATTTTTTTTTTGAGTAATCCACTTCTTTCGTAACAGTGCATATGTGGTTACAATTTGTCGGATAAGTTGTGAAACCTGTGTAGTTATTATAGATCAGTATTTTTTACACAATATGTGACTAAACATCAGACCGTAAGACTAGAGTACTTGTCATTACTAATCAAGCGAGGCTCTATTGGATGGGTTCTCATGGTCACTTCCTGACTTCATCATCAGATCATCTTCATGTCATAATGATATTGCATTGCCAACTGTCATATTAAACGCCTGCCATATTGGATTAGAATGACGTCACTCTGCTTATTGTGTTCCTTTCATCAATCCTTTTCATTTGATATCCATAATACGGGGGTGAATATGGAAATTATAAATCGATATTTTGCGGCAGCCGCCATATTATATCTAAAATGACGTCACGTTGCTTACTGAATCTCTCATCAAGCTCTTTCAGTCGATAACCATATCATAGATGTAACTATAGAAAATATAAACGCCATCTTGCGGCGGTCGACATATATTTGCAATGACGACACTTTGCTGATCGTGTTTCATTTGATGCCCATATTATGGGGGTAATGGAAATTATAAATCACCAAATGCGCAGTTTTGCC
The DNA here is from genome assembly GCA_963669975.1 of Acanthoscelides obtectus. NCBI lineage: Eukaryota > Metazoa > Arthropoda > Insecta > Coleoptera > Chrysomelidae > Acanthoscelides > Acanthoscelides obtectus. The sequence goes on from CAVLJG010001453.1 coordinate 642,529, forward strand.
TTCATAAAGGACTTTGTATTATATTGCCTATCTTTTCCGAATTTGAAATCCCCAGTTGATATATATATATATATATAGAGTGCTTTTAGCAAAGTTGAGTTAAAATTAAACGTAGATTTCAACTTACTAATCCTACTAATTTCTCATGTAATACAAATTGGCTCAGCTTGACGAGGACCCTGTACACAAACAACTTTGCCACAGTTAAATTTATAAACAAAATGCTCTTCATTCGATTTCGTGGGGCTTGAGACAAGGACGACAGCTCCTTCAAAAACGTTCATAAACTGTAATATATACAGCGAGAGCAAAAATGGTGAGAAAAGTGAATGTGTTCAATGAACAGTGAGTAAAAGTGGGATGGATCGAAAAAAGTGAGAAAAAGTGAAAAAAGTGAGTCGCCAGCATCCCTGAGAATATATGTAAATAGGAAAATAATGGGCAAAGTCCGCAAAAAGAAGGAAAGTGGATTGAATGAATGCACATACGCAACCACAAAAGTAGATAAGTAGATACACATGCCCATACATCCCAATACGGGTGTAACCTGAGGAAACGCAGATGTAGAGAAAAAAAATGACACACGAAGTCCCCAACAAGAGCCAACCTACATTGTAGTATAAAATGGCTAGAAGACCTCGAATCTTCAAGGCGACAACCACGCGGCCGGTTATAGCCACTTGCTGTGGTACTTCAAGCCCAAAGGATTTACAAAGAGAAAATGATCATGCGGAGAAAGGTATAGAACAAAAAAGTAGGAAAATAATGGGCAAAGTCCGCAAAAAGAAGGAAAGTGGATTCGATCAGAAAATATGATAGGTAACCCGAGCAATAAGTATTTCTGCTTGTTGGCTTCATCAGGCCCGAAATGAATTTACATATGCAACCACAAAAGTAGATACACATGCGGGTGTAACGTGAGGAAAAGAAAATGGAGAGGGAAAAAATGGCACACGAAGTTCCCAACAATATCCAACCTACACATTGTACTATAAAATGGCTAGAAGACCTCGAATTTTCTGAATTGGGGACTTCGTGTGTCATTTTTTCCTCTTCATCCTTTCCTCAGGTTACACCCGTATCCGGATGTATGGGCATGTGTGTCTACTTTTGTGGTTGCATATGTGCATTCATTTCGGGCCTGATGAAGCCAACAAGCAGAAATACGTATTGCTCGGGTTACCTATCCTATTTTCTGCTCGAAACCGCTTTCATCCTTTTTGCGGACTTTGCCCATTATTTTCCTATTTTTTTTGTTATATACCTTTCTCCGCATGATCTTTTTACTACTACAATGTGTAGGTTGGCTCTTGTTGGGGACTTCGTGTGTTATTTTTTCCCCTCCCCATCTTCGTTTCCTGAGGTTACACCCGTATCCGGATATATGGGCATGTGTATCTACATTTGTGGTTGTATGTGTGCATTCATTTCGGGCCTGATAAAGCCAACAAGCAGAAATACGTATTGCTTGGGTTGCCTATCCTATTTTCTGCTCGAATCCGCTTTCATCCTTTTTGCGGACTTTGCCCATTATTTTGCTATTTTTTTGTTATATATCTTCCTTCGCATGATCATTTTCTCTCTCCATCTATATATACAGGGTGACTTCGAAATTGAGTCATTTATTTTAACAGTGAGTAGATCTGATCAAAAGAAATGTTTTTTTTCTTTAACATTTTTCTGGTAAAATTTAAGTAACATAGTTATAGCCCTTTAGAAGTTTGAGTACCGCCCTGTCTCAATAATAATATTATGTGCTCGTGTTTGGCAACAACGGATATAATCCGCCTTATCGGTTCATCGCATCGGAAACAAAAAAGCGAAAGAATTTGAAACGCTGATCACGATGTTTTTATTCAGTCAATGTGTCAGTCGGTAACGCGTGAGTGAATAGTGGTGTTTGCTGCGTGGCTCAAACGAAATAAAAAATGGCACATGTTTATGCGGATCGGTTTCCCAATCGAGTGCAACCAACTCCTCGTGCCTTTGTTAATGTAGTACAACGGGCTCGTGAATCAGGTGACTTAAGACCTCACAGGGGAGGGCATGCGGGTGCTCCAAGACCTCACGATCAAATACAGGTCCGCACTGAAATACTTGTCGGGAGGATACTTATAAAACAAGGTAAACATTTTTTTTTAATTTTTTTTTTATTTTTACACACATATTTTGGTTTATCTTCCTTCTACAATCATTATCTGAAAATTAATGACTCAACTTCAAAGTCACCCTGTGTATATATATATGTATATATATATGAGCAGTAGTCATTGCCAAAGCCAACGACCAGTTGGGCACAAAATACAATTAATTGTTAATTGGAAAATTGGCAAATTTTTAGGCTTAAGTTGACTCTTTTGACGATAAAATCAAGCTTTCGGCATTCTCTATGGAGCCTTCATCAGGATTCTGAAAACACAATTGTGATGCTAGCAAAAATTGTCAAACAACTTACTCGTCGTTGAGGTTGCAGCCATAAGGTGTTTCAAAACGAACGTAGAGAAGATATAACTTGTTATAAATATAAAAACAAAAGGACGGAGACATTGGGCTTGTTGATAACGACAGATACCTTCGTTACATGTTAAAAATATCAATACACCCGAACATATTAAAAATTATTAAACATGAGACATTTTAGACATTTTAGGGAAACAATCGGAATGCAGTCTCTAACCTCCTACTTCCGCTACACGTGGAGAGGGGGACGGCACGGAACGATAATGCGTCGACAGATGACAAGTGATTGACGCGACGGAACGTGGAACTATAAACCTCATTGTCCAATTTGGGTATACGAGGGACGCTCGTCATGAAAATGTGGGACATTTCTAACAGATCATTGCATGAATACAAAAGCTGATGTTAAGCAGCTTAGTGTCATTTATTCCTACCTGTTGAATTGCGAAAAGCTAGAACGGCTACATATCCAAATCGAACCAACATCGTCCCAAAATTAGAATACATTTCCAATTGCTATCCTGGTAATTGAAATTTCTCACCCAGAATCTTTAATAGAAACTCACATAACCCATCTTTTCAAGTGTGTATCACTATCTCACATTCGTACATATGAACTACACATTTTTTCAAAACAAATTAATTCAGCATTTTAGTAATTTGGGTGGAGGTTTACCGAGCGTCCCTCGTATACTTCATACCCAAATTGGACAATGAGGTTTACAGTTCCGTCACGTCAATCACTTGTCATCTGTCGACGCATTATCTTTCCGTTCCGTCCCCCTCTCCACGTGTAGCGGAAGGAGGAGGTTAGAGACTGCATTCCGATTGTTTCCCTAAAATGTCTTCTCATGTTTAATAATTTTTAATATGTTCGGGTGTATTGATATTTTTAACGAAGGTATTTGTCGTTATCAACAAGCCCAATGTCTCCGTCCTTTTGTTTTTATATTTATAACAAGTTCTATCTTCTCTAAGTTCGTTTTGAAACACCTTGTGGCTGCAACCTCAACGACGAGTAAGTTGTTTGACAATTTAAATCGGTCCTGTATTCTTTGCTAGCATCATAATTGTATTTTCAGAATCCTGATGAAGGCTCCATAGAGAATACCGAAAGCTTGATTTTATCGTCAAAAGAGTCAACTTAAGCCTAAAAATTTGCCATTAGTTAATTGGGAAATTGGCAAATTTTTTTTATATATATATACATATATATATATATATACATGGTGACTTTGAAGTTGAGTAATTAATTTTCAGATAATGATTGTAGAAGGAAGATAAACCGAAATATGTGTGTAAAAATTAAAAAAAATGAAAAAAAAATTTACCTTGTTTTATAAAGTATCCTCCCGACAAGTATTTCAATGCGGACCTGTATTTGATCGTGAGGTCTTGGAGCACCGGCATGCCCTCCCCTGTGAGGTCTTAAGTCACCTGATTCACGAGCCCGTTGTACTACATTAACAAAGGCACGAGGGGTTGGTTGCACTCGATTGGGAAACCGATCCGCATAAACATGTGCCATTTTTTATTTCGTTTGAGCCACCCAGCAAACACCACTATTCACTCACGCGTTACCGACTGACACATTGACTGAATAAAAACATCGTGATCAGCGTTTCAAATTCTTTCACTTTTTTGTTTCCGATGCGATGAACCGATAAGGCGGAGTATATCCGTTGTTGCCAAACACGAGCACATAATATTATTATTGAGACAGGGCGGTACTCAAACTTCTGAAGGGCTATAACTTTGTTACTTTAATTTTACCACAAAAATGTTAAAGGAAAAAACATTTCGTTTGATCAGATCTACTCACTGTTAAAATAAATGACTCAACTTCGAAGTCACCCTGTATATATATATAGAGCACAGGTTTTCATTATGTGTTCCGTAAAATAAAGGAATTCTTCAAGTTTCCGTTATAATAATAAATATTGAAATTTTTCACACAAACCATCTTTTTGGTGTGTAATTACCATCATATTATGTTTATAGAAAGTACATTTTCCCAAAAGAAACTAATTCAGCATTTTGGGATATATGAAAAGTTTTTTCGAACACCTCTCGTAGGCACTACACCTGTTAAGTTGGCAATAATTTTTACACGTCCACATTCTTTCGTGACGTACATCGGTCATCTGTCTACCACATCACATTTCCGGATTTTCTGTTCCCCAAAATATAGAGTCAGTTTTTAATGACTTGCATGTTTTCAGTTTTTCGGGTTTATTGATAAATGGTTTGTAACACGTAGCTATGTGTTCCGTCACTAACAACAAACCCAATGTGTTCAGTGTTTTGGTTTTATAACTGTAAGAAGTGTTCTCATTCACGCTTTCGTTCTAGACCACCATTTAGCTGCAACCTCCGACGAGCAAGTACATAATTTGAAAATTTAAATCTGTTCTAAATTGGTTGCTATTTTCATAATTGTGTTTTAGCTGGTGAAGATGACAACATAGTTTGTCGAAAGCTGAATACAATCGAGTGTTTACTTACATGTGATTGACTAAAAAGAATGAAAATCCACCATTAAAAATTAATTCTGAACCGTTTTCATAAATAAATATCAAGACTCATCAATACTCCATCGCTTCTTTTTGGACAAACATACTCCTTTATATTATTGGTTCAAGTAAACTTCATTAGATCATATCGGGACATTATCATATTACGATTGCAAAGAATATCTGCGGCTCCGGGGATAGTACGCAACTGCTGCTGAACACTAAACCCTGTTTCATCGTGGTACAGGGAGAATTTACATGCGATCTTCTCCGCAGAAATACTGGTCGGTTTTCATACTGACAGGAGAGTTTCCCAGCTGATGGATATCTAAGTTCTGATAGAAGATTCAAAAATGGATAATTGGTTTATTAGTCTGTGCTCAGCAATCCGAAGAAGTTCTACATAAATTAACAAATTCATTATTTGCGGATTGTTTCATTTTCATTATTTACCTAGAGGAAGAAATATAACATCTCCTTAGACCTAGAGGAACGCAGTAAATAATGGCAATTTCTCAGGTTAGTAGTGAAAAATGTATAGAGGCTCTTCGTCTATCCTTCATTGATAATCGGCAATCTGCATGCTTACTTCGCTACCAGACAACAAAGTGTTGATTTAGCATAAGTGAGCATATACAAGGTCTGTCGCAAATAAAACAGGACAAAGAAAAAATTAACAAATATTTTTTTGTATCCGAAAATCGAAATTATTGTATTCAAAATAGTCTCCTTCAGAGCTAATACAGCGATTTGCATGGACCAAAAGATTTTCGAAAGATGATTTTAGCTCATTGTCCCGGATGTCAAAATGGTCATCGACGCCTTTTTGATGGCCTTTACGTCGGAATACCGCTGTTCCTTCATGGCCAAATGTAGTTTACCGAACAGAAAATTGTTGCCATATCAGGAGAATATAGGGAGTGGTTGATGGTTAAATTGTTTTGTCAAAAAACCGGACACAAGCGTCGATCGACGAGATGGTGCATTATCGTGCAACAAGCGCTACCTTACGCGACATCAAACACCTCATAACACTGATGGAATGAATTCTTTGTGAATAATTAATTCCCTTCGAATCGTACAAACAAATCAACATTATCTTCAATTTGGACTTTTCCAAACGGCTTTTTTTCGGATTTGGCTCGGTTGGGCGCTTCCATTCGGCACTTTGATGCTCCGTTTCGGGATGGTATTGAAAACACCACGTTTTGTCACCAGTCACAATGTTGTACAGAAAGTTTTTGTCTGTTGGCCTCTTTAATTATGTCGCTCGACTGTTGAATTTGGAAGCAATTTTTGGTCATCCGTGAGCTTGTGCCAGGGTTGTAATGTTTTAATCAAAATGTTTAAAACAAGTGTTTTAAACACTAAAGCAATGAAGGTGTTTTAAAACAATTTGTTTTAAACTGTTTAAAACATTGTTTTTTTGTCGTTTGTGAGTTATTCAAGTTTTTTTATATATTTTTAAGCATGATTAAAATGGACTATTGTTAAATTTCATCAAAATCCGAGCGGTACTTCCCAAGTTATAGACGAGCAATGGATCAGTGGACAGGCATACCGACAGACAGACATACCGCCGGAAATGAGTAACATGGTGTTTCGTAATGTAGATGTTATATAACATCCAAAAGCATAATATCTCATTCTGGAAATATTTAAAAAAAGCATACATTCCTTATTTATAAAACCATCCAGCTAATCAATTAATGGACGACAGGCAACATAGTACAAACAAAATGGTTGACGAGGCGTAATGACATCAGGAAGTGTACGAATGTGAGGTGTGCGAGGGTAGTGGGTTGGTTGTAACCGAATGCGTACTCGACGAAGCAGCAGGAGAAAGCTGGAGCAGGAGCGCATGGACGAACGGGACCACGGGAAGAGAATCTGACGCCACATACCCGAGAGGGTTAGGGAGGAGAGCTGTTGGCAGGCAGCCAACCCCTCTGTTTCGGGGTCGAGCCTCCCGATCGACGGAGTGCTGTTGTCAGATTTACGGTTTAGGCGCAAGTAATAAAACAGGTTGAAGGGCATGTACTTTTTCACGTACATTCAACTTTAATGGTTTTCAAGATCGAAATCAGAGTCATTGGGATTCGAGCCTGAAGTGTGTTTTAATATATTTTTCAAGACAATTCAACTTTTCATTCATTTGAGAGAAAATAAATGCGCCAGATTTTTTCATTTTAACTCCTTTCACCGAGTTAAGGGTTGAGTAAAAACATCGAGGTCACGAAATATGCATTTATTTGGAAAAAATTGTTTGCGTTTAGTACTGCATAAAAATTCCACAAAAAATGTACCGATCTTAACTAGACCAACGACGTAGAAAGTGAGATACTTCTTGATTACTTAAACATATTTTCTTCGTCACCACCTTTTTTTTCGCAATATCTGTACTATGTTCAAATCAGCGACCTTTAAAAAAATGGCGTCAAGTATGATGATTCTACACTTCCCACGGAACACCGTCATGAATTATTCACGGAAGATTACGTTCAGCACTAACTAGACCCTCTGAGAAAAAAGTCAGTTAAACAGGTCCATATAATTAGTCCATAGACATTCTTTCCCTGCCGTATCAGTAGTGCACCTGGAAACGTCGCCTCTCTCCGATAGTTAACCCTGTCAAACGAGGCACCGCGGTCAGACCATAGGAAGCACTATACTGTGGCGCGGTAGAAATACGTGTAATCCCATATAAGAACAAAGAACACTCATCAAGATACCAGTGCAGGCGTCTAGCCGCCGGAAGCTATAGTCGCAGCCGGTAGGAACGCGATTCATCTTCTAAGCATATTTTACTGAGTTTTAAGGGCTAATGTACAGAGAAATCTATGATGTGTGGAATAAGTCTAAAAGGTGCGTAGAATTACTAAAATTGATATAAACCGCTTTTGCGTCCTTGGCATATTACTAGTAACTAACATTGCGTAAAAATTGCATCAAAATCCGAGCGGTACTTCTCAAGTTATAATCGGTTATAAGATTAGCGGACAGACCGACAGACAGACCAACAGAAATGAGTGACATGGTTTTTCGTGATGTACATGCCATATAATATCCAAAAATCATACAAATTTTCGAAAATTTTCACGATTACAATACTTCCTCGCTAGTAGGCGTGGGAAGTAAAAATGATAGATCACCCTGCTTAAGAAAATGCATTTTTCTTATTGAAAATTCTCGGTAGTATGATAATATAGCATTCCATCCCACTACGATATTATCCATGTTCTGTGGTCGATCAGTGGCGTTGAATGTACAATAATTTTGGAACTGTAGTTATTTTGAAAATGTGTGCTCTATATTTTAGTGATTTTCCACGAAGACGTGACATCACTGTCAATTAGATTACGATCGTCGACTCGTCGCCGCGGATTGACGCGCATCTCTCAGCCAGAGCCGTTTCCTTCCCAAGCTCCATACTCCAGGGGAAAGGTCATTTGTTTTACAAAAGGTACAATAGTGCTTTGTAATGATGAACCCAAATTGGCGGCATTAACCGCTATTTTTATAAGCGCGTTTGATCAAACACCTCGTACACTATCAATCCGATTTATAAACCAATAGAAACAATTTTGAAATTAAATTCTCTTTCGTTTAGTGGCTACAGAATTTTTCTGTAAAGTCAACAGTTAACGAGAAATAAAAGGATAAAGTTATATGTAATGATTGCTAGCAGGGTTGTGGTTTTAATCAAAATGTTTAAAACGGGTGTTTTAAATACTGTTTAAAACAATGAAGGTGTTTTAAACCAATTTGTTTTAAACTGTTTAAAACATGTTTTAAACACTGTTTTTTGTAGTTTGTGAATTATTCAAGTTATTTTTATATTTTTTTAAGAATGATTAAAATTGATTTTATTTTACAAAACGAAACTAAAAGAGCCACAGGTTAAAACACATAGGCACTAAAAAATATACTTCATTTTTTATTAATTAATCAAACATGAAACTAGGGAACTAATACTAGTTTAAAGAAAATCTGTTTCTTAACGAACGAGTGAACAGCTTTGAACTTTAATACTAGTACACTATGTAGTTACTTGTATAATAACATTAAATAAGTTACTCAACAAATTTCTTTAAAAGTATACACCCATCTTATTTAACAAAAAATCCTTAAATCCATATTTTTAAAATATATGATCATGGAAAATGTACATAGAATAAATTTTTAGTTTTCACTACTTTTTACCGAACTCCAAGTAAACAAATGTAATAATCTACTTTTTCACGCTTTGATTTAGGTGTTTAAATACTGTGACTAATTTTACCGCTTTTTCTGAGAACCAACTTATTACGAAGTTTGGTGTGGATTATCCCAAATGAGGAAAAACTACGCTCAAACCCAGCAGATGAAGCAGCTGCTGTATGAAGCTGCTGAACTAGGCCAACTGTAACTTCATTTAAGTTATCTTTCAAGGGCTTCCACCAAATAAGTGGTGTGAGGCCTTTCAAATTGTCTTGAAATTAATAATCCTTAAATGGTGATGTTTCTGACTGATAACGTACAATAAAAGGCATCGCTTCAGGATAATAGCGAGAGGCATACTCAAGACCTTCTTCGCGTTGCTCTAGATTCAATTTAAGTCCTTGGAATCGATGATCTAGTATATTTCTTACAAAATGATTTCTATCTGAATCAGTGCAATTTTCGTTTTCTTTAAAAAAGGCAAATAGGTCTATCCAAATTTCTGTGTCATCGCTAATTGTACATTCATCTCGTTGAATCTTATCTAGGGCAATTGCTATTTGTTTTAACTTTACTAAATAGTCCTGGGCATTTATTTCTAAATTTGAATCATTAATTTTTTCCGAAATATGAATATCAATAGCAGCTCCGTTTTCTAAACAAATTTTTGATAATATGTTCCAGTTCTCTAGATAAGATTCAATAAAGTCAGCTAAAGCGTTCCATCGAACATCTTGTGTGGCATCACGAGAGCTTTTCCGCCAGTTATTTTATATTTTCCTGCTGCGAAATATACATTTCTAAAGTACTTTTTTATTTTCTTTACGTGTTATTTCAAAGTGGGCAGCTGAATATCTTGTGCAAATAAATTTAAAGTTTGTGCAGAACACCCTTAAGTAAGTATATCAACTAGACCTGCTCCATCGCATTTTGCTAGTTTTGCACTTTTGACGGTACAGTTATAATCTGTGTAACAACGCCTTATAGACTCCACTAATACATTTAACAAGTATTCAGAAGTATGACTTTTGTCTTCAGTGTCAATTAGATATACTTTATCTTCTTGAATATCATTTACGGACACACACACTATTGAATCATTTCTAATATTGCTCCAACCATCAACAGACATGCACACTAATGTATTACCTAATTCCTTTTTTATTTCTACTTGTAAAGTTTTTTGCTGACGATTAGGTGGCTGATAAACTGGACGCAACATTTCCATTAGCCGCTTAAAGTCGGAGTGTTCCACTGCTCTAAAAGCACAGTTTGTGGCATAAACAAAACGTGCTACTTGGATATCAATTTTTTTTCTTGCGACATGTTGTTTTGACAACGAATGAATCCCGTCGCGATTTTAGTTTGACATCGTCTCTATCTCCTTGTCTTCTCGTCAATAGCGAAAAACTGGATAACACTGAACTGGAAGCACTAATAACATTGCCATTAGTGTAGTAGGTCTATGACGAGCCATCTAAAAAATAAAATATACACCTATGTATTAATTGTAATAATATCTAAAAATTCAATACGATTGATTAACAGAAATTTGCTTTTACAAAACAAAAGTATATACTGAGCCCTTAATACGTACCTATTTTATTCTCAATTCTTATACATTTAACATATTTACACAAAATTTAACAACAATCAGGTATTTCTTACCTTTTTCACAATTCTCCAAGCTATATACTTAACTTTGAGGAAATAGGTATCTGATATATGAATATTTTGTTTTTCTAACAAACTTCCTTGTTTACAAATTTTCATATGCTTGCGCATTCGAGCACCAGTAGCACTATATCCAAATTGCAGAGCTGGATCAAAAATAGTAATAACACTTTCAAGGAACTTCATTAACGTTGCCAGATTATATAAGCAACAGTTTTTTAATTTAATTTTTTTTACTGTTCCAAACATGTATTAACAGTGTTTTAAACATGTTTCTTTTCAGCTAAATTTGAATGTTTTAAACAAAATAAAAACAGTTTTAAACAAAAAAAACATGATTTTTGTTTTTTTAACATGTTTTTTCAACCCTGATTGCTAGTTTAAATTTACGATTTTTTGCGTTTACAGTACTTTCTTTTAATTGATGAAAGAAGAAAATACAGTGTTAAAAAGCGACTCATTTGTCCGAGTCACATGGAAAGTAATACTACGTGCGCACCGAAAGATGCAATTACTATTATTGAACAATCTTCCTCATCTCAAATTCGAAGTAATTTTTTGACACAGTTGAACAACTCTTGAATTCGTAATTTTAAATAGCATCTAACATACCTACATGAGCATCGCGTTAATCTGCATCTGCTTGGCTCCATTTCTTTAACTGCTGTTACATCACTTAAAGATCGTCGTCGTAACGGCAAAAGCCTTTGAAGCATTTCACTGTTGAGTAGGCGTATAGGTGTCGGTTTATTCTTAGCAGGGACCATTTCGTGTGGGCTGTAATTATGTGTGCGCCACTACACGAAAATAAACTGCACAGGTGAACAATATAAATGCGGACGGCTGCAATTTTATAACGGGGCGAGTAACTGTCGTGAAATCAAAACTGAATAGTTGTTCGCTCACGTGCGTCATAGCATATTGAAATCCTGCTTAAATATAACTCGTACCTACATTACTGAATAACACTAGAGTAAAAAGTATATTATGATCAGAAACCTATGTTCCGTATACGCTTCAACAACCAATGCAGACAGACGAGCGTTGTTCTACAATGTTTTCATTAATATTGCACAGTTGAACATTATACGAGGGTCAATTTTGGCGATAGTTTATTTAAACGCTTCTAAATTTGGTAAATTTCCGTATCTATTAGACATATTTGACACATGATTCCCTTGCAACTCGTCCTTAAAACTTAGAGAAGTCTTTTCAACACACGCGTCTCTGGGCATATCTCCGTCGCGGTCTCAGCGATAAGTGTGTTTCGTTGATTTGGTAGTCGGTAGTGGGCGAGGTCTTTACTATCGGGAGGACAGGGAGAAAATTTCTATAGACGCTTTCAATCTGTTATTTTTTTTATAGATGTTCGTAGCTAACCTTTTTCTCAAATGAGCCAACTTGTACCAAACATAATCCTTTATGACCCGATTACAGAGTTGATTGGAAAGTTTAGACGCACTGACGCACTTTTCATGTCACTGTGAGACATTGATATTGCATAGGCAAATCACATTGGAATTTAGTTTAGGAACCAGAAGACGTAAAACGATTACGACCTAAGGTCGTAGTACTCACATTTGTTTAAAAGGTAGGTGTTGAATAGAGGCGTCAAAAGGAGTCAGTCACTATGCATGCATGCCTTTGAAGCGCTTCTAAACGGGCAGTATTTTACTGGATAACGTAGTTGTAATAGAGTAGCCCGGAACACTGACAGTACAGCAGCTAGATAGACTATGCAACATATGGTAATATTTTTATTTTTAGTAAGATCCAGCTACATAGCTACATGTTTAACTTTTCCGATATATGTAACGGAATATAATGTGAAAGCTGCCAAAATGCGCACAATTTCGGCAGCCATTCTTGTCCGATTTTCTAGCCACAAATTGATGAAAAATTCTTAAAAGTAGATGTGTCAACATTTGACTGGCTAGATTTACCAAAATCATATTCAAATATTGCAAAAATATTGTTCGTTTTCATTGATAATCTCATTCCTTTGCATTCATGTAACTCAGTTATTATTGTCTTTCCTAATACTTCGAATGTCTAAAAATGGAAAAGTGTTTGTTGGATTTGTTTTTTTATACTCCAACTACCACGAAGGCCTAATGCCTAAACACCCATGGGGCACCGTGGGGCTATAGGGGGATACAGGGAAAAGGGGGGTACTCCACACGGACCCTGGCGAGGGAACACGTGTGTATGCCCCGCATACGAGATCCGCCCGGTGGTGCCTCTGCGTTCGACAGCCAGAGACCGTCTACCACCTATGGACAATCACAACATCCATAGCCAAGAGAAAAATTTATCTTGAGACGGGATTCCATTCCGCAAAGCGCACGGCGACTGATCAGCTGCTGCCTGAATTATAATGGGTTGATTTTTTAAAGAAAGTCATTGACTGTCGAAGATTGTCAAGTATATCTTTCTGAACTAATCCAACAAGTTAATGACAGCACATTGCTGAGCTACGAGATAACTGTAAACTGTCAGATATGGATTGCGAGAATGACCTCAATAACGTCCTTGTTGATGTTCTAGGAAGTGGAAAATCCATCCATCACAACAGATATTTTACGATCAGAAGTCCGCTATCCATCTTTAAAGCTTCTCGGGAAGGACGTGGGTTTGGAGTTTATTTAGTACAGTTGCATGTTTCTCCGGGTATAACGAATACTATTTCTTCAGAATTTGCAGGAAAATCTCTGTGAACTCTCAGTTCGCCTTATCTCTGGATCAGCTCTAACAACTTGTAATGCATTCCATAATAAATGTTATGTCAGTAGTCCTCAATTATGTACCGATTCCACTTTGTTCTTAGTTGAGCTTTTACTTAAGAATTAACAGTTATCACATAAACTTCCCAGTCCATTTAAGAAAATGTCTCAGGATATTGCTCAGACGAATCTTAAAATGTTCTAATATAATTTTCTCATTAGAATATTGTATTCATCAATCAACTTCATCTCCCCAAATTTCAGCTCGCTAGTTTGACCTGTTCAAAAAATAATTTGTCATCCAAAGAATAGGTAGTTTACATACAAGCACGTTTCCGCATATTTGCTTAAATGTGTCTGTTGTTTACTCGTTCAGTGAAACGTTGTACACAGTATGAAAATAACGCAATGTTATGATGTTATGAGAATAAATAAGACAAGAGTGTCGCTTAGTCCAGTGTTGTATTTTCAAACTCGCATCATAGCATCAGCGTTTATAGAAAAATACATATGTATGTAACATATACTGACTTGGAGAACAATTTCCAGTTGTCGCAACATCTTGGTACAAGAAAGGGAACAAATACAGGTTAATCGTGTAACTGTCATCGAAATTTCGAAATAAATCGGGAAACGGTACAGTGTCTTGAGAAGTACTTGATCTGTATCAACAAGTAGTTAGCGAGATCTATTTTTAGTCAGAAACAGTAAATTATACCTTTCTAAGTTTCATGCAACTTTTATCCCGATAGTTGAAATTTTGGTGGTTATCGACTGGGTACTTCCAAAGATACTCGACTATTACTAGACCTCTTAACCATAGGCCTGGTCCACATTAGAACAAAATCTGTCATTGCCACATCTGTCATAAGTCAAAATATCCCTTCTTGCTTTACCGTGTCAATAGGATTGATATTCTGAAGATTTTTCCAACTGTGCCAAAAAACTCAGTATTTTAACAAAATAGACAAAAATTGGACTACAACTGTCCATGGATGGCAATTTAGGAAAGTACTTATACCGAGTACAAGTGCAAGACTTTTAAAAAGTATAGTATTGTCGTTGCCTAAGTGCATGGGAGCACCACATTTGCCAGATTTGTGTGTCAGATAGTAACACCTGGGGAAACTCGCAAGAGCAAAAAGTGCAATACCGATGATGTAAGTGATGTCAAAACAGAAATTAGGAATACTTTCTACGATATGAGAAGCAAAGGACATCAATCACGACCTCTGCGCTCAAGATCCGTCCATGGTACGGAAACTCGATCTGTTTACTTATTTCATATGACGTTAATGACGTAACCGCCAAGAACGGTAACCACAACTATAGCGCCAACGTGCAAGCATATGCTGATGACGTAAGCATAGTAGTTAGAGGTCGTTTTTGTGGAACAGTGTCAGAGATTATGCAAGGCGCTTTGCGCGCTGTGGAATCGTGGTGTAGGGAAGTGGATCTTTCGGTCAACGCTGGAAAGACCGAGCTGATCCTATTCACTATATTCACTAGCAGAAGAAGGCTTGACGGGCTTGTATTGCCGACCTTCTTTGGAACTAGATTAGTTCTATCCCAGTCAGTAAAATATCTAGGAATTATCCTGGACTCTAAACGGAACTGGAGACAGCACGTTGAATTTAAGGTTAACAAGGCTCGCAATCCATTGTGAGCTTGTAGACGCGTTGTTGGTGTTAGGTGGGGGCTCAAACCAAACGTGGTTTACTGGCTCTGCACGACAATAGTGCGTCCATCCTCTTGTACGGCTCGTTGGTCTGGTGGCCTTGCATTGGAACTGAGACGAATAAAATTCAGCTATTGGCCTGTATTAGCATTACAAGCGCAGTGCGGACAACGCCATTGAATGCAATGGAAGCTCTGCTGGATCTCCCGTCGTTGGATCTAGTGATCCGCGGAGAGGCGAGAGTAGTCGCACATCGACTGTGGAGTCAGGGCAGCTGGGCCTTCTTGAATCCCATCAAGGGTCATACTGACATCCTCGTCGAACTGCAAAGGGAGGATCCTGTCCTTCTGAGCAGGGGCGATGTAGTTACCCCTAAGTATCGCTCCACCCGCATGTTTAATGTGGAGTATCCAACGAGGCAGGAGTGGGACACCGGCTACCGGAGGCTCATTGGAGTGAGTGGGCAAGTCTGGTACACGGACGGCTCGGCGCCGGGGTCTCGGTGGCTACACCACGATTTTCCAAGCGGAAATCGTTACGATTCTGGCTTGTGTATCTCTTATTTTGAAGAGGGGTGGGCCTAGGAGAAGGATAACAATCTTCTCCGACATCCAGGCTGCAATGAAGGCACTAAGTGCCTGTAAGATTACTTCGAGCCTTGTGTTGCAATGCAGGGAGGCTCTGAATTGTCTAGAAGCGAGGCATCCGGTATCGTGTGGGTACCGGGGCAATGAGACGGCGGACGCTCTGGCGAAGACAGGATCAACCAGCAAGCTCGTTGGTCCTGAGCCAGCTTTAGGGGTGCCCGTGCTAAGAGCCAGGAGCAAAACGGAGAAGTGGATTGCAAGACAACACTCTCAGAAATGGAGAGGCAACTCCAGACATCTACGTCAGGCACGGGAACTCATTGCAGGGGCCAACGCTAAGGACGGACCTTTCTGCTTATCTTAGGATAGAGGCAATCCAAGGTTGCTGGTAGGGCTGTTGCGTGGCCATAACACATTAAGGCGCCACCCGTACGTGATGGGGGTGGCTGAGGATCCCTTATGTGAGCGCTGCGGAGAAGAAGAGACCTCGGCGCACGTTCTGTGTCGCTGCGAGGCTCTTAGCTACTACAGGCAGACTATACTGGGGTCCATCACTTTGGACCCCCAGGACATTAAGGAGCTTGGGCTCAAGGTCTAACTAAACTTCGCTAGAATGCCTAGGCTTGAGGTGTAAGAAATGTGTAGGTGCACAAGCGTCCGTCTGAGTGGCCTATGTGCTGGCTCCTTATGGTGGCCGGTATGCCTTAATTTCGAGTTTTCATTGATTCATTCATAGCGCCCACGATTTGCCTGGAGGGAATCTATACTCAGTGACATTAGAAATGTTACACCCAGAAAAAATTGTGAAACTTGATTTTTTGGTAATGAGGTAGTCTTACATCAAGAAACGATAACATTCTTACAAAATTTTATTGACAAGTAATAAGAAAAAAATTAATAACGCGTTAGGTGACCCCGCAACTGAATACACTCCTATACGTCTAGTCATTGACATAATGAGGTGATCGATGTCTGGTTGTGGCACCTCATTCCATGCGACTCGAACTTCGTGGATGAGCTGCGGCAGAGTCTGTGGCGGATGGTGCAAAGAGGAAAGTCTCATCCCCATCATATCCCACACATGTTCATTGAGATTTAAATCCGGTGAACGGGGTGGCCACGGCAAAACATTAACGCCTGATTCTTGAAGAAAATCCGTAGTGCGATGAGCAATATGGAAACGTGCGTTGTCTTGCTGAAAAATGACTTGTGGACGGCTCTCTAAATGTGGCAGTAAAGTGGTTTGTAGGACATCATGAACATAACGCGCAGCAGTCATCTTGCTCTGAACAAAGAGAAGGTTTAACCGGCTACCATAGGCAATAGCCCCCCAAACCACTACTCCGACAGTCCTGAATGACTAGCTTTTCAGGCCTCTTATAGTTTATAATATGAAACATATTTAAGAAATAATCTAGAATAGGAAATCAACCAGACTTCTCATTCTAGATATCATGTCAGACAATATGCACCCCAGAGTATCTCCCTGCTTTGGTGCTAAATGTTATGCAAAAATATCCAGCATTATTTGCTCAAAGAATAAAGACAGTGAATATAGATCTATTAACACACACCTCAAATATTTAGTGAATGAATGAATCTTGAATTTTAGAGGCATCCCGGCCACCATAAGGAGCCAGTGCATAGGCCGCTTAAGCGGGCCCTTATGCACCTCTACAATACTTAAATCACAAGCCTCGCCCTTTTAGCGAAGCTGAGAATCGCCTTGAGTCCAAGCTCCTTTACGTCCTGAGGGTCCAAAGTAATGGACCCCAGTATAGTCTGCCTATAGTAGCTCAGAGCTTCACAGCGACACAAAACGTGCGCCGAGGTCTCTTCCTCTACTCCGCAGCGTTCGCACAAGGGATCCTCAGCCACCCCCATCACGTGCAGGTGCCGCCTTAATGTGTTATGGCCAGACAACAGTCCCACCAGCAACCTTAGGTTGGCTCTACCCAGAGATAGGCAGAAGCGTCCATCCTTAGCACTGGGCCCTTCAATGAGCTCTCGTGCCTGGCGGAGATGTCTAGAGATACTTCTCCATTTCTGAGAGTGTTGTCTTGCAACCCACGTCTCCATTTTCCTCCTAGCTTTATGCGCGGTTACTCCTAGAGCTGGCTCAGGACCAACGAGCTTGCTGGCTGATCCTGTTTTCGCCAGAGTGTCCGCCGTCTCATTGCCCCTTATCCCAGCGTGCCCCGGTACCCATATTAACGATACCGGATGCCTCGCTGCGAGGCAATCCAGAGCCTCCCTGCATTGCAATACAAGACTCGAAGTAATCTTACATGCACTTAGTGCTTTCATTGCAGCCTGGCTGTCGGATAAGATTGTTATTCTTCTCCTAGGCCCACCCTCCTCCAGAATGTGAGATACACAAGCCAGAATCGCAAAGATTTCCGCCTGGAAAATGGTGGTGTACTCACCGAGAGGCAGAGATAGCCTAGTTCTAGGTCCAGAGACCCCAGCACCTGAGCCCTCTTCGGTGACCGAGCCGTCCGTGTACAGACCTGCCCGCTCACTTCGGAGAGTCCTCGGCTACCGGCGTCCCACTCCTCCCTCGTTGGGTACTCCACAATAAACTTGCGGTTGAAGCGATATTTAGGGGTAATACGATCACCCCTGCTTAGAAGGACGGGGTCCTCCCTTTCTAATTCGACTAATATGGCAGTATGCCCCTTGACCGGATTCAAGAAAGCCCAGCTGCCCTGACTCCACAGTCGATGAGCGACTACTCTCGCTTCACCGCGGATCACCAGATCCAACGGTGGGAGATCCAACAGAGCTTCCATTGCACTCAATGGCGTTGTTCGCACTGCGCTTGTAATGCTAATACAGGCCAAACGCTGAATTTTATTGAGTTTGGCCTTAGTTGACTCAGTTCTAATGCAAGGCCACCAGACCAGGGAGCCGTACAAGAGAGATGGACGTACTATCGTCGTGTAGAGCCAGTATACCACTTTGGGTTTAAGCCCCCACCTTACACCGACAACACGTCTACAAGCCCACATCGAATTGCGAGCCTTGCTAACCTTGTGTTCCACATGCTCTCTCCAGTTCAGTTTGCAGTCCAGGATAATTCCCAGATATTTCACTGACTGGGACAAAACTAATGTAGTCCCAGAGAAGGTCGGCATGACCAGTCCGTCAAGCCTTCTTCTCCTAGTGAATAGGATCAGCTCGGTCTTTTCAGCATTAACAGAAAGATCGACTTCCCTACACCACGATTCCACGGAGCGCAGAGCGCCCTGCATAATTTCCGAGACTGTTCTACAGAAACGCCCCCTAACCACTATGCTTACGTCAGCATAGGCTTGCGCGTAGACACCCATACTGCTGAGCCTAACGAGCAGTTCGTTCACCACGATACACCACAGTAGAGGTGACAGAACTCCGCCCTGAGGGCAGCCTCTAGCTACGTTCACGCTGCAGCTTACGTTATTCAGCATAGCTGTTGTTACCCGACCCTCCAGAGTAGAGAGGACCCAATCTATTAGGATTGATCCAACCCCGTGTCTAACCAAGGCCTGTCTGATAGAGTCGGTTGTGGTGCAATTAAATGCACCTTCAATATCCAAGAAGGCCACGAGTGCCACTTCTCGCTGATCTAGAGTCTTCTCCAGCCTCCCGACCAGATTGTGTAAGGCCAGATCAGTCGATTTTCCAGCTTGGTATGCAAACTGATTTGCATGAATGACACACCTTTCCAGTGGGCCATCCCTTAGGTATCTATCAACTATCCTTTCCAGGGTCTTAAGCACAAAAGATGAAAGAGTAGTCGGTCGAAAATCCTTCGGGCCAGTATATCTATCTCTGCCCGGTTTAGGAATGAATACCACTTTAGCCTGCCGCCAGCTTCTAGGTGTGAAGCCCGTGGCCACACATGCTCGAAACACCTTCAACAGGTAAGGAACAACCGAAATCCGTCCCTGTAACATGGCCGGAAATACGCCGTCCAGACCTGGACTTTTGTATGGGGCAAACGAATCTACTGCCCATACCGTCCTTTCGAAGGTGACAATCTCCCTTGCCGTGCGCCAGTCCTCCCTTGAGGGCCTGCGCAACTGCATGCACTCTGTGATTGATCGCGCTACTGTGGAACCGGGAAAGTGCGTATCCATCAGAAGCCTCAGAGTATCTTCCTCGGAAGTAGTGTTCCCCCCCGAGGGATCATGCAGAGATCCCAATCTTGCTTTAATGTCTTTGCATAGGACTCTGTGTATTCTTGCAGTAGCAGGAATGTCACTTATGGACTGACAGAAGTGCCTCCAGGATTCTCTGGATGCCCTTCTAATCTCCTTTTTGTACTCCTGCAATGCCTTTTTGTATTCTTCCCATAGAGGAGAACCTCTCCTGTGCTTAACTCTGCTAAGAAGTTTGTGCACCGCTCGTTTTCTATCCTCTAAATCTTTGGTCCAGAAGGTTGCCTTGCCCTTACCTTGTACTTTGCGTAACGGGCAGTTTTCCTCATATGCGGCCGTCAAGTCCCTGCTCAGAGACTCGACAGCTGCTTCTATGTCAGAGCCCCTGCCAAGCCTGTATGGGACCGCTCCAAGCTTACTGTCAATGTCTGCCCTAAAGGACCCCCATCTAGTATGCCTGGGATTCCGAGCATATTTATCCGGAATCTCTCCATCAGTCTTGAACAGTATATACCTGTGATCCGATAGAGAGGGTGTTAGAGACACTTTCCAGTCCCTGATGTCCCTGAGCTAAGTTAAGCGTGCTCAGTGTTACGTCGATAACCTCTTCTCTTACACTATTGCTGAAAGTGGGCATGTTACCGACATTCAGAACCTCAAGGTTCGATGCCCCAAGAAACTCCATCAGGTCTTCGCCCCGTCTGTTGGTGTTCGAGCTGCCAAAAAAATATTTAGTACTCTGTTGGGAATCATCAGTTGAGGCTCAACGCATTGTTGTCTTGCATGAGAGAATAATTGGACTTCTGTTTTCATTACATCCCCTGGAGTCCAAATTCACCTACTTAAAAGTATTATATAGTATTATGAATAATATATTTGTACGTTTATTTTTAACACCTCTGAAACAATACAAAAAACACCTGTGTGTCTGTATCTACGAGAATGACTAAAATTTACCCTAGGAGGTCAAAATGTTGCGCTACATGTTTCACATAACCTATGTTTATGAAGCTACCCTGTGCCAACACCACTAAGAGTTATCGAAAGATGTTTATGTTGATAAAAATGTTCGATTGCTATTCTTTCTATATTGGTGCCAACAACATGTGCCGTACAAAATAGACACCCGTTATTCCATTTATTTTGGTAGAACTCTTGGACAAAAATCCGCCAACTTCACCGACTTCCCACACCTATTCTTTAGTTATACAATTTATAAATACAGAGTATCCAAAAATGGTTCACTTCAAACAATAGATGATCTATTTTTTTTTTGGTCGCCAGTATATTTTCGGTACTGTTGTAAAAGTAAGATATTTATGAGCTTTCAAACAAAAACCTTTGTTCCAGGCCCGAATTGTGTGTTTGTGCTACTTTTCTCGTATTCGTGTAAATTTTGCTAAATTAAATTTACTTTATGTGCAATGTTGACGCTACATCAAATAAATATAAAAAAGTGGGACACATTTTATACAGAGTGTGTGGCAAAATTTAAGTCCCTGTTACCATCACGTTACAGACAATTATTTTCCATGTTTTGAGCATCTATATAAGATACGCTATTTTTTTATTTGCTAATAACATGTATTCCATTACAAATGTTGATAACTAACGAAGTTGTTGTTGCAGAGATTACGTCATGTGGAAGCGGCTACGTACAAACAGACAGACCGATAGTAACGTATTTTCGAGATGACAAAATGCCCTATTATCTCCAATTTGACAATATTTGCGATTATAAACTTCCCATACTATAAGACCCATCAAGTCATGGTTGATATAAAATTATATCTTGTCCTAATCTCAAATGTGCATATCTCCATAGCTTACGTACAGAAATTCATATGTGTAGTTCTTACGAACTTCGATGACAAGGCTCTGAATTGTTCAACACACATCTAATTGAATTTGAAAACCCTAAAAATATATCTTGTTGAAACTGTGTAATCGGCAACTCGTCGTTATAAAACCGATAGGCTACATTAAGATCATTGAATTCTTGGCAGAAACTCCTGTTTACCACACGAAACATCCAAGATTTCTGTTTCAATAATATATGTAAGTTCGTTTCCAACTGCTAAAACGCAATATTGTGTTTAAAGTGCTTTTTTACAAAATATTTAACACTGACTTTCTTGATAGTTTGCGCTTGACATGACATTTTTTTAAGAATATCTCTTGAAATTACAATGCTTCATGTATTGGTCTCCCGTAATAAGTATAACACACTTCAGTGATGTTATACATATATAGTGAGATTCGAATTTGACTGATGGTTTGAGTTCAATGTGTGCGAGAAAGAGAGAAAAGTGTGTACACACAAACACGTTAGAAGGAGATGGAAACCGGCTGGCCAGGGAAGCTTATCACCACGTTGCCTAGCATAAGCTTATCACCACGTTGCCTAGCATAGCGAACGCTGAAGATCGCGGCAATGTGCCGTGCTGTCAACATGTTGCACCAGTACCTTGAATTATGAGGAATGTTGAAATTTTTTTGGGAATATGTGGATAGTCGCATTTACGGTTGCCCCCATGCAAGGGCTACAACTTTGGAGGAGTTGCGGCTGAAAATAATAGAAGCATTCCATTCGGTGACTCCTACCATGCTAGAAAATGTTTGCAAAGGCTCCTACGATAGTTTAGGTTACATTTTCTGGCAGAGAGCTGTCGGAAAATGTAACAAATTATCACCGCCTGTAAGTACGCAGGTGCAAACCATTTCGAAACAGGATATTCGTCTATGAGAGCTAGATGGGTACTGACCAAAATCACTCATGATCATGAGCATAGTTTCGTGATTCACAGAGGCAGCACGTGAGCCTTGGAATGTACAAGAGGCTGTGTTGAAAAAACCAACGCATATTTTCAGTATGCATCATAATTCGAGGACCTGGTGTAACATATTGACAACGCAACACATTGCCGCGTCCTGCCCCGCCCGCGGCAGCGTTGCCTTCCACGGCAACGTGGTGTTAAACTTCGCTGGCCAGCCGGCTTCTCTTTCTAACATATGAGTTTTAACACTCTTCTCGCACGCACTGAAGGTATTGCCTGAACATGGGACAAACATTGTTTGGACTATTCTAGATGATTTTTGAAAAACCCTTTCGGTTCGGGTATACGTATTTCGCTTTTTGTCAAATATTAAATCGCTTATATCTCGAAAACTATCAAGCTCATAAAAACATTTTTTGTTGAGAATTACCCAAAAAACCTAAAAAAAAACTTTAGAACGAAAACAACAATATTTGAATTTGTTTAAAACCATTCTTGACGAAATTTTGTGCCTGGCAACATGTTTTGAATAAAACTGAGAAAAAACCGAATCAGAATAACTTTCCGAGCAGATGCTTAATCAATAAAAGGGGGAACTTTCCAAATGCAATGCTATGATGCCAATATTCGTCTATCATGATTAATTGGAATATTATTTTGTTCCAGAGAGGACCTGAGATCAACATCGATGTCGGCGAAGGAAATGTCCTCTACATACCAGTTGAAGGTGAGTCAAAGAGTCAAGTTTTGGGGGTGACCAATAATAGTGATGATATCTTAGCTTTACTTGAATGGTCAGAGAATTTGAAAATTAGTAAACATGGTTTCTCAATTCTCAAGTTTTACATCGTTTGTTAGTTAAATGCTACAGAATTTTTATATCCTTATACAGTATTTAAAACAATCCATTCTTCATTTTCTGAAACCACCACATTAAAAGATGAGTATGAAAATTTATGATTTTGTCTAGTAAGTAAAAATGAAAATATATAACATTCCTTTTGTTTTTTCTTTCATGTAATTTTCTTCTCCAACAAACATGAATATCATGACTATTCGTGCCAAGCATTTAATCAGCAATTCAGAAAGAAGCCATCTTAAATTTAAGTGATTCGATGTAAATCAACCTTGCCACTGTAAGCTTGAGATGTTTTCAAAGGGGAAGTTTTGAGCTGAAGACTTTAGCGAGATCAAAGGAACGGAATGGAATTTAACGGAACGGTGCCGGTGCTGCCGTTTGAAATTGAATACCTTGAAGAAGACTCAACGGACGCTTC
This sequence comes from Acanthoscelides obtectus, assembly GCA_963669975.1. Taxonomy (NCBI): domain Eukaryota; kingdom Metazoa; phylum Arthropoda; class Insecta; order Coleoptera; family Chrysomelidae; genus Acanthoscelides; species Acanthoscelides obtectus. The sequence continues at coordinate 666,560 of CAVLJG010001453.1, forward strand.
GGCAATGTTCACTTTGGAATTATATACGCTTACACTGTTTATACATCTACCTATACATGTTAGTTAATCCTATCTATAAACGTAATTAGGTATCTATGCTTAAACTCCCAACATGTTTTCTGATAAATAAATGTTTATCTGTTGTGGGATACGCATGAAAGGCTGCCAAAATATGACATTTCAAGTGAGCGTTTGAGCATGCCTACCTATACAAGTAACTCTATTTCTATCTATCTTTCCATTTCTCTATCAATCTTATCTGAAAAATTGTCCAATCTTCGCTGTCTGGTTTGTAAAAAATGTAGCCTCTGTGTTTGGTAAAGAATGTGGCGTAACATGACAAGGGGCATGAACCGCTTGTAAGGATTGATATACAGTATGATGGGAAAATAGATGCGGAGCCGGTGGGAGGATATAGTACAAGCCAATCTGAGTCGATTTTACTATAGGAACAACTGTCCGAAAATTAAGATTTTATAAAATTTTATAAAATTAACGTCCTTTATACGTTCACCAAGTCATAAATCTTGAAAATTGGGTGTTTCATTTGATTTCCTTCTGTTTTACAATAAAAATATTCTAAAATACGAAAATGATACTCAAATGCACATTATTGGCGTTATCTCATGCAGTAAGTTTCAAGACAGTTCAATTTTTGTTAAAAAAATCTTCGTTCATCTCAAAAACTCAATTTACTAGAAACAATCACCTACAAATGTTTCGTGCAAAACAATTTTAAAATATCTACGTTTCATTACCTGTCAAATGAGGTATCAGTTATAAACCGGTTTAGAAATGACAATATGAGTGAAAGAAACAGGTAGAGCCGTCAACATCGGACCTTGCCACCGGAATAATGTGATAAGTAGTAAGACTAGTCACCCCCCTCCCTCCCCCGCTTCAATCTACTCTTGCGATTTGTTGCGTTCGGATGTGTTTGTTTGCTCGCTGTTTTGATATTTCGAACGACTTGGCTCCTGTTGGACTTCCGTGTGTGATTCTTTTCCGGACCCTGTTTTCTGTGATTCCTTACGACTTGGCTGCTGTGTGACTTGATTGTTCGTTGATCCCCCTTGAATACGCCCCTATGCTACCCAAAACTAATTGTAAGTCCTTGAACACAATGCCCCATTTACCACCATATCTAGCTATTTCAGTTCACTCGTATTTTTCTTTCTTTTTTTCTTTCTGTTTTCTTCATTCTCTTTTCTCTTTATTAGGGGAATACGGTATTTTTTGTGACCAGTTCAATCTTCATCGATGGATCACTATAAAATTAATTTTGCATTTATATAAAGTGTCAGGTCGCGTGCATAAATGGTCCATAAGCTTTATAAAATGTCACATTTGACAAATTTCTACAATAAAAATCTTGACATGACACCGTCATCAAAGACGTTGTAATACCACCTACAGATGGTATATGAATAGGATCAGTGGACGCATATGTGTACAATAATACTCAAAAGATCAAAAGGGTCCTGAAATCCATGTGTTGCGAACGCTCCAGAGCTGACACGAATACCTGTACCCTTAAGCAACATTGTCGTTTTGCCTAAATATAGCAGATATCAAAGCTGGTTTGTTTTTATATTTCTTTATCGACAACGATCACCTGCAAAAACTAAACAGCTTAACTGCGATTGATAATTGAGGCTTTATCGCGGTAATAGGGATTATTATTAATCAAACAAACAAATGATGAGATACCCTCAATATGTTGATAACACCAGAACGCTTTTCTGGTTTGTGTTCCAAGAACATAGCACTTCAGTGTGAATATGAATAATCTGTTGTTATTGTATCGAGAAATAGCGTAAGTGTGGTAAATGTGCGTCGATTATCGATTGTCACGATTTGGTTGTAGTTGTTCATTTGCACGCACGAGGTATTTAGGAGCTTTTTGAACAGAAAATCGAGCTGAAATATGAAATGTGACAGGTATAGTTATAGCCTAAGTACATTGAATTATGTTGTACCATCTTCAACATTTAGTCTATAGGTTTTCCTCTGTATACTTGAACCGCCACGAAGTCCTAGGACCCAAGTACCGATGTACCTTGAGGGTATAGATAATAAATAATAAGACCTACCCAAATAAAGTCCATCATCAGAAGCTTATTAAGTTTCTTAATCTTTTTGCCGTATGCCCCTTAATCCTTGGCGCGTCAATAACTAAGAAAGTATCTATTCCTATTTGATAAAATTCTACTATGTCAAGAATGATCAGGCTTTGTGGGTATTTCGATCATATATGTGGCCACTTTAGAGCGTAGTCTTGATTTTTTTATACTTGAGCCACCACGCTGGCCTAAGGTCTAAATACCAGTGGGTACAGTGGGGGTTAGAAGGGAATAGACGGTTGACGGGAGGGGGGAGCCACTCCGCATTTTGCGAGGAAACACGTATGTATGTGACATGCACAAATTTTGGTCTCACCTGACAGATCCTCCAAATTTTACCTCAACGCTCTATCACCTGATAGACGGTCTCAGACGGGCAATAACAACATCCATAATTCAAGGGAAAAGTTCTCTTGGAACGCGTTATAAATGGCACTTTTTTGCACGTCATTGTATTCATCTTAAGAATCGAAATCGATCAATAAAATAATAATATGTTCATGCGTCGAAAGTAGTGAGCCAATCTAAATGACTTCAATCTATCAACTTACTACACCATTCTAGCCATATACACGTTCAGCTTTTTGGTGTGACAATGGATGTCATTGTATGACACTTTGCATAATTTGTGACATTTTATACGTGAAAGTCAAACCCAACACTGAAAACACATTATTACAGCAGCAATGAGAAGATAAAAAGTCGTTGAGAAAAACTGAGGGTCAAGCACGAAGTTGGAGGTAAACATTGTACTTCTTTTATTGACGTGCATAGATAGAAAGTAACTTTCTTTGCCGATTTTGTCATTTTTTGGAATCAACTCGCTTACTTAAATGAATTACCAATTTATATCCTCACTAGATATTTCGTGGTAGCCGCTGCTTTGCGGCATTGATAATCAATTCGCACTATGGACCAGAGATTATGGGAGGTTACCTACCTCTGTTGTGTAAGACCATTTGTCTCGCCCCACCATTACACAATGTACAAATATTATCATTATCATTTTATTTAAACTATTTTCACATTAAGGTAAACATTCCTGGACTGAGCGTCTGGGGCACTTGATATACCTAATCGTCTTATGCTATGACTAATCCAAGCCGTCCGAAAAAAACAGTCGACGTTTCTAGATGTTCAGAAAATGTTTGATCTTTTTTGGCAATGAATGTTAACAATTCCCTGTAATTTCCTCTGTTGTCAAAGTCATCTCCTTCAAAATGAACGGTAATTCCTGTTTTGCCAAAAAACATACGGTATCTAGACGTGTGCTGCCTAAAAGCTTGTTTAAGACAACTTTCGATTCTTGTTTTGCCAAACTGAATTAAATTGGCTACACATCTCACATGTAACGGAGAAATTTCATGTATCCTCTTTAGAGCCCTAAAACTATTTCAATCGTTGACTCCGCTGCTGGTCCACCCATTTTTTTCTATATAAAGCAGAAGACATCGCCAACAATACAATCTGTTTTTTTGCAACCACATAACCAAGAGTTTCCATATACCAACTTAATTTAAAATATCAAACTACGTTTTTTATTTCTTTTTAAAATTATCTAAAGTAGGTGTTGGTCTTCCATTTTCAATGATATCCTTTTTTTTTCTTAAAAATTATAATGGGTGATTTTTTTGCTAGTATCTTTTTGGCAACACTGTTTTTGACAGATGACACGTGAATCGTGTCTTCTGTCATTGTCAAACTTGTTCAGTTTGGTCTATAATTTAACCATGAATCGACTTACGAACGAACAACGCTTGCAAATTATTGAATTTTACTATCAAAATTCATGCTCGGTTAAGAGAGTGCATCGAGCACTGCTTCCAATTGATGGGCAATTTGGTCGGCCTACTGAGGGAGCTATTCGGAAGCTTGTGACTAAATTTCGAACCCAGTTTACATTATTGGACATTAAACCACCAACACGCAGACGTAGAGTGAGGACTGAAGAAAATATTGCGGCTGTATCCGCCAGTGTTAGTGATGACCGTGAAATGTCGATTCGCCGCCGTTCGCAGCAATTGGGCCTCTGTTACTCCACTACGTGGAAAATTTTGCGACAGGATTTGGGTGTAAAACCTTATAAGATACAGCTGGTGCAAGAATTGAAGCCACACGACCTCACCCTACGTTTCCAATTTGGTAAATGGGCGCTGGCAAAGTTGGAGGAAGATCCACATTTTTATCGAAAAATTGTGTTCAGCGACGAAGCTCATTTCTGGTTGAATGGGTACGCTAACAAGCAAAATTGGGCCGGTGGCATCATCGGGCCGTACTTCTTCAAAGACGACAATGGCCGGAACGTAACTGTGAATAGACGGTGCCACATGCCACAGCGCACACGAAACAATGGCTCCATTGAGAGGCGAGTTCGGTGAACAGTTTATCTCACGTTTGGGGCCCGTCAATTGGCCGCCTAGATCGTGTGATTTAACGCCGTTGGACTATTTCTTGTGGGGTCATGTTAAGGCTAATGTCTACAGGGATAAACCAGCAACGATTGACGCACTGGAAGCCAATATTGAAGCATTTATTCGTGAGATACCGGCCAATATGTTGGAGAGAGTGTGCCAAAATTGGACCTTGCGCATCACCAAGATCCATTTCTATTAAAATTCTTGACACACCAAAACCACCAAAAAGCACATTACCTCAAAACAGTTTCACATATAAACTTAATATTCTGTTAATCTAGCTTACTAAGATTACTTGCTTTACTGTCAACAGCATTAATCAAATAAGCATCTGCAAATGATTTACAGGCAGAGCATAGAGATCAACCACGAACTTTTCCTTAGAATAGTTATTTGTGTGCAAAGTGCTATCAAGCCGCTGAAGAACTTTACTAAGTGATAAAGAAAATAGAACATCCAGTAAACATGAGTTTATTTGAATTTAATTTTGCATGCAGTTTAACATAAGCTAGAGGAAGTAGTGATTATATTTTGAAGTAATAACATTTACTGTATCGCTAGATTCCTCTTACAATGTGTTGGGCCACCTTGATGTCGTCAGGGCATGCTTCCGATTAGAGGACATATATTCTTCAGAAATCTCTTCCCAAGCCAGCTGTATTTGATTCCTAAGAACTGCTAACGTTGGTGGAGGATGAAGTAAAGAGGTCGCTCTTTGGTGGAAGTTGATTGATCATTATTGAGGTAGTCACTAGCTTTAGCAATACGGGAACGTCCACTATTTGTTAGACAATAGGATTCTCATACTTTTGGAGAAATGCTTCTAATATTGTTTGGATATACCGTTGTGCGGTCATACCTCCTCTAATGCAAACTGACTTGCTCAAACCATGACTCCCACTGTAGACTGTGTACAGTTGAAACAATTTCACTTAAATTGTCCATAGTTTTTCTTTTTATATTCAGAGCTATGAAGAAGATTTTTAAATAAAAGAGCATGCTTCTCTCTACTAATGGGTAATGTGATTTTAGGTCCAAGTGTGTTATTTAAAAATTTAAAAGAAAAAACAATTTGTTTCAACCGTCCCCATACCAGGGGCGGTTGACACAGTGGTTGGGGTCAGTTGAAACACCTACAAATAACACTAAATATAACATTATAACACGTTTAATTAACCATTTGTTTAAATTCTAAGAACAATTAAGGATAATTAACTCTTTGACAACAAAAAATAAAACGAAAACCAACTATTTGCTTTTTAACTTAATAAACTAAACAAAAATAATTTGAAAATAAATGAAAAGAAAACTGTCTTTCTCCTTCATTATTAGTTAAATATAAATATTAATCTGAGTCGCAATTATGGAAAACGTAACTAAAACCACCTTCTGTGCATTTTTCGTGAGCCCACAAATTACAAATGGTGCATGGGATCAACTTTTCTCCAGATCTGCTCTCTGAATATGGTGACATACAAATAAGACAAAAGCACTCCTCTTCTTCTGATGATGATACTTACTCGTGTACATTTTTATTTTTTCCTTTTGTGGTGTTTCTTTACTTTTTCGTTTTCTTGTTCGTTTCAACCTTGCTTCGTGCTCCTTTCTTATCTCTTCCTTTTCTGGTGTATCAGTGTAAATTGTTGACTTCCTGATTTTTCGCCCTCTTATTATTATTTTTTCTCGGGGGAGCTTTTGGATATGGTCGTATTGTTTCCGGTGAAAATACAGTGGGGATACTAGAAGAAATTATTTGAGCACTTGAACTGGGTTTTGGAGAAGTTTCCTGAATACTTATGCTGCTGTGATATCTGGGTGGTGTAGGTACAGTTTCCGGAAGTTCAGTCACATTTTCCTGTGCAGTTCTTCGAACTGGTGAGCTACTGATAGCCTGTTGTTGGACGACAATTTCCACCGGTGGGTCATAACTTAAGATAGAAGGCGATATTGGCGGCGTTTCATCTTCAGATGGGTTCGTGTTTGGTACAGGAATAATTGCTGCCTCTGCTATATTTTCTAGATTTGACGTATCCATTACAAATACAGGTTCTTCAGGTGAGATAGTATTTAGTACAGGAACAGCAGATGATTCGGTAGAATTTTCAGGATTCTATCCGTAACAAACGCAGGAGCAAAATCGAGCTCAGTAAATAGATTCCTATTATATGGGTAAGTTCCTGTTTTGCGAAAGCCGGCTTGAATATTTGAAGGCGTCAGAGCAATTGGCATAGCAGATGCTACAATCCCTGAAATATCATAAATGGACATCGTCCTTCCTGGATGGTTTCGCATCCATGCATCGCAGGCTGAATTTACAGCTTTCTTCAAAGGGCCATATGCAGATCTATCAAGCGGCTGGAGTCGGTGAGAACAGTGGGGTGGGAACGATGGTAAAATAATGCCACTGTTTTTACATTAATATGGACGTGTGAAGAGTGATTATCGAGCAAAAGTAACACTTTATGTGATGGAGATGCATTTGTATGTTTTTTAAAGTGATCCAGGAAATACATAAAAGTTTCATCCTGCATCCAACCAGAAGGGTTTGCAGCTCCAGCAGAGCCTATGGGCCCATCCCTAATAAAATGGTCTTAGAAAGGAACTCGCGGGAACACGAAGAATGGCGGAATTATATTACTGATGGCATTCGCCGCAAAGGCAACTGTGACTAATGTACCTCTTTCCGCTGAAGTTACTGAACCAACTTGATGAGCGCCACGTCTAGCCACCACTCCATCGGGCTTTTGTACAGTGGTTAAGCCTGTTTCGTCACCGTTATAAATGTCTTGAGGCTCAAACTTATGACGGTCCATGACAATGGTCAAATTGTCATAGAAAGAATCGACAATGGTTTTATTAAAGCTAGTCGTCCTGGAGAGACTTGTAGCTTGCGCTGCACGTAGAGACAGTTCGGGGTTTCTTTTCATAAATATTCGAAACCATTCCTCACCTGCTAGCTCATTATCACCCCATATCTGAGGTCGTGATAAATTATATTTAACTGTAAGTTCATAGGCCAATTTTCTTACCTCCTTAGATAGGCCAAAATATATATCGGCACATCGAACCAAGTACTTTGAAAGCTCTCGCTCTTGCTCCTCATTAAAAACTGGGTTGTGTGCCTTATATCCCATGTCTTTATTTTCTTTCTCATCAGATGCATCTCGCTTTCGAATATATCGTAGTAGTCAGCTGGTTTACGCTGTGCTTTTCTGCCGCTTTTCGCAATGAAATTCCTGCTTTCACCTCCTCATAAGCGTCTTTGTACTTCGACAAGTCTACTTGTCCTCTCGATGTCTTTCTTACGCGTACTCTCGGCATCTAGAAAACAAAAAAATGAATAAATACAATGTTTCAACCGTCCCCAAAAAAAATGTTTCAACCGTCCCCAACTCCTACTTTAGGTAAAAAAGCAATAATTATAGAAATTGTGACAATAATGATACATAAAAACTAGTTACGCTGCCATAGTCTACAAGCTTTATTTCAAACAAATACACACACTCAATACTCTCACTTAAATAGAAATCACAATAATTGAAAACTGCGAGCAAAAATACTTACTTTTGGTTAACAAAACACAATAGGGTCTTGTAAAAACGGTTAAAGCGAATGGAGAGCAACGCAACACTGAGGTTATGTTCGGAACGGTCGTCCGCTTCGTTGTCTGCTTGGACCCCCTCACCGTCCCGCCAACGGTTTGAGAGATATTCGTGTTGTTTCAACCGTCCTTTGTTTCAACCGTCTACCCTACTATAAAAGTTTTGCACTATGACTTGACAAACTGACGAAGGAGGCTGCATGTTACTGCATGATGAGACACGTACATGAGTGCATAGTAGCCGCCAGCAGCACGTCTGTTGATTTAGTTGTTCATTCGTATTGACTGTGTAAAGTGCGGACTAAGGCATCGTGGTCACGTAGAGATATAAAGGCAGTTTTACGGTATAACTTTACGCGTGGTTAAAGCGTAGATCAGTGCTTAAAAGAAATGACGCTTGCATTAAAGAATGATTGTCCTCATCGTACGACTATATTCAGGTTACCCAGATAATTCCATAGGGGCAATTTCACTCTGGAGGACGCTGAGAGGGAAGGAAGGCCGCGAACGTCAGTAACAGAGGAAAACATTACTGCTGTGAGGAAAATGCTTGACGAAGACCTGAGAGTGATATACCGACAGATAGAGGGGACCTTACACCTTTATGTACCAGCAATTCATTTAATTCTGCATGACCATTTACTCGTAAGGAAACTTTGTTCTCTCTGGGTACCGCATAGTCTGGCGGCAGAGCAGAAGACTCGCCGTTCGACTTGGTGACGGAAGATGCTGAACATGTTTGATAAGGGGCAATCTCGGTATGTGAACAGTATCGTGACAGGTGACGACACTTGGTTCTATTATTAAGTTGTACCGACCAAGGCTCAAAACAAGGTTTGGGTCTTTGATGATGAGGACACACCCTTAGCAGTCAGAAATTCCTTGATCTGTTAAGAAAAAAATGATAACTGTATTTTCAAATCGAGCCGCACGGGCATTATGTAAAAAAACATATAAAACGTCAAAAAAAACCTATAAGATGTCAACTTGCAGACTAGGTAGTTTTTAGGGCGCAGTCATTCCACCTTTACTCACTAGGGTCGTTGTGAACGTCCATCTATGGAGGAATCACTCAACTACACAACACGCACTATTGGTTGCATATGTTTTGTGAGGCTGAGTGGTCCGTGTCTGTAGTTTTTATCACTGAGAAGAAAGTTGGTTGAATAGCAAGATCGCATCTGGATGATTATGTGTATTGGTCAGTAGGTGTATAAAATCAGTGATATTTGCTATGTGTTATGTGAGAACATCATTACTGAATATGCTGAATATGACGGGTTATTGATATGTTGCGCTTTCTGAAGAGAGGTTATGTTCAAAGTTATAAATTACGGAAAACTGGGGAGAATTACGGGAAATCATCACCGCGTGCGTTGTGTGTAATTACTGTTAGCATGTATATGGCTTGCACTTTGACAGTGTATAGTTAATATAATTATTTCTTATCTCTCTCATTTTTGAGATTCAGCAAATTTGTATATGTAATTTCTAGAATGGATAGGAAAAAGTGGCTGCGTAACTAATTTCTAGCTTTGAATCTCGATTAAGTATATTTGGGACAAGAATCCAATGGAATTATCATCAACACATACAACTTATAACATCAGAGCCAAACATTGATAACTGAAACCTGACGTTTAGACAACACGTACAACTAAGTGCTAAGTTAACATCTTGTAGAAAAAAATACATAATGTCAAAAAAAAACACTCTAATGTCTAAACAATCTTCACTTTTCAAGATACATGATACCCGTGCGGGATTGTAGACTGTGTCGTTTTGGACACACACACAAGACACTCACAGCTAAATAGTACGCGGAACGGTGCATGCCTAAAGTCATAGAGTCTATGAAGAACATGCGGCCAAAGTCAAAGAATGGATACTCGCTCCAGCTCACCGCGCCAAAGCCTGCACCGAGTATTTGACCACTACTGGACTGAAACTTATTGAGCATCCTCCTTACAGCCCAGATCTTGCTCCCTGCGACTTTGCACTGTTTCCGCATGAGAAAATGGAGCTAAAAGTAAAATGGTTTTCTAGCGATAAAGACCTTCTAAGGGCTTAGGACAACGGGTGTGCCGCGCTCCCGGGTGAAACTTGGCAGAGCTGGTTTAAGCATGGAGAAGTGTATTGAATGTGGTGGAAATTATTTTGAACGACTTCAATAAATAAAGCTGTACTAAAAACTTTTATAGTACCCTTTGTAGTTTCGCGGAGACAGCTCCTGACTCGTGCTCCTCCATCATGCACTCCTAAAACAGAACCGAGAGAAGGAAATTGGGATGATGATTAAATAGTATTATTATTAGTGATGAGACTTGGTCCGGTAGGGATGAATGATGATGAGGCATGAGTCTGAAGGATTTGTGGAGAAAGACGTAAGATTAAGTTTTCAGTAGAACATCACCTGCACCATACTTCAGCTGTTGGTTTTGCGACATTAAATATGGCGTTTAGTTTCCATTAGATGAGGTATGACTGGGCTCACATGTTTTGCCATTCCTACGAACGTTTGAAACCCCTATTTTCTAACAAGGAATGTCTGTCCCCATATTGCTAGAGCTACAATAGATCTCCTCCAATAACGCTCAAGTCAGCTTCCGATCTTGGCCTTCTAGATCTCGAGACCTTTCACCCACTAATCATGTGTGTGATCTGATGGAAAGAAAAGTGACCTCTTTATCTCCTCTTCTATAAACGCTAACAACTCGGCGTGAGATACCTCAAGAAGGCATAAGTCACCTTATCAGAAGCATGCCCCGACGACTGGACGAATGAATGAATAAATCATTTTTACTGGATATTCTTTAGTTATCACTGAGTATAAGTTCGAGTCATATTGTGTTATTGCACATATTATATTCTTACAACAGCAGGAAATTATATCAAATTATTGACACATTTGACATTCTGACGTTCCATCGTCGGCCCAACAGCATTCAGTAGCGAGCTTATTTGCTATTTTTGAAGCTCTAGATTGGTAAAATTGTCAGCTGCGATCTATCATTGTAAAATGTTAACCTTGCGTGCCCGACTGCGAGCATTAGCTCGTACTTTCTTGTTTTGGCCGATTGTAGAAAAATTACATTGTCTGGTCAAAAAACGGTGGGAGATTGAAAAAAGGATGTACATACTTTCTGATTGTGATTTTTTGTGATCAAAATTCTGAACCACAAGCTACGAAAAAGAAACGTCTAACCAAAAATTGAAAATTTGCCGTGACTTGAGATACAGACAGAAAGGTGGCAGGAAGATTAACAGAAATTATTCAAACTAAGTGACGTATGGACATAATAAGATACAAAATTTTGTCTATATCATATACTTGCATTAAAAACCTACATTAACCTTTTTGTACATCTTGCTTCAACAAGCGGTGTATCTTACATTTTTTTGTCGCACTTGACTTTACTTAGACCTGCGAACCTGCCTCAAGAGCACGAAGACACCCATAGTGGGGTGGAGGTTATTGACATCGGTTTATTATTGTACCAAAGAAGAAAGTCTCTAGGATGCCATGCAAAGAAGTATTCGATGAATGTAGACGCTATATATCATTCAATCGATTTTAGGATATTGAATGAATTGTTGACTATGTTCGTTCACATTCTAATTGTGAAAACATGGTTAAGCTAATGGCATTATGCCAAAGGCAATGAACTCTAAGAGATATGAATATTTGGGCATTAGATGGCTTTGTATTTAGTTCAGTCAATATGTATTTCATTAAAATGTTTATATATGTATAACCATTTATTACCAAATGTATAAAAAATGGCGTCTAGGAGGTTAACTCTGCACTTCCCACGCAACGCTGTCATCATAAAGAATTACCTTCGGCACCATTGTGGCCCAGTTTTTCAATCATAAGTTAGCAGCTTGTCTGCTAACTTTCAAAAAGAGTTTTTCAAAATGAAGGTTCTCTTAAGGTGGTAGTCAACTTCAACCAGAGGACCATGTATGGGATAAATGTAAAGTTGTGGTCAAACTGCAATGTCTAACCTAATTTATTTATTTATTCATTTACACCACCAACAGATCACCCAACCATAAGTTAGTGAACAGAAATTTACATAGTACAAACCTGGAGTAAAATACATAAGAAATATGACATTTTAAGAAGCTACATAGCTCTTATACTATCAAAATCATGATAGTTGCACAACACAAAACCCAGACTTATTTACAGAATTTAGAAGATAATTTATATTCGGATTGAAACTGAAGGTTGAGTCAAACATGACTCCAAGATCTTTGAATTCTCTTATGTTCGGCAGTGTTGTTTGATTAACCTTATAATGAGATTGAATTGGGCGTGGTCATGCTGGTACACTTGGATGCATTCATGGATAGATTATTATTATCGCACCAAAATGGTTATCCGGTTGAGATTATCTTGGAGATCTTCGCAATCGGTGCTGTTGCTAACCTGAGTATAAATTTTCAGATCATCAGCATATAACAGAAAGTTGCAATCAGTAACGTCAGAAATGTCGTTGATAAATATAATGAAAAGAAGTGGTCCTCACGATGATCCCTGTGGAACACCTGATAGTGGAGTAAACTTTTGATATTTGAATCCCTTGAATTCGACAAACAGCTTACTGTTGGATAGATAGAATTTCAAAAGGCCTACTAAATCATCTGAAAAGCCCATTCTAAAAAGTTTAGCTAGTAGCAGATTAAGGTCCAACCTACCGAATGCTTTACTAATATCTGAAGAAATGGCATCGGTTTGCACTCCGGCATCAAGGGATTCAGAACTGAATTGTGGAAAACAAATTAGGTTAGTCTTGGTGGACCTCCCTTCCATAAAACCGAGCTGAAAAGGTGATATACTCTTACTGACACTAACATATATAAAATTGTACAATAAGGATTCCAAAGCTTTGGAAAAGTTACATACCAATTCAATTGTTCTATGGCTTTCTATCGCAATTCTGTGATCTTTTTTAAAAATTTAACACATTCTTGCTTCACGCCAAACGTCGGGATAGAGTTTAGCTTTCAGAATAATATTGTATATTTTTGTTAATGGGCAAGCAAGGACAGACGCACAGTCCCTCATCAAGAAAGATGGGATTCAATCCGGACCACTGGTCAATCTATTTTTCATTCTTTTCCGTGCCTTATATACTTCAGTTTTATTAATATAAATTATGGAATAATTATTTATTATAGAATGAAGGTAAATTACTTGACGACGGCAAATGAGGATTCTTTGAAAATACTAATTGGAAAAAGTCGGCAAAAGCATTGGCTATCTCATCAGGTGTGCCATTGCAGTTCATTTCATTAACTGGGTGGTTGTATCTATATCGATATGTTAGGTGAAAAATTAAAGCTTCCGCCTTTTGTTGGGTACTTCGACAAGATTTAAGCAAAGAGGACTCTTTATACTTTTTTTTTATTTAATTCTCTCTAGCTTTCATGGACTTTGCCATCATCATCAGGAGCTGCAATTACAATGATAACAGTAGCAACAAAGGTGTAAAATGAATTTAAATTGACTCAACTTACAGTAGTATGTGAGGATGTTGCTAATTGTTGTTTACGTATAGGATGAGGGAAACGTCCAGTAACATGGTGAGAGCTGAATAGATTGCACAATAGTCAAAATTTATACAAAACATGACAAGAACAAGTTAAAAACAGGTTAAAAATTATTTAAAAAATTAGAGCATTACATCGTGAAACCACCTGATGATTGCACAAATTAGTGGTCATGGAATGATGAATTGATGAGTGACATGAAACCCTTTGACAGAAGACCGAAGGATGTCAATGTCAGTATTGAAAGATGGAACGAATTGTGGGCGTGTGCCAAAACGTTGCCAAATCACTTCAGATGATGAGATTTTCAGAATTTTATGTTAGAATTTGTTAAACCGACCAGAGGCAGTTGAATAAACTATATTATTATTAATGGGAATTTAAATTAACAATTATTAATAAATCGTGAGGAGAGAATTATTATATTTTGAGTGGAATGAATTTTACTGGTGGAAACGGCCAAAACACAGATTCTAATTATGGTTGTGAAGAGTTGAAATTTGGGGAGATATGTAAGTTCTCCAATTTTTCGCAGTTTAGCAAATATGAGTAAATGACACTCAGTTGTTTAACATCTGTCTTTTTGTTGATACAGTTGTTATTCATGAAAATGTGGGACATTTCCAGGAATAAACGTTTGGAAAGGTGTTTTTCTTTATCAAGAACTTTGATACTTGTGTAATTCATAGAATGCCCTGTTGTGTTAACATGAGATGCTAGAGCGCATCTTTCAGGATGAAGCCTAGCATCACTTTTGTGTGATGTAATCCTTCCTTTAAGAGATCTGGAGGTCTGACCTATGTATATTTGGTTGCAGTTGTTGCAATTGATGGAGTAGACTGTGTTGGTTAAGCCAAGCAGCGGGACTTTGTCTTTCATTTTTGAAAAAATGCAGTTTATAGTGAGGACGGATTTGCAAGCAATTCGAAAGTTCAAAGGACTGCACAATCTGATCAGCTTAGGGGTCAGTTCCTTGATGTAGGGCAGGACAGCAAAACCAGGTCTGGAGTCCGGGTTGGTGCTAGTACTGTTAGGATTGATGTTATTATTGGGAATTACATCAGTTCCGTTATTAGGGGTTGTGCGACTATTACCTGCATCACCAGAGTTCGGCAAAATATTGGAAGGTGAACTAAAATGATCTTGTTAATCAGACACTTCGGATAACCATTATTGATGAACAGTTTTGATAGTTTACGTAAATTTGAGGTGTGGAAGGTATTATCTGAGATGCTGATTACCCTTGTTTTCATCTGTTTTACCAAATTGATTTTAATCCCTAGCTTATGGTATGACCTAAAATTGAGAAACCGACCTGAGGCCATAGGTTTCTGGTACCAGTCTACCAATAAACTGTTGTTGTTGGTGCGAATGAGTCTTGTGTCTAGAAAGGGGACAGACAGGTTCTCATCTTCTTTTTCAATGGTAAATTGGATGTAGGGGTCATAGCTGTTGAATTTTCTGACAATACCATTCAGACCTATGGAAGGGAGGCATAAAATAATGTCATCTACGTATTTTTTTATGAAGAAGAGGTTATAGGGTAGTGTCGGAATAACAGTATCAAGCAGATCATCCATGACATATTCCGCCAAAATTGGTGACAGAACAGATCCCATAGGACAACCATGTGTTTGAGAATATATTTTGTTGTTGAAAGAGAAATAATTGTTATGAAAAAGGAATGTTATAATGTTGGTGAAAGATTCTAGAGATATGTTGCAGTGTTGACTTATCTCATTCCAGTGTTTATTAATAGTTCTTGTACATGCATCCAGATAGATGTTGCTGAATAGCGACACCACATCAAGACTGGCGATAATATGGTCGGCTGGTATTGTCAATCTATTGAACTGACGAGAGACTTCAAATGAGTCTTTGATGTAGTAATCATTATCTGCATGTGCTGATTTTAGTGTTGTCGATATTAATGAAGACAAAGCCTGGGTGGCTGAACCTATTGATGCAACTATAGGTCTTACTGAGAGTACAGGTTTGTGAATTTTCGGAAGTGCATAAAATTTGGGAGGGACAGAGTTATAAGTAGTCAAAGTTCTTTTTTGTTCTTGGGTTATTTGTCCAGTGCTGAGGAGTTCCTTAACAATGTCATTACTTTTCTTTTCCACTTTAAGTGTGGGATCTTTATTAATTTCATGATATGATGGGTCATCATTGATGAGATTGTTGCAAAGATCTAAATAGTGTTGTTTAAGCATTATCACTGTAACATTGCCTTTGTCAGATCTTGTAACCATAAGTTCAGGATGTTGTTTTAGAAATGTTCTAGTTATGTTTAAAAGGTTGTGATAAAAGGAATGTTTTTTATTAAGATTGTTATTATGATAGTAGTTAGTGATGAGGTTAGTGGAACGAGTTGTGAAAATGTTTCTTTCTGTGTCATCACTTATGGAGGATGCTATTGTGTCTACGTCCGCTAGGATTGATCTGATTGGAATGTCATTGTTAACAATCGGCTCTACACTGAACTTAGGACCCAAGGAAAGAAATTTTAATATGTCATGAGGGATGTCAACGTTACTGAGATTTTTTATCCAATTTTGTTGAGTGTTGAGGAAGGTTTTTTTGGTGTCATTCAACAATCTGTCAAACTTACGAGTGTTGGAGTTTTTTATGTTATGAAAGATTTTATTGTAATGTCTGAGTTGTCTATATTTGAAATTATCAAAAATTAAGGGAGAAGTGGAAGAAATTATGTCACTTTGGAGTGAATTGAGTATGGAATGAAGTTTTTTTCAACTGTCTGTGGCAGGAAGATATCTCAAGCGTGAGTATTTTGTCACCTAACCTGTGCAGACGATTTTTCATCCCATCTTCTATTGAATGGCTTTCTAGTAAGTGTGTGATTGATGTTAAACGGTGGGTGATGTGATGTGGTGTAATGCCATGTTTTCTACATTTTAATAAGAAAATCCGTCGATTGATCTCCTGTGCCAGTCGTTCCACTAACCTCATCACTAACTACTATCATAATAACAATTAATAAAAAACATTCCTTTTATCACAACCTTTTAAACATAACTAGAACATTTCTAAAACAACATCCTGAACTTATGGTTACAAGATCTGACAAAGGCAATGTTACAGTGATAATGCTTAAACAACACTATTTAGATCTTTGCAACAATCTCATCAATGATGACCCATCATATCATGAAATTAATAAAGATCCCACACTTAAAGTGGAAAAGAAAAGTAATGACATTGTTAAGGAACTCCTCAGCACTGGACAAATAACCCAAGAACAAAAAAGAACTTTGACTACTTATAACTCTGTCCCTCCCAAATTTTATGCACTTCCGAAAATTCACACACCTGTACTCTCATTAAGACCTATAGTTGCATCAATAGGTTCAGCCACCCAGGCTTTGTCTTCATTAATATCGACAACACTAAAATCAGCACATGCAGATAATGATTACTACATCAAAGACTCATTTGAAGTCTCTCGTCAGTTCAATAGATTGACAATACCAGCCGACCATATTATCGCCAGTCTTGATGTGGTGTCGCTATTCAGCAACATCTATCTGGATGCATGTACAAGAACTATTAATAAACACTGGAATGAGATAAGTCAACACTGCAACATATCTCTAGAATCTTTCACCAACATTATAACATTCCTTTTTCATAACAATTATTTCTCTTTCAACAACAAAATATATTCTCAAACACATGGTTGTCCTATGGGATCTGTTCTGTCACCAATTTTGGCGGAATATGTCATGGATGATCTGCTTGATACTGTTATTCCGACACTACCCTATAACCTCTTCTTCATAAAAAAATACGTAGATGACATTATTTTATGCCTCCCTTCCATAGGTCTGGATGGTATTGTCAGAAAATTCAACAGCTATGACCCCTACATCCAATTTACCATTGAAAAAGAAGATGAGAACCTGTCTGTCCCCTTTCTAGACACAAGACTCATTCGCACCAATAACAACAGTTTATTGGTAGACTGGTACCAGAAACCTATGGCCTCAGGTCGGTTTCTCAATTTTAGGTCATACCATAAGCTAGGGATTAAAATCAATTTGGTAAAACAGATGAAAACAAGGGTAATCAGCATCTCAGATAATACCTTCCACACCTCAAATTTACGTAAACTATCAAAACTGTTCATCAATAATGGTTATCCGAAGTGTCTGATTAACAAGATCATTTTTAGTTCACCTTCCAATATTTTGCCGAACTCTGGTGATGCAGGTAATAGTCGCACAACCCCTAATAACGGAACTGATGTAATTCCCAATAATAACATCAATCCTAACAGTACTAGCACCAACCCGGACTCCAGACCTGGTTTTGCTGTCCTGCCCTACATCAAGGAACTGACCCCTAAGCTGATCAGATTGTGCAGTCCTTTGAACTTTCGAATTGCTTGCAAATCCGTCCTCACTATAAACTGCATTTTTTCAAAAATGAAAGACAAAGTCCCGCTGCTTGGCTTAACCAACACAGTCTACTCCATCAATTGCAACAACTGCAACCAAATATACATAGGTCAGACCTCCAGATCTCTTAAAGGAAGGATTACATCACACAAAAGTGATGCTAGGCTTCATCCTGAAAGATGCGCTCTAGCATCTCATGTTAACACAACAGGGCATTCTATGAATTACACAAGTATCAAAGTTCTTGATAAAGAAAAACACCTTTCCAAACGTTTATTCCTGGAAATGTCCCACATTTTCATGAATAACAACTGTATCAACAAAAAGACAGATGTTAAACAACTGAGTGTCATTTACTCATATTTGCTAAACTGCGAAAAATTGGAGAACTTACATATCTCCCCAAATTTCAACTCTTCACAACCATAATTAGAATCTGTGTTTTGGCCGTTTCCACCAGTAAAATTCATTCCACTCAAAATATAATAATTCTCTCCTCACGATTTATTAATAATTGTTAATTTAAATTCCCATTAATAATAATATAGTTTATTCAACTGCCTCTGGTCGGTTTAACAAATTCTAACATAAAATTCTGAAAATCTCATCATCTGAAGTGATTTGGCAACGTTTTGGCACACGCCCACAATTCGTTCCATCTTCAATACTGACATTGACATCCTTCGGCCTTCTGTCAAAGGGTTTCATGTCACTCATCAATTCATCATTCCATGACCACTAATTTGTGCAATCATCAGGTGGTTTCACGATGTAATGCTCTAATTTTTTAAATAATTTTTAATCTGTTTTTAACTTGTTCTTGTCATGTTTTGTATAAATTTTGACTATTGTGCAATCTATTCAGCTCTCACCATGTTACTGGACGTTTCCCTCATCCTATACGTAAACAACAATTAGCAACATCCTCACATACTACTGTAAGTTGAGTCAATTTAAATTCATTTTACACCTTTGTTGCTACTGTTATCATTGTAATTGCAGCTCCTGATGATGATGGCAAAGTCCATTGAAAGCTAGAGAGAATTAAATAAAAAAAAGTATAAAGAGTCCTCTTTGCTTAAATCTTGTCGAAGTACCCAACAAAAGGCGGAAGCTTTAATTTTTCACCTAACTGGTCTAGACGACAATGACCACGTCTCAAGTTATATCGATATGTATATCTCTTTTGTTTTTTGCTCTCAGATTTTTAAACTCCCAAACGTTCCAGCTTGTCCGTATCTTTTGTACAGTTTGTGCAGCTTATACTTGTTTTTTATGTTCCTAATTATTTTACCATTATACCAAGGTGGATATTTCCTGCGAATTAGTTAGTTTTTTGAGACACGTTCCAAAAATGCTAATTATTGTGTATTGTAAAATAAACTACATGCAATTCAGAGTCTTGTATATCATCAAAAAAAAAAACAATTTACCACACTCATACAGCAGAAGAAAATTAGCTTTTCGGAAATTGAAACGTCCAATCGGTCTTACTGTGTTCTGTTCGTGATTCCAAATACTCTTTTCTATGGTAATATATAAAGGAGGGTGATGGACATCATCTGGAAGTAAATCCTCATATGCCTTTTCAACCGTACAGCTTCTCTTGGAAAACACTAGATCCAGCACTCTACCATTAATATTCGATACATTATTGTCTAAAATTAAGTAATGTATCAAACGATACAACCGATGAACTTCTTCGAGAAGTCTGACTATTGTCATACTGGAAAAACTCTGGAATATTAAAATACCGATGACATATAGGTCACTGCCAAAGAGGTAGTCCAGAGATTCTAGTTGCTCGAATAATCTCTCATAGCAAGCTGCACTCGTATGAGGGGGTATGTATACAACAATGAGATAGACAGATTTTTGTTTAATTTTAAATCGTGTTCCCACAATGTCAACGCTTGATATATCTTCACTGATAAAACTTAAGTTAAGGTCAGAGGGTTTTAACCACTCCTTGATTGCGATTAATGCCCCACGCCCTTCACTACAGTCCACTGACGCCATGTTTCGATCTGTTCTGCTAACTTCTACATATTCAACTGAAAAGAGTTCAGCATTCAAGTCGCCAGGCTGTAGCCACGTCTCAGTACAACATATAATGGGATAATCGGACATAGTAACGTTAACAAAAAAATCTCTACACTTTGAGCTTAACCCACGTACATTTTGGTAATAAATTGATTATCAAATAAGACTGAATTATCAGGTACACTACTATCTTTATCATCACAAGGACCAGACTAGGGAAAATTCGTCAACCCTTTGTAGATAGCCAGGGCATTTGGAATCTCATGCAGCATGTGAAATATCAAAATCTGTGCTTTTGTCATTATTGCTCTACAAACAGTTTATGCACTTCATAATTCGACATCTATACCGCAGACAGGCGTATCTCAGAAAAAATCAAATTCAAGTTAACGGATTCAAATCAACAAGGTATATCATATCTTCAATCCCACAAAGCGGCGTAACTCTAAGTAGTTCAGCATAAAACTAAACGTCGAATCTCTCAGAAGTAAAATACAAGCAAGTGCAAGTAGGAGTCAATGAAGATACGCCTACATGCGGTGTCATTTTTTTGCTACTCTCTCAATAGTAGCTAACATATTATGACCTTTTGATTTTCAGAACACATACTATATCATTAATGCATGTAGTTCAAACGAATAGATGCGACAAGCCACTGCAGTTGAAACATCTCTTGATATTCACATCATAAACATCGAAAACATCGTACCCCAGGAACAACTTACCTCTGCATGACGTCATAATCTTGTTGTATATGTCAACGAATGATTTTTTCTTCACTTCATTTTTATTTTTTTCGTTTTTTGCCCTTCACACCTCCGCCACCATACGATTCTCAAAAACTACAAAGCTTTTTCGTCCTTGGCATTGTAGTTATCTCGAGTGAAAATTTCATCAAAATCTGGCCGATACTTTCCAAGTTATAGACGGACAAAGGATTAGCAGACAGAGAGACCGACAGACAGACCGACGGAAATGAGTGGCATGTTGTTTGCTATACTCATAAAAAATATTTTTGGGAAATTATCCATTATAATAAAATTCATAATAATGAAGTCTAGTAATTTCACCCCCAGTACATCTCAAACATGTTAAAAGAATGTACAATCTTTTACCGCTAACACTACTCGCCGGGAGCGCAGTGCATAGTAGGGTGAAACGGAACCGACCGCCGCGCATGCAACATCATCGCACTGAGAGTGTGATATAGTGAAATCTGTGTTATGGGGGCATCGCAAAGGTGCAAATAATTCGCTGTTATTATTTGTCAGATCAAAAGAGGATTGTTGGCATGAACTTGACGGTTGCAGTTTTTTTTTTGACAGGGGAAAGCTTTTATAGCCTCTCTCAGGCATAATAAAACGACAGTAAACCCCGGTTGGCCCTTCCTGCCCGAAGTGTGAGATTCTTCAGAAATGGCATACTCACTAAACCCCCTCTAAACCCCCTCAGTCGTTCGTCACACATCCCACCTCGGTAATGCTTGAAGCAGTTGTTCCTAGTGGGTAGGGTTGCGCTAGGTTTTCATACCGAAGGTATTAGTCATCTATTGTCTGTCGTATATATACATTCCTTTATATCTACATATGTACATACATGTACAATCGAATAAAACGGAAACCTACTATTGGTTTCTTGGTCCATTTTTTTTTCTCCCGTACCTTAATCGTACTACTCTACCTAAGGTACGGGACACCTGGAGTACCAGTGGTGCGTTGATAGGGTTGCCATGTTGAGGAATTTCTACTTGGGGAATTTTTTGGGGACAATGTTTTGAAGGAAATCACACGCTCTTTGAACCAAACCTACCTCTTTTCAATTATTAATGGGATGTGGGGGATTTTTTTAAAGTAGCAGCAAATCTGAGCGGTTTTAGTGCTCGCTCTGGAGAGATTCTGTTTGACTCATTTGGCAATGATGTGCTTTGACAGATCCGCCGTAACACTTGAATCTACAGATATGTGACTTTGTGATAAAACTTGATTTTTATGAATCATGAATCATAGTAGAAAAGAATACATCAGGGTTGCGTGTGCCAGGCAACCCTGCTTTAATCTACTCGACTATTATTTATCATTCATAAAAGGTGAGATTTGGATATTAGAATTTTTGTGCTGGCTGTTCTTTACTACTCCCCTCTACAAACTTGCATGAACAAAGTTCCGATTTAATATTCGCACTAATTCGCTGAGTGCCCTAAGAAAATCGAAAATACTAGGCTTCAGACTTTAGGTTCCTTTTAGTCAAGCTGAGGACAAAAAATATTAGATTGTAAGTTCAACAAATACGAAGAAAGCAGCATTTTAACGTTACCTGAGAGGCATTTTTAAGGCGAAGTTTAAATTTCAAGGGTATTTTAGTTGTTTCCTTCAGTCGCTCCGCGAATTGACTACTTTGAATAGATTCAGTTCACTGTTACAAATTTACTCGTATGCCGATCAGAAAACAAAATAAGTCTCAAAAAGTGGCACTCGAGATCCCGTTATCACTAAATCTGATACACCTTAATGCAATTATATGATCGTAATCATCGCAAGCACCTGATTCCTAAAATATCGAAAAATGAGCAAATTCGCAAATAACTTTATAATCCGGAATAGTGTAAACTTTGGTGAATCAGTGGTTTATTGCCGCCTTTCCCGAACTGTGCAAGCGCTTGTGACAGACCGTTAGACCATAAATATGTAAATTTTGTGTTTTCCCTCTGAACATTATGATGGCATGGTAAAGTGTTACTGAACTGCACAAAAATGTAGTCCAAAGTTATTTAAACGCGGATAATCGGTAGTAGAAGAGCGGAGTTAGTGATTAATATAGTAGTGTCGTGTACCTTCGGGTGGAGTGCACTAAGTTCAGGTTGAATGTGAGGTTTTTGCTCGGGATCATACTCAATTTTCAGATCTGTGTTATAAGTATTTTACTCATAAGCAGGTATTTCTAGTGTTCACTTGAGTGATACAGATCACTTAATTAGTGACTACACCTTAAGACATGCACAAGTTAGGTTCTGGCAGTGACAGTAGTTGATTTTTGGTACTATCTAAAAGCAACTCTATCGCAACTCGTCTTCAATCCAATTTGGCCCCTTTTTGTTGGTGGCAAGTCACTAAGTATCTACTTACTAGTAAGAATGCGGAATAGATATACTATTTTCATTATCACAATTTAATCATAACAAGGACGAAAATACTATACAAAATAAAATAACAGTTATTCTAAAACATAGTATTGTTTTCGTTTTCAGTTTTCCTTAGAATAAAGTTGTCTGCCTAAAACTTGCCTTATTCATCAATTTAATTATATACAGATAGTAGTTCAAACTAATGAAGTTCGACAGTAATCCCCTTATAATATAATAATTTCAATGTCGAACGTACCAACTTCTCACAAATCTTGAACAGTTTGAGCCCCTTAGTTGGGAATGTTGCTCCTGATCCGCTCCAGTATATCGAATACCTTGAAGCCTGATCACTGCCCGTGATGTGTTTATTTTGGGAAGCAGACAATACGGTCAAATTTTTTTAGTATTCTGTACGTGCAATGTACTAGCAATTTATCGAAATCTACTCAACTTTGTTCTAAGAAGCGCTGAAATCGAAAAATATACTGTTTTTAGAATAACTGTTATTTTATTTTGTATAGTATTTGCACACATTTTATGGTTACATTCACTTAATTTGTGCACAAACTACAAAACTCAACCGCAATCTCACCCATATACCACATACACTTAGGAATCAAAAAAAATTCAAATCTTTTTGAGAGTATTTCGTGAAAAAAAAGTCGTATCTAGACTTTAAAAAAAGCATTTTGAAGCTTTAAGTTTTAGTTTCTAGCCAAAAATTTAGGAGCAACGGTTCTCATGCCATTTTTACAGATAGCGCAAGAAAAACATTTTAGTCCACGGGATTGAACATTTTTCTGCTAGGGGAGCATGTGGATCGGAGAGCCCGTTTATTCAGTTTAAGTATTATGTTTTTAAAATCTCAATACAATCATTTGGCGCAGATATATCTGATTTTGAATGAAAAAGGATCATTTCGTCATCGTCCACTGATATCTCGGTAACCACTGATCGCACAGAGAATGTAAGGGTATTTTCGAAAACTGGAATAAACCGTAAAATTTTTCCAATAGTTCTTTTTAAAATTGAAAATGCTACAGATATCCAATAGTGACAACAAAAAAAGAAGAAACATTATTTTTCCATTTTTGACCAGATGTTTTCATACAAAAATATTGCTCCCTTGATTTTGACAATCGAAGAAACCTACAATGGATCGACCTGAAACCATTAGCGTTCTCATTAGCAGTTTCAAAAATGAGGTAGATTTTCCAAAACAAGGCAAAAAGTAACTTTTTTTTACTTTTTCAAAATCAATACTAAGTAAACCAAAAGAAAGTCCTCGAAAGATTGCAAAAAAATTTTATTGGAGGTTTATTCCAGTTTTCGGAAATACCCTTAAATTCTCTGTACGATCACTAACTACACTGATAAACACAGGATTTGTGACATGACAATTTTTGGGTGTATCTTATGTATTTTGAGACTTTTAAATTAAATCTCAAAACAGAATCTTCCTATCACCCATAGATATTCGGTAACATCTACTTTCATTAAATACAATACGTAACATCTCATATTGCTGCATTTCTCGGCGTTTATGCGATTACGCACATATACAATGTTAAGACCTGTCTATTCCTGTTTATTATATGCGAGCTCTATGTTTAGAGAGCAGATTGCATTTATTAGTAGACTAATAGCAACCGAGTCAGTTACGTTTTCTGTGTTGAAGAGTACTGAGATGTTCTGAGTACTGTTAATTTTTGTTAGAACGGTGTGTTGTTTTTAGTTGATAGTGATCGAGACTAGCTTTATGGACAATGCCTAGAAATTGTGTAAATAGTGCGAACAGTTTTTGTCATGTGTGCGGAGAGCTAGCTTTTAAATCCCAAAAACGTTCTTATACTCCCCTTGTGTTATTTTGGAATTATAGTTGGCGACCAAGATAAACTATTGGCCCCTCATGTATGTTGTAAGACTTGTGTAACGTTGTTAGTAGGTTGGTTAAGAGGCGACAATCATAAAATGCCCTTCGCGGTACCAATGGTTTGGAGAGAACCGAGAGACCATACTACTGATTGCTATTTTTGCCTCACAAATATTAAAGGTATTGGACCAAAATCGAAACATACTGTTAAGTATTTTAATTTACCATCAGCTTTGCGGCCCGTTAAGCATAGTGATGAATTTTCTGTCCCAGTTCCACGAGAATCTTGGTCTTTGGATGAAAAAGTCGAATCCACCGATTCTGAAAGTGATGGTACAGAAAGCGTAAAAATTTCCGATCCTTCGTTTGACCTGCCAGGATGTTCAACAGTGCCGCATTTGATCACACAGGGCGAACTTAATGACTTAGTTCGCGAATTAAATCTGTCAAAATCCCAGTCAGAACTTTTAGCGTCAAGATTAAGAGGATGGAATCTTCTAGACGGTGATGTTAACATTACTTTTTACCGAAAACGGCAACAAGCATTATAATGAATATGGATGGATCATAGATTTAAAGGTAATAGCGCTTCTTCTTGGAATGCAACTGGGGTATACCAAATATTGTTGTTTTCTTTATGAATGGGGCAGTCGTGCGCGAGATCGTCATGATAAACAGGAGTGGCCACTACGTCAGGTATTAACTCCGGGCCTCAAAAATATTGTTCATGAACCACTAGTTGATCCCAAAAACGTGTTGCTTCCACCTTTGCATATTAAGTTGGGACTGATGAAAATTTTTGTGAAAGCTATGGATCGAAATGGAAGAGGGTTTCTGCATTTGAAACAAACATTTCCGAGACTAAGTGAGGCAAAAATTAAAGAGGGCATATTTGTGGGTCCACAAATATGGAAAGTTATGAAACTGAATTACGAGCTTGGAATGCTCCACATTTTTTAGGAAATGTGAAGGCGGTCAATTATAAAGATATTGTGAGTGAACTAATTAATGCTTATAAAGGAATGGGATGTAACATGTCTCTAAAAATTCACTTTTTGGATTCTCATCTCGATTTTTATTCGGAAAATTTAGGTGCGGTAAGTGATGAATATGGTGAGCGGTTCCACCAAGACATTTCTGCTATGGAAAAACGGTATCAAGGCAAATGGAGTGTCAATTTGCTGGACATTGTTAAGAGATACTTCAGGAGCAACATATCGCCGTAAAACATTGACAACAACATTCTGACATTAATGTTTATTCGAGTGTTTATTATTACTATTACACACACATATCCTTATATTTTATAAGCGCAAATAAAATGCCTTATTGCAAGAAAACCGTGGGTGATAGAAAAATTCAAACCCTATTTCCGGCTTTTTGGGTACGTTTTACATAATAACCACCTTGTTTTGACAATGTCACAAAAAACGATTTTAATTTTGTTCACCAGTGTTACAAAAATATTAGTCATCGATGACAAAATGATCATTTTTCATTCAAAATCGGATATCTCTGCGCCAAATGAGATCTTATCGAGATTCCAAAAACAGAATATTGAAGCCAAATAAACGGGTTATCTGATCTACAGGGTGTCCAATAAGTACCACGACAAATTTAAGGAGATTGTAGGCTTTGGACTCACCTCCCAAATAACAAAAACTTACCTATATAAAAGTGTCACCGCTTATGAGATATTGAATTTTTTCTAAAATTTAAAAAAACGAACCTTTCCATCTGCGGTCTTCAGCTACATGTACAAATAAGATTATACTTTATTCATTTTTGCTATAAAATACTTCTAGATAGTTGCTTTATCATATGCAAATGCAACGTAGTTAAAAGATATTAAGGAACCATTATCAAATAGGGACTATTTTGGGATTTATACATTTCTGATATTTTTTCCTCAACTTTGACCATCTGTGGTGAAACAAAAACGTACTGGACTATAACTGCATTATATTGAATAAAAAGATTGCTCATTGAATACAGATTTCAGAAAGGCACCACACGTACTATTTGGAATAGAAAAAAAGTGATAGCTGTTTTTATAAGTGACGGACACACTCTACAATGTAATTATTGGATTTAAATTCAAGTTGCACTGGTTACCGATCAGTGACATGCTAAATAGACCAATGCTACGTTATTATTACCTGCTCCTGATATGATTTTATGACAGTTGAGGAAGCAATTTCAGAAGGTTATAAATCCCAAAACAGTCCTTATTTTATCATGGTTCCTTAATATCTTTGAACTACCATTTGTATATGATAAAGCAACTATCTAGAAGTATTTTATAGAAAAAATGAACAAATTATAACCTTATTTGTACATGCAGCTAAAGACCACAGATGAAAAGGTTCGTTTTTTTTTAATTCAAGGTAAAAAATTCAATATCTCAAAAACGGTGACACTTTTATATAGGTAAGTTTTTGTTATTTGGAAGGTCAGTCCAAAGCCTACCTTAAGTTTGTCGTGCTACTTATTTTATATATGACCTAAGAGAAAAAAAATGTCAACCCCGTGAACTAAAAAGAAGAAATAAAAAATTTTGTAAAACATTTTTCTTGCGCAATGTGTTGAATTTGCATGAGGATCGTTGCTCCTAAAATTATTCTCCTAAAAAACCTGAAAACTAGAATCTTAGATTTTCAAAATGCTTTTTCTAAAGTCTCGAAACGACCCTTTTTCACCGAAATACAGCCTGACAAACATCACCGAAAAATTTGGACTTTTTTCTTGCTCCCTTAATTTTTTGGGTAGTGTAGTTATTTTATTGTTCAGACGGAAATTTCAAATTTTGGACCATTGGTGAATTATTACAGAAATAGAAAAATGTCGAAAACGATACGAGCCCCTTCGCACTTCAGTTGGCCCAACTATTGAAATCTTAGTTTTTTTCTTATCAAACACAAATAATAAAAATGTAGCAGGGTGTTATAGGTTTAAAATATTAACAATGAATATTTTGATAATATATAGTAGAAAACACCAACTTTATCACTCCCTAATCAAATTTGCAGCATAAAAATAACACATGTTGCAATTACAGCATATCAACCTATTTTCATTTCAATGCAAAATAAGTCTATAACGCATAGGTGGCTGTGAAAAATAAAAGCCATGACAATTGTTTTTATTAATCACAGCTGTCAGAATACGTTTAAAATAGTTTTGGGTAGTTAAGGTTTTCAAAATGGGTAGAGGAAAAGTTATTAGTGAGAAAATTCGGTTACTGATAATTAAATTTTTTAATTCTGGAAAATCATACTCAGAAATTGCAACTTAGCGCGGTACAGTGTGAGAAATATTGTTCGAAGATATAACGTAACTGGTTCAGTTAATATTAAGCCACGATATGTCAAAAAAAGTAATATCACTAAGGCCGACCGAAGAGCATTAAGAAGAATAATCATGAAAAACAGGCGTGCCAATTATTTACAATTAAGTGCTCTGTGGAGTGACGCTGTTGGAAGGAGAATTTCGAGGTCCACAACTCATAGAGAGACCCACAAACTGGGATTTAGCACTTGCAAGGTAAGTTTTTTCATAAAAAAAAGTGAAGTAAAAACCCTAAAGTTGTACAACTTATTTATAGGCCAAAGAAAAGCCACTATTAACTCCACTGCAAAAGAAAAATCGGCTAAGATGGGGTAAAGAACATAGACAATGGACACCTCAACAATGGTGTGCAATACAATTGAGTGATGAGGCCCGATTCGAAGTTTGTGTTGGTGACAGTCGCAGTAGAGTTATTCGCAAAAAAAATTAAGCATTCCATGTTGACTGTCTGAAGAGAGAAGTGAAATTTCCAGCATCCATTATGGTCTGGGGCAGTATGTGATCAAAAGGAGTAGGAAAACTTCATTTTGTTGATGGAAATGTGGATACAAACAAATATTTGGAAATTTTAGAAGAATCGCTTTTACCAGTGATGGAAGAATGTTTGACATCCGGCCAAGATTTTGTGTTTCAGCAAGATGGTGCAGCGTGCCATACCTCAAAAAAGGCTATAAAATGGATGGAAGAAAATAATGTACCACTTTTGAAATGGGTTTCTAGCAGTCCAGATCTATCACCTATTGAAACTTTGTGGCACGAGGTGAAAAAGGTTCTACGACAACATCCTGCTCGTACAATCACCGAACTGAGACAAAAGCTTCAAGAAATATGGGATTGTTTTACACCAAATTTTTGCCAAAACTTGGTTAACGCTATGCCCCAAAGAATTTCAACCGTAATAAAAAATAAAGGTGATGTTACCCAATGGTAATCTTTCAATTGTTGCTTTGTTAACTTCGCGCATTTATTCGCACATTGTTTATTGTTCAGATGTTCTATTAGTTATAGGTCTAAGTGATTTCAAATATGTATTTTTTACGACTAGAGTGTATCTAAAATTTTTTTGAGAAAATAAATTGTTTTAGAAGTAAATAGTTTCGTCATGTTTAGTTTATAAAGGCATATTTTGGAACAAATCTTGAAGTGGGCCAACTGAAGTGGGAAGGGGCTCGTAGATTCGCCGCTCCATATACGTAGGCTGAAAATTGTTGCATTTAGGCATCCTATCACGTTCTGGGAGGAATACGGTACATTTAAATATTATACATTTTGCAGAAAAAGAAACAGGTCAACACGTGATTTTGATTATTCATTATTATGACTTCTAATAACACAAGAAAAACGTAACGTCGCTTCTCTTCGCGTCGCACTCGGGCACCGCGTCTCATTTAAACGTGTGTAAAGAACCCAGCGGAAGCTTTTCACTTCTCTTCTCTTCGCTTCCCTTCCCCTCAATGAGGGTGCACCTTTAACCTCCATTCGAAACTGATTAGTGCAACACACCCTATGATGTGATCCAAAGAAAAATATTTGAAGATCTGCGACCATGAACTACCAAAGTAGAGAGCGGTTGAAGAAAGGTGGCAAGAGAACAGGATTTTCATGTTACTGGAACCACCTTGTGAAGTTTATTAACTCTAGCTTTATTCCACGCAAATGCGTAAGGGTCGATGGTATTAAAGGTAAATATAAATAACACTTAAGCAAACGTACTTCCAAATAATACGCAATACAGATTAGTCTCAAATTCTCCGTTCTAAAATGAAACTGTAACAAATGTAAGATCTCAGCCTCAAATTTTTACTTCTCGCGCCACTGGCGGATTTGGATGACATTTTTATACAAGGTTGCTACTGTGCCAAAAGGATACTAGTGTTACAGGCAAAAACCAAACAAAATAATTTTTTTGACGCTTTAGACTCTCCTGGTCTCTACCTTAGATGACAAGCAGTGAGGTTGGTCATAGAAACATTGATGGGTGCCAGTAGGAATTTTTCTCATGAGGCTTTTTGTGAGAGTGTACCTGCCTCCAAAGCCTTTTGAAGAGCGGTTGTCTGAAATTTTCTCAGGTGGTATTCTAAAGATCCATGATCCATGTATTTTTTGTTATGCCATACATGTTCGTAACTAACTTTTTTTTCAGGGAACATAATCCTTTTATTATTATTTATTAAGTGATGTCAGCGTTGCGTGGGAAGTGCAGAGTCAACCTATTTAACGTCATTTTTTGAGGTCAAGTGCATTTACAATTTCTGGGGCCTACAAAAGTAAGTAAGAAAAATTTTGATGATGGGATATGTTTTTTGGATGTCTGTATGTCTGTCCGATTATCCTTGGCCCCTCTTTTAACCACTAGGATTTTGATGAAATTTTCACACAAAGTTACTCCTATACCAGAACGAAAAAGTGTTATAGTTTTTGAATATCGACCCAGTTGTGGCCGACCTAGGAGATGAAAACAAGAAAAATCGCTCAAGCTTCGTTTTTTGAAGTTTCAGAGGCTCCTGACCATTTCCAACCCTAGTTATTCTAAACACCCATCAGAATGGGTTCCCACTACATTTGCTCTTAAAACTTATGACAGGCGTCTATGTAATAAGCCTGCGTCGCCCTCCGACCATGACGTGGCTAGCGAGTCGCGAGGTTAGTCATAGCAACATTGCCACATGGTGGTACCTTCGGTAGTGCAGGGGGGAAGTTTCTAGATCGCAACGTTATCAAATGGGTAAGAACTATGGACTAATTGCATGTGCCTGGTTGTCTGACTTGACCATTTATTTTTTTTGTATACATGTACGTAGCTAAAAGGCTCATGTGTGCCAAACAGGCTCCTTCATGGATTGATGTTAGCGTTGCGTGGGAAGTGCAGTCAACAAATTTGACGCCATTTTTTATCTCGAATATCAATGCACCCCATACTCCAACAATATTATGCATATCAGTTAATGTTAATTAAAGATTTATCTGTAGTCGAACTCGATGGTTTGTAAAAATATGTATATACTCGTTTATATGAATATAGGTCTACGGTTAGACATTCAAACGTCAATGTATCAAACTGAGGTATTGGTATCCGCATTAGGCATGTTGATACGATTCTGATATATGTATATAGTGGATTAATGTACAGGTCGCGTAAAGTCAAAAAATACACCTGTGAGAACCAACGAAGGCGAATGAATCCATATAATGTAAAAATTAACGAAGGGGCGAGTTATTGCAACATTAACTTTCTAGGTAAAAGGTAAACTGTTGCATGAACTCATATGTGGAATTTGCTTCCGCAAGAAGCATAGTCTGTCTTGCCACCTCATGCACCCCTGCGTAGGTAAGTCCATCAATTTATTTAGATTTCGATTCTTTCACAACTCGTGAGTTCACATGATGAGACAATGATAGTCTAATACTTTGTTCATACTAAATATATGTGAGAACTAGGTAGAGTGAAGGGAAGGAACCTAGAAGTGATGAATTTTTGTTTGCCCTTGTTATTTTTCGTTCAAAAATAAGGTTGGCAAGATGGAACTATCCAAGTATTCGTATGACACGTTGATTTAAATAAATACTTTATATCCACGTTATTTTCAACTAAAGTATTAACATTCTCCATTTGATTCCATTGTATTGAATTGCCTTTTAATATTTCATAAATCACTCTAAAACTAATCGTGTTGTATTGTTCATTAAAGTTGTTATGTTCGATTAATGAAATTGCAGAATTTTTACATTTTATATCGTATAATATGTTACAGCATGTTTAAATATCTCGAAAATTCAGTGTGGGCCAAAATAAAGAACACTTTTGAAAGAAGTGTAAATAGAAGCAGGTTATGCTTAAGGGCGTTTACCAAGTTTTGTAATATGAATGGATATTATTAATTTTTCTAATTATTGAAACGACCCTTATACTTACGTTGAGATGTAATAGGTTGCGCCGTCTTGTTGGAACCACATCATGGAGTTGTTTCCACCAGATTGTTGGAATTTTGGAACCAAAACTTCCTGAAGTCGTAGGAAATTCACCGACCTTGTGTATTGCCCGTGCATGTCTAAGACGAATTTAACGACTTCAAACCACAATGAAGCCCTGACTTGTCACCTCCAGATGTCTTTTTATGTGGATATCTCAAGGTATTAAAGCAAAACATTCGTCAAAGAACTGAGGCAATTTCAATAGTGGGTAGTTGAGAATTAAAGGTTTCGTTTGGAACAGTGTTCTCATCGATCAGGACATCTTAGGTATGGTGTATTAAAAAAATAAATTAAAAAAAGTCATTTACAGTACAGAGCTCGTTCGACTATAACCTACTTTGATTTACAATGTTTTCAAAAGTAAATTTTATCACGCCCCACTCTGTGTCATCTCTGACATGAGTATCACTAGACGGGTTGATTCGTTCCTTGAACAAATATTGCAACTTGCTAGACGCAACAAGCACTAACCTGTAAAATAGTTTTACTGAACATCCTTTGAGTATCACTCTTTGGGGTATGAAGCTGGTGAATTGATTGTGTCAAATTAGCTTTCTTGACAAAAATCACAGAACATTTTCCAGTCTAAAAATATCCCGATCCATATCTGAGCTTAGCTTGCTTCTGTACTCTACCAGCTTCACGCATTACGGAACTCTTGAACACTCTGGTTAATTCGTAAGACCTCGCTGGTCGACCGACTGTTGCCATCGCGGACACACTCTTTGTGTGTAGTGTACAGCTACAGACATTCGATTTTCAGTTTGTGAAGTGACGTAGTTGGTCGAGCCACGAACCGACCTATCGTGGTACAAGAAAACGAATCCTCGGTTCATTGTCGATTTTTAAATGTTCGACGATGTCGGTAGCCTCCAATCGGGTTTCCGGAAAAAATGCATCCATGGATAATGGTGTCATTCCGAATGACGACGTTGCTGTATAAAGACAGTGCGACTATGTCGCTAACCCTACGAGTTCCTCATACACAATGTCATCGATAGGGATAGCGTGACAGGTCAACAACAGTAGGAGGTACGATATATGGGTCACATTTGCACTACGCTGTGTTCTGTAGTGACAATTTACAATGAGAAATATCAGCTTTCTATGATTCCTAACCTCAATTTCGTATCGACTGGTTGACACAATTTCTTGTGGGATCCCATTGTTACATACTCGCACATTGCATTATGAACAATTTCAAATGTATAGAGCGAAAGGGACAGTATTGCCACTACACATAAATAAGAAAATTATATTATTATACCAAGTTTACCTGCCACGCATTATGTGTGGCGGTTTGCCCTAAGAATGTTTTAGACTGATGTTATTTTTACTATACTGGTTGACGCTTTATAGCAATGCATCTGTGGCAATGTTGTCGAAAATAAAAAGCAAACCGACCTCTCAGTTCACTTTTCTAGCGCTTTCTCATTCCACCAACACTACAACACTACTTAATGACTAAGTTCAGAGAACACTAAAAGCTGTGATAATTACCATAGAGTTATAACAATGCATTTGTGGCGATGCTGTCGAAAATAAAAGCTATCTGACCTCGCAGTTCACTTTTCTAGCGCTTTCGCATTCCACCAGCACTACTTCAGGACTAAGCTCAGAGAACTCCAAAAGCTGTGATAATTACCATAAAGTTATCATCAGATGTTTTTTGGTCTGCTGGAAATATACTTTTGAAAATTTGTAAAATCATGTTGGAGTTCGGGTTTTACTGTCCAAGAAAACGGACTTTCAAAAAGTTTTAAAAATCCAAGGTATGTTGGAGTTCAGATTTCATTACCCTCAGTCTCAGGCAATGAAAAACGATTATTTTTGCTTTAAAAATGATCTCCTTTGACTCCAACATACTTGGTTAAAAATTTCTCCAATATTTGGATTCCTTCTCGAAAGTGGAAGTCTTTCAAAATATTCATTGAAAAATATCTTTTTTTTTTCTTAAAGCCGGAAAAGTTCTCGCGAACTTTGGCATCCAGTTGAACCAGGAGATTGAAATAACTGATCTACCCTTTTCAAGGTGGCCAATTAACAGAATCCCTTTCGCATTCCAAAACACACTGGCAATCACATTTCCCGAAGATGAAATCAATTTTTCTTTGGCTGCTTCCACCCACTGCTTTGACTGCTGTTTTGGTTCAGTGGAGGACCCATTTTTCAGTCATGATAACCACTTGCCGAATAAAATGGGTCCAAACATTGCTGCGAAATTCTTTTGCGCATCCGCTTTTGATCGACATTCAGCAAATATGCTGCGCAGATCATTCTCATCCCCAGTTCTTTATGCGAGATATTTCGCACCCTTCCGATATCCCCCCGCCTCAGCTATCTTACACACCTTTACATGTTGTGTCTCATTTCTGCAGAAGCCAATATATTCACAATGGCTGTGCTGAATTCGTGAAACAAGGCTACCAAGGAACTCCCATATGCCAAGAAGTTTTCAGTAGAACGACACATCGAATGCTGCGGCTCAATAGTTACTCTGCAAACCTCAAAAACGAACTTAATATGTGTATACCGCCCGCCATCTGGTAACATAAGAACCTTTCTCTAGAATCTTAAGCAATTTCTCAATCTTGGATCAGCCACACGCGACAAGATTATTCTTTGCGGCGATCTAAATATCCACTGTCCTCAACCAACTACTACCATGATGCTTCAAGACCTTTTGAATTCGTTCATCACTGCAACGAACCTAATCGCTACGCTATCAACAAGAACAACACAATATTCAATAACGTCAATAGATGCATGACGACAAATCTCAGTTTCACAATTCATCACCTGTACAATATTTGACCCACATACGACTATATACGCCCACTGCCCAAATGCTCTCGATCTCCTTCACGTCAACCAGCGAATCCACTAAACACTAAAGACAACAGCGAGACACGTGGGATAAGAACAATAAACAATGAAAACCTTGATAACTTTAAATTCAACCTGTTTCAAGAAATTGAAGGATAACTGAAGATGAAGACATAGAAACGGCATTTGAGAACTTCATCAATACCTTCTTACGATATTTTCATATCCCGTGTCTAGAAGGAGAAGTAAATTTTGAGCAGAACTCAAAGACTAAAGCCTAGATGACGGAGGAAGTAAGATCCTCCATTAAAAACCTGAGGGAAAATACACACCCTTCTGCAAAGTAACAAAGATAACTCCGAACTAAGACAACATTATCTACAAAGAAAAAGAGAACACAGAAATCTACTACCAGCTACTAAACAACGATACCATGAACATATAATAATTGAAAATGCTGAAAATAAATCAAAGAAGGTATGGGAAATTGTAAACAAAGAACTGGGACGAAGCAACTGTACCAATCAAATAAATACAGAATCCACTGAGTAGCGAAGCTGTGTCCGACGCATTTGGAGGACATTTTTCGACTGAAGCAGAGAAGCTGCATGAATACTTTGAAGGACAGCCCACAACAATTTCACTGGCTCGGTCAATGTTCTACAGTGAAACTACCGAAGATTAAGTGACCAGTGTGAGTAACAACCTTCGAAATAAAAAGTCGTGTGGAAATGAGGGTGTGTCAACAAGAATACTTAAAAGTGTGTTATCAAATTGCAGGTCCACTAGCTGTGCTTATAAACATGTTAGTACATCAAGGAAGATTCCCAAAAAATCTTAAATTGGCCATTGTTGTACCTATATTAAAAAAGGGAGATCCCTCGCAAGTCGAAAAATACCGTTCGAAATATCTTCTGTCAGTTTTCTCAAATATACACTGACAAATACATCATCTTCCAACAATCAAAATGGGTTTAGGAAATCACGATCTATTGAGACAGCCTCCTTTGAGTTTATTAACTAACCGGGCAATAGACTCGGTTAATCTAGTTGTTAGAGTATTTTTCGACGTGTCCAAAAAGGTTTGACATCATTAATGAAGATTTGCTGAGGGAGAAACTTTTCAATATTTGCATTAGATACTTCTTGCTCGTCCTGCTAGTGTCTTTCCTGACTGAGAAGAAAGTTAGATGAATGGCGTGCAGTCAGCTATCTATAAAATAAATATAGGTGCAGCTCAGGTGTCTGTATTGGCACCACTTCTTTTCATCTTGTTTATAAACGATCTAAAGCTGTCAGGTTCAGTCGCCATTACGCTGATGACACATCGACCTTAATAACTACAGATTCACCTGAAGATCTTTACCTTTTGGAATCATAAAATCTGAGATGGAAGAGTGGTGCCAGATAAATTGAAAACTGACAAGAAGGTAATTGTTCACTTTTACTCCACGTCTTATTAGCAGCACCATCTCAGACTCTACACCTTCCTGGGTATTGAGTTGGATGCTTAATAAAATGGATAGCAACAAGTTGACTGTGTATGCAGAAAACTGAATAGGCCGTACTATGCTATATTGAAATTGAAACCAAATGTCTCCAAATCAACGCTGATAGATGTGTACTACGCAATGGTGTATTCGAATCTGTCAAATCACACTATGGTCTATATATAAGCCTGCACCACGTCCAGAATGTTTATTCTACAGAAACGTATCGTAAGGTTAATATTTAACATTTAAAAGGGAGAGTCATGTAAAGCAATATTCCAGCGTAATAGCTTTTTAAAACTTCCGTGTATATATATTTCTAAATGCGCCCTCTATACCTTCTATCATAGGGGCCAGTTTCTGCAAAACAATGACTTCAACACGAACTACAACACTAGAGCAAAGTAGGGCCCGATTGTATCTTCGCATATACTGCCATCAGTACTCAAAGATATTAGATGCTCGAATAGGTCCAAGAAGGAGCTATATGTTAATAGAAAAATGCTACTGTTCAGTGGCTGCATATCTTTCACCGTATTAGTGATGCACCTCAATTCATAAAATTCAATAAGAGGCTAAAGTTGTGTATACATTTTTTAGCGTTCTAATACTTTTGTCTGCGTACCTTTTATTTTCTATTGCTCACTGCACTACTTGTGATTCTTTCTATTCTAACCGCTACTTTTTAGACGAATTTATGTTTTTATAATTAAATATATTTTCATGTTTTAGTGGTAATAGAGATATATATTTGACGAGACATATCTATGATCCGAAGACAATAAACCATGTATCTATCTATATATTTAGACGCGTCCAACCCCAGCAACTTTAGGCACATATTAGTAGCTATTTCACATATCAAAGATTTCCTCGTACATTACCCTTATAAATTAAAAGAAATATTTATAGTCGAGATTCGAGGTCGGTCGGGAGGATGCGATGCAACGGCGACTGTCATACCCCGAAGCCTGCCTTGCGACCGACATTATCGCAGGCAGGGATGATATAGTATCTTGGCTGGTTCTTATAACGTGTTTGACTGAGAGGACTCACTTGGACCTAACATAATCCTACATTTACTAATGTCAGCGTTGCATGGGAAGTGCAGAGTCAGCCTACTTGACGCCTTCTCATGGAATTGTAGATTCTACTTTAGGTACCAGTATATATTAATGAAATTCTAATAGCGACGCATGATTTATTATTTAATCTAGCGGCGGCAACTGTGACGACAATGAAATTAATAGAAAGTAGTTTGATAATGGACGGTCGTTGTATCGGTAGCAAGAGGTGAAGAAATTCTATCTTCCTGACAGGTTCGTAGGTTTCATTTTGTTTTTGGATTGCTGTTGCACCAGCAGTATTTTGTTCTAACAAACTTGATAATACTGATAATACTGAAAGCATTGTTTAAACAAGTAGATGCTTTTCAATATCTCTGCCTTACAGTAGACTGGTCTATACGAGTATCTACCTCAACCGTAAACAAAATAAGCTCTAAAACTATTTTCACGAAAGGTCAACTATTCAACACGTCAAAACGTGACAACATTTAATTTATTTGTGATATAATTCTAGGTACTCCATATTTTCAAGTGATAAACAATTCTGGCGAATCTGAAGACAGAGCCGTATATATTATATTTCAAACTGCTGCATACTATTTATATTTTCTAAAACAAAAGCCATTGACATTTCGTATATGAACATTGATATCCAATGTAAATATGGTCCTGAATTTCATCACGATTGCCAACAGTTCAAAAACACAAAGCTATCACTTTTAATCAGTCAAAATCAAATCAAAAAAACATGTCAAATTTTTGAGTACCAGTGAATAGTTTATCGCCTCAAAGGCTTTTATAATAACTAATAACGTCACGTTCTGCTTACAAACCAATTAAAGCATCTTAAATACGAGTTATTCATTTACTTCCTATTTAAATAGGATTGAAACTATAAATAAATAAAGATGTTCACTAAGGTATATTATCACATTACATCTTCAATTTTCAGTTATAATTCATGCAGATTGTCAGATCAAAGCAAGTGTCTTACAATTTTTATATTTTATGTGGAATATTTCCATGTTCATGTCACTAAAAACTAAAATGTGTAGTATGAATACCCAGCTTCTCAGATTAAGATTCTGATCAATGTTCATTATTTGTACCTTGTGAATATGAAAAAGATTAACTTCAAAGAATGTTTCTGCAAACAAGTTGATTGCTAATTAAGCAGTATCCTAGAGGCACTCTTAATTGTGACAAGTAAAATGTTATCCTGAACTTAATGCATACTACTTATCGACAGATTAGTGTTATTAGATTAGTAATTACATTAGGGCAGACGTTGCTTTGCGTTATTACCGTATCACGTTATTTTTACATTTAAAACATGGCTTTTCTTTCAAGATAGCATCACAAGAAGCAACGCAAAAATCCGCAATGAGATTACCCAAAATTTTTAGTTGTACCTAAGATATGGACCTATGTTTTGTAGTCACTGTTTCGAAAACGAAAAGCTTAATTATACATGAATAGGTTTTTTACATTACGTTCTTTGCAATCCGTTCTCATTATAATGGGGTAGGTGACCTCTGTTTTGAAAGCTCATTTGCCCTTTTGTTGACCTGGTTCCAGAATATCCTGGCATTGCTTTTGTAGACCCTAGAAGTGTTTCATTTTGACGAGCACTAATGCCAGCAAAACGGTATCACCTGCGACTGGTTGAAATGATGGTCAGAAAGCAAGTACGAACTACTGTCAAGTCGAGGAAATTTGATTTTTACTTCAATGCCACTGGCGAATAAGTATTGTATTCGCGAAAAATTTCGAAAATAAGGATGCTACATGGCATAAAAAACTATGTCTCTGACTTTGTTTGTATGACCCTCCGTAATTTGAAAAGTACCCCTTGGATTTTGATGAAATGTTTACACAAGGTTACTACAAAAAAAAAACTTTGTAGGTTTTGAAAATTGATCCAACAAAGCTACGGACAAAAAACAAAAAATCAGATATGCCTGCTCATCTTTGAAAACTGTGAGGGTTTAGTTTTGGCGGTGGGAGCTTATAGGGCGGGTAGGGTAGAGGGTGTATCTCATTTTTTGGCGATAATATATTTACGCGCTTCTAACCCCGGTAATTAGAATGAATGTACGGCAAGAGAATATAACCTTGTCGCAAAGGAGGTTGGGTCTGAATAGGCTGCAGTGCATTGACAGCGTATCAGCTCAAAGTCATGGTCGCCCGCAGGAAATTTTCTCAGGGGAGAGAAGGCGATTAGACTTTTGCAAGTGGAAACTGTTTGTATGTTGCGTTCACGTATCCAAACCTTTTTGAAGATTAGTAGCAAATTTTCTGAGGGGGAGCCAATACTTAAAAATCTTGAATATGGCACACAAAACTATGCCGAAAATTATTTTTTTCGAACTGAGGACAGTGTTGCGTGAGAAGTGTAGATTCAACGTATTTGACGCACTTTTTTCTACTTCAGGGCCGGATAGCGGGGGCGACGGCGGCCTGGACGAGATGGCCCATCGGCTGTTCACCAAGGAGGACTACGTCTTGCTGGACGCGCTCACCAGCAGGCCAACGGCGGTGTCGACGGGCCGCTTCCTCACCATGCACAAGCGAAGACGCAAGAAACTCGCCACCAGGTGTCTGCACCATGAATACCAAGCGTTGCTGGATGACGTACATCACGGATTGGTTCAGGTAAAATTATGTTCTTGTTTCTTACCATTCCTTTTTTTACACTGTAGCAGCCGCGCAGGCAGAAGCCTAAATGCCAGAACGCCGCGGCTGCTATAAGGATCCCAAAGCAACTTTAAACCCATTTTTGAACTTCCTAAGGTTAGTAGAACCGAGAAAAGCCTCCCCTTGTAGATTTTTTCACAATCTCGACATCCTAAGGAGAAAGGAGCGGTCGTAATGGCCAGTTCTGGATGTACGAAGTTCGATGCGGTTAGGATGGAAGGCCGAAGTTAGGCGGATGTGTCTGGCAGGCACATCGTGCGGCGGCATCATGGAGGAGAGCTCTGAGGAGCAAAGCCTGTTGATGTAGCGGTAGAAGATGGGTAGATTGCTGACGGCCCGTCAGTGCGAAAGGCGAGACTGTCTGTTAGAGAAGAATCATCGATCAGTCGGACAGCCCTCCTCCGGGCAGCATCGAGCATGAGTAATGTAGTCAGGGCGGCAGCATCCCACACAAGAGAGCAATCCTCGTTTAGAGTGAGGAGCTCACGTGGAGAAAAGTACTTTTTAGGGCTAAACAAATAGCCAAGCTTTTTTACAGCAGCTGCCGCTATTGATAAGATCAGAAGTCCTCGGTATCTCGGCTCCGATAAGCCGAAATGAACGGCTCTTTGGCAGAACTCGGCCATACATCGAAACCGGATGATGCTAGGACGCTTTGTTCGTCAAGGTACAGTACTGTGTTTTGGAAGCATTAAACTGTAAAAGATTGTGGCGTCCTCAAGCCGTGATAACCTCCAGGACTCTCGTGAGAGAGGAAGTCGCTGCTAGTGTTCCTTTACCAGCACACCAAGATGGATATCTTTCGGCCAGAGAGAAAGTCAGACACCCATCTGCAAAGCTTCTCTGGGAGGCCATAGGATTGCATGTTCCCACAGCTGATCGAACGGTTTCGTGATATCAAGAGCAACGACATGGGCGTCTGCTTAAGACTGGATGAGTTTACGCCACAATTGTGTGACGTAAACTAGAAAGTCCACTGTAGATCGCTGGTGCCGGAAACCATACTGCCTGTCGCTAATCAAGCCGTGACGTTCGAGATAGTCCAGAAGCTCAAAATTTATGCACCTCTCCAACAGCTTACTTATAACACTTTTGGGATGGGTTGGACATGAGCAAATTTCCAGTTTTCTGGGAAAGTGCCGGATTCGTAAGATATCTGGAAGAGACGCGAAAGAACTGGAGCAAGTTCCGCTGCACACCTCTTCAATACAACGGCAAGAATCAAGTCCGGTACCAGAAGCTTTGTTGATGTCGAGCGACAAGTGCACCCGGTTTTATGCTTAAATGTTACTTCCCGCATTTTGGAGGAAATCATTTGAATCGACGGCACTTGGACATGGTGGAGTTGGCAGCAAAGATCTTGGCAAGCACTTCCGCCTTAGCATTTGTGTCAACTACATTCGTTCCATCCTGACACGTAAATGGTGGAAGGTTACTCTGGGAGAAGTTCCTTTCAATCTGCTTGGCCAGCGTCCAGAACGACCTACTGCCAATGTGCCGCGACATTACCTGTGCATATCCTTTACATCGTGTTCTTAGGCATTGCGGACCGCTTCATTATATTTTTTCTGGACTTGACGTCGGCTTGTCTGTTCTCTATAGTGGAGTTTTGTAAGAAGGTTCTGTGTGCATTAATTTTGCTGACTAACAGTGTCGCACAATTTGTTCAACCAGCCGTAGGGCCCAGGTTTAGGAACTTTCTCTGTATGAGACATGCATTCCTTCATCACAACGTGGATAATTTCGGTTATCGATGAAACAGACAGCCGACGCATCTGCATCAGCAAAACAAACATCTCTCTGAGGAAACGTGAAGCAGAAATTTCTGAACCCCTCCCAGTCGGCACGCCCGTAATGCCAAATTTTGCGATCTGGACAAGTTTCTGCTGCCGCAGGGGGTTCTGACCGAAACTTAACCTACCCAGGGGGGTGGGGCAGGACAGCACTGCCGTAGGGGGCAGGATACATGATTAGAAAGAGAGCCAGCAGGCTACTGGCGTGTGATGAAACGCGGGGGTAACAAGTAGGGCTCGTCACCAGCTGGATCAGTTCTTGGGTAGTAGCGAACGCCTCAACTGGACGACCTGCT
Source organism: Acanthoscelides obtectus (assembly GCA_963669975.1). NCBI lineage: Eukaryota > Metazoa > Arthropoda > Insecta > Coleoptera > Chrysomelidae > Acanthoscelides > Acanthoscelides obtectus. The sequence continues at coordinate 709,204 of CAVLJG010001453.1, forward strand.
GGATCGGTCTTGTTTGAGCCCAACCAGAGCTCATTATGGGCATTGAAATCGCAGAGGACAACTATAGTTGTAATCACCGTTCTTGGCGATTACGTCATCAACTCCATATGAAATAAGTAAACAGACCGAGTCTCCGTACTATGGGCGGAACACTGCGCAGACTAATCTTCAGCGCATCTGCTACTGTCTCCAGTACGCATGAAGTGGGTAACAGGGGACCACTGTTTTCATTCTCTTCCTGGAAATACTCTAATCAATTTAGCACGAGCTGTCGGCCTTCTCCATTGATCGTATTCAACCGGGCATTGTACAATTTAATATTGAAGATTGATAACAGGACAACCCAAATTGCACGCCGATATCAAGTAAGTTCTCACTCTGACAAATATGATTGGAGGGCACTCATACGTAACGACAAAGTTTTCGAGACGGAGACACATAACTAAAAAACGTATGTCTTTGAGCTTACCGGATAAAAGTTCACACACAGGGGTAGGTTGTATGTGTATGTATGAGGGAGATAGTATACTATAAAATTATACTGGTGTCTTACCTTGACTCGCCAAGAACAACGACTACAACTATACCTTTAAAGCGGGATGATTGATGTTCAGGAAGTCGATCTTGACAGCGAGGTATTCAAGAAGGCCATCCCAGTTATGGTCCGAGGGAGAGTTTCCATGGTCCGTCTAGCTGAGTTGACGTGTTTGTTGCTGCTGTTTCTTATTATCGACTAGAATGTATATTTTGAGATCGAATAAACCCGATATTAGAGATGATGGTGCATGTGAATTCGACATGAGTGAAATATTAAACAGTGACGTGATTAAAAGTGCATTCGGCGAAGCTATACGTTCTGCGATGAGTGAGGTGGTCGCAAAAACGAAGGATTTGCATGAAGAGGTGGTGATGCTGCGCTAGTCAAATGTGGAGTTAATCAACCTACTGACAAATAAAGGTGCTATGCATAATATGGCACATCCGAACGATCAAGTTGATCACAACAAAACATCTGTTAATTGTAACGCTGAAGGAACTAAACATCCAGAAGGGAACAAAAAGAAAAACGAATCATCACAAAAAACTAGCAACTATAAAAAAAGACAAACCAGAGCTAAAGCAACTAGAAACAAACAGCAAAAACGTTTCTCATTCAAGAACACAATATAAAACGAAAGAGTTCATTAACGCTGGAACCAAAAATATTGTAAATAAACCGATAGCTGATAAAAGTAATATTATTTTTGGAACAATATCATCTGATGCATTTACCATATCTGCAATCAAACGAAAATCTTGGATATATGTTGGAAGCATCTTGCAGGGGACTGGGGTTGCTGGCATAAAGCAACATATGCAAATGTTTTTTGTCAACATTAACTTTGAAATTGAAGTGCTTCCTAAATGGAAGAATAGTCGAACTGAATCGTTTAAAATAAAAGTCGACTCTGCTGTTAGAGAAATTGTTTCTGACAGTGGCAAATGGCCGGAAGGTACGCTAATAAAACCATACAAGTTATTTCGTACAAATGACAAGTGAAGAGCTTGATACTGCTGACAACCGCAAGAGCTAGGAATGCGGAATGTGCGGACAAGTTGAGAATCTTCAACATGAACATTCAAAGCTTATTTAATAAAATAGACCGATTAGAATATTTTTTGGGTTACAATAGTATTGATGTGTTACTTCTATCAGAGCATTGGGTTGATAATGATCTTATTCAAAACCTTGGTCTTGGAAGCTTCAGTCTGGTAAGTTGTTTTGCATGCACTAATCGTATACATGGAGGCACGGCAGAGGAAATGTCTTACATCTGTGTGCTCTAATCCAGTACCTAAACAACCTTTCTCTAATGGTTATTGAAGTCAGTGCAGTATCTTTTATGAAAATATATTGCATAACCGTATCTACGTACAGGCCCCCACTACCCAATAAGAGTTCTATTGTAACTTCAATTATGTAATTTTGACCGACGACTTGAAAATAGATTATTCTGGAAATGGTATTTTAAAAAGATTACTAGGCGATCTGCTTGGATCATTTGAGCTTGAGTCTCATATAACTAAGTACACTCGAATTACCTCTACCGGATATGGAATCAGCAAATCGTCAATCGACTACATAATTACTAACTGCCCAGAAGTAGTAAATGTAGAAAACGTTGACCCTGGTTTGTCAGATCATACCGGACAATTTATTTTTTGTAGCATATATCATACCATGAATACCACTGAACACCTAACTACACGGGTAATTAGAAATTTGAACTACAATTCATTGAGGGAATTTCGCTATTTATTACTGAAGCATGGGTTTGGTGACATTCAGAAGTGTAATATAAATGACTATTTCGATGATTTTCTAGAAACGTGCTTGTGGCCTTTCGACATAACCTTTAAACTTAAAATTGTTCATAATGAGTCACTTCAAGAAAAATAGATCAATTGAATAACATAGCATGGCTACGTAAAGAGATTCAAGATACTAATTTGGAAACAAAATTTAATTCTTTTAAAAAAGAGGTTGATCAGATTATTCGTGATGAAAGGATTAGTTACTATCACTCGATAATAAGCAAATCTTCAAACAAACAGAAAACTACTTGGAATATTGTCAATTCAATAAAAGGTAAACAAAAAAAATGCAGTTATTACAGAATTAGTCTGCGATAACGTAACTATAACTAACCCTACTGATATCTTAACTTTTTTGGAAAATATCTCTCCACTGCAATTGACAAGAAAATGACCAACAATTTTACCGTTTTGTCGGATTCATGCACTACTGGCGAAACAGCCAAATAATCAATGTTTTTCACCCATGTCTACTGATGACGTTATATTTGTGATAAGCAATATGTCAGACAAGAAGTCTACAGGGCCGGATGAAATTTCAGTCTATTTAGTAAAACAGAACATGGGTATCTTTGCCCCAGAATTAGCAGACATCATTAATGAATCGGTTGCTGCTGGTAAATTTCCAACAGCTCTTAAACTGGCATCGTTAATTATGATATTTAAAAAAGGTGAAAATTGTGATGTTGAAAACTATAGGCCAATTGCGCTATTAAGTACTTTCTCGCAATTCATTGAAAAAGTGGTTGCAATGAAAATTGAAAATTACTTTCTTAAATTTGCTATTATCACATATGCTGAACTTGGTTTTAGGGCAGGCTACCCAACTGAAACAAGCATTATCGAGTATGTTCAGTATGTTTGTGATAAACTTGGTTTAGGTAATTACATAGTGAGTATCCAATTTGACTTGTCTCAGGCCTTTGATTGTGTAAGTTCGTCATTTTGTGGTCGATAAACTTCATCATGTCGGCATTCGCGGATGTTTGAATCAATGGCTAAGCTTTCTAGAGAATGGAAAATTTTACTGTCGCTGATAAAAAATCTGATGATTTCAATTTAGATTGGGGCACACCTCAAGACAGCGTCCTTGGACCACTTATTTTCTCGATTTTCATAAATGATTTGCCTGCATACTTATCCTACGGAAAATTACTTTTGTATGCAGACGACACAAATATCATTTTAGTTGACTCATCGCAAGACCGCCTTCAAGAAAAAATTAATGATTCGGTTAATGAGTTCAGTCAACGGTGCTTCAAAAACAGACTAATAACAAATACAAAAAAGATAGTTTCAGTTGAATATTTTATGAAACCAAAAATTCCGTCAAATTTAAGTTTCAGTCTCCAATGCAAGACAGTTGTAACTTCCAGAAAAAACCGTTTTTTCAGGTGTAAGCTTTGATTGCAATTTTAGATGAACAGAGCAACTTAATTCCGTATGTAAGAAGCTTGGAAAATACGCTAGGGAGGATGTTAAACGCTTCAGCATTAATGGATGTCTACTATGCGTGTGTACACTCTGTCATTTCATATGGCATTACTGCGTGGGGCCAGGCTAGTGAAATCGCCCATGCCGTTGGTGGTCGTGATACTGCCCAAGACTGAAAAGTCTTAGCAAGTGTTCAACGAACACGAACTGCTGGGACTGGCCATTCGAGTTGAGGTTCAGAAGAACTCCAGACTCATTGGGCAGTGTCACCGCTGCCAAAAGTATGGGCATGCGCAGTCATATTGCACTGCACCGCCCAAATGCTTAAAATATGTAAAGGGCCACATGATGCATTTGTGCCCCCTTACAGAAGAGGAAGAGCGCAAGTGCGCCAACTGTGGAGAGGGACATCCCGCATATAGCCAGATCTGCAAGTTCACTCCAAGGAGGCACTTGCAAGTTATAGCGCAAAGGCGCAATCTATCTTACGTGGACGCAGCTAGGGAGGCAACCTTCCCCGCCCCCTCTGCCCAAGCTCCCTTGAGCACGCAAAATGTGGACCTGGCAACCGCGCGAAGGTCCTTACAACAAATAATAAGCCCACTGATTAGCGCTACTCAAGCGTTGCAGGCGATATTTCCTGTAAATGTCTAAGTACAATAGTAGACAGCCTGCATTCATCGAAATTCTTTTGTGGAATTGTTTGGGCATGAGCAATATTCCCAAAAAACGGGAATTTCATCAAGCTCTTGCTGAATCCGGGAGATCGTTTAGCTCTCCCGAATTATGATGTTATCCGAGGTGACAGATTGAATGGTCGAGGTGGCGGTTTAGCAGTGTTGATTAAGCGCGGTATAGACTATTATAGAAGCACTAATGCGGAGATGCGTAGCATCGAAGCAGCTTCTGTGGTGGTCAATATGGCGGAAGGTGTCTCGTTGAAGATCACATCGGTGTATGTCAGGTGTGGTGCCAGGCTACAAAAGGCGGATCTGGAGGTCCTTTTGGACTACTCGGATCCGTTTATTGCGACAGGGGACTGCAAACATCGAGCATGGAATTCTAGGTTAAATACCACTAGTGGGATTCGATTGTACAACCATGTGATGCGAAATAGGTACCTCATACATAGCACTGAAGAGCCGACACACCATCCATTCAACCATCTTCAGGCACCAGATGTCATCGACTTCGCGGTATCTAAAATTGTAGATACAGTATCTCTTCTCGAATCTTGTATGATATATCTAATGACCATCTACCTGGTGGCTTGGATGTGGGCAATGAGCAAACTTCTGAGGAGGAAGCTCCTCCAAGGAAACGCATTGATTGGGAGCTATACAAGTTGCTCCTTAGAGAGTTCCCCAATATCCCGATTATAGATGATGAGTCTGGAATAGGTACCGCTCAAGCGGAGTGGACAAGTTTCATTCAAGCAGCTCTACAGCTTGCAGCTGAAAATTCCTGTACAACGACACGGCAGACCTTTTTGCCTGCGGACATTCGTCAGGAAAACTTTGGCAAAAGAGCCGCTATTAACCTGGCAAAAAGGTCTTGTTATCCTGATGACATTCGTAGGGCTACAAATCTTGTCCATGAAGTGAGAAACGCACTGCACGAACTCCGCAACGAGCAATGGAGCGACCTTCTGGCGGGAATGCTTGATTCAAGTATACCTCTCTGGAGGTTCGCAAAGTCACTCAGAAAAGGAAATGTAGAACAACTCCCGCACACCCACGGTCGTGAAGACATAGTCTTCAGGACGGAGGATAAGGTCGAGGTTTTCGCTGATGCCATGGAAAAACAGTTCTCTTCAAACTATGATCTTGATAATAACCTCGACGAGGAACAGCACATCGTACGATCCGTCAGGAGATATTTTAGGGCCAACGGCGTTAGCGGAGGCACTGAATCCTCTTCAGATGACTCTTCTTCAGAAGATTTGTCTGACGCTCCACATAGCACATTAGCGGAACCCTCCGAGTTTCCACATTGCACACCAGCGGAGCTCCTAAGTCATATTAAAGACCTCAAGGTGCGTAAAGCACCTGGGGAGGATCAAATCACCAACAAGGCGTTGAAGCTGCTTTCGCCGAAAGCCCTGACATATTAATGCGACGCTCAAAATCCAGTACTTCCCTGCTGGGTGGAAGACTACTGAGGTCATCATGATTCCAAAGAAGGTGGGTTAGATATTTCCTCAGGATTACCGTCCCATCAGTCTGCTGTCAGCTCCTTCCAAGCTCGCCGAAAAGGTGATTTATCGTCACCTTGAGAATTTTTCGTCAAATCAACAATTGTTGTGATGATATCATATACAAAAGGCAAAAATTAAATGCTTTAAATCCCATTTAGGCAATTCATCGTCTTTCTAAATTTTAACACGTCTTAGGGCCGTAGTGCCGTAGTGACACTTTTCCGGATATACTCAAATGTTTTCTACTGTTACACTGAATAACCCCTACAAGTTTGATCCCATAGTTCTGAAACACCCTGTATATGTTGGTTGGAGAAGATACAAAGTTGTTGACTATATCAACATCATTCAGTGCCATAAGTGTTGTGGGTTGTCACAGTGTAAAAAATTGTAGGTCTAATTCTGTGATTTGTAGGAGTGATGTGGAAAAATGTATTAATTGCCATAAGCATAATGAGAAATTCCATAGTAAGTACAGTACCACTCACAAAGCAAATGACAAAGAATGTCCAATGTATATATCATACTTTTAAAATCTCAAAAGTAGAGTAAATTATGGCTGCTAAAGAATGCGTTTTGAAATTTGGACACCTCAGTGTACGTTCTCTACGATAATTTAAACGTATTTGCTGTGACTGAAGCATGGCTCAACACTGATATCACTAATTATGCTGTTAATATTGATGGCTACGATATGTTTCGTTGCGATAGGGAGAGACGAGGAGGTGGTGTAGCAGTTTACTTCAAGTCTGATTTGCGTGTTGAGTTTTTAGATCTAGGTATCCAGATATGTAGTCGTTTGGAATATTTATGGGTAAAGCTGATTATTAATAGATTCAACATTTTTATAGGGGTGATAAATAGGCTACCAGGGCAAAATATCAATGAATGTGTCGGGTTGTTAGATGCTCTTTTACCTGAAGTTTCCAGCAAGTTCGAGAATGTAGTTAGAATTGGTGATCTAAATGTTGATTTATTGCCACGAAATAATATTCTTTTTCCTTGTTTCAATTGAACTGGATTTGTCCAATTGGTTAAATCTCCAACTCGCGTAACGCAGCATATAGCAACACTACTTGACCCTATATTCACCACCCAGACAGACCTTTTTTGTGACTGTGTTGTACTTAATAGAGATCCAGTATCTGATCACAAACTTGTCATATGAGTGACCTTAGGTTGAATATTATAAAGAGTAAGCATAAGATGGTGACTTTCAGGGTTTTGACGATGCAGCATTCCTCAATGATCACTCTAATTAATCTATTGATAATCTGCTTTTTACCCCTAATATTGATAGCAAGGTTGACCATCTAAGGGATATCCTAGTGAAATTATTCAATAATCATGCGCCGCTCAGAACTGTCCGCGTTTCTAAGCCTCCAGCACCGTGGCTGAATGATGAATTAAAAATAGCTATGAAAGGCAAAGCAAATGCGTTGACAAGATATAAGCGAGATAAGACAGCAATTAATTATGCAATATCGTTGCATTAGGAACAAGGTTCTTCTAAATATTCGAAAAGCAAAAAAAAATACTATTTGGGAATGCTTTCTGAGCAATCCTGAGTCGAGAAAGATTTGGTCAGGGTTAAAGAAAATTAATATAAATCCTTGTAATAAATGTACTCTACCAGATGTCTGTTTACAGTGTCGATAATGTACCGGAAATGTATGTCAGTTTTATAAAAACAATATGCTGAATCCTTCTAATTCTTTTTGTTTAAGGATATTGAGTCCTCAAGAGATTTTTGATATCATAAAATGTTTAAAATCAGGTGCGAAAGGCATTGATACACTGTCGATGACTAGAATAAGATCAGTTTGCCAATAACATGTATCTTGCACAAAGTTAACACTTGCATTGAAAGGGGATTGTTTCACAAAGCCTGGAAAACTGCGTTGATTTTACCAACAGCAAAATACAATATACCAAATGATGTTTCTCACCTGAGATCCATAAGTTTGTTATCTGTGTTGCCAAATTTTTTTGAAAAATTAGTTCAGCTACCAGTAGCGTCGTATATTGAAGATAATGGCATCGTTCCTCTTAACCAGTCTGGATTTAGGAAATACCATAGCATAACTTCTGCGTTACTAAATCTGTGTGACAACATCATAAGAGCTTTGAACAGAAAAAAGATGTCGCACTTGATATCAATTGGCTACTCCAAAGCTTTCGATAAAATTAATCACAAACTTTTACTTTCCATTGGGTTTGATGATATTGGTATTCAACTCTTTAAAAACTACCTCTCACAACGTATACAATGTGTTTCTGTGGACAAAAGGCTGTCAGAAATTAGGATTATATCTTCAGGAGTCCATCAGAGCTCCATACTAGGCCCTGTGTTATTTCTTATCTACACGTTAGATTTGCACAAATATTGCTATTTTGCTCTGACGCGAGGAGAAGGGACATGGAAGTACATTTAAAGTGCATCTTGATGGCTTGCTGCTGCAGCTTACAAATTCAGCTAAGATTGATTCTAGGTGTTGAAGTGGATACCAAATTGAGGTTCCGAGAACATGTTTTGACATTAACTGAAAAAACGTATGTCCGAATGAGAGCGTTATATGCCAATCGCTACCTACTAAACTATAAACTGAGGAAAAAATTGTGTGAGTCCCTTGTTTTGTCAAGTCTGACCTTTTGTGATATTTTATACTATCCGTGCTTAGATCAGCGTGTGAAGAGCAGACTGCAAATTATTCTAAATAATTGCATTCACTTTATTCATGGGCTGAAGAGATTTGATCATGTTAGCAATACATACCGCCAAATGAAATGGCTAAAAATTGATAAACCTATATAGTACAATTATTTAGTTTTTTGCACAAGTTGATGGCAGCATCAAAACCTGTGTATCTGTGAAAACCTATTCCATCGCGAAGAATAAAATCGTTGGGCATTTTTCTGGTATTTTTTTTCCATTTTCCAATCCCCACAAAACACATACACTAACCCAACTCTACACCTTGGATGTGAACCAGCCGATTGATTTAGCTATCCTTTGTTTCACACACGCGTTTTGGGAGAAAGAGCTAGATGACTGCCCTCAAAGACGAAAGCTAAGTTAGGATAAATTGGAGTTAATACTAACCTAAATCGTTCCATCTCCAGCATAAGGCCCTAAAAACTAATTAGCTAGGGTCAGGTTTTACCAATAATTTATGTCTGATATCATAAAGTCAAAAATCACACGTTTCGCGGACAATAAGCCCCTCCCCCGTGCACCTCAAACTAAATCTTACCCACCCTTAATTGAACTATGACTTATATGACTGGTATTTCAAAAAGTTGCAATTATGGGGGAGTTTTGTGCTTGTTCTGTGGGAATTCCGTCTGGCTCATTGGACAACGCTAAATATGCCTGACCTATGCCAATAGAATATGCTGTGATGAAGGATAGCACGAGTGAGACTAAGAATACATACAGACTATTAGAGAGTTTTTGCAATCACTAATAACGCATAATTAAACGTTAACGTTCGCCTGTTTTGACAATCAGTCAATGATTCATTCGAGATGAATGTCAACTGAAGCTAAAATTAACATTTAACAATGAGATATTTGTGGTCAGCAATACAAGTTGATAACTCTAATGACGTATTAAAATAGAATTATTCCTAGAAGATATTGTGGACTGCTTTAGAACTTTAAGTAATATTAAGAAGCGTTACTATTAAGGCTCTATGCAGTTAGGGAAGTATCTTCGCATCTGCTCGGGAAAGTATTCTAATTCAGTTTTTTATTGCTTAATATTATTCAAAAAGTGTATCTGCATGTTGGGATTCCAGAAATTGCATCAAAAGTTGATAGTACAATTTTTCAAATGAAGTCTGAAAAAATGTCGCTCCAGTCAAAGTTTTTTAAGTATTTTGGTTTATTCTGGACAAAAAAATGCCCTTATAACTTATCTCTAGAGTAGATAGTTTTCAAGATATAAGTAAGTTTTTAATATTTGGGAAAGTGCAAACTATTCCATTTTCGACCCCGAACAACAATCTGAAAAACAAAAAAGTAATATTGCTAGAGCTCCTAAATATTCTTCAAACACCCATTAACAAAGCTCTAAAGCATTTAGGGGGTATTGGAATTGTAAGCCTTTTTTAATTGTTCATCAAGCGCTTGATGTGCTAATGGGGCGGCCGCCAGTCGAGGCTTACATATGCTGCGTGACAAAGATAAACACCTACGTATGTTTATCCGATTTTAATAATTTTCAGTGTCCCTTAATAGTAAAATGATCAAATTTTTTGCTTGATTCCTCAACTGACTACAGAATCTGGTTCAATAATGCTTTGAGGATCCACGATTTCTTATACACTCATTGACACGCCTGGGCATCGTGCTGATAAGGTGGTCGTTATCCTGTTGGGGTATCTTACTCCAGGCTACTGCAACTTCGTGAGTAAGAGTTGCTAAAGTCTGTGGAGGGTGTTGCAAATTCAAAAGCCTGCGACCTATCATGTCCCAGACATGTTCAATTGGAGATAGGTCAGGCGATCGTGGTGGCCAAGGTAAACGGTTGATGCGATGTTGATCCATGAAGTCTAAGGATGTTCTGGCAACATCCGGTCTGGCAGGGTCTTGCTGAAAAATCGGGTTTTGGATGGTGTTTAGGTATGGAATAAGATGAGGCTCCACTACTTCCTGACAGACAGAAGCGGGATTTGTCACTAAAAACCACCGGATTCCATTCCCGGTCCCGTAGAATTCTTTCTCTACACCAGAGCCGATGTTCAGCTGTGAGAGGTAGCACAAAATGTGGGCGGTAAGAAAAAAGGTCAAACTGTCGTTTTCGGCAATATACCCTACGCATACCAACCATCCTTCCATGCTCTTCAAACCAATGATTAGCGATGGCTCGAGTACTACTGAATCTGTCTCTCAGAACCAGAAGTATTAACCGGTTGTCGCTCTGTGGTCCCTCTGGGACGTCCAGATCCCCTCGCTCGCTGTCCTCGGCCTTCCTGAGTTCCTGTTGTTCATGGCAAGATACATTGATATGTGAAAAATTCTTGAATTCTAATAAACATATGTAGGTGTATACCTGTTTGTCACTCAGTGTAGAATAGCATCAGGCGGTCCCGCTTGACTAACAATTAAAAAACAAAAATGTACATATCACATATAAAGTGCTTTAGCATATTGTTAATGGGTGTTTTAAGGATAGTTAGGAATTTGGGCAACATCATAGTTTTCGTTTTTCGTTAATATGGACCTTTTTGTTCAGAATGACCCTATAACTTCGAGTGGAGCGGAAAAAATAATCTTTGGAATGTGTTTAACAACCTTACTAGAATATTTTACTTCTACTTCCTGGACCACTAGTGTACATGTACGAGTACCTGATTATCCCTATGTAAACGTAGTACCATCATAATTCGAATATTATTTTTTGATTGTGAGATACAAACAACACATTTGGGCGCATGGAAGATAAAGGCTCAGGGGATACAAATGCCTTACATTTTTTTTTGTAAGGAATATACTATCCTTGATAGGCAAAAATTGCATTTCCATTATAACTTATTTGACTTTTTTCTTAGTCTTATTTAAATGGGTCTTTAGTCAACTTTTCACAGGAAATTATTTTTTTAAGTAAAAAAAGTCATCTGCACTAAACGCTTCTCTATCGCATTTCCAAATTTATTGGGATCTCAAAATACAAGGTTTCATGGACCCCAAAATTTAACGCATTTTTTGCAAATAAGATTTTATTGCCCATATGGATGTGTCGCCTTTAGGAACATGGAAAGAACCATTGCCAAATATATTATCTAAGCGGCGGCGGTATAACATATAATAAGCCTTATGGAAAAGCTGCTACCATTAGAGAACTGATTCTCAACCACCTTATCAAAAAAAAAATCGAGCATTATGACATTCGAAGATCCATTCTATAAGTATTCAGTGTTAGGTTAAGCTATCCAGTATATAGATTAGGACACACTTTGGTAATTGCATTGAACCCATTTAATAAGATGCCTTTTTCCTTTTTCAGAACATACTAAAAAACTGTGGCGAATGGGCGTTCAACGCGTTTACGTTAGAAAACGTCACGGGCGGTCGGGCACTGCCTGTTCTTTGTGTTCATCTCTTCCATTGGTACGGATTGTTAGAATATTTCAAATTAGACGTCGTTCGAGTATGGAAGCTTTTTAGTAAGTATACATATATATTATTAATTTTTTTCTGGAACTCTGAATGACGTAACAATCCATCAACCTCGTTAAGCCCGTGGTTAAATACCAAAGTTCGGTAGTAGGGAGAAAGGATAAAATACTGTTGCAGATACGCAAATTCTTTTAACTGTGGCTCAAGGATAAGAATTACGGCATGATTTTGACTGGCACCTCAACCATTAAATAGTGTCAAGTGGGTTGACTGTACTTCTCACGCAACACTATCATCAGCTTATAAAAGATTACGTTCGGAACAAGTTAGTCCCTCCGAGCTAGCTTCAAACATGTATAAAAAAAATTAAATGGATTATGTCAGGCAATCAATCATAGTCCCCACTCATTTAGTAACGCTCACACTAGTTTCTTCCCTACCCCATCTGTGCTGGACCACACCAGTCAACCATGTCATAAGCGCCATACTATAACTCGAGATCGAGAATGCGGGCGATGTAGTCAGAAGCGCATAGAGTTCGGCGCATGAAGGTTGTCATCGAAAATATTTCTCCGAGTTTTAAGGGCAATCTAAGATGCGTGAAATATGTACTAAGGTACGTAAAATTATCGGTTTTGGAAGCGTATAAATATAGTGCCTCCCACAAAATGAGATATGCTCTCCCCACCCCCTTTGACCCTCGACCGCCGATTTTTAACCCCTATAAAAATATTTCTGAAAATGGTCTCGCTGAAACATTAAAAAACAAAATTTGGACAGTTTTTGATTTGTTCTTTTTTCCCCTTCGCTTAACCGCTCCTGGACCGATTTTCAAAAACTGAAAACCTTTTTTATCCTTAGTAGTTCTCTCATGTAACAATTTCGTCTCAATCCGAGCAGTACGTTCTAAGTTATAGACGGGCCAAGGACTAGCGGACCGACAGAAATGAGTGGCATGGTTTTTCGTGATGTTCATGTCATATTATAACATCCAAAAATCGATTTTTTGCGGTTACAATACTTCACCAGTAGGCGTGGGAAGTAAGAGTACCTGTTTTAAAGTCTATTGTTTCGGCAACAAAATTACCACGTTACCTCGTAGATGTCTTGGGGGTTAAACGTATATGCAGGCTATTGTGGTACTTAAATGAAAACTCTGCATTCCAAGTCGAATTCGTGGTTACGTAATCAACTTAATACCAGCAGCAATGCACTTTACCATTATCAACAGGAACTATGTGTTTGGTTAAAATTGTCCCAAAAACAGCCTATCTTCTACCTAGAATCAAACTTATTTACAGCAGGCTGACCGTAGGCAACTCTAGCTTAAAACTTATCTCCCTATTGACTAACTTCGATCTAAAAAACTGCATTTGAACTGGTTTATCGGGGCAGATAGTGTTGTAATAATCTATGATAATTTTACTATACTACAGGCGAAATAATTTTAACTACGATCATTGCAATATTTATATGTACGAGTATAATTAAACAAGATTCTTTTGTCAGTCCGACCAGAAGCAACCATGGACAGCTGTTCCGTGCTTCTTAGCTGCTCATCAGCATGGTTTAGGCTTGGTCTCTTATCTCTGGACGAACGAACGAAAGTATCACAATGATCCTCTATACCGAAGCTACGGTTTATCAGCAAGAGAAAGCGCAAAGCGCCATCTATCACACCAGAATCGACAATTGTGGATCGCGCATCGCTGCTATTAGTTGGAACTGTCAGGGATCTCAGTTCCACTTTAATGCCAGTGCCGCTAGATGGCTGGTGATTCTGGCTGAGAGTAGATGTGGTCTACTTGCCATCTTTTTCTGCTTGTTTAATCTGTTCAATCTTCAATAGGAGAGAAGAATGAGACTTGGAAAAATCTTATATGGAATAATCACGCAAAATTGTTAAGAGTACATATGTGATAATCCCAACTAATATTATAAATGAGAAAGTGTGGATGTTTGTTACTCAATCACGCCAAAATGGCTGAACGGATCTGGCTGGAATTTGGTACAAAAAAAAATATTATACTCTGGAATAGCACACATGCTGCATTTTATGCCAGAAATTCGCTTTGAAATATTTCATAAACTACTGCCCAAATGGCTTAATGGAATTTGACAGGAGGTGTCTCGCGGAAGCACTCAGTTGCTGGTTCGACCGAAATGAGTAAGTGTGCGTCCATACTGCATGCGAGTTGACTGAGACCTAGGCGGGCGCGATGAGAGACGACGTGAGGTGTCCGTCCACAGTGACACGCGAGCTCTTGTACTGGTTCGACGTATTATCAGAAGTTCCAAACTATGATGGACGACGATTTGATATTTTTACTAGAAAGTCAGATCCTGAAACAGATAAACAACTGTTGAATTTTTTCAGTTGTATAAAGAATTGAGATTATACCCTACCAACTTTTTAAAGTACACTCGAATGCCCATTTGACTACATCCTAAGTAAAATATCTGTGCTGGGGATGTTTACTTTGTCAAATAGGTGGTTTAAACAATTCAATATCGGCTTTTACGATACAATAATACTCATGCATACACCGAGCGACAACACCGAACTGGTTTGTTACCGCCGGCACCGCGCGTTAGGTCGCTTGTTGATTAGGCCCGTAGTGTGGCCAGAAAGCGCGGAACAGGAATGCTTGAAAACTACGCGCTCTGTCTCGCTAGGTCCCACCGCCCTAGGCTTCCGCCTCAGTCACTACACTATGGACGCAAAGGCGCGTTTCATAATGTTTGATATTTCGCGCCCGTCGTCGCCACTGCGCTATGCTCGCAATATGGATGCACACTAAGCCCGCTTTTATGCACGCGTTTTTTGTCGCCACGCGACAGGCGACAAAAAACGCGTGCATAAAAGCGGGCTAAGGGTCCACAAATAAAGTATTTGGATTTCGACAATCGTATTCTCAGCGTGATCGTTTTGGTTCAGAATTGTTTGGAGTTTTGTTTTAGGTACTACTCTATATTATTCCTGTATGATTTTTTGTCTAGAATTTTTGAATGCAGGAGGATTTCAGATTTTGGGACAGGTATAATTAAGGCTAGCTCCCATGGCTTAGGATGGTATCCTTTATATGAATAAAAAATTATTATGTTAGTGATATGAAAGTTATATGAAGACTTACTTTGATCATAGTTAGTGATGCAGTGTCAATTCCCTTAGAGAATAGGGAATAGTAAGTGTACAAATTTGTACGACTCTTTGTATTATGATTCAAACGTGAGGCTGGCAGACTGAAGGGAACATTTCCTTCAATCCAATGCAAGACGTATGTATGGCTATTCTTTACACTACTTCCATTCTATTTGAAAAATGAAATGCGGCTTTATGTTATTATTGATTGTGGTATGTTTGTTTGTTTTTTCTCTTTAAACGTATTTATTGTGCTCCAAAACATAAATAATCGCCATGTTGTGTGACTCGATAAAGGGCGACGAATTCACTAACAATTATGGGCATTATGAAATATCCAATTATATGCATGTTTGAGTGCAATGTTTATTTTGCCAATCCTGACCCTGCGTATTATGTAATCGCCTCGCTGCTATTGAAAACGAAAGTGTTAATAAAATTCAATTTGAAACGGTACGGTGTTTATATTTTTGGTAAACAGACTGTGAGAAAGTTCCTTTGAAAACAGGAAAAATTGTAATTTGTTATTTGACTATTAGGCAATATTTGTTTAGGATTGCAATGAAGATATGTATGTTATTAGCCCCACTACAACTACCTCGAGCGACTGCCGACACGGATTCACGCGTATCGTAGTATAAAGGAGTGAGTGCATAATAGAAATGTCATAATTTACACAACTAAAAGTTTCTAGTCAATAGAACGTTTGTCAGTCTGTCGGACTGGTCATCCAGAAACCAGACAAAGTCAAAGGAAAAAGAAAAGAGAAAATAGAAAGACAGAAAGGAGAAAAACAAAGAAATATAAGTACAGCTCTTAAAAGTGAGTTAGCATTAACTGACTGGAATACTTTAGTAGCTATCCTAAAAGTAATTTAGGGGGCGGTGTTTCATAAAGGTGTGATTGTGGTAGCCTAAAATGTACCTAAGTATTTGCTCCATTGACTCTCGCAACAACGGGTTGCAATGCGATTTCGCTTGTTCGTATCGTCACCGGGCCTGATAGGCAATGTAGTCTCCCAAGTAAGAGATGTGAAGGTCTCTAAGTAGTGTCTCATTTGAGACATACCATGGGGCACCTTTCGGACTTTAATGTTTCCTAGAAGCTCTGCTGCTGCTCACATCATTGGCTTCAAAATATCTCGTAACAGATCTTACAATTTCTCGCTCCTTGATGATGTCATTATCCACATCATAATTCGTTAAAAACTGATTATCCATGGCATGAGCAAAACGCCCAACTTTAACCTCGGTCGTGAACACTAGTAAAGGAGTAGATGGTGACAATGGCGGTAATCTGGAAAACTAGAAGCAGATAGTGCTAGTTAGGCTGGAGGACATGTCTAAGGTTATAACCAGTCAAATATGTCAATTACGGGTCAGCTGTTAATGTCAAT
Organism: Acanthoscelides obtectus; assembly: GCA_963669975.1. Classification (NCBI taxonomy): domain Eukaryota; kingdom Metazoa; phylum Arthropoda; class Insecta; order Coleoptera; family Chrysomelidae; genus Acanthoscelides; species Acanthoscelides obtectus. The sequence continues at coordinate 725,851 of CAVLJG010001453.1, forward strand.
ATACGTCAAAACGTGTGAAGTCTTGAAAATTTGCGTTTCTATCAAATCTGTCTGTTTTGACATCCTACCACACAATCGCTGCCTAGTCCATGTGATTGTTTTTCAAATATGCAATGAACAAGTTTACCACTTTTTCTTATTAGCTCAAATGAGAGTTTAAGAAAAATGAAACAAAATGGTGAAAAAATTATTAATTTATCTCTAAAAACAAAATAGTTACAGCCCATCAAACTTGCGCCCCGCGAGAATATTTTTATTCCGGCTGTACGTTACGTGTGACGTCACACTTCAGACTTCAGTATCCAGTTGCAACGCTCGCGACCGATTCCTGGGCCCGAGCCGACTCAATCTCCTAAACACATGCATAGGCACACATACAGTGGGACACATGGTAGGGTAAACGTCCTCCGCCCCAATTTGTGTAATTAGTTGACTGCATATATGATCGGTTATGAACGAAATAAGGAACAACAATTACAACCCCTAATAAACATTTTTTCTACGTACCTTCACATGCGGCGTCCATAATGGTAACTTACGCAGTACTCAGTAGTTATCAAATGGAAACCACGTGTCCGAGCGCACAGGTATGCCTTATGAATTGTCTATAGTCTAATGACTAAACGCACAGACGCTGTCGAACACCTACGCGACGAGACGCTGGGCACTAGAGAAGTGTGACGTCAGACGCGAACGAACGGCAGCTTTGATTTCGCGCTATAATGCGCCAAATTTAAGTATCAATTCCTCTGTCATTTATTGGCAGATTCCAATAATTTTTTCACTGGCTGATTATATTTAGTCTATATTTTGCTGGTATATCATTTCTTATGCGATTCTGAATATCACGAAACTTCTATATTATATTCTATAAAGCCAAGCTAAAGTTGATATACTCATAAAACACTCACATTCATAATTTGGAGTATCTTTTTCAAGGCAAACCAAAAAACCTGAGAAGGAAGCAAAAATATAAATGGCATGCGTAAAAAGTTGCATGTGCGTTGATTCTTGATGCCTGCACTTCACTATCGGCGATGATCGTGTAATCATTCGTAATAGGCACGATCATCGTGCAAACATCCACACGAGCGTCCGTAGTAGTTTGTCACGGCAAGCATCAATGGAGTGTGTTGAAAAACCGACTATTCACTGGCCAAAGGCGGTCATAGACGATGATCGGCGAGTATAGCTGAGTATGCCGTCTTCACGATCGTGCTCGCCCCTAATCGTTTGTAATTGCCTATTGTGAAGAGGAGCCTTTACATGCATTATGGGTAATTTCTGCCTATTGGCAATCTGAACGATGTGTACACTTGGTTTAAATACGGCTTACGTCCGATGTTTAATAGGACTACACTCTAGGGTGTGCGTTCATGGGCATTTATATTTCATGTACATAATTCGAATATGTTTGTTCAAATTTTTTGCTACGCTGAATGGCGTTATAGTTTTCACTTTTTTGTGCTTTTCCTAAGATTCTTTGTTTATGATTTTCGAGTTTAGTATTTGAGCTCAATGGCTATATTAATAATATCACTACCACTCACAGAAATTTCAATTGAAAATAACACCATGTTTTGTAATAAAAGAATAAAAGAAATAAAAGGTCTGTCGTAATGAAGTTTTTATATATCTTATTAATGTTGGTGAGTTGCAATGAAAAGGTGATGCTCATGATATCTGTTATAATTATAAATACAACAATTTAGAATCGAAAAATATACTTTTTTCAAATAGCTCGAAATCGGAAAAGTCCATTTCTGCAATGTCTCTGTGAAAAGGAATTACATTTCTACTCTTTTTACACATAAACAACATATTAAACCGTTCAGAGATCGTAGTATTATAGTCATTACTATATTTTGATGCATTTTGGAACGTTGTAGTATTTTTGAATTGCCTTTTTTATTTTCATATTTTTTATTAGGCAGCAGCGGTGGCCGCAGTGGTAGACGCTTCGTCTCCTGATCAGTGCGCTGCGAGGGTTCGAATCCCGTCCCAAGAGAAATTTTTCTCTTGGCTATGGATGTTGTGACTGTCCGTAGGTGGTCGACGGTCTCTCACTTTCGTACGCGGAGGTACCCCTCGGCGGATCTCGTAGGCGGAGGCAGAATGTGTGCATGATGCACGGTACCCCATGGGTGTTTAGGCGTTAGGCCTTCGTGGTAGCTGGAATATAAAAAAAAACTGGGTCACTTTGGAAATGTTGAGAATGTCACATATGCGTAAAAACTTGCTTATTGCTGCATTAGGGAAAGTCTCGACTTTAATTTGGGTTCAGTGGAAGGAAGCGACTCTATCCGAAACTCTGCCTTTAAGCGACAAGTTATTTAGAATTGTGTTGGTCCACTTTGTAGCTTCAATTTTTCTTTACAATAAAATTAATTTATCAATATTCTCATTTCAGCTCTCATAGAGGAAGGTTACCACAGTACGAATCCCTACCATAATTCCATTCATGCGACTGACGTTACTCAAGCGATGCACTGTTTTCTACAGGAAGAAAAGGTAATAATAGTGAAAAATCTACAAAAGAAAACTTCAAGAGATCTGTGTCAAATTAGCACCCCTGAATCCAGTATCCCGATTTTTCAATAGGTTTTGATCTCTAATGTGATAATTACTGGGCTCTCAATTGAGTCCAGTAATAGTTTCATGACAAAATCCAGCATTCAAAAAACCTAAGGCGGTTCGCATTCCTTTCTTCCAATACAGATAAATATAGTTCTTATGGACCTTATAGGGTCTCGAAATTGACTGATTAATCAAACAGAACTACTATTACTTCTACTACTACTACTACTTACTACTCAACAAAATGGGCATGCCAATTTATCATTCCTTACTGCAGACCATTGAGGAATCTAGAAACCTCCAAATTCATCCAAAAATCAAATATGCTGCATTTTGGGGTGCTTACTTAACAAGGGCATGAAAGTGAATATTCACGTGAATGTTGGTTTATATTTTATTACAGATTATGCTATGCTAATGTTAATTTTCTCATTTTTTACAGATCAGGCAGTATGTCACACCGTTAGAAATTATGGCATCTTTAATTGGTGCCGTCGCACACGATTTAGATCATCCTGGTGTTAATCAGCATTTTCTCATTTCGACTTCGAATCATCTTGCTATTTTGTATCAAGTAAGTATTCTTGATTTGGTTGCTTTAGAAAGCATTGACAGATTTAGTCACGAAATTTATTTGAATCATCAAAATGGTAAACAAAGTCTAAAGCTCCAAAGCATTGGATAAATATGGAAAAAACAGGTTATTCAGGACTCTTTACTATGAGGACGCCTTATTCGCCTGGACCGTGATGACTCTTGGCAGTGACAGGACAGTTGTCAAATATCTTCCTCAAGGAAAAAGTTTGCCCTTTTTTATTTGAAGTTCCGTTATTGACTTGTGTAGGATACGAAAGAGATAATATGATAATAGAAATATAACGATAAACGTGAAAACATCTCATCTTAGAGGATTTCTAAGTACCGCCCCGTACCATTTCATTTTTACTACATGGGCAGTACGTAAACAATTCGATATGGGCGACAATGTCAGGGTAATATTAAAGTCACTTACTTGGTGACGAAACGACAATGAGTTATCCTCCTTTGGCAAGCGATAAGGGCGATATGATCGGATTGTCGGGGCCATCGCCTATTTTTAGAAAAAGACTTATGAGTAGCTCCCGTATTCAACTGACTCATGACATCACATGCACAAATCTACTTTTTACCATTACATTAATGTACCCCAACTACTATTACGGATTCGTCATCGACTGAATCACGGGATCGTCACACAGACTAATCCTGACCGTCACACAGACTGATCATTAAGTCGTCACACAGACTGACTAGGAGTTGTCACACAGACTAACTCTAACTCTTTGGTCGCTAGGTGTATGGTCAGACGTGCTGAGTTTAACGATTGTTACAGTAAAGACAGTCCAGGAACCGGGAGATCACGCTGGCCAAGGGCCGTTGTGTCAATACCCCAAAGCTCCGACGTTACCCCTGAATCAGAGGTAACCGAGCAATATGACTATCATTAAGCGATCTCCTCCACGCAATAATTGAACTGCATTGCCACCCGCGCCCATATCTTTAAGAAAGTTTATCCTGGGAACAAGTACCCAGAGAAGCAATGGAATGTATAATACTCGTATAAATAGACGTAAGCAGCCTTGTGAACCTTCTGGAAAGATTTTGTGTGCTACAGGGTTGAACTCGCATGCAAAAATGTGTTTGAGATATTTCGTAAGCTTACACTTGCATATAATAGTTAAGCTCGGAGTTTCCTCATTTCGCTTTCCTCCTTAGTGGTTATAACAAAGACAGGATTATCAATTTTTGAGAAATTCAGATCTGGAAAATAGGTTATCAGTCGTGTGAATGTTTTTTCTATAGACTAGAAACCAAAATGAGTAGTTCGGTATGTTCCTTAAGGAACACAGTCATATAAGGAAACCCTGAAGCTAAGGAATACGGAGACAGTTCGAAAAAGACTGCCCCGTAGGACAGCGTTTCTCAATCAACCTTTCACCATTCGCGTATATTGTAATTTGCGTCTTAATTGCAGTTCACGGTATTGATATATATATATATATATACAGGGTGGCGCATCGAAAACGAAACAGACGCATTAACACGTGCAGCCCCCAGGGCGGGGGTGACAGCAACCCTAAAATCTTAAATGGAAAGGGGGGTCGAGTGATACCTTATTTTAAAGGTCTTTCAATTCCCTGTATAATGATGTAAAATACATGAGCTTCAGTTTAGTAGTTTTGAAGATTTGTTGATTTAAAGCTTAAAGTAGACTTTAATAGGTACATCAGATTAGTTTGTACTACTTTCAGAAGAAATTTGACTAAAAGAATTTACTTAATAAGTAAATGCTTTTCTTCACTACGCCCCTGGTTTGTTTGGAGCGTTTTTTGTGGCAAAAAAGTTATTTCTTGAAGAAAGTTAAGGAAATATCTCGTACTTAATAGGAATTTAGTACATAGTTTGCGATTGATTTGACCAAACTTTGTTGCTATAATAACTTGTAACGCTTTATTACATAAATTAACCATGGTATATTCCACAGCAGAAAGAGTTGAAATTATCGAAATATTTTTCGGAAATAATCAGTGCGCTAATAGAATAGCAGAAATATTTAATGAGCGACATGAGACCAGTAACGTGCATCGAAAATATGTTCTAGAACTTGTAGCTAAATTTCGGGAAACTGGGTCAGTCGCCAATAAAAAACTCAACATTGAAAATTCCATAAGGAACGAAGCAATAGAAGTGGGGCTTTTAGGGCAAGTTTATGTAGATCCTACGTTAAGTACCCGCAAATTGGAGACTGTGTGTGGTGTTAGTCGATGTACTGTCCAACGGATTCTAAAGGCCCATAGTTTTCATCCGTATAAAATTCACCTGGTACAAGAACTTAATGAAGACGATTTTGATCGGCGATTACAATTTTGTGAAGATATGAGTGAACAAATTATAAACGATGAACATCTTCTATTCAACACTTGCTTTTCCGACGAATGTTCCTTTTTCTTGGCGTAGTAAATCGTCGTAACTGCCGATATTGCTCCGATTCTAATCCCAGAATTTATCATGAAGTTCATACACAGCAGCCACAAAAATTAAATGTTTGGGCCGGTATTTTTGGCAATCATTTAGTTGGTCCTTTTTTCTTACCTGGAAATTTGACCGGTGAAATGGAATTGGAATTACTGGAAGACGCCATAGATCCTGCATTAACAGCCATAATTGAAAATCAGAATGATCGGCGGTACATTGCGAATAGGTTGATGTTCCAACAGGATGGTGCCCCACCACATTACGCATTACGTGTTCGACAATATTTAGATCAGACGTTTCCAGATCGATGGATTGGTAGAAGAGGTGCCATTGAATGGCCCCCAAGATCGCCAAATATATCACCTTTGGATTTCTTTATGTGGGGTAATTTAAAAAGCAAAATCTATGCTACTCAGCCAACATCATTAGAAGACCTGCGACAAAGAATTGTGAATGAGTGCCCTCAAATTACTCCTCAAATATTGCAAAATGTGCGGCAACGTTTTGAGCAAAATCTTTATTATTGCATGGAGAGTCATGGTGGCCATTTTCAACATTTACTTGCCTAACGGATCAATTCATTCTTCATTTTTAAATTATTTTGCTGTCGAATGTATTGATCTCCACTAATGATGATGTATTAGTTTTATTTAAGCTTTAAATCAATAAATCTTCAAAACTACTGAACTAAAGTACATTAATTTTATATCATTATAAAAGGAATTGAAAGACCTTTAAAATAAGGTATCACTCGACCTCCATTTCCATTTAAGATTTTGGGGGTGGTGTCACCTCCGCTTAGGGGGCTGCACGTGCTAACGTGATTTTTTGCCAAACTTGTGTCCCCCTCGAAAACATAATCAACGGATCTGAGCGTTTTTCAAAATAAAAACTGACTTGCCTAAATAAATGCGTCTGTTTCATTTTCGATGCGCCACCTATTTATATATATATATATAACTTGAGACGTGGTCATTGTCGTCTAGACCAGTTAGGTGAAAAATTAAAGCTTCCGCCTTTTGTTGGGTACTTCGACAAAATTTAAGCAAAGAGGACTCTTTATACTTTTTTTAATTCTCTCTAGCTTTCAATGGACTTTGCCATCATCATCAGGAGAGTAGTATGTGAGGATGTTGCTAATTGTTGTTTACGTATAGGATGAGGGAAACGTCCAGTAACATGGTGAGAGCTGGATAGATGGTACAATATTTTATATAATTTTGACCATTGTACCATCTATCCAGCTCTCACCATGTTACTGGACGTTTCCCTCATCCTATACGTAAACAACAATTAGCAACAACCTCACAGTACATTTAAATCAAAAGTTAAATGAAAGTGGGCGTAAGGGAGCATTCGATACTAGTGAAGCATCAACAAGTGCACAGGCGAGGTAGGTTCCAAAAATAAAATCAATAAAATATTCTGAAGAATACGTAAAATTTTGGGTTTAAATGTACGGAAGTCAATGAAGAAGAGAGGCCTCTGTATATCATTTGCTCAAAAACTTTATCAGCAGATAGTAAGAAACCTAATAAACTTAAACGACATTTGGTAACGCTTCATAGTGAGTACGTTAACAAACCCCGAGAATTCCTCGAGTTAAAATTAAAATCATACGAAAAGCAGACATCATTTTTAAAAAAAACTTTGACTCTGAATGAAAAAGCTTTACTTGCCTCTTATAAAGTTTCATATGAAATAGCCAGATGTAAGAAGCCTCAGACTACTGGTGAAAAGCTGCCATTAAAATTGTAGAAACTGTTTGGAGATAATTTTGCTCAAAGCAACAACACTCGCAATATTTGCTATCTTAAATGATTATATAATCGAAGCAAACATAGAATGGAAGAATTGCGTCGGAATATGCACCGATGGGGCTCGTTCAATATCCGGAGGATTTGAAAGTATACAAGCCTTGTAAAACAAAAATCTGCACAGTGCATCTGGACACATTGCATGATTCGCAGAGAAGCTCTGATTGTCAAACGAATATTTCCTGGCCTGAATATGCTAGCTACGGTTGTAACAGTAGTAGTAAAAATGAGACCTTTGAAAACTAGAATCTTTTTTGCACTTTGTAAAGATATGGGTGACGTACATTCAGCATTACTATTCTATTGCGAGGCAAGATGGTTATCACATGGGAAATGTTTACAACGTGTTTTTGAATTAAGACATGAAATCGCTGTTCTTCTAGAAGAAGAAAACAGACGGGAAGCCGAGATGTTTCGAGATGGTTTATTTCTGATGAATTTGATCTACTTGGTCGACATATTCGAGAAACTAAATGTCTTGAACCTTCAGCTCCAAGGAGCTAATACGCATCTATTGGATACGAGTGATAAAGTTCACGCTTTTGGTAGAAAATTGGAATTGTTGGGCAGAAATTTAAAGCAAAAAAACCTGGAAATGTTTGCAAATGTGGATGTATTAAAACTTACAAGGTTGTCGAACAACACATGAAAGTTGTTTTCATAACCATTGAAAATCATTTAGCGATTCTGACAAATTTAAAAAAATATTATCTTGCCGACGACAGATTAATACTTAGTTACGAGTGGATTAATAATCCGTTTCAAATTACTCGCGAAGGGCTCTCAACTGCCGAAGAAGAAATCTTCATAGACTTGACGACCAATGCCGAAATCAAAAACAGTTTAATAATAGATCCCTCTTTGAATTTTGGGTAGGCGTGAACGATGAGTTTTCGGCACTGAAAACCAGAGCGTTTCGTATACTACTACAATTTTCAACCTCCTACATTTGCGAAACAGGATTTTCGGCGGTGGCTGCTTTAAATACGAAATATAGATCGCAGCTAAATATAGAAAAAGAACTCGGGAGTGTCTATTTAAAATATTAAACCTTGTTTCGACAAGCTTTGCTTGCAGGCAGAAGTCACTAGTAATTATTATTATATTTTACAATTGATATTATTAATTTAATTTTTAATTTAGTATTGATAAATACAGTCCTGTTTATAAGTGTACCTACTACATCAGGATTAATGTGATTTTTTTATTGTCAGAATTTTGATTTTCTTTCCTTTTAGTAAATTATTCAATGTTGTTAGTGTTTTTTTCTGATATGCTCGCGCCCCACAGGTTAAGAAACGCTGCTCTAGGAAGATACTTGACAACTGTCCTGCCGCTTCTACACACATACAACAGGTTTCTTAATACAGAAATTTGTTTTCTGTTTTAGAATATGTCAGTGTTAGAAAACCACCATTGGCGGTCGGCAATCGGCTGTCTATTAGAAAGCGGAGTTGCTGAGCAACTGCAACCGTACAGGGGAGAACTAGAGAATCAAATTAGGGACTTGATCCTAGCGACCGATATCAACAGGCAACCGGAATTCTTGTCGAGGTTCAGGGTAAGACGCTAAAACATTTTGGTTTCTCGAGAAATCGGTGTTATAAATAAGAATATAGACTAGTAATATAGCTTTCATTCGATCGACCACATCAGTCTTAGTATGGACCGCTGTTTGGTGCTATTTGGCAACTCTTCAGCATGGTCTAGGCTTCGTCTCAGGTATGACAACGCACGAAAGCTGAGCACCTATCCTATAAGGTCTGAGACAGCACACAGAGCCATGTATTACCAGTAAGCTGGGTGTCCTACTCGTAGATAGTGATCCATTGCTCAAAAAGTTGACATAAGACTGCTCTGAAAATTTGGGTTTATACTCCTAGTATAGGTAACCGATGGGAGCAATTCCGCTAAAATATTTTTGAAATGGTGGCACTGCTGGTAGTATATTCCGAATTTGAATAACAAATAGTGCGGAGAAGAAAATTAGATTTTAGAAAACACTAAAATTCAATTTTTTCAAATGGAAACCACCTTTTGTGTAAGAGGCTGTCTACTTCATAAATAAGTAATTTGCGAGGTATTTGGAAATATAAACAAACCTTAAGTCTATGTATGTCTCAGCTTTTAAAGGAAGTTACAGAAGATTTCTATTAGATAACATGTAGTGTTTACTTTATATTGTTCTTTTCCTTTTTATATTTCAAATGTTTTTTTTTGTTAATTCTGCCTAAAATTATTTGACATTTTCCGTTAAATTATATTTTTATATAATCTCTTTATATAGGTACATATTTTTTACGCTTGCATTTATTATTTATTAGTCATTAATATTGACTATTAACTAAATATGATTTGGTTAATAACTCCTCTGTTGTAATTTTATTTGTTGGGCTAGTACTTTGATCAGCTTATCTGTTTACTAGTCCCTTTTGCAGGGAATTCATGTTGTTTCTTCATTTTTAATTTTTCCTCTTTGTATTTTTTGCTCTGCAAATAAACGCGATTATTATTTTTATTATGATTATTATTGGTTATTATCTTGCTTAAATGCTCCATACCGTTTTTACTATAAGATCAGTTGGTCATGACACGGCGGCAGCGCGATACCCTTAGTAGTTCGCATAATTTCCACCATGGTCTACTCAGATTGTTTGGTTGTTTAAGATTTATTTAGCATGATTGCTACAATTACATTCTTCTAAAAAACTAAACAATTACATAACATACAGATATTTAGAAAAAAAACAACATTTGCATCTCTAAGAATTTTACTGTCGATTAAATAATCCTGTAATTTTCTTCTAAATATCTTTAAATTACAGTAGTAGTAGACTTTATATCATTATTTACTTTATTAAATTCAAGTAGTACTTTCTGAAATATTGATTTGCTAGTTATATTACTATTGCAATTTTCCAATTGAAAATCTATATTTCCTCCTGTATAATAATTGTGGTAATAATTCTATGTAGTGTTCTAAATGTTGTGGCAAGAGATATTTTATTTTAAATATAAAAATAAGAACCAAATATGATAGGAATTTTTTTATATTCAACCACTGCAATTCTTGTAACATAGACTTTATTTTGGTGTACTTATTTTTATTCAATATTATTCTCATTGCTTTATTTTGAGAATATTGCTTCAATGGCAGTAAACAAGATAGTTGAACAATATAGTAAATGCGGTAGAATAATTGTATTATAAACTTTCTATTACTACTATTTTCTTGGAATATGTACCAAGACTATGAAAAGCCTTATAAAAGTATTTTTTTGGGCAAGTTTTGAAATAATGTATTTATTCATAGTGATCCTCAAAATTTAGTTTAGTATCAATATATATATATATATATTCCTAAATATTTAACTGATTCAACATTTTCAATTATATCACCATTTGTCCTCACTGTGATAGTATTATAGATTATCTCATGGTAAAAACTTTATAACGCATTTTAGTTATTGATGTTCCAACACTTCGATTTATCTCGAAAACCATTCATTCGGGGAGAGTACACAAGATTAACCTTATTTTTAATGCTTAATACGATGAAATTATAAAAAGGTGGTTTCTTTTTGGAATAAAATAACTTTTTGTGTTTTCTAATATCTAATTTTCAGTCTCCTTTCTTGACCATTCTGTACTATTTGTTGTCCAAATCCGGAATAAAATCTACTAAAGTAGGTTGCCTATTATAAAAAACCCGTTACAAATCATACGGCTAAGGTAAAAATACATGGATAAATGGTTATAATTCATGGGTTTGCAAAATTTGGGATACCTCAAGAACGGTTAGACATGGAATGTGTTTAGAAACTTGCGTAGAATCCAATAATTGAATAATGTACAGGGCGTTCTATTTAAAATAAGCAAACTTGAATCTACTTCCGGTAGAACAGGAAGTGCCACCATTTTGAGAATATTTTTATCGCTCCCATTAGTCATACTATAAATCCAAATTTCCATAACTCATACGTCAAAGATCTCTGCAGTTCTAGGTAGGACACCCTGTGTATATAAATGTTTAATTCATGAAGGTCGTTCATTTAAAATGTTTTCAAAGTAACTGTACTTCCGGTTATATTAAGTTTTGCATATGGAAATAAAACAACAGGGTAGGTAGTTTTAAATGACTTTATTGTTTTTTTAAGTATTCTCCACGAAGATTAATACACATCTGCATGCGCTCGAACCTATTTTCGAAGCACTTATTCCACTCGTTTGCTGGCAGATCCAAAACGGCATTTTTGAATGAGTCAACTGCTTCTTTTGGTGACTGGAACCTTTGACCACGCAGTCTGTTTTTAATTTTCGGGAAAGTAAAGAAATCGTTAGGACTTAGATCGGGACTATATGGAAGATGGTCCAATAATTCCTCGTTTTCTTCCGTTAAATACTGCCTTGTTTTCTGGGCTGTGTACGAGCTTGCATTGGCTTGGTGGAGGATGATTCTTCTTTCGGGGTTGATTTTTCGAAGATCGGTGATGACTTTTGGCAAACAAATTATTAAGAGGAATTGTTGCAATATGACCCGCTTTTGACACAAATGTCGCGACCATCTTTTTCGAAACACTTCGAGAACGGATGACTTTTGTTGGCTTTTCTTCACCTTGGAACACCCAAACAGCCGACTGTCGTTTATTTTCTGGTTCATAACAGTAAATCCACGATTCATCACCACTAACGGTCAAGCGTTTTTTGACACCAATTAACCCTCGCTGCTTTCTGCTCTTCAGTCAACAGGTGGGGTATCCAACGAGAAACTAATTTTCTTACTCCTAATTCTTCATGTAAAATTTTTTGAAATGTGGTCTTTGAGATCTTCAAGGACGCCTCAATCTCACGATATGTCACATGTCTATCTTCAATGATGAGTTTGCGCACAGCATCGACGTTTTCCTGGGTGACTGCCGTTTTTGGTGCACCCATCCTGGGATCGTCGCTAAGACTCACCCGTCCACGTTTGAATTGTCCATCCCAACGGGAAATTGTCGACTGATGCGGCGCTTCGTTGCCGAAAACAGACAGTAACTCAGCAAAACATTCTTGTTGCCATAATTGTCTCTGAAAGTTCTAATAAGTTATGGCGCGAAAATGTTCTCGGTTGAGTTCCATTTTTCTAATGACTTGGTGACACGTAAAACTTCACTGTAGTGAAAACACTGCACGTATTGTTGAGAAACTTTGAATTTAAGTTTACTAAAGAGTGACGTTAAGATTCAGTACTGACGTTCGATCCGCGCGGCCTACTATGTTTCTATATGCAAAACTTAAGACATCCCTCGTACCAGACGTAGACACCAACTTCTTCATCTTGAATAGAACTCCCTGTAATCAATTCTAAACACAATTTCTGTATAATATGCTGTGGCTTTCAAATTCAGAGATATATGTGATAACTCAGAAACAGTGACACTGTTCCGTTCATCAACATTTATCTAGAGAGATTCCTTTAGGTTTTAGTTCAAGTTTCAAATCGATAACGCGTTTGGTTCATGTTCGGTGTAGGTACTCTTCGAAAATAACTTTTGTGGCATAGTAAATAGGACTGACAGGGACACGCACCGTGTCGTGAAGCGATTTTTAGTAAAATCTGGCAAAAAAAGTATTCAGAAATTGAAGGTAATCTATGGAGACGAGCGCATGTCAGAAACGAAGTGTTCATAGGTCGTAGTCACCGAAAAAAATGAGAGATATTTTGGAAGGAAAAATGAGTGATTAAAAAACAAAAACTGGACAGTTTGGATGCTTTTCTATGATCAGGAATTCAAATGTCATGTCATTGATAATGAAAATGAACTTGCTTGCAAATGAAAATCGGATATCGAGTGGTAGGTGAGGCCTTAACTTGAACTCTTCTAAAAGCGAATGCTGGCGATTACACATTACATTATTAATTTATCAAATTGTTGTGTCTACAGGGTGTTAGGGAAGTAATATTCGTAACTTTAAGTGGTATTCGTTGCATTATTGTAAGCAAAAAAGTTCACTATAACTTATGTCCGAAAATCAATCGTTTTCGAGGAAAGTGAGTCGTAAATAATTAAATTTTCTCAAACATTTGGCAACGCTGCAACGCAACCGCGATACGAGCGGACGACGACCGCAACTGATTCATCGAATTGTTCACGTTTGTATGATATTTTTGTTGAAAATATGCCTTGAATTATTGAATACTTTTACACAATTTTTTGTGGCAAATATTTTTTATTTAATAACGCTTTCAGTACAGTACATTTACTTAAAAAAAATGACAGAACTTACCGATACCTGGCGATACACACCACCAATTCCCACGATTATCAGTCACTTATTTGAAACGATGCGATGCACAAAAAAAGAATAAAACTAACATCCGTAAATCGCATAAAGTTACAGTTAAATGTATTAGTAATCACAACATGCGATGATACATGTAGTGCAGGCGGAGTACGACGTTGACAGTAGCGTGAGGGATCTTGTTTGTCTGTTTTTCTTCGGAACATTGTATTTAATAAGCAAGAAAATTATTTTGTTGGAGACAGTTAATGTATAAATAGATGTATTGATACATTTTACACTATTAGGCATATGAATTTAAACTATCAAGGTGCAAAACTAATTTAATTAATGACTAAAAAGAAATAAGTTCAGCATTTTTTCCCTCCGAATCGGTTGATTTGCGGACATAGGTTATAATGACCGTTTTTGCTAGAATCACCTCTTAAAGTTACGAATATTATTTCCCTAACACCCTTTATAATAAGATCATACTCCTCAATAAGATGTTTCGGTTTCGGCCGAAACTAAACCTATACTGAATTGATGTATATTCCACAGAAGCATTTGAACGAAGGATCATTGGACCTGCGTCAGGCCGAGCACCGCCACTTCATCCTGCAGATAGCGCTGAAATGCGCGGACATCTCCAACCCGACTAGACCTTGGGATATCTCGCACAAATGGAGCTTGAAGGTGTGCGACGAATTCTTCAGGCAAGGCGAATACGAAAGAAAGCTCAACCTTCCCGTAACGTCCATCTGCGACCAGCAGTCCACTTCCGTGGCCAAAATCCAAGTTGGTAAGTGACGTTTCGCGATGTTAGTTAGGGTACCATTATTAGTGTTGTGTGAAGCATCCTCTAACGGTGACAGTGGTAACGAAATTATTGTTAACCCCAGGGTAATAATGTTTTTGCCAGGAAAATTGCAGAGGCAGCAAACCAATAGTCGTTTTAGTTACTACAGGTTATGTATGCAAGGTGAAATAAAATCTATGCAAAATCTGCAGAAAATTTAATAAGGTTTTTGAGTTTTTAGCAATTAAAGTTAAAAATTACGTTTTATTTCATAGTTTCGCTCACCCGTAGATTTTATGCTATCATCATGTAGCATTGATAGAGTTGAGAGCGAGCCTACAGCCATAACTGCTTTTGTTGAAAGCATTTGCCAACCTGTCAGTGATCGTGTCCAAGATCCCGCCACACAAATTCCGTTCATTCTGCTAAGCTATATAGATGGAATTCGCACGACCGGATCCTACTCAGTCACCGACAAGTCGCCGACCACTATACGAACAAACCTTCTATGAGATTCTGACATTTTAACTGCATATCCGAACCTCTGCCAATATTTTTTAAATCAAAATCCCGCTTTTCTTCTATGTAATGAGCTAATTCCATTCTGCAATACTAATTAAGAAAAGGGGGAATGTTAATATGCAATTTATTTTGAAATCTCACCACAAATAAATGCAGCAAAAAAATTAAAACTATTTTGGGAACATTCTGTTTTCTGATTCTCTCCGGAAGTACTTTGAAATTCGAAACTTTCTAAGCGGCATTTTGTTAATTACCTAAATACGTAACTTTGCCTTAAGCGATTTTATGTGTCCTCCTGTTTCCGAAATCCCAATGATGAGCGCCGAATTTGAAACTCCCTGTATATCTGTAGTATGTAATAGTAACGACCACAGGTTTGTGTATCTCTGCAACTGTCCCTAACTTGATATATTTTCCACTTTTCTAGTCTATTGCACTGATTTCCAATTCCGTTAATACAGAAAGACGTAAAATGAGGTTGCCTAGTTCCATGAATTCTTAATAAAAAGCTATGCAAAAACATCCTGCTCGGGCCATTAATTTCGTTACCAATGCACACATTCCTTTTTTAATATGCTCGTAAACTATATCAATAATTCTCGTCGAACAACTTCCAATATTTCTTTAAAATGTATATTCTCAGAACTATGTTGAACACTTCAACATAACTACTCAGAATATCACATAAAAACTAAATATTGTAAGTCCCATTGGATTTTACGATTTTTATTTTAACATTTTCATGAATTATTTATTTATTGGTTATTTATTATAACTTGTGTTTGTTTTGCAGCTTTTAATAAATATACTATATATCTTATTTTTACTGTTCTCTGGATGTAACTACTCAGGCCTTATTCCCAGCTGAAGCGATGTATTAGAGTCTGGTTCCTCGAACATTATTTTTTTTTATTTGGTCTCCACTCGGGCTACTCTATGAATATTTTCATTCTAAAATACTATCAAATCTTGTACTCTCAAAACTAATGACATATTTTGAAATGTTAAACCAAGTTTAATATACCTTCTAAACCTCACATCATGTTTCTGGACCTCATGACAAAACAAATTGTAGTTTGTAGTGCCTTATGTAATTAATTTCTTTTTGCTGTTCAACTCGGCTGATAGAAGCTAAATAAGTGTGAATTTGATAGCTACTATTGCATAATGAGAAAATAGTATAAATAAACTCGATCTACGTCCTACGACTCAAACCGTAGATGTATAATATATGTAGATTTTTTTGTTGTATTATGTAGTTTATAGCAAGCATGGGTATCAATGTTAAGTAAAGCTCGTAAAACAGATATTCAAGAAATACACCATTAAAACTAATATTACGGGTATTTCTTGAAAATCTAAGCATTTAAATGTGCCTGTTGCATAGTTAATGGAGATTTTTGTTAGTTGTGCTTGACTTTGGGAATAAACAAAATTCAAGGAATCATATTAATATTACGTTTATTGTGTATTGATGTTTAGGTTGAAAGAAAAATTTTGATGTGTTTTTGATAACAAAAATCACCATTAGACTATTCGCATCCAAGATACTTGTCTCGATAAACCTCTTACAATGAATGAATTTCTATCCCCTCTTCCCCTCTTATAACATTTAAGCATGATGCGTCTTCATTCTACAATACAGCATTACATCTATTTATCTCTCATGTTTATCCCATCCTTATACAATCAACAGATATTTTTATGTTGTTTATGTCAACATGATTTAATGTGATTTGAGACTTACCAATGAGTTGCAACCAACTACACTACTAGAAACCAAATAGCTTCATATTACTTGATAGTCCAGCACCTTCAACCTCTTAGCAACTTTAGTTACTGTGTAAAATACACTGTAAAAACTCTACTCTGAGTGGTTTGCATCCGGTCATGACTACTTCACAAACAAGGTTTACCAGAGGCAAAACTATACCATGCTTTGGTCAATAAAATAATTACAGATTCATATTTTAAGTTATAGTGTTTAAGTTCATCATAAAAAGGTGATCTAAAGTAAGATTGAATGCCAAAACAAACTCAAGGATTGCGAACTTCCATACAAATTCCTTATTGCAATTCATTCCACATATAAAAAATATCATTTTCATATATGGTTAACGTATTATTCAATTGAAAATAAGTCAAATAAATTTTAATTATAAAGTTTGGATTTTAATAAAGATATATAAACAAAATTTTGTTCTGAGAGTATATGTTTGTTCATTTTATTCTTATTCAGTGCAGATACCATAATTATACTCACCCAAAGATATATTTTTGAGAATATTTAAGCAAGATTTTGATTTGCTAATATGTTTTGGGTGTGTGTGTTAATTTACTATTTGTGGTTATCTAATTGTAGTAGACGTTGAGATCTTCCTATTTTTTTTCTATAAACATACAAAACAATAAAATTGAAACATAACTGAGAGAAGTCTGATGTCCTATTTTATTTGCTGCTTAATAGTGTTAGCAAAGTGATATATTATATGATTTAGGTTGACGCGGGATTTTGTTTATTTACCAAAGTGTGTGCTGGCGTCATACGAAAAACTTTGAAGTAGTAAATATGTACTGTCTATCAATTCATAGGATTGCATGCATGTACTTTTCATTTTTCTATCTGAAATTTTAAAATATTCTGAACTCTTTTAGATAAACTATTATTTCTTAAAACTGTCATAGTAACAAGCGAATAAGTAGTAGTTTAATTTCCCTTACATTTCTAAATTCTATTTTTGTAATTATTTTACGATTAAATAAATTGAGTGATTCATATCTCCGTTTCATCTGCTGTAGGTGGTAGCAATAGTTTCATATGTTTTTCTAAAGAATAATTTATTTTTTTAGTTTTATTCATTTTAGGACTTTAAAATATTTTATATATCAGCATTGATTTGATTAATAAACCTATGTTTTGGTGGACAGTACCAAAAATATCAACCAAGTTCAATCTCAGTAGATGTGGATATAGTGGAGTAGTCATACGCTTTAACACTGCTGTTCATATAAAGCTTTATTTTCAAAAGACAAAACTATATAAAAGCTGTTGTTCAACTGAAATGCACGGCCAAACTAAATTTCGTTAGATATTAGCCTACAAGCTATATTTCCTTTAACCATTTTTTACATGGAATGCCCAGTTTGGCACGTTACCAATTTATATTGTACATCACCGGCAAAAAATATTTTCCGTTTACCATTACCTCCTTGACCTGGCAAAAAGCCCCTTGCAATTCTACAGTTTGACTAATCCATGCTCACAGAATCCCGTGCATAAATATCTTTCAGACCCAACCAAGGGGTTATTAGCACTTATTTACAGCAATGAAGATAACAGTTTCACAAAAATTGATTGCGACAGTATTTGTGACTCGTGATTCCACGCACAATATCCTCTTATAATTTTTATTAATGTTGTCGACTAAGACCGGAATCCAACTCTGACTTTTTGCAATATTATGGTATCTGTGAAAACTACCAAGAAAAAAATGAAATTGGTAACCAACAAAAACAAAATGTATCAGAATACGGAGTTGATGTATATTCCTGTTCCAGTCAATTTAAATAAATGACTGGTCGTCTTATTCTTCGAAGCTTCTTTAAAAAAAATATTAGCTTCAGGATCACCACTACTGGCTATCTCATTCTAAAAAATCTGACCACATATTTTCGCATAAGTGAACCATATAATTATATGAAATTTAATTGTCATTATAATAGTCGTGAAGCATTAGTACTTAAGCTTTTTTAAGAAAGGGTCCATCCCTGAGTCATTGAAGAAAAGTATTATTTTGCTGCAAATGTCTTATGCATGAGCATTCAATTGATAAAAGTAGGATATACCCATTAAACATGGCAACCAAAATGTTGTATAGCTGGAAATAGTAAACGAAAAATTGTCTTTGTCGCCGGTAGTGTATAATATCACCCTACCCCTGTATTGATTTCGTAGATGAGATACCACCAAAAGAGTATCCCACGTCTTCCAAAATTCTGTGGACAAGTGTTAATGAGATAATAAGTCGATTAATTCAAACTCAGCAATCTGGATCGTGGTGGTTTGATTCCGGAACTACCAAATGTATCAAATGTAACTTTCAGAAGTTTTTATGCTTTTTTGAGAAATAATGTAGTGGAGTTCTTGTAACTAATAAATAGTTTGAGAGGAATAGTTTAAGAAACATAAAAATCGACCATGTTTTGGTGAGATATGGGAATAAATAATTAATGTAATGTTTAATAGTCTGTATCTCAGAATCAGAGTGCTTTATGATATAGGTAAGTAGACTCATCCGACTTATATTTATCTCGGCACCCGCTCTATGTCTGCATAATTTTGGAAACCTTATATTATCAAAGTAAAGTCCGTAGAAAGCGACTTTTAGCGACCATCAAAATACCGAATACCGAACCAGTTCCTGGTTTCTTCCAGACTCAACCAAATGTGATCAGCAGTCCACTTCTGTTGCCAAAACTCAAGTCGGTGAGTTGAATTTCTGTTTATTTGACTTACACCGCTCGCGTGGCCCACCCATATACAGCGTGATTCGGTCTATTTTGATGGTGTTTGTCAAACAGGTGTTGAGTACAGCGCTACGTGCATACTATAGGTAAAATTAAAACAAGCAGAAGCTACACCAGAAAATGTAACGTCTCCCTATTTCACGGAATTTTAGAACAGTGTCGTTGTATCTATGGCAAATATAAATAAAACAAATTTCTTCCTCAAAAATCGAATCTATCTAAGCCAGGATGAGCTGATGCTCTCAGAGTCATTCTAACTCTAGGCATACAGCCCAAATTTACCTAAACCTATGCAGCAGTCATTGACACTCTTGGATCCGTATTTAGCTTAAGATCATGCCGCTTGAACCTGTACCTATCTATTTTGACAATGATACTTAGTTTTTTCTGAGTGATACCTGATAGTAGAATCGGCTGCAATAGGATTGCCTATCCTCAGCCTGACCGAAATGCATTTGAATTCGAATATAGGTTTTCGGGTAAAACTTTTGTCCGACTTAATCACTTGGAATTTTTGTCTCGCAAGTGCTTTTTAATTGCTAAAATATTATGAAATTATTGGGGATAACTGGCGAACACGGCGACTAATCAACCAAATACAATGTAGGAAGTACAGCAACGTTTGTTCTTAAAAAGCGCTTAGCAATTTTTAGATCGGGTTACATTATACACCATTAATTCAAAAGTATGTTTTTTTTCAAATAAATTATATTTATATAAATTAAGAAAAGTTGCCTCAAGTCGGACTCACACCATTACACCATCTCGGAGTTCAATGAAGATTTTCGAAATTGCGTATGTAACAAAAATGCCAGTCAAAAGTCTCATCTTTATCTGCATTTTTCTGTGGAACGCCACCGCTTTCAAGCTAACAAATATGCATACGTTATAAATTGCATATTGTAATTAACCTTTATAAAATAAGCTAAGTTCGATGGAGATGGGCTCTCGACCTGATTGAATGTTTGTCCCATGCATAATGCAAATGAGCTGGCTGCTCTCTAAGAGTTCCATTCAAAACACGTATCTCTGTACGGACACTTCAAGGATTATCCTATTGAACAAAGCTGTCAAAATATATCGAAAATCCCTGCACAGTGTATGGCACTCCCTCTCAGAAAGAACACAAAGATTGTGCGTCACACACAAAATTGTAATCCTTTAAAACCTGTTAGTTAGCATCTGAAAAAGCACCACATTATATCACTTCACCTTCTATAGTGAAATCTGCTGTCCCTCTGTCGATTAGTGTTACCAAACACCTTTTGTATAGATGGGTTCTTGTAGTATGTTTACAGTAAAGAATGTCTTATTATAATACAATGGTAGACCGATGCGCGATTGATACCCCGATTGAGTTATACACTATAAATGAATGTTCAACCGAAAAAGAAAAAATACATAAATAAGGAACGGGTGCTGTACCCGTCGAGATCATATCCTATGGACCAATGGAACTAACTCATCGTACGTCACCCCTACACCTGCGCGAACCTCGTTAACAGTGAAGATAGCCAGTCATATAATTTATTCCGGCATCCAAAAGAGCATCTGAAAGACCACAGAGCCATCTACGTGGAGACAGTAACAGAACACAACGAATTTAGAAATCCACTTTGAAAGGAGAATGTTTGATTCTGCTACTGTTTCATAGATGGCGCTAAGACCTTCAATCCCTTCTTGGTGCCTCTCTAACAAATATTTTAATTGGGTATCTTCCGGTAGAATACGTTGATAACAGCCTGAAGGTACCCAATTAAAAGGAAGTCTCAACAGCTCGATGGTTAATGTTCCGGCCTAGCAACCCGGGGCTCGCGGGTTCGAATCTCCGCCTTGGATGTTTAATACGGAGCCATGGATGTTGTGTTGTGTGTTGTCTAATCATGCACGTGGGTGCAGTACTAACTATAGGTACATCTCATTGGTGGAACGGATTTATTGTATCAGTTATCAAGATGATCCTTGGAGTAGTACAGTGTTGATACTACTGAGTCGGCAAAAAGGGTCATAGGTGGCCTAGTTGACAGGGTTCACCTCCCCAGCAGTTCTTAATACTACCACTGCCTAATTATAATAGGTAGGCACTAGCGAGGCGCCAAAAAGGAATAGAAGATCCCAGCGCTATCTATGAGATAGTAGCAGAATCAAACGCTCTCTTTTCAAAGTAGATATTCAACTTGATTTTTGTGTTCTGCTACTCTCTCATATATGACTTTATGGTCTTTCAGATCCCTTTTCGGGCGCCTGAACACTATACATGATTGGCAATCTTCAAGTAGAATACTTCAATCAATTTTAGTATTTAACTATAGAATCTTAGTTTTTGTGAATTGTGACTCTAGTGAATAGTGGGTTGGAATCGTGTTTAATGTTTAACGAACGGTAAACTACAACTCGTATGACTTTGACTCTGGCGAAAAATCCAGGCTGCATTAGGTTTTTACAAGGCCGAAATGGTGTGAGTTATCAGTAACAAATAGCAGGGATTTTTCTTAGCATTCCGTTTCACAGGGTCAGAGTTAATACACCTTTTTCATCTATTAAATAAGTTTCCAAGATTTCACAACAGAGCTTCAAGAATTCCCTTCAAAAATTACCGAATCTTTGCCCTTCATTTTTCCAGTGTGTATCTCGGTATTTTGCAAGCAATACTTCGGTTTCACGTTTCATGAATTTGGTTCCGTGAAACTGGTTTCTCAAGTGTGCATCAACATCAATTTTTCAAATTGCCACAATATTCTATCCGCTCATTGACTGCATTAAACGTATTTCCGTCATTTTGATGTATTTTTTCTTACACACTGCACGAAGTTTGATCGGGGTAGAATAGTCGTCAAGCACTCGTCTACCTTACTTCCCTGCTAGACTCTTTCTCAAAATCCTTGAATTATTTTGATTCGTATACACATCTCTGGTATACACTATGGCCTGCATTTCGATGAAACCAAAGAAGCTTGGCAGTTATTGTTATAAAGTTGTAAAATGCAGACCACTCTGTATATTATTATAATGAATACAAGGAATGTTCTTACGCCTAGTTTTTTCAATATTACAGTGAGTTATAAAATGATTTCCTTGCGATTACATAAATAACAATAGATATGCAGAAAATTCAATTTTATGTACTAAAAAGTGTCCACTCACAAGTTATTATCTGCTGTAAGTACCTGTTTGTTAACGATACTACACACACAATTTTTGCCATTAGACTAAAAAATAGATATGTGAAAAAAATGGATATGATAATTTATAATTTAGACAATTTAAGTGGCAGAGGAAATTAGATAAGTAAAGACTCATTCCTAGCATTTTGACTGTCTCGAAAGCCTTCAAGGTACACATTTGTATGTAAAAATCAGTTTATATTCCAGATTGTACTTGATATCTTTTTAATTTACGCTTTGATAAACGCTGGCGTGACAGCCGAAGTAAAAGATTTATCCGCCAGAACGATACTGAGATCTGCGAGACAACCACCTAATATTTTTAATAGGTACAGAATTTGTATCCATTAACAAATATGGATGGGGTGTTCAAAGGTATATCTGACTACGAAGCAGTGTCCACAGGCCTGAGCCCCCTTCAAAAAATGTCAAAAACGAGTATTTTGGAAGGAAAAATGTTTGGAAGGTTGTCTGCGTTTATGCTAATGGTATAAAAGAAAATGCTCCATCTCTATGTTGCTGACAATTGAAAACATGGGCGCCCTCAAAGGGGTGCCAGGGGTGACCATGGCCTCCCCTGAGGATCCATTTGAACCTTAAAATGTGCATATTCGGCATGGTTATGTGTACAATTTTGGGAATTTCAGGATTTGACTACCCCCCACCCCCTGAGAGAATTTGCTGCTCCTGATCTTCAAAAAGTTTTAGGGCAGCTACACTTCCAATAAAGGTTATGTCGTGCCAATGATCGTCACCTCTGAAAAAAATTCCATCGGGCGCTAGTGATTGAAAATTGTAGCGCTGCGCTTCTGAAAGCGATTGCGGCAACTAAAAATTAAGATTGGGGAGGGGGATATGTTTAAACTACACTTCTGAAAATAAATGCCTTTGACACCAGAACCAATTTAAGTTTCGATATTATTTTTTAATTCGAGCAAAGATCAATGTAAACTACAATAAGATATTCTTAGTACATCAGTAAGTAAAATCAGTACAAAAACCAAGCTAAAAAAACTATCGACGCTGTTTAATACACATGTCATTTTCTTAGTTTAAAAATAATAGTACGTCTCCTTGAAAGACAAAAATTATTTGAAAAATATACATTTCAGTATATTCACAAACCATGCATTGTATTCAAGGCAGGTATAATTACTAACGAGCATCATCAAGAACAAGAGACATCTCACCAACAGGAATGGCAACAGACCATATGACATCGCATCACGTGCACTCATGTCCAGAAACATCCGATTCCCGATAACCAAAAAAACTAACTTAAAAAAGAAGGTGAAAATCCAAATAACTTGTTGTGTTTATGCAGGCTATCGGCTTTTTGCAATGTGCTTCACAATCCCAACAGATGAAGTATATCGTGATACTAGTTATATTTTGAGGTTCGGATGGCAAAATGAAGTAACGGGATATACGAGTTTGTCTATGTTACTATAGACCGAGTGCCATAATACACCTTACGCAACGAAAGTCATAATAAGAAGGTTGAAACAGCGACTGAATAAATATGTACCTATAACAAAACGCCAATCAGATTTCGTGTTGAGTAATTGTAACTCATAATTGGTCATTGAAATCATTTTTTATAAATCTGGAAATACTTCTTGAAAACGAATCTCGTAATCGAGCATTCCTTGTACTAGAGAAAATGTTTCCAAGTTCCAGTATATGGGTCTAAAGTATTTATTTTATATTGTCTAATCTTATGCTATGACAATGGGTATGAGTATCTATTTACTTGTTGGAGTAAAGTTGTATAGCGCCTTACGTTAATCCTGTAAATAAAAATTTGCCAGATACGATCTCGCTGCAAATAATATATGTATTGTAGTGTTTATCTCCCTCTTAATGTATCTGCTATATGTTTAGTATTTTTCAAGATGGCGATTGCTTATACTTACATGTTAATATATACAGGGTGGCCCATCCATGTGTGGACGGAATATTACTCATAACCAAATACAATCTGTTCGTGGCATGTTATACATGACATTTGAGGCCACATTTCTAAAATATTAGCAATTATACATGATGTCCCAATTTTGACCTACATATCAAAGTTGTGATTTTTTAAATGGAATGCCTCATTTTATTGCATATTTGGATAAACCAATTCAAAAGAAGAAGACTGATATTACATACTATGAGGTTTTGGCAAACCCCTCAATCCGCCACTTTGAATTTTTTATAAGCTTTTTTTGGCCTAAGGTTTGATTCAGATAAAATCACTAGATTTTTGCCATCAAATGTCATGTATAACATCCCATAAATAGATTTTCCCAAAATGTATTTGCTTATGAGTAATATTCCGTCCACGCATGGATTGGCCACCCTGTATATGGAAGACTTGTCTTTCGGATATCGACAAATTATGCTAAGTGAACCCTTTTAACTTACAATACTCAAGCTTTCGACAGACTATGTTACCATAAAAAACTGAACTTTTCAGCTATTTTTATTCTGCATCAGTCCTGGATTACCTACTTTATATACTTGGAAACTATTTCATCATCAAATGTAGGTACCTATTCTCAAAAATTCTTCTCTAATCGAATTACATTATAGCTTACATACAGAAGTCTTCCACTGAATATAAATTTTACATTTTTCTCTTGAATCCTATATCCCACATCCCCACAAATGACAGGTTAAACGCAAGTGATACGCCACTAACTAAACACTTCGTTGCATGCATTATTTCTTACTGTGATTCTATTTCTCAAGCAATCCAAGCATATGCGAACAGAAAAGTTTATAGGCTAATATTTCATTTTTCAATATATATTCAAAAATAGATTGTTCAAGTTTTCTTCAAGCTACCTATCACCGACAATGTTTTTTAACATATTTTATAAAAAACACTTTTTATCCTGCTTTCAGACTGGTGAAGGTCGAGATTAATGTAGGTCTCAGACTAAAACCTCCTTTTTGCGTTGGGTAGACATGTCAAGAACACAGCTGATTGCTTGTAAATATTGTACAATGTGCAGGAGTACGTTATATGGCCAAAGTAATGGAGCCTCTAAATTGACTAGATGTTACTGCATATATTGCTGTCAGATCGCTTGAACTATCAGAATCCTACCTAATTACAATTTTTTATCAAGTCATTCTCAACTGACATTGTAACTCTTTTGCTGAGAAATTCTGATAAGTATTTGTGTCTACATATTGCTGATAATGTTTCCATGATATAGCTGATGTATCTGAGATATACAGTATTTTTAATCCAAAATGAATTACATATTCAGGGGCTTAACGTGGAAAGGAAATGACGTATGTACCAAAAAGTTTTCTACATTGGCAAACGTGATAGCCACTACCAGTAGCCGTGTATATTTGTAGACATCAAATTGTTTGAGTTACCCTCTTGGTTCTCGAAAATGTATGTCCCCGTTGAGTCGGTACCCCTTCCACTCCCTTACACACATTAACAAGGATAAACACAAATACCTCAATGACTTCAGTACCCTTATGAGCTGCTTCCCAGTGATCCAGTTGAGTTATTCGGAGTAACTCAGTAGTACTCAACACATGTCAGTCTGCACGCACTTCAACTATTTACTGAAGCACCATTACTGGAAAGCAGCTCCATAGATACTAACATTTGGCCAATAGTAGTAGCACCATAAAAATCTCATTTACTGAAGCACATCTTCAAAATGTGAACAGGTTTCTTGAAGTTCATGGTGACGCCATTGTTCGTGGAGTGGCACCGTTTCCTGGGTAGTCCGCTTTCCACCCATATGATGGCGGTGCTGGAGGAGAATCGCAGAAGATGGGAGGAGCTAGAAAAGGCCGAACAAGCGGAAGAGACGCAGACGGAGCTGTCAGAAGCGGATGCTGCAGAAAGAGAAGAAGAGGAAAGACAGGAAGGAGCGGCAACAGGACCAGTAGGCACCGGACAGCCGACTGAGAGGGACTTCATGCCGTCTCCACCAAAGTGAGTTTGTCTATTTAGTGCCCATTTGGCTTCGAGCAGATGGACTTTGTACTTCTCACGCAACTCTGAACAAATGAACTGAATATGCATCACGTATCTGAGACAATTTTCGTACGCGCTGGTATCTTCAATATGTTCAGATAAAAATCCTTCTACCTCGACATAAGGGCCGTAGAGTAGTCTGAGTAACAATGGAAAGGGTATTGTTGATTTGAAAACAAAATGGAAATTAAGGAGCTTGAATAATATGCACCATATACAAGGTGTTCCGTTTTCAAATGGACATAGTGGAAAGGTAGGTAATATGGACCCATACGTTTTAATATCTAAAAATAAAGTATTGGATCAGTCTTTACGGATATACAGCGTGACTTATCTAAGGATGCCAAATCTTTAATATCCCATATCTCAGGCACTATTGAACCGATTTTGTTAAAATATTGCACGACAACAAAGTTTTTTAGGCGTAACGCAAAACTAGACGGACGACTAAAACAGCAGGACCGGGCTATATCTTTTTCAATTTTTGTTTTGTATCAAAATCAACATATTTTTAAGCTGAATACTAAAATATTTTGCTATGTACAAAAAAGCAAATGGACGGTACTTATTAATTAGAAAAATAGATTGATTGTGCTTATTTTGTTTTTTAAGTTAATTTATTTATGTATTCAAATATTGCAGGTACTATCAACTTGGTTTCATCAAAAATTCACAAAATAATGATCAAAATTGAACTAAAGATGTTTTAGGAACTCAAAATTTCAGGGTCGGATTTAGTTACTTATTCCCTTGTATCTTATATCGCCCTGTAAGTTTTGCTCTGAATTAGTTATTATTTCGCAAAAAGATCAGAGGAATACATGATGTGAATAAAAGTGAAATCATTGTTATGAGTTAAGTTAGTTAAATTTATACAAACGTAAGTCGAAGACTTTTTGACTTGTGAACCCGAAAATAAGAAAAGAAGTACTTTATGGACATGATATGTCAGACCAGAACCAGATTTTGCGACAAGGTTAAATCAAGGGAGGGCTAAGACATAAAAGCGTAAATATTTGCACGCAGTCACGAAATCTATTTACTTCGGTAATTTTTGTAATAATTTAATTGTTCCAACTGTTATTAAAAGAGAAAGGGGTTTCGATTAATTTTCGCACACGTAAAGATTAGACCTTATAGAGATGGACTCCAACATTTTATTGCGAAAGTAAAACTTAAGGGCTGGAAATATTGGATAAAAGTGACTATTGTTCTTAAGTTAAGGATAAAAATATGTGGTTTTTGATTTTTTGAGTAAATGTGGAGTAAAGAAATTTCGGAAATTATATCCCTGAAGAGTGATATCGGACTTAACACTCTTGAAGCTGAGCAACCTTGAATATTTCAAATTACGCCAGCCTAGTAGCAGAAGCATGTTTTCTCTATAATTTCATCTTCAAAATAAAAAATATTAACAAAGAATTCCAGAAATGCGATCTTTAAGATGGAGTTGAATATTCTTACGGTGAACATCATCACTTATTTTACAGAAACGTAAGTCCAAGACTATTTGACTTGTGAAGACGAAAATAAGAAGGGAAGTACTTTATGGACAGGATATGTCGACCAGAACCAGATTTTGCGACAAGGCTGAATCAAGGGAAGGCTAAGATATGAAAGCGAAAATATTTGCACTCATTAGTTACCAAATCTATTTGAAGTAAGGAACCTAATATAAAATTTAGCAGGAACGTAGCGTACAGACATGAAACGTCAGCTTAGAACAGATTATTTGACAGCGCTAGATTAAGGGCGGCTCAGAGCAGATATAAGTAAAAGCGAAATGATGCTCATTAAACACGATATTTCGGAAACAATTTGACCTATTAACATGAAATTGGGTAGAGAATTAGTTCATGAACAGGAAATTTCAGCTGAGAATAAACTTGATATGAGGGCTGGATTAAGGGTTGCTTCTAATTTGACCTTTGAATTTGAGATTTGGCAAAAGGGCAGCTTTATAAACAGGGCAAGTCAGGTAAGATTTTGCCACAGGGTAGGAGCCATTTACAGGTTTGTCCTTTTTCTTTATATTAGAAACCTATAACTTGGTAGCAAGGTTGTTTATTATGTCAGTTAATAACGAATTTTGCAGCAGGAACCGTATTAAGGGGTTTAAATGGTGCTGCCGAATTTGTTTCAGACTCTTTGGATTTTTCTCCTAGATACCTAAAATTGGCTATATTAAGGTTCTTTAAAGTAGATTGAACTAAGAATGGTAGAAAAGGGACTTAATGACTATCACAATTTTATACGTACCTTTTCTAACTAGAAAATCGATGGGTATTTTTACAATGTAAAATTTGGTCGCCGGTAATAGCTAGTTTGCATAAATGAAAATGTTTAATTAAAAAACCAGAGGCGAAAGAGGCGAAATCAATCTATTTTGTTAGTTAACTGATACCATTCATTGGGTTTTTTACATAGCCGGACATTCCAATATTCAACTAACAGGGTGTTGATTTTGATAAAAAACAAAAAGTGAATAAATCGAGCTTAGCCTTCGATTTTTTAACCGCTCATCTAGATTCACGTTTTTCTTAGGTGACTGTTGTCTTGCAAAGTTTCAACAAAATTGATTCAGTAGTACCTGAGATATGTGATGTGAAAACTGGCTATAGAACATTATTATCTTTAGATACTTGCTATGATTTCTCTATGTCCATTCAAGTACGGAACACCCTGTATACTATCTGAGTTAACTTTCGTACATCTCGGTATTTTCACTAGGTGGCTATGAAATATTTTCCACCTAACGTATGATGATGCAGTAGAATGAATATACCTGAAGACTATAATCGAGTATATACAATAATATCTGGACAACTTGCGTAGGTCCTAGAATTATTCCTGTTCGACAGTTATAAAAACCCTTATACACTTGTATAACGACCTGAGGTTTTGTGAGTTCACGTGAGGAAAACGTACTAAAAATAGATGAGCTAACAGATTCTTCATTCCTCAAAAATTCTCTATATTAGCAGAAGACGAATCTGAATATGTATTTCTATCCAATAAATGATATCGGACCTGTAGCGATTCTGTGTTTCTCTGTTTCGAAACTGACGGGTGTGCGTGGAGCAACCGCTGGTAAAGCAGAGAATTCGCGTGTTGCTGAGTAGCTGGTGATGCATAGAATCACTGGCATAAATGTAACGTATTTTACTGATACCAAAGATGGCATTTACAACCTCCTACAGTTCCCATAATTTTAACTTCTTAATAAATTCCTGAAAAGGAGCAGGCATCTCTGAAACATCAAAAAATGAAATTCAAGTAGATTTATTTTTTGTGTTATTCCCGCGTCACTGGATTGGTTTTTAAAACCTTCAAATCTTTGCCATCCTTGGCATAGTACTGAGCGTATGTCAAACTTTCATCAATATCCGAGGGATACTTAATACAGGGGCCAAGGGCTAGCGGACAGCCAGACAAACCGACACACATACACGAGTATAAGCGAAAACGTTAAACTGGAGAAAAACCTCTTGTAAGGTATACAATAACCATGTAGAACGAATAATTTGATATAAAGCGCCTCAATGTTTATACTCTCTCGAGAATATGCGAAGACGCTGATTTCGAAAGCAGTTTATTGACAATTTTTTTTACATGCTGATCTATATTTTTGAGGCCTCTCATGAAGATCATTATGAACAAAATAATTGTATGGGAATCATTTGGCTTCAAAAAAGAACCTGTAATTAGCAATTAAAAATAATGTTGTAAAATCAAATTATCTCAGACTTCGCGTTCCTGGTCTTATAGAGGCATATTTAAATTTTACAAAGCGTCACGTCGGCTCTTGTCCGTTTTTAATGGACGCTTCGACTGTCTTAAGCTGTTCACTGGGGTTCTGGTAGCATTTAAAGAGCCATTAAATAAATCGACTGGTTTCATAGATTGGCAACTACAACTATTGTGGTTCCAAAAAAGAAAAAGAATTATACTATTGTCTAAGAGAATCCTGAGAAAATAATCAAATTTATGATAGACAATCCGAAACATGAGTATTATGCGTAGCTGAGTGTGGAAAACGTGGGAAGAAATATAGTAAATCAGTGAACTATCTTCTTTGAATGTTTCACTTACCAGTATTTATGATTTTACCTAGATAGGTAATACAGAAACCAAATTGCTGTGGTTACTAATATTATACGGATGCCCAATAGTTATAATCAAATCACTGTTGTTTAGCGCTAACGTATGTCCTCTGTACGACGAATTGTTTTCATTCCATATATTATCTTCTTTAAATGTTTCAGGGAGATTAGAAGACAATCACTAGCTGTTCCAACGTTAGAGTCGTTAGGAGTGAGACGGCATTCAGTACCAGTTAATATTGAGCAATCACTGCCAAGAACCATATACAGGTAAACAGATAGTCAATAATAATAACTAAATCATCACAATTCTGCTAAGCAAAAGATTCAAAATTGTATATTTTCTAGATGCCTGGAACATTGGCAAAACCAGTAGACACGTAGATTTGCAAAGGTATACACGATTGATATTTTTTGGAGGAGGTTTTCGCAGTACATCGAATCATTACTAACGCTAAAATATTTTACTAATTATCCTTTTCTATTTGTGCAATCGAACATCATCCTAAGATCATCTATTATACCGAAATTGTACAAAAATTGACAAAATCGATGGGATCCACTTTATAAATTCTCAGGTGCCCTGCGAATAATCGCGTCATAATTCTGTGGAATTTAATATAACCCAAGAACTGTATTTTATTTTTGACTTATGTAATCGAGGATTTCTATATCAGTCACGAAACACGGATATTTAGACGTTGCCTTGTTGCTACTCCGTGGGTTTTTAGAAGGCAGTTATGAGTTTTCTATGCTGCTTGGAGTTCAACATCTCGAGGGCAGGTCATAGCACTTGAGGGAAGCTATGTTGGGGTTTAGCTGTCCAACCATACCATGCCAAATTCTGGATTAAGGGAGATATCGTATAAATAGAGGCACAGAGTTAATCGATTAGATTACCTTTCCCTTTGCCAATCATCCCACTTCTGATACAGAATCATCCATCACAGCCACGTGTTGTACTGAGCTTTAAACCATTTGAATTTTATGCTGATTGTTTTAGCTGTTTGACCTACAAATACGAATATCAACATGAGTTTTGTTTTGTTTAGACGTGAGAGCTTACCGACGGGTAGGGGTATGGCGTTCGCAAAATCGCCAGTCAGTCCGCAGACTGAATCGAGAGCTTCCAGCGGCCTTAGGGAGGAGGACGAACTTTTGCGGTTCGGCTCGCAATCATCGGACGTTTCTTCTAGCAGTCCACATCATTCTTCAGGTAAAGCTCAGTTCATTCTATTCATTTTTATTGATTTGCTCTTAAGATTATTATCTAGAAACAGTGGAAGGTTATTTTTTAGGAAGCATATCGTATTCCTTTGTTCAGTACGTTCACCACTCTTATAATAAATTCTTGCTTCTATACCCTGAATTTGATCCTGTCATAGCCCATATTAGATACCCAATATGCTCTAATGGTTCAAGTTTTATTAAACAACTCATATGAATGGCTTAAGAAGCAATATAATTTCAACATAATGTCTCATAAGTCTTGAAAAACACTTTCCTATATTTTTCAATTGAATTTTAATGTACTGACCCTAACGTTGCTGTCCATTTGCTGGACTAGCGTTAAAAAATTATTACACCGTGCGCTAGCCAACATTAGACAATCGTGTTACTTCCGAGATTGCACCAACGGAGGTCATTTCATAGCTTTTATGACCTAAGCTGTAAATTGTATACAATAGCTGGATAAAAAATATTAGGGATACATTAAGTCAAGTAGCTTGTTACTTTTATGAACTACTTGACTTGACGATTTTTTTATTGTTCCACTTGGCTCGAGGTCAGGCAGCTTGACTGCAAAATATATTTTAATTCTTCTAAATGGCTTCAGTGATATTTATGATGATCCATATTTTCTATCACCTAGAAGAAAAAACACACAAATAAAGAGTAATTCATATGATATGAAAAAGCCGGTCAGTTGCCACTTTCCTTATTTTTAATTTCATCTGAAACTTGTGACATATAAAGTATTTCCGTTTTGTATTTATATTACAAAAATTATCAAGTAATATCAAGACTACTTTACTTCTCAAGTACCTGCTTGACCGAGAGACGTAGAAACTACTTGACTTTGTATCAAATTGATAATATTCAATAATTGACTGGAGCTTGACTCAAGTCAAGTAGTGAATCCCTAAAAAACACCACAGTGCACTGTGAAGGTTCATGCTTATTGAAGGTAAGGGAAGCGAAACTCTTCCGTTACATATAATCAAATGATAGCCCACACAATGGAGCGCCGCGAAGGGAAGCGACGTGTTTCATTTGGCGCGTACAAATTGCAACTATCGGCGCGGTTCGATTGGCGTCGCCATGTCTCAAAGTGCGTGCACGTTTATGATGCAGTCAATAGAAATTGTCTCGAATACACTGGATTGAGACAAGAACCTATGCAAAATTAAACATTAGTTGTACACACAAATTTATTCTTGTTATGCTGAAACACCTCATCCTGCATTACTACATAAGAAAATTTGCTAGATTTAAAATATGCAAAAGTTGAAATGAAAATCCGCAGATGGTAAGACATGAGAGAATTGGATATACGCTTATAGTCAAATACTCTAGTGAGGCTTACTTTCTTACTTTACAATATCGTAATGGGAAGTTCAGATATTGAAACATGTTTCAATATTTGGAAAGGCAGAAATGTCGATCATTGTTCATACAAAATTACACAAAAATTGTCATATTTTATTATAACAAATGTAACGACTCACGTTAAAAAAGACTTTCACATTAATATTTCTGGCGTAGAAAATATACAGAGAGGCTTCTGAAATGAAGAACTATTTGTACTGAATAGGTTGGTACAAAGCGTTTGTATGAATATTAAATAGGAAGGTGCGTGATGCTCTTAAGGAAATTACAGCAAATATATGGAGCTTGTGTAGAACAGGCAGGTAGTTGAGCTTGTTTGTGGTAATGAACTACATGTAGATGATGCGACAAAAAAGGAATAAAAGTAGTACACCCTATAAATATGGTTTCAACGCAGGCTGGGTATATTTCACCGTAGTAACGTGGTTGATGACTGATGCTAGGTGTGAATAATACTTTTTGACACGATGCGTGACGTGGGCTATCCGACCGCGTAGTGCCGTAGTGCGTATTTTGCAATCGTCATTGTCAGATTTGCGATTTTCGCACACAATAGGGGTGCCGGGCGATTTGATCTAAACTAGAGCTTAAGGTAGCGCGATTGTCTGATATTCTGTAGATCTAGGAGCATGGTATAAACATTGACCGCTCAACTGCTTTTAAATTAAACATCTCCATTTTATTTTTTCATTCTCTGTGGCGCACCCATAGACGTTTTTTATTCGGCAGCAGAAGAAGGCCCTGGTGGGGATGACGAGCGCCCTCTGAGCGCTGAAAACCTGCTACCGGAACCGTCGATTGCGTCGATGACAGCAGAACAGACTGCCGTGTGTCGATTGGCGGAGGTCCTGCAGGGCACCAGCCCCACGGGGTCACTAGGGGTAGGAGGCGCAGGCGGACAGGTGAAGAGTCTCACCAGACAACAGACTTTCCCGCCACCTCAGCCCTACATCAGGATGAGATATATGTCTGCCACCGCCGAGATGAGTGCCTGCCGGGAGGTTGATCGGGAAGGTAAGGCAATGACCTTCAGGACGCTGTTGGTGAACCATGAAATAAATAGTGTAGAGCGTGAGAACCGTAGTCCAAGTTTGTATAGGAAAATCTTTATCATAGACATATATACATAACTAAATTCCATATACAATAACAGCACGATCTCAAGTGAATAATGAGCGGTTAATTTTGACGGAAGTAGGATAGTTCTTTTCACGATATCTACTAAATGAACCATGTGCTGAGCTGAAACCGATCTTAAACGCATATGCGTTTGCAGTCATGAATTGGTTAATAAAGGACCACTGCTTTCATTCACTGTCTCAAAATACCCAGATAAATTTAGCAAAAAATACCGATATTGTCCGTTCTTTTCACGATATCGACTAAATGAACCATGTGCTGAGCTGAAACAGATCTCAAACGCAAATGCTTTTACAGTCATGAATTTATTAATAAAGGACCATTGCTTTCATTCACTGTCTCAAAATACCCCGATAAATTTAGCAAAAAATACCTATATTGTCCGTTAGTTGTTTTATATCACAAAGATCAATAGGATGTATTAAATGTGATGCCGATAGTTTTAGTGTGATCCACCAGAAGCCGTGAAAAGGCTCTTCTATATTCATTGTCCATTCATTTTAATGCAAGGGATTTTTCAATGTCACTGTTGCAATCATTATTTATCGTAGAATCCGTAGCGAGAGTATAGTCTTTTAGACTTTCAATGTTACCGTTTGTTGTTGGTTAACGGCCGTTCTATCACCCCAATTTCAATGAAGACTGCTAATTTATTCGTTAAAACAAAAAGTAATATAAGAACTGCTTATATCTTAGAGAAACATGCCGACAAGTTCATTTCACATTAGTGAGTGAATCTCATCAACAATAGGGGGAACGTGACAGACTCTAGCGAGGGAACAAGTACATTTGACATGCACTCATTCTGGCCCCGTCTTTATAGATCCGCCGGGTGGTACATCCACGCTTGACAGTCTGAGACCGACCGAAGAAACATTCTATTGGGGCGGGATTCGAACCCGTGCAGGTCGTCATACTTGTGACGACCTCCATGTTCAGAAAAAGCTCTATAAAATGATACACCGAGCTCTAACAGTAGTTCAAAGGCAGACGGTTGATGAACTCCTGATCAGCCCGCTTGGATTCAAAAACCCTCAACTGTTGCGACGATAATTATGCAGAATACCTCGGAAGGGGTAAATGCAAGCATATTGAAATTTATAGGGGGAGGCAGGTGATCACAAGACACGCTGAAACTGCGGTCGAAGGCGGAACAAGGACACCCTTATAATTAAAATAGATCAGGGTGAAAACTCCTATGCCGATACACTTAGTAGACTGAGGCAAAAAATAAATTTACAAGAAACAGGTGCATCGGTGCTCAATGTGAGACAGGCGAGAAAAGGTGTAATTGAGTTGAAGATGACAGAAAAAAGAAAGATACGGCTAAAAGTTTTTGAGGCAAGTCGAAGGTATTTTTGGCGCCGGCAATGTGGCCAATACACCAGAAAGGAGTGTTGCAATCATAGTAAGTGACCCTGAAAAAAACATAGATAAGGGAGAGGTCCGTCAAGCTGTCGCAAGAGGCTCTGCAGCAACAAAATGTTGTATGTCTACAAGTTTTTGAACCAAGAGCACCTAAAAGTGGGAAGGGCCCTACTCCCTGAAGGGCTTGGACGTATGCTGCTGGAACAGCGGCATATTAAAATTGGATGGAGCAGGTGCAGAATAACTGGAAAAGTTTCTCCAGCGAGATGCTACACGTGCCACCTCTTTGGCCACGCTGCATATCAGTATACGGCAAAGAAGAACCAAAGGCAGAAGTGCCTCAAATGTGGAGACGACAAGCACGTTGCAAAAGACTGTACCAATGGAGTGAAGTGCAATGTGTGCGGTGAGATGGGACACCGCGCAG
Organism: Acanthoscelides obtectus; assembly: GCA_963669975.1. NCBI lineage: Eukaryota > Metazoa > Arthropoda > Insecta > Coleoptera > Chrysomelidae > Acanthoscelides > Acanthoscelides obtectus. The sequence goes on from CAVLJG010001453.1 coordinate 762,184, forward strand.
ACAGTATGGCCTGCGTGAAATACAGGAAGGTAGTGAAACAACTTCGGTTCACAGCTAATCAACAAGCAGATAATACAGCTGTAGTAAAACAGGCAACGCCTGTAACAACTACAAAGAAAACCGATGTGCCTGCTTTATCTCGACCTCGGGCTAATAACACTGAGTATGAGGGTTTTTAGGTTGTCAGAATCAGAAAAGATAGGCGAACATATAGGAGCAACATTGCAACAACACCAAAATAAAGATAATACAAGCAAACTTAAACAGGTGCAGAGCGGCACACGATTAGCTGGATCAGTTCGCAAAAGAAAGTTCAATTGACATTGCTCTGGTGCCGGAGCCGAATAAAAAGATAATATCAAGAGGCCCATGGAAATCAGATGCAGTCGGAGACGCAGCTATTAGGATATACAACCAAACAGCTGTAACATCTATTAAGGGATGATTTGGAGAGAGATGGAAAAAATAGATCTGTGCTCTGTATATATTTCTCCAAACGTAATTGAAACTTACTTAGAACGACTAAGTGAATTGTAAACTCTTATTGGCCACAGTATAAAGCAGCACTTGGTTGGGGGAGATTTCAATTCGAAGTCGACAACCTGGGGATCCCTGATTACTAACAAAAGAGCTCCTTGGAGAAATTCTCGCAGCAAGGAGCGTTGTCATAGCAAACAATGGTGATGATGGAAATCTGAGTGGCCATAAATATGTTATGTTTGAAATAACTACTATCAAACATGGAAGACCACAGACACATAAGATTCGAAGGTGTAAGATAAATGGAGTTAAATTAAAAGCATTCCCCAGACAACTGCAGTTAGCCCTATGGAACACAAAAATGGATGATTACAAAAACAAAGCTCAACTGCTGGAAGATGTAGTCCACAAAAGTGATGGAAGCAAAGTATTGGTGGAATAATGAAACAGCACAAAAAGAAAAAAATGCCTAACCATCAGACGTAGAATAATAAGAGAAAATATAAAGTACCATAGAGCAAATGGAACAAGGAACGTTCTAATGCTCTAGTACAAAAAACAACATCAGTATGCTAAAAAAGAATTAGAAAAGCTCCTAGTGAACCCTAAACGGAGGAGGTGGAAAGACTTATTAAATTAATCAGAAAACGACGTTTGGGGTCAAGCATGCAAGTTAGCCATGAAAAAGCTAAAGCTCACAGCCAGACCGTTCCTGGATACTGAACAGCAAATAAAAATTACAAAGGGATTGCTTCCGAAGTAATCGTGAAATCGTGAAAGCGCTGGTTAAAGAGATACCCGAAATCGTGCTGTCTGTGATGAATGAATGCTTGAGAACGGGAGTCTTTCCGAAGAGGTGGAAGGAGGCTGGTTTACTACTCATCCCTAAACCTTTGAAACCCACCGATAGAGAAGTCAAATATTGACCTCTGTATATGCTGAGTTCACTTGGAAAGCTACTAGAACGACTGATAGAATGTAGGCTGAAAAAATACGTCGAGGAAAATAACGGACTGCCTCCCTCGCAATATGGCTTTAGAAAGAGAAAGTCTATCATAGATGCACTTAGCGAATATCGGCATCTACTGTGGTAAGAAACTTTGTATTAAGGTTGCCTTTTACGTCAACAGTGCCTTTAACACAGCACAATGGCAGAAAATCGTCCAATCTCTCGAGAAGCTAGACACCCCTAGCTATCTATTGAATATGATAAAGAGCTACCTTCACGACAGGGAACTTATGGTGGGGGAAAAGACGATGAAGGTAACCATGGGTGTGGAGCAGGGTTCCGTCCTAGGGCCGTTACTTTGGAACATGTTCTACAATGGGGTCTTCGGTTACAGAGGCTGCTGGCAATTTCGCTTGATATGATATGCTGACTAACAAGGAGAGAGATACACTTGACAGTGCCTTGGAATGCGGAATCACGAGAACTACCATATAGATGGAAGAAAATGGCTTGAAGTTGGCTAATGAGAAGACAGAAGTAGTTATACTTTCCGGCCGACAGAAGCTAACTTCGTTAGCTATTATAGTTGATAACTCCGAGACTCGGAGCCAAAATTTAATTAAGTATCTGCACCACTCACAAGGTAAATAAGGTCGTTGCTTCTCTGATACGGTAAATGCCATGTGACGGAGGCCCCAGTAGTGAGAGACAGGATTTTGGCAGGGATAGCTGTAGCCCCTACATAACATATAACAAGACCTGGAAGAAAAAGAAATATAGACAGCTAATATTAAGAAGCCAGCGAAAAAGTAGTGCTGCGCGTGGTATGCGCTTATAGAACGGTGTCGACCGATGCGCTGCTGGTGATGGCTGGTATCCCGCCAAATGATTTGCTGGCTGCGGAGAGATGTGCGCTTTATAAAAGCGACAAGCGACGAAAGAGAGTCGTATTTTGTCATGGCGAGAAAGGTGGGATGCAACTGGCCATGGTGCATGAACCAGAAGGCTGATCCCAGATATTAAAACTTGGATTGACAAGGGAGCGGTGCGGATAGAGCACTATACCCCACAGTTCCTCTCAGGACATGGTTGTTTTGACAGCTACCTGAAGAGGGTAGGAAAGACAGAGTACTCCATGTGGTAGGCGGATTGACTACCACACACAGCTCGAACTGACGCTCGTCGAGAGGCTCACTGCTGACAATTTTGCCACGCATATACGGGAAAACAAAAACAGACCATGTTGGTGGGATGTGTGGCGAACGACTGAGGGTTTTAATGAATATCCATTTCTGGAAAATCTCGCACTTCAGGCTGGAAGGGCTGGCAGGGCAGTACTGTCGTGTGCTATAAAAGCTTTTCCCTAGCTTTCCTTTGTAAAAAAACTATTTTGCTAATTAATAAACACTATTTGCTTTTTTGTGCATAGTCAAACACTTCTATATCCTGATTAGTATATGTGAAGAAATTCAGTCGCTCCAAGGATTTTTTAACCGATCTTCTAGTCTAGAGTTACGTTACTACTAGGTAACTTTGTTATAGTAAAATTTCAACAAGATCAGAGGTATGTGATATTAAAGACTTTTCATGTTTAGATAATTGATTCGGATTTTTTTGTTTTCAGATATAAAAACCCTAGGGTCCATACTAGCTACCTTGTCACTATGTCAATTTAAGCTCCATAGCTTTCTTTAGTTATTCCACTCTTTTACAGAAGATAGCAAATCCAACTCATCGCATGGCTCCTGTGACAACATATCATCCTCAAACGGCAACAATAAGAAGGGCGGAGCATCGAGCAGCTCCACCCACCCGCCGGTCTACCCAATCCCTTCGATCGCTGTGTTGAGTCCAAGCAACGGACGGCCGCCTGAACTGCTACTGGGAGGAGTGACTACGACTCAAGCACCTCCCACTTCAGGAGCACAGGCTCCGCCTACCGTCGTTGTGCAAAAGCCTGGGCACGCGGGTGGTAACAAGAGGGAACCTGATAACGGGGGCGGAGCGGATAAGGCCGTTAAAATGGTCAGACTGAGCGACCCACCTGGGCAGCGACACCAGAAAGAAAACGTTGATCCCAGGAAGTTGCCCACAACGGTAAGCATTTTAGTAAAATCATATTGAAGAACTATTAAAGACTACGCAGATGTTTGGAGAATAATGATAACTACTTTATAGTATCTGAAAATACAATAAGCGAATTGGTCGGCGATATTTTATCTGCGGTAATTTTTTTGTCTAGAACAGGCGCTGGGTAGAATTGAGTATCTCATTTTGTCAATGGATCTTAGCCGAGGAGAGGCCAAACGATGATAATCTAGATCTTACGAGCCCATCTGTCCATTTTCTATCCAGAGAATTAAAATTCAACTGTACCGTACAATTACATTTTTCAGAGTTTATCAAGAAGAAGAGGTTCAGCGCCAGTATCACTTCCATTATCAAAGCCTACGGATGAGAAGATGCTCCCTGCTGGCGGAGGGCTAATTCCACCGTCTGACACTCAGTCTCTCAGAAGAGGATCTGTGCCAATTGAAATTGCTCATTCCCATTACTGTGAGTATATCAAGTTTTATTGCTGTGAGTATATCATTACAAGTGACACAAGTAAGGCAGAAAATATTGCTGAATCCTGTCGAAATAAGACATCATTTCAATCTACCAATCACAAAGGCCACTTGTGTGGTCACTGCGTGTGACAACCTCGTTCCCCCGCGTCAAAACAAACAGGAGCACTCGACCAACGCTTCTGGTTACTTGTCGTTGCCTGTACAGGTACTTATGACCTGCTGGCCAATAGAAGTGAGCGAATTTGTACATGGCATGCTGGGGTTCATTATGGCGGAGCATAAATGAGATTTTCTGTTTTCAGGCAGAATTTTTTTTATTTTGAGTAGATCATATAGAACCTAAGCAGCCTTTAGATATGCATTGCATTACTGTCGATTACATTTGAGATGATTATTCTGAATCAACGTTTCTTTTCCATTTGTTTTAGATCCCATTGATGACGAGGAACCTCTGCTCACTATCACGCCGGTGGAAACGTCTCGTTCGTTCTGGCAACAACAGCGTCGCGGGTCGGCGCCTGTAGACTTGCCGCCCCCGGGGCCGGTACCGGAAGGGGGCGGAAGTGGACTCACACGGCACACGAGCCTCAACGGATGCAGGAGGCGTGCAAGGTAAGATAATTCACAATTAATGACGTATTTAAGATAGTTTGGTAGCTACTGAAAGATTGGCTGCGTGTGAGTGAAAACACAGACACAAACCTTAGAGGTTTTAAGTTGCATAACCCACTGACGCGAAGCAAACTTCCTCCTCGTAGTAGAGAGACTGTCGACGAGACGACACGCCTATATTTCTTACAGTGTTTGTAGTATTTTTCATTTTTGTGGCTGAAATTGCTAGTTCTTTCTGAGGATTGTGCCATTGGATCATATTGGAAGAGGTTGGTAAGGAAACTACGGCATAATCATTAGCTAATTGATTATGTCCTGATTAATTCGGCTGTGATATGCCATAACCTCGATTACATATACAGAGGCGTACCAATTAATGTTTGAACATGTCGCAAACGTGTAGCTGCTGCTCGAAGGTAGTTGATACTCATCTACTGTTATCCTGTTGTGTCTGCAGAAAAAGCTTTTACCATGTATGCGTCAATCTGTCAACTTCAGAAACGCGACTCATAAACTCAAAAAAATCAGTCTCATGGACCTGTGGGAAATGTGAGCAGATGGGGGGAGACATAAATGCCTTGAAAGCAGCTATTGTAGCTCTACAAAATGAGGTAAAAGCGTTGTCAACAAAAAATAACGATACAAAGATGTCTGATAGCCAGTTTGAAGATATTGTACAAGAAGTGTCAGAAAGACAAAATAGAAGATGCAATGTAATCATTTTTGGGCTGAAGGAGCAGAATGGAGCGACAAAAGACGATAAGGCAGTTTTAGAAAAGTCTGAAGTCGTTAAAGTCTTGACCCACATCACACCTTCAATTACGGTTACAAACATTAGACGACTTGGCAAATTTGATGAAAATAGGACAATTGGAAGGCCCATAAAAGTTACGCTTGCTAATGTCGAACAGGTGAGTGAACTCATAAAAAAATGTCCGTCGTTGAGAAACTCTAGGGAATTCAAACATATTTCCATCTCTACTGACAAAACGCCACGTCAAATGAATTTCTATAAGACTCTCAAATCTGAACTGGAGGAAAGGAAGAATAAAGGAGAAACCAATTTGAAGATTAAATATGTTGGCGGCGTTCCGAAGATAGTGAATTTTTAGATTCTACACCCAATTATGTTAGTGAAATAAACTGCTATTACCAAAACGTTAACGGACTTAACTCTAAAACTTCCATTTTTTATAATAATTTAAGCCTGAATTGTAATTTTGATATAATTTTTCTTTCTGAGACATGGTTAAATGAAGGAGTTTTTAATGCCGAAGTTTTTCCTTCTGAATACACTGTATTTAGGAAGGATAGAAATTTTGCAGATACCCGTTTATCCAAAGGAGGCGGGGTACTCATTGCTGTCAAAAATTGTTATTTTTTTGAGCCTCTTGATTTGGATGGTATTAAGTTAGGTAGTCCTAAGATTGATTTAGTTGGTGGTAAACTTCATTTAGGGTTTCATACTATATATATATATATGCTGTTTACATCCCCCCGGATATTTCGCTTGAGGAGTTTGAAATATTCTTTGACAATTTTTCTCTTTTCAATTCCAGTCATAACAGCTCGACCATAATTGCTGGTGATTTCAACACCCCTATGTATGGCTATGATGATAACGACTCTAAATGTATAATAGTAAAGAGCTTCGCAGAAATGTTTGAATTCCAACAATATAACATTATACCAAATTATAACAATAGATACTTAGACCTCGTTTTCAGTAATAGTGAATGTCGAATTGAAAGAAGTGATACACCACTTGTATATGAAGACAGACATCATCCTACATTACAATTCACTATTAGCACTAGAATTACCAGAACCATTAACTTTAGTCCCAACAAAGCTGAATCTGTTTTCAATTTCCGCAAAGCAAACTTTGTCCTTATGTACGAAATAATGTCGACTATTGATTGGAGTGATATTTATCAGTGCACGGATCCTAATGCAGCGACTGAAATGTTGCAACAAACTTTGTATAGAATATTCGACCGAACTGTACCCAAAAAAATTATTCCGACCCGTAGGTTCCCACCATTGTATTCCGTAGACACAATAAATAAAATAAAAGAAAAAGAACGAGTACATAAAAACTATAAAAGATATGGAGATGAAGCATCTCGTACAAGATTTGATTCTTTACGAAGGACGATAAAAACTCAAGCTGACAACGAATATCGCAATTTTATTTTGGCAGCAGAAAACAATATTTTATCAGATCCTTCTCAGTTTTGGAATTTTATCCACAGTAAAAAAGGAATATCCCGTTTACCTGGTATGATGAAATATAATGAAACTACCTTAACAAAACCCCAAGATATTGTTGACTCGTTTAAACAGTATTTTTCGACAGTTTATACACCTCCTGATCAAAACCTTAGTGAAAATGTAATCCTGGATTATGGTAACTCCTTGTTTATAGATTTACCTCAAATATGTGAAGCTGATGTTCTTAAAGCGGCGAAAAAGTTAAAAAATAAGTTGATTATAGGCCCGGATCAAATACCCAGCTTCTTAGTGAAGGATTGCATACATGCGCTACTCAGACCATTAGTACATCTGTTCAACATTATTTTGAAGACGGGCATCTTTCCAGACAACTGGAAGATATCCAAAGTTACCCCGGTGCTGAAGAAGCGTGATAGAGCTTTAATTAAAAATTACCGCCCAATCGTTGCAGTATCCAACTTTTCAAAGCTATTTGAAATTATTGTCTATGAAGTGATTTATATTCACACTAAAAACCTAATTGTAGCAGAACAGCATGGCTTCCAAGAGAAAAAATCTTGTACGTCAAATCTGGTATGTATTACTCAATCCATCAGTGAAAACCTTGATAGCAGAGGACAGACGGATGTAGTTTACATGGATTTACAGAAGGCATTTGACCGAGTAGACTTATACATTTTAATGAAAAAATTACAAGGATTTGGGTTTTCGGCACGTCTTCTAAGCTTGCTTAAATCGTATTTATTTAATCGAGTGCAATTTGTGGAATATGAAGGGCACCGCTCTGATATTTTCTCGCCAACATCTGGGATTCCCCAACGATCGAATTTAGGACCTCTATTGTTCTTGTTATATATAAACGACCTAGCTATGATGATTACATGCCAAAAGTTGCTCTATGCGGATGACCTCAAAATTTTTCATAACATAAGCTCAAATTCGGACTGCCAAATTTTACAAGGCAACATTGACCTTGTCTTGGATTGGTGTAATGCTAATATACACCTCCTGATCAAAACCTTAGTGAAAATGTAATCCTGGATTATGGTAACTCCTTGTTTATAGATTTACCTCAAATATGTGAAGCTGATGTTCTTAAAGCGGCGAAAAAGTTAAAAAATAAGTTGATTATAGGCCCGGATCAAATACCCAGCTTCTTAGTGAAGGATTGCATACATGCGCTACTCAGACCATTAGTACATCTGTTCAACATTATTTTGAAGACGGGCATCTTTCCAGACAACTGGAAGATATCCAAAGTTACCCCGGTGCTGAAGAAGGGTGATAGAGCTTTAATTAAAAATTACCGCCCAATCGTTGCAGTATCCAACTTTTCAAAGCTATTTGAAATTATTGTCTATGAAGTGATTTATATTCACACTAAAAACCTAATTGTAGCAGAACAGCATGGCTTCCAAGAGAAAAAATCTTGTACGTCAAATCTGGTATGTATTACTCAATCCATCAGTGAAAACCTTGATAGCAGAGGACAGACGGATGTAGTTTACATGGATTTACAGAAGGCATTTGACCGAGTAGACTTATACATTTTAATGAAAAAATTACAAGGATTTGGGTTTTCGGCACGTCTTCTAAGCTTGCTTAAATCGTATTTATTTAATCGAGTGCAATTTGTGGAATATGAAGTGCACCGCTCTGATATTTTCTCGCCAACATCTGGGATTCCCCAAGGATCGAATTTAGGACCTCTATTGTTCTTGTTATATATAAACGACCTAGCTATGATGATTACATGCCAAAAGTTGCTCTATGCGGATGACCTCAAAATTTTTCATAACATAAGCTCAAATTCGGACTGCCAAATTTTACAAGGCAACATTGACCTTGTCTTGGATTGGTGTAATGCTAATCATTTCGAAGTTAATGTAGATAAATGCTTCGTATTAACGTACACCAGAAAGAAAGAACCAATAACATGGTCCTACAAAATAAGCGAGAATGAGTTGAATAGGTGCTATCAAATTAAAGATATCGGTGTTCTCTTTGATAGCAATTTGTCATTTTGTGAACATATAAATAATATCACAACATCAGCCAACCGAATCTTGGGCTTCATCATCCGAAACAGTAGACAATTTTCCAATTTACATGTTTTGAAACTTCTTTATTCTTCGTACGTTCGATCTAAATTGGAAGGTTGTTCTTTAATTTGGTATCCCATCTATTCGGTTCATATAAGCCGTATTGAGCGAATACAAAGGAAGTTTTTGAAATTTCTGCATTTCAAGTGGACAGGCGAATATCCGGAGAGAGGATGTGATTATTCTGTACTCATGAATACATTTGACTGTATGTCGCTAAATAGTAGGAGAGTTATAAGTAGTTTAAATTTTCTTTATGATGTTTTGCACAATGATGTCATATGTGAATATATATTATGTAAGCTTAACTTTCATGTACCTGTGCGCAATTTGCGTCACCAAATAACATTTTACTGCGAATTAGCTCGAACAAATATCTCGAGAAAATCGCCGGTCACGGTTATGTGTGAGAACTTCAATTCTTTAGGTGAATCTTGTGATGTGAATACTTCATCTAGAAATGACTTTAAACAACGTTATCTTGCCATTTCCCATGGCATGTAATGACCTTCTTGCGGTTAGAGTTATTCTTTTTTTTTTTAATGTTTTGGCTTTTTGATCTACCTGTATTATTAATTTGATTGTGTTTTTTTTTATGTACTAGGATTATGTGTTGCTCTTGTTTTCTTTTTGAACTATTTCCTGTAATTGGGTGATTGTACCTGTTGGAAATAAAGATCCATCTACCTATCTATCTATCTATCTATCTACCTACGCTATGGCCTAGATATCTGTCGTGATTGACGGGTTCTCCTCTTCATCCCGAAATGTCAATGTAGGCATTCTGCAGGGATCGGTCTTGGCTCCAACATTATTTCTGTAACACATCAACGACATTCTTTCTGTAGGATCAATCCGATTCACAGATTTGCTGATGTCAGCACTCTACATGCTGGAATTCAGAGTGCCAAGCCCATTTCTGACAGTGAACTGATGTGAAGAAAACTAGCAACGGCTTCCTCTCTAACGAGAGATATAGAGGGCATTTCTGCTTGAGAGCGCAACAGTTCGATACAGTTGAATGCTTCCAAAACAAAATACTAAACTAACCAGAAGCGCCCTAACACTCATCAGATAGATGATAGACGGTCGGGTTCTAACAAAGAGCTGTTTATTTCGACTGGTCGAAGGGCTAGGCTGTTTGTACAAATATATGAACAAAAAGTACTTTTCTCCACAAAACCTCCTCACTCTGTACAAGGCTCAGATAAGACCTAGCCTCTAGCTCTGCTCACATGTTTGGGGTGCTGCTGCCCCCACTACATTGTCCATAGTCGATGCTGTTCAGAGTAAGACTGCCCGACTATCGGTGACACTTTTCTACCGCTATGTCACTGAGCTTTGCTCCTCATAGCTCTCCTCGGCCCGTCATATTTCGGTCCTACCCTAACTGTGTAGAAATTCGTACATCCAAAACTGGTCGGTGCGGTGTCTCTTTTGTTTGTGGAATCTGCTTGAGGAGGTTTTTACCAATTGTACTAACCTTAGGCAGTTCAAAAATCGGACAAGGTATCTGTAACCTCGCTATAGCAGTCGCTGTGCCCCGGTATTTAGTCTTCTGCCTACACGACTGCTTCGGTATATAAAAAGAAAACCAGGAGACACATCAAACTTAGTTGGTCGCTCTGGAGAGGGCGTTAAACTTCGTGTCGCTCCAATAATTTCAATTACACTTCTGTTCCTCTCACTTCTCTTTTCCTAAGTGCTTGTAAAACTTTTCTGATACTTCGTGGAATATGTAAAAGGCGTCAAATGTAAACAAGCAAATCAGTTTCTGACTTTCAGAGATTGTCCCCTACACGTATCCAAACAAACTAATGATATAATGCTGCTTTGCTGCGTACTGAACTGATCGGCACGGGTATTACGTATCTTGAAATGTGACATTAGGTCGGTTGTCTTGGCATAACGTAGGTTTCTTTAACATCATTTCTAGAAGATATCAACTTGGCACTAGCTGATGGACACTTGTGAACTCGTTTTGTAGTTGTACGGGTTTCCTAAACGTCATGATGCTTCAGTTATCAATGTTTGGCTCTGATGTGATGTAACATCTGCCTCAGAGATGGCATTATTGGAGGTCTAGGCTGTAGTTGTATACTATAGTTAGAAGGAAACGGCAATGCATGGGTGCTAATCATATGTGTTGATGATAATTCCATTGAATTCTTGCCTCAAGTACACTTACTTGAGATTCAAAGCTAGAAATTAGTTAGGCATCCAGTTTTTCTTATACATTCAGTAAACAGATCGAGTCACCGTACCATGGGCGGATCTCAATCTTCAGCGCATCTGCTACTCTCTCCAGTACAGGGGACCGCTGTTTTCATTCTCTTCCTGCAAATACTCTAATAAATTTAGCACGAGCTGACGGTCTTGTCCATTGATCGTATTTCCGGGCATTGTACAATTTTATATTGCAGATTGATAACAGGACAACTTAAATTGCACACCGATGTCAAGTAAGTTGTCACTCTGACAAATATGATTGAAGGGCACTCATACGTAAGGACAAAGTTTTCAGGACGGCGACACACAACTAAAAAATGTATGTCTTTGAGCTTACCGAACAAACGTTCACACACAGGGGTAGGTTGCATGTGTACGTATGATGGAGATGAAGATATATAAAGGGATACTGGCAGTCTTACTTTGTCCCGCCAAGAACGGTGATTACAACTATAGTACAATTTTCAATGGCAAACTTCACTGACTTCGGCATATTTTCATAGTATAACAGGTTTTATTTTTTTTATACTCCAACTACCACGAAGGCCTAAGGCCTAAACACCCATTGGGTACCGTGGGGCTATAGGGGGATACAGGGGAAAGGGGGAACGCCACACGGACTCTGGCGAGGGAACACGTGTGCATGCAACATGCACACATTCTGGCTCCGCCTACGAGATCCGCCGGGTGGTACCTCCACGTTCGACAGTCAGAGACCGTCTACCACCTACGCACAATCACAACATCCATAGCCAAGAGAAAAATTTCTCCTGGGACGGGACTCGAACCCGCACAGCGCACGGCGGCTGATTAGGAGACCGAAGAGTCTACTACTGCGGCCACCGCTGCTGCCTGGACGTTTTTGTACGGATGTTAATAATATATTTCTCAAAATTCTCATGTATGATTGGACATGTTATTCGAAAATGGAATAGATGTTTAGATGAATAGAAGTCATTGGCGTAGAACATATTTTTCTTTTTTATTCTGTAGAGGTCACAGTTTCCCAAGTTTCCCCTACTGGCGTAGTCTCGGAGAAGAAAATTATTGTATGCATTGCTATGCTAGTACCACATGTCCAAAATTCGTTATCTTAACCAGTCCAATGTTGAAATTATAACTTCAACACCCTGCATTGTACATGGATCTCTTGTGATATTTTTTAATCTCCTTTATAAGCTAAAACTATTGCCTCTGTTTTCTGACTCGCCCTGTGTAGCTGAGAAAAAAATTGTTAATTGACTTTATCGGTGAGCAGGCAGCTGCGCAGGCGCAGCTCCAGCGACCAGCAACATCAGCAACAGCTGCTGCACGGTGGCGAGACAAGGGCCGAGCTGGTGGCCCGTTTACTGCTCCACCGCCATCGACCCTTGCGCGAAGATGACCGCCAGGGGGACCAGACGCTGCTGGTACGGCGCCGAGGATCCCTACCCATCGAGGTGCTCGCTGTTGGCCACTCTAGTAAGTATATTCTTCAAACACTACTGTATATGTCGTAGCTTCTTAGAAAATGCAACCTATTTTTCTAAAAGACTGAAACCACCAGTTACTCAGCTAAAAACCTAGGAGAACATTCAAGTGAACAATGTATACTTAATATAAAATCAATTCAATATTTCATAGAAAACACCGATTAATATGTACAGCCTGTGAAAATAGAAGTTAGTTAGCCTTCCAAGCAAAGATAATAATTTAAGCGTAAAGTACTCTTTTGGATCTTATCACGTAAATTTTCATCTTCAATTGTCCGACTAGTTCGAAGTCACTCCTAGGTTACTTCAGCATCGTGTAAAATTTTGTCAAAATCGGTTCAACAGTAACTTAGATACGTTATATCAAATATTAAGTGAATTGATAGATCCGTAAAAGATTAGTAATGATTTTTTTATTTTTAGATATAAACAAACGTCCGTCGCCCCTAACTACCTACCATTAAGCTAGGTATTTCCGTTTTTCTCACGGAGTACTAGTATGAAATGATGAATTGATTTTATAAAATGCATTGTTCTCTAAGTTGTACTCCTGTTGGCTGTTTGGCTTCTTAGAAGAATATGTTGTTGCATTTTCTACATAGCTGGTCCTGCTTCAGCCATGTAGAAAGTGGGCGGGTCCACAGTCCATCAGTCTAAGTAACTCTAGATTTCAGCTCTATATAGAGAAATACTCGGAATTTTTCTAAAAGGTAGATTTATAAATAAAGGGGCGTGCACCGACAAAGTCATTAGTGTAAGTAGAGCTACTTGGCTAAGTGACTGGTTTCTTAGCTAAGAAGCCAATTCTCTAAGGGTCATATCGTCAGTCGTTCCTTCAAATGTAGGACGCCTTTATCGCCTCTTTGATTTTCGTAGTTTTTCGTGTCCTTCGAATATCTATTTGCTTCAAATATGCTTTTGATTATTATCATCTGTTTTGTCAGCCTGAAATTTCTTGCAATTTAAAAAGAAAACAATTAGGAGAGCACTGACACGGAACAGTAGAAATCTAGAAATAAACCAAATGTGATTTTCATAGTCTTTTCTCTCCTTCAAATACTGGGGTATTTCTAGATTTCTTCTGTTCCGTGACAGCGTCAGCGCTCTCCTATTTAACGCTGACATAACAGATGATATAAATCAAAAATATGAACGGTTTGATGAAAATAGATATCTGTAACATAACCTCAAAATAGATCGCTGACACGGAACAGTAGAAAACTATGAAAATCAAGGAGGCCATAAAGGCATCCTTCAATTGCAGGAACGACTAACGATACGACCCTAAGGGCCGTGTCAGTGGTATATTTTGAGGTTATGTTACAGATATTTATTTACACCAAATTGTTCATGCTTCTGACTTATATCATCTGTTATATCAGCCTGAAATTTCCTACAATAATTCAAAAAGAAAATATAGCCTCACGCTGACGCTAACACGAAACACTCCAGCCTTTTTGAAGAAGAGAAATCACTATGAAAATCAAGGAGGCCATAAGGGCGTCCTACAATTACGAGCCCCTTCCCACTTCAGTTGGCCCACTTCAAGATTTGTACCAAAATATGCCTTTATAAACTAAACATGACGAAACTATTTACTTCTAAAACAATTTATTTTCTCAAAAACATTTTAGATACACTAGTCGTAAAAAATACATACAGTGGACCTCCGATAATCCGGCCCCTGTCTAATCCGGCGCCCCCTGTAATCCGACATGACTTTCAATATGTATTACATACATACGTATTTGACAATCTTCGCTAAAGTAGATCACGCAGGTTTGAACAGGTTACAACTTGTACGCGCCACCGCTATCGTGCGCGACGCGTAAGCATTGTTTTACTTAGTTTGAATTTGAGTACTTGTGATAGCGGTACGGCCTAGCGTGCGTTCATTGTTTACTATTTATTCATTGTGTATTAAGTATAGTACCTAGTAATGTCATCACATCACAAACTCAGAAGTGAAAGCACAAAACATTGACAATCAAAGAAAAATGTGATATTTTAGACCGCTTAAATCGCAATGAAACTTTCAGTAGTTTAGCAAGTGAATACGGCGTAGGCCGATCTACAATTTATGACATTAAAAGAAACCACGAGAAGATCAAGAAGTTCGTGTCAACTACTGGCTGCGGGCCAGGCAAGAGACAGACACTCAAGAAAGCTGAATATACACAAGTGGAAGAAGCTTTGTACATGTGGTTTGTTCAAGAAAGAAATAGGCATGCACCAATTTCAGGACCCATTTTGGCCATGAAAGCTAAGCTTTTTTATAAGGAAATAACAAAAGATGATTTTGTGGCCAGTAAAGAATGGCTAGAACGTTTTAAAAGTCGTCATGGCATACGTTTAATGAATATTACAGGAGAGAAACTTTCTAACGATGCCACCTTTAAATTAAGATTTTTTAAAAGGTGAACGATTTAAATCTTGAGCCGTCACAGGTGTACAATGCAGACGAATCAGGGCTTTTTTGGCGTGTGATGCCCAACAAAACTTTCGTTTCTTGTAACGAAAAATCCGTACCTGGACGAAAAGTAAGTAAAGAGCGTGTAACCATACTACCATGTGCTAACGCTGCGGGCACACACGCGCTTATGATGATGGTCATTGGGAAATCTAATAAACCACGGGCATTCAAAAACATTGATTTACCTGTACACTATTACGGACAAAAAAGTGCATGGATGACAAAAGACTTTTTCAAAAAGTGGTTTGATGAATGCTTCGTACATGAAGTTATAAAATGTTTAAAAGATCATAATTTTCCTCAAAAAGCGTTGCTTCTTGATAACGCTCCCGGTCATCCGTCTGAAGAAGAACTAACAACTGAGGATAAATGCATCACTGTGATGTTTCTTCCGCCAAATTGCACTGCACTGATTCAACCAATGGACCAGAATATCATTCAGTTTGTCAAGCAAGAGAGCCGTATCAAAAGACCAACCAATAGAAAAAACTTTAAAAGAATTTAATATGAAAGACTTGGTTTTTGCTATTTGTCAGTCGTGGAATGCAGTACCGTCATCAACTATTAAATTGTCTTGGAAAAAGTTATGGCCAGATATAGTCACCACTCCTAGCAACGTTCCACAAATCAGTGTTACTTCGGAAGTTATAGAACAAGTCGCTACTGAAACACAGATAAGTCCGGAAGATTTGGAAATCTGGTGCCGTGGAATGGATAAAAAGGTTTCTAATTATACAACAAACAATCAGGAAAATAACGACGACGTGTTTGCAACTGCTCCACAAGTCATAGCACAAGACGCAATTAACGCCTTTGAGCTACGAAATTTTACTTTTGAGAAGACTGAGGGACAAAGCTCTGATCTCGCGTTATAACAACCTTAAACAAAACAAAAAAGATGAATATTTCCAAGCCTCATAATTTGATAAATTCATTAATGATTTTGATTAATAATTCTTGATTATTTTGGTACAATATATATGTGCATTTATGCTTAATTTTATAATAAAACATAAGCTCTCTATTGTTATTAAATTTACTAAATTCGACATATATATATATATATATATATATATATATATATATATAAGCTCTGTATGATTTGTACTTCAAGGTACATACATATACATAACATATATAATCTTACCATTGGATATGTAATTTGTCGGATTACAAGGTAGTCTTTTGTAAAAAATTCCGGACTATAGGGGGTCTTAGGCAGTGCTCTATAATCCGACAAATTGGATAGTCCGACAATGCCCTGCATAATGTTTGTCGGATTACCGGAGTTCCACTGTATTTGAAATCACTTAGACCTATAACTAATAGAACTTTAATAGAACATCTGAACAAATAAACAGTGTGCGAATAAATACTCGAAGTTAACAAAGCAACAATTGAAAGATTACCATTGGGTAACATCACCTTTATTTTTCATTACGGCTGAATTTCTTTGGGGCATAGTGTCAACAACAATCCCATATTTCTTGAAGCTTTTGTCTCAGTTCGGTGATTGTACGAGCAGGATATTGTCGTAGAACCTTTTTCATCTCGTGCCACAAAGTTTCAATAGGTGACAGATCTGGACTGCTAGAAACCCATTTCAAAAGTGGTGGCCTTTTGATGACATACTGCCCCAGACCATAATGGATGCTGGAAATTTCACTTTTCTCTTTAGACAGTCAACATGAAATGCTTCATTTTTTTTGCGAATAACTCTACTGCGACTGTCACTAACACAAACTTCGAATCGGACCTCATCACTTTATTGTATTGCACACCATTGTTGAGGTGTCCATTGTCTATGTTCTTTAGCCCATCTAAGTCGATTTTTCTTTTGCAGTGGAGTTAATATTGGCTTTTCTTTGGCCTATAAACAAGTTCTGTAACTTTAGGGTTTTTACTTCACTTTTTTTTATAAGAAAACTTACCTTGCAAGTGCTAAATCCCAGTTTGCGGGCCTCTCTATATGAGTTGTGGACCTCGAAATTCTCCTTCCAACAGCGTCACTGCACAGAGCACTTAATTGTAAATAATTGGCACGCCTGTTTTTCACGATTATTCTTCTTAATGATCTTCGGTCGACATTTGTGATATTACTTATTTTCACATATCGTGGCTTAATATTAACTTAACCAGTTACGCTATATCTTCTAACAATAAATTTCTGAGTTTGATTTCCCAGAATTGAAAAATTTAATTATCAGTAACCGAATTTTCTCACTAATAACCTTTCCTCTACCCATTTTGAAAACCTTAACTACCCAAAACTATTTTAAACGTATTCTGAAAGTTGTGATTAATAAAAACAATTGTCATGGCTTTTATTTTTCACAGCCACCTATGCGTTATAGACTTATTTTGCATTGAAATGAAATTAGGTTGATATGCTGTAATTGCAACATGTGTTATTTGTATGCTGCAAATTTGATTAGGGAGTGATAAAGTTGATGTTTTCTACTATATATTATCAAAATATTCATTGTTAATATTTTAAACCTATCCCTGCTACATTTTTATTATTTGTGTTTGATAAGAAAAAAACTAAGATTTCAATAGTTGGGCCAACTGAAGTGGGAAGGGGCTCGTATTGTATGAACGACTGACGATACAGCCCTAATTCTCGCCAAAAGAAACTACCGCAACTTGGACTAAACCCTTAATTTTAATGTTTGTTTCAGTGTTTTGACGGTTACCCCTGATGCCACTAGGGCTATGGAGCCAGCCGTCCGACAACGTGCAATAAGGACCAACAATAAAATAAAAATAATTAACACTCACACACCGACTGACATCCACCTTCGTTAATAAATGCATAAAAACATAAATTAGATAGCTCATTTGATGAAAATGTCACCTACAGATCACTCTCAAAACAGGATTTTTCCTTTAGATTGGGTATTTTTGTAACGTTAAAATTTCCATAGTACGTATATATGGGTGCTATCAAAATAAATATTAGTTTAACTACTAATGATAAATTCCCAAACTGTCAAATGTCAGCCAATTCGTAGTGAAAGAATGAGAAAAGCAGGAATCTTTTTGGTCGCAGTTTGATTTTCGCATGACGGTATGATACTGGCCTTAAAGAATATAAAAATGTCTTCTTTAATAAGGACGAATATAAAATAGGGCCCAGTAGGAAATACGTTCCGAAGCGATACAGAACATCATAATTTGTATTTTTCTCTCTATATGCAGATATCATACCTACAAATCATGTCACTAGTAAGAATGTTACTGCATTCAACCAGTCTTTTGTACCAAGGTCAGACTCTGAAATACGAGTACTATATGTAATATCATAAATTTTGACAAAGACCCTGAGAATCAGTGATCTGTACGTAATTTTTTCACGGCCATTAGGATAATCATCATTGATGAAGAACAAGCCAAATAATCATAAATGTTGTAGTTGTCGATACAGTGTTAGGATTATTACGTTCGAAATGAGACTTCGTAAAGGTTCATGTACATAGTAACCAAAAGCATGATTGTTCCGAAAATTTCCAGTAATTTCTTTGCTTACATATTTATAGATTTGCTATTCAACTTCAAGAGGGATATCTACAGTGTCGCATTTGTACTTACATTTTGGCATTCTGAATTTTCTGAAAAATATTAGAATCGCTACAACTTTCCATTTTTAAATGAAAATTTTACATTAAATAACGTATTTTTTACATCCATATTTGACTAACGGTGCAGAATATTGCTATAGTCCTTTGGTATCTCAAAATGAAGTCTGCACTGGAATTTAGTTTTTACCAATGTCTAAATGTTCTTAATAATATTCGCTATAGGAATGTATTTTATTTTTTACTGGACGAAATCGGCATGCGCTGTAGGCACGTTGCATGTCCCATTTGCGACAAATGGTGGATTTGTCGAATAATATACTGAAAATTCAACTTTACTGTGTGATCAGCAATTATACAAAGAAACTGGAAAATATTTAAGGTTGCATACTTTTGGCCACTATTGTACAATAATAATACATTTACATAGAATTTAAGTAGGTTTGTATCTAATGGAAACAATTTAAAGGAGAAACGTTGATTAAGGTGAAAACTTGACAACTTTGCGCTTTCTGTTCAAATCGTGAACGTTTTTCCAGGTAATTGTTATTATTTTGAAAGATTCATCTGAAATTGGTATGTTTATCTTATTTCCGAAGCTTTGAAATTATGTATGTTTCCTAGGAAGCCAAAAATTATAATCTATTTTTATTTGAATGAAAATGTTCGAAGAATGAATCATTGAAATCAAGTACGTCTTCTAGAGAGGAAAACATTACAGTTTATTCTAATTTGAATCAAAATGCTGCCCAAACTATAATGGTGTGCTTAAATGTAGGGTATTGAAAATAAATTTAGAAGAAATGCAGTAAAGTTACCGTCTATGTTGTTCAGATCATATACACTGTCCAGGAGATTTGCAACTGATTTAAGAAAAGTTTAGTTGTTCTATGTTGTTAAAATTCCTATTCTTTTATCCATCTGACAGCACCTATCTAGTATACTTTAGAATGACAATTACGCTGATTATTTAGTGGAAATATACGAGTATGTCCAACTACAGAATGCATATTATTCGAAAATGGAATCAGTAAAATGGATAATGCTAATGGTTTTCAAGTTTTCACTATTTAATAAACTGCAAATTATATTGTTTTAGTGAATATTTAATTTATTTTTTTTTTCAAATCGTATTATCATTTGTATGACTAAAAAAATGTACAATTTATTGAGTACCTTGTAAGTTGTTATTATTATTTCTTTTTATGTTTGTTAAGTTTGTGCTATTGTTTCGTAACTTTTAAAGACATTTTTATATAAAATGGAACAAAAATAAAAAACATATTGAATCGACTGTTACAAACCCCAATTTTGTTGTTTTTTCTTTTTTTTTTTTTGTTTTATGTATATTGTATAGGAAAATGCAAAACAAACTCCAGAAAATCATCTACGAAATTTTGATTCAAATATTTGTTTCAATCTACCTATCGCAATAACTGGAAATTTAGAGACTACTTTGGAAAATAAACAAGAGTTGCAAAACTATCCGGAAATACATCATGATTTAAGATATTTTTATTTGAGGATTGCTGAAAGAAGTGATCAGCCCTAATAAATGGCTATTTCACTTTGCAATAAACTACTAGTTCCACTAAAATTCTCATTGGCCTAAATTTGTGATGAAATAAACATTTAATACCGGAATATATTTTTCATTTTCCTGTACAGCATGGTCGACTAAAAAGTAAGGTTTGTAAAGAATTTTGACGTCGGAATAAAAATGATTCGGTCAACGTTAATCTGCAAATAATTTTAGGTACCTACTGATTTTTTTATTAAGGAAAACAACCTGTAACTCCAGCAATGAAGATAACTGTTGAATGTGATTCATTTTTTGTATTGTGCTGTATACTGTATGTGTTGTAGTTGATTGTTATAAATTACTAGTTAAAAGTCACTCAAGAAAATTTGACTCAATCACAGAAAATGCGGACGTGAAATTCCTGTTGAAATTCTAGATTGGTTGTTCTATGCACCTTATTACAACAATATCTTATCAGTTGACTTGTCTGTCTACATCTTTGAGGAATTGGGCTTATAATTCGAATAACTTAAATACGGCAAAAAACTGATTTATTGTTAACTAAGATTTGACCTGCGTTTTTACATTCAAGGTAATTGTCAACACACATTTCTTCCAAATACAACTTCAGATTTTTGAATCTAGTAATGAAAATAATGACAAACTTTCGGTTTGAATCAACAAATTCAAATAGGAGCTAAGCCTATGTGTTCGCATTGCGTTGTTTGTCACCAAAATTGCGTAGTTTTGGTGAATACTTTTGGCTCATTTGGTTATCACTACTAAAGTGACAAGGTTACAACATAATAATAACATATATTGGTGGAAAGATCTTCCTTCGTTAGGCTTGTACCACTCTTTGCAAATTATGCAAAGAAGTACCATGTCTTACAATCGTCTAACATCACAATAATCTGCAAACACTCCCCCTTTTAAAAAACAATACTAATTATACGAATTTAATGAAAGAACTGTCAAAAAATTAACTTATACTTGTAGTATTCACGTTCATCCTGACTACAGACAGATTTGAAAGACAAACAAATCGTAGGCTTGTTCCTGCTACCTAGTCTGAATTCGTTGGTTTGAATAGAGTATTGGTAATCACAAAGACAATTATTTATATGAAGTACATGTCAAATGATGTTAACATTAAGGTTTACATTTGCGGTATTTGTAATTGCTAAAACTCTGTAATATCTTTTGAATATACGACGGCATTGTTACACCCAACAATGGGGCTGATCTCTTGAGTGATATTTGATAGTGCTCAAGGTCACGCAACAAAGCATTTCAAATGCCCATAAAATAAAAATCTAAAGATAGGTCATCTATAGACTTCACGCTATCACGATAAACATACATCTCAGATTATGATAGTTTTGGAATTAACCTTGAGAGAGGCTTGAAAAACAGATTCGAACGTATAGAATACTGACGCTGTGCTATGCGCTAGCATTCTGTTGTTCCATGTGTTAACATCACTGTACTTACAAACAGCACGGAGTCACTAGCCACTCTGCAAACATGGCCGTTTATTCTGAATATTCGTTTGACATTAACAATTATGTCAATTCTGATCACATCTATCATTCCTCAATATATTGGCCATAAATAGTTGCTATGTTAAAATCTGCGTTTTCTGTGATGCGTGTTGTACCTTGTATTTAATAAATAATCAAAACAATCTTAGAAATAGTGTAATCCTCAGTCATAACTATCACCTTCTCTGATAAAAAAAATATTACACATACAGACTTTGTCTATCTACTAGATACACATTTATATACTTCTCTTTGTTCTATACTATATATAAGATAAATGACTGACAAACTACCACCCGTTTTACATCAACAATTTCTTCACGAGTTTATTCAGACGGGTTTCTTCAGGATCATCCTGATTATGTTTTGCAGTGTTTACATCAATGAACACATTGATGGATTATCTTACAATACGCAGTGCAACCAACCCGCAAAAAATTCTTGCTGGAAAAAATTTAGGTGTTTATATATTGTGGTTTCGATCTTGAGGCGTATTTCACAAACAGAAACCATCTTGTTGAATAGTGTAGTTTTAACAAAGTTCTATACTTGGATTAAAAAGCTGTGCAATATAATGGGAAGGAAAACAAGACTGGCACCATGGAGTTTGACATCCAACTTCGTAAAAATTAACACAAGTTCTGATTGCGTGAACAAGTCCACGAATTCATAATTTTTTTTTTGACGTCCAATTCCTGATTTATACATTTGAAATTTGGCCATGAATGTAGAAAGCGATGGATCTATTGTTAATGGAAAACGAGTATAACAATCATCAATACCTGCCTAAATTCAAAACTACAAAGTCAGCCAAAATAAAATAAACATGATAAGTTTTTATAGACGATTCAGAAGAGGCTTTCGAAAAGAAAAATATGCGCTGATATGAATATATTATAATGTATATTCCAAAGATATGCTTTTTTCATTCCGTTTTTATAGCATAGTTGATCTATGCTAACTTACCTTAAAGGTTGTGTGGCTGCAAGTGACGGAAAAAATAAGATGTGTATTTTTGTGTAACACATGAACTACAGATCTGTTGTTTCATCATACTTTTGTTGAGCTTTCCGTTTAAGGCAAGTCTGCTTAAACCAAATCATGACAAAAAACTAGTCACTCATTTTAAACAGACTTGGATAGAATGGGCTTGCGCGCATTCCACACATTTTCCCTGATGTGATCTAAGCATAACTATGTATGTGTAGTATTTCCAAGGCAATAAAAATAGGTATATATGTGGCTAAACAAAACTATTTCGAAACAAAATGTCAGATCAAGAACCTTGCTGTTTATATGCTCTAGGACCATACAGACAAGTTAACAGGGTTAATCATAAGAATGTTTTACTGGATAAGACTGCTTTGGAGAATGACATTCTAGCGGCTTATGCACGTACCGTATGTACATTATTTGACTTGACGTAGGTAATGTAAGTTGTAGCTATGGTCACTACAACTCGAATATGAGAACTGTTGTTTTTCTTACTTTTTCGTTTCCGAAAACCTACGAAAAAAAGAGGGTTATCATGGCTCGCATCTTCACGTAAATCTTGTGTTGGATAGCAAAGTTGATACAAATTTTCAGCAACTTCATATGATGATCCCCACAGTTCAAGTATGTTGCAAACCGGTAAAATTTCTTACATATACTTTGGGCATTCCTTACCTGATATATCTAACACTGAGTTTTTGTCCCCTAACTAACGTCACTATATAAATACGGTTCAGTGCAATGCTATAAAAATTTGCTTCATCTAAAAATCTGTACAGATTAGTACGTGTATGGCCGGCTTTAGGGAGGTATACAGATGTGTGCGACCCCAGAGGTCTGTTTGTTACGCTTAAAAATATCTGGGTTCAACATATGAGTACTCATCAATTGTAAAATGGTTGAAGTATGAATAAAAAATTCATGTTTTTCAGTGCTTCTTTTGAACAACAATGCATACCTGATGTATCACATCGAATGTATAAATAGAATGAGAACAAATATTACTTTTAAGATAAGATAAGAATTTAAGCCGAAAACCAGACGGTTTCAAAGGGCACCTAAACCGAGTTCTGCCAGTTGGACAATTTTAAATACCTTTGGGTTTGTGTTGACTCTCAATTAAATTTTAATATTCATTATGAGAAAATTATAAACAAGATCAGTAGTAGAGTTTCTGGATGTCTGAGTTCATATAGAAGAAAAATTATCTACAATACTATCATTCTTCAAAATTTCTTATACTGTTTGATTATTGCATCTAATGCTCAAAAAGTATAATGTATGCTACAAATATGTAATCCCATCAAGAGTTGATTGAATATAATAAATTAAATAAAAGATAAAAGATCAGAGTACTGAAAAAAATTTAAGTAAAATTGAGGAATCACTTGTTAAAAATTATGGCTTGCCCAGCACGAGCATCACAGGTTGAATTTACTAATTCCAAGTTATTTATAATTATTCTCTTTATGTACCCAAACGTGCTAAATAAGTATTTCAACTACTACTACTTTTGTGGTTGCTTGAGCACCCGTTTGAGACGACTCACCGAGTTTAGACAGCAAACTGGCTTTGTGATATATCTTGCATAGTTGATTGAGATTGAGATGATTTGCTTGTGATTTGGATTCGGCTACAAATTGACTCCATGCTTTCATTTGTTCGGATTTGGTTTTTCCTCCAACTTTAATGCTTGCTTGGGTTCAAGATAGGTCTGATCCACTTTGGGACTGCTCTGAAGATTTGTTCTGCAGCTTTTCTTTTTTATATTTTACTCCTGCTTCAACTTCCCTGCAAACTTGTCTATGAATTTTCTCTTGCGTAGACTCTTTTACCTCAGTCTTACTGCTGGCCACGGTTGCAGTTTTCGTTGTGTTTCAGCATCACTGCGAGACTGTTTTCCCGTCTGACGTTTCGACTACAATTGTAGGACGCCTTTATGGAATCCTTGATTTTCATAGTCTGCTACTGTTCCGTGTTAGCGCCCTATATGTCACAAATATCTATTAGCATCAAATTATTATGCTTTTGAGTTACATCATCTGTTTTATCAGCCTGAAATTTCCTACAAAGAAAACATAACTTTATAATAGAAGAGCGCTGACGCTGGCACGGGACAGGTAAAATCTAGAAATTTCTGAACGAGAGAAAAGACTATGACAATCGAGGAGGCCATAAAGACGTCCTACAATTGTAGGAACGACTGACGATATGGCCCTAAGTCGTTCAGAACACAATTATTATTATTTTACATATGTGAAGCCTCAAAAATTCTCAAAGGACCTATAAAGTCGCTAATGTGAATCTCTCACTCTAAGGCTTAGGCCGCACTCCCGTTTTTTTTTCCCGCAAGCGGTATACCACCAAACCGCAAAACCGCACGAGACACACACTACGGTTAAAAACCGCGAAACTGGACACGATTTTCACAGTTTGGAGATGGCTTTCACGAGAGCTGTATATGTTGTTGCTCTAATACTAAGAAGCAGAAAAATAAAACGTCATCACTAATTTCGCAAATATTGGGTCCATCCACTGACTAGCTGAAGATTTAAGAACCTCAAAATGTCCCATTGGATCCGCCTCCTGTGAATGAACTTATATTTTCGTTCAGATTACACGTATCTAGCAACCCCCCAATGTTACCCCCATTTTCAGTTAATTGTTTATTCTTATTATTTGGTTAACTAACTTTTACTGGCACTATGTCTGTTCTAATACAGTTCAGTGTTCCCAATGTCGACCACTGGTAGTTGGTAAGTGAACCATCTAGAGTCAAGTCCAAGCATCATCTACGGAATTTAAGTATCTTTGACTTGCATTGAACTCCGGACACAGGATGACGCTCATCAATAGTTTGTTCAGGCCTTTCTTTGAACTCTTACGCCTTTTTTGAAAGGGGATCATACAGCTTGTAACATTACTTCTGTGGTTAATTAACCAAGTATGAGATTTGAAAGAGGTCCTTCCATGATGCAGAGGACGTGCATAATATTGATAATGACTTATGCATATTTAGTTCTTCATGACGGTGTTCCGAAGAATGACAGTACCGCGCGCGGTTGCCGCAACAAATGTATGCGTGCCAATATAGGTTCTATGAACTATAAATATTGGCGAGGTTTTTTCCCGCAAGCCATTCTGTAACAAGTAGCGGGAAAAAACCGTCAATGCGGCCGCTTTTATTAGTTTAGTCTACTGACAAAATCAGGCGGTTAAAATCCGCGGCGATTTAGCCGTAGTGCGGCCTAAGCCTTAGAATCTGCTTATTGGAATAAAAAAGGGTAACTGCTTTCATGTCAATATGCTGGAGGTGCCTTATCAATGTTTTATTAAGTTAGTGTGATAAGATGAGAGCTTTAGCAATACCTTACGCGTACATCGTAACATGATCTATATCACTGGGAGACAAAGCCATGTCAATGACTTTCCAACGCACATAAGATAGAAGATCATTCGATATTAAATAGAAATGTTCAAAGCAAACGAGTGGTACTAAATTTAAGAGTAATGCAACTCATAAGACTTATTTTTTCACTACTTACCCGAGAATTTGCCTCTTTATTGGCCACGATGCTTATTTAGATTGATAAGCTGCATTTCTCTGTCTACTTTAATGATACTAGACGAAAATACCCCTGGTTTGCGAAATAATTGTAGTCTGGTTTCATTTATGCAAGTTGTTCAAGGGGGTATTTAAATCATGGACGTATAACAAAGAATGAGAAAACCTGTTTTCTGATCCGACGAATAGTAAAAAAGTTATGGCCGAAAACCGAGACAAGATGCAAGTTCTAGCACTTGTTGGTAATGCGACGATAGTTTCACGCAGATACTTGAACTTCTTCTCTTCAGATTCATACTTCTAAATAACGACAACAAAATTGGAATAGATTGGTCAAGTAGTTTTTGAGAATTCCTAATTGTTTATCCCCTTCGTTTGTAGCATAGAAATAACAATATATATATATATATATATACAGGGTGACTTCGAAGTTGAGTCATTTATTTTAACAGTGAGTAGATCTGATCAAAAGAAATGTTTTATTCCTTTACCATTTTTCTGGTAAAATTAAAGTAACAAAGTTATAGCCCTTTGGAAGTTTGAGTACCGCCCTGTCTCAATAATAATATCATGTGCTCGTGTTTGGCAACAACGGATATAATCCGCCTTATCGGTTCATCGCATCGGAAACAAAAAAGTGAAAGAATTTGGAACGATGTTTTTACAATTATTTTATTCAGTTCAGTTATACATACAGTCAGTGTCAGTCGGTAAGGCGTGTGAATAGTGTCTGTTGCGTGGCTCAAACGAAATAAAAATGGCACATGTTTATGCGGATCGGTTTCCCAATCGAGTGCAACCAACCCCTCGTGCCTTTGTTAATGTAGTACAACGGGCTCGTGAATCAGGTGACTTAAAACCTCACAGGGGACCTCACGATCAAATACAGGTCCGCACTGAAATACTTGTCGGGAGGATACTTTATAAAACAAGGTAAACATTTTTTTTTAATTTTTTTTTATTTTTACACACATATTTTGGTTTATCTTCCTTCTACAATCATTATCTGACTGTATACAACTGAATGAAATAATTGTAAAAACATCGTTCCAAATTCTTTCGCTTTCCCTCTAAGATATAGTTGCTTTCGCCAGAAGGGAGAAATCATTAGGACCTCTAAACCTTCTGGAAAAACAGTTACAACTGGGGAAAGTCAAATACCTGGTGGTAATACTAGACTCCAAACTAACCTGGAACCCGCAGATCAAACACTCTCATAGCAAAGCATGGGGATTAAGTCCTTCCATGATGCAGAGGACGTACATAATATTGATAATGACTTATGCATATCTAGTTCTTCATGACGGTGTTCCGAAGAATGACAGTACCGCGCGCGGTTGCCGCAACAAATGTATGCGTGCCAATATAGGTTCTATCAACTATAAATATTGGCGAGGTTTTTTTCCCGCAAGCCATTCTGTAACAAGTCGCGGGAAAAAACCGTCAGTGCGGCCGCTTTCATTAGTTTAGTCTACTGACAAAATCAGGCGGTTAAAATCCGCGGCGATTTAGCCGTAGTGCGGCCTAAGCCTTAGAATCTGCTTATTGGAATAAAAAAGGGTAACTGCTTTCATGTCAATATGCTGGAGGTGCCTTATCAATGTTTTATTAAGTTAGTGTGGGACCTCGGTTGGCCGCGTGGGTCAGAGTGTCGTGCTACTGATCAGCCGGCCGGCCGGGCCGCGAGTTCGAATCTCGCCTTCGCCATGGATGTTGTGTGTTTGTTTTAGGCAGCAGCGGTGGCCGCAGTAGTAGACTCTTCGGTCTCCTGATCAGTCGCCGTGCGCTGTGCGGGTTCGATTCCCGTCTCCAGGAGAAATGTTTCTCTTGGCCATGGATGTTGTGATTGTCCGTAGGTGGTAGATGGTCTCTGACTGTCGAACGCGGAGGTACCACCCGGCGGTTCTCGTAGGCGGAGCCAGAATGTGTGCATGTTGCATGCACACGTGTTCCCTCGCCAGAGTCCGTGTGGCGTCCCCCCTTTCCCATGTATCCCCCATAGCCCCACGGTACCCAATGGGTGCTTAGGCCTCAGGCCTTCGTGGTAGTTGGAGTATAAAAAAAAAAAAAAAAAAAAAAAAAAAAAAAAAAAAAGTGTGATAAGATGAGAGCTTTAGCAATACCTTACGCGTACATCGTAACATGATCTATATCACTGGGAAACAAAGACATGGCAATGACTTTCCAACGCGCATAAGATAGAAGATCATTCGATCATCACTTCATGAGCAAGTGTAAATCATTACACTTAAGATATCAATCTTAGTTAAGGAAAACGCTCCCATAGGTAAGTAACTTTGCGTGACGAATACGTTTTTTAGATATTTGATGTATGCTCTCAAATTTGAACCAATATTTCATATTAGATTTCCCTATACGCATTTTTTAATTGCTGATATTATCGTAATACATATAAAATAAGTTGGGATTTAGACACTAATCGAGTCAATCCTAAGATCACTGGCAGGCCATAGACCACCACCTTACCTCAGGTTACACCCGTATCCGGATGTGTGGCCATGTGTATCTACTTTTGTAGTTTCATATGTGCATTCATTTCGGGCCTGATGAAGCCAACCAGCAGAAATACGTATCGCTCGGGTTACCTATCCTATTTTCTGCTCGAATCCACTTTCCTCCTTTTTGCGGATTTTGCCCATTATTTTCCTACTTGTTGTTATATACCTTTCTCCGCATGATCATATTCTCTTACGTATATATATATATTTCGAAACAGAGAAATACTCAAACAATCGAAATAATGTTTTCGTGTTAACAAAATGAAGATATTTGATCCTTATTCCCCTTGGATGGTCCAGTCCAAACCAAATGCTGGCTGTTGCACAGATTAATTATAATTTTTCAGTTTGACATCCGGTTATAATATGTGACCAGGTAACTAGATATTTTCAAGTATTTGCAAAATATGTTGGAAACGTCATAGTGGTTATGTAAAATCGAATATTTTGTGATAGGGAAGAAAATTCTATTCATACCTCGTTTGAGAAGGCCGTTATTGGTCTCGCTACACGCCCCAGGTTATAGGAGTACTCGCCTAATAATCGCCCACTTCTAGAACATGATATCTAATGTACTTCTAATGTACTATTGGGCGGATTTTTGCAGAAAGGAACCGACCCACTAAATATGCAAAAAACCAAGATTTTAGGAAAATAAACTTTTACGAGCAATACCATTTACTGTAAAAAAGATCCATACATATATTTAAAGCCTTTAGTATGCTATTAATTGAAATCGGGTTTGGTCTGAAATGAATAATTCTTTTTCTGGGTTGGTTCCTTCCTGCAGAAAGCCGTCCAAATCTCCTGACCCATCTCTCAGTGTTGAATAAATAACTTCCGATTTGCAACATTAGCCTTTTACAAAATACAGATCCAAATTTTTCTGTAAAGTTATATCGGTAGTTCCATTTATTATTCAGAGTAAGGGAGATGGCTTATTGAGGCATATAGTCTCATTCGTTGGACTTTAGTGCATTAGTAGGCCTGACCGTTGAGATTACCCTCTTTATTTACGTTTTGATTGGTGTGGGCCCCTATCCTCTACAGTTTCCTTATCCCCTTACTAGCGTCCCCGTCCCTACGCCTATGACTATCCCCCTCGCCACGTCTTAGCTAGTCGGCAAGGGTAAACTCAACAGTCAGGCCTACTCGTATGACACAACCCCAAATATCAATTTTCTTTCCTTCAAGGGGCAAATTGTTCTATTTATACATAATGCTTACCGAATCTATGCGAACCATAGGTTTCGAGAAACAATAATAAGACAACACAGGTTGCAATTCTCAGATCATTTTTATTTTAAGTTCATAAACATGTTTGAAAGAAGTGTATATCATATTGAGGAAATCATATGTATCACACATGAGCAATTATTGGTCTTCACACCATCACACATCCACCCTGGGATTTTATTTGGGCCTCAGATTCTTCATTGGAGATGGACGAACCTTGTGCTCCTCTTTGACAATCTCCTTGTTGTTTTACTTGAGCTTCGAATTTAGCCTGAGCCTGATTCTTTGCTTCGGTTGATCTACTGTTGTTGCTTGGTTCAGATTGGGATTTAGAAGCAGACTCACTCTTAGTTTGACCTCCTTGTAACTTTTCCTGAGATTGGGAACTTGCCTGGCTCTTGGCTTTTGAAGATTCATTGTTGATGGGTGCTTCATACTCTAATGCAGCCTTACTCTTAGATTTACCTCCTTGAAATTTTTCCTGTGATTGAGGCTTTGCCTCACTCTTGGCTTCAGCAGATTCCTTGTTGTGTGCTCCATATTTTGAGTCACTCTTAGTCTTGGATTTACCCCCTTGTGATTTTTCCTGTGATTGAGACTTTGCCTCACTCTTGGCTTCAGCAGATTCCTTGTTGTTGTGGGCTCCATATTTTGATTCAGCCTTACTCTTAGATTTACCTCCTTGTGATTTTTCCTGTGATTGAGACTTTACCTCACTCTTGGCTTCAGTAGATTCCTTGTTGTTCTGGGTTTCATATTTTGATTCAGCCTTACTCTTAAATTTACCTCCCTGTGATTTAGACTTTGCCTCACTCTTGGCTTCAGCAGATTCCTTGTTGTTGTGTGTATTTTGATTCAGCCTTACTCCTAGATTTACCTCCTTCTGATTTTTCCTGTAATTGAGACTTTGCCTCACTCTTGGCTTCAGCAGATTCCTTGTTGTTGCGGGCTTCATACTTTGATTTAGCCTTACCTTTAGATTTACCTCCTTGTGATTTTTCCTGTGATTGAGACTTTGCCTCACTCTTGGCTTCAGTAGATTCCTTGCTGTTGTGGGCTTCATATTTTGATTCAGCCTTACTCTTAGATTTACCTCCTTGTGATTTTTCCTGTGATTGAGACTTTGCCTCGGTCTTAGCTTCAGCATATCCCTTGTTGTGTGCTTTGGATTTAGATTCGGCATGACTCCTTGTCTTGGACTCTGACCTTCCATGAGAATGGGATTTTGAATGGCTGTTAGGTCTAGTAGATTTGTTGCTCCAAGATTTGCATTTTCCATGGTGCCATCTGAGACATTTGCTCTTTTTGTGGCCCTTGGACTTTGAATATCCCTTGCTACCGGTTTTTGATTGAAACTCCGCGTTGCTTTCTATTATGGATGATCCCTTTTACCCTCTTTTTAGTTCAGAATCGCTCTTAGATTCAGAATTCTTCGATGAAGAGCTAGAGCTAGAGATTGCTTTAGATACCGCCATGGCTATGGAACTATCTCCAGAGCGAGCCTTAGAATCAGAACCAGATACTCGAATTGCACTAGCTTTGGAACCGGCACCAGATACTGCTTTCGTCAGAGAATCACCTCCAGAAGTCACCTTTGTGATGGAACCAGCACCAGAAATCGCCTGTGTCAGAGAACCAGCTGCGGAGCTACCCTTCCCAGAGATTACCTCGGTTATAGAACTGGCTGATGTTCCTGCCCCAGCTAATTGAGAAAGTCCTGAACCACATCTTGAGCTACCAGATTCTGATTCTGATCTGCCTAAGCTTTCAGATTCTGGATAATAAGGAAAAATATCAGTTACAAAAAGTGAAGAACGTTTTTATCATAATATACGTAACGTTATACAGACGTTGGAGCAAAATTTACTTCTCCTGGTTCAATCCATTAATATATTTGCCTTTTAATCAAATAATATACGAGACAGATTTGAACTATTACTTCCAAAACAGAAATTAGATTATTCACAGGTATGCTGATCTTTGAGCTGTCCCAAACAAGACGATGATCGCACTGTTGAAAAAATGACCCCGTTAGAGTTTTCCAAAGCCGTCTTCAGAGAGATTACGATCTGCGATCAGAGTGAATAAAACAAAACAGTTTCTCCTATTGATCATTTTCAAATTCACAAAATGCAAAAATTGACATTTATGCTCAAACAAAATATTACTAATCTTCATGCCGCTAAGTGTCCGAAGTAACATTCTAGCATTTCGCTATAAAATCCCTATGCAAAATTTGAGCTCATTTTAACATTAAACTTAGTCTTTCAGTTGTTAATAATTATATGCTTATCAACAAGGTGAGGATTTGATGCTACATGAGGGGCTTATGCGAAGAATGGTCAGACTTTATTTGATAAAGCAGTATTTCCTGCTCCAGAGATGTTTCTTTGGAATCAGACCGGAAGGACATTCTGTGGCTTCGCCTCAACTCCAAAACATCACCCAAATTTATTTGCTGCCTTTATCGCTCTCCCTCGGACCATAACTGGGATGACCTACTCGAATACCTCGCCGTCCAGATCGACTTCCTGAACATCAATCATCCCGCTTCAGAGGTAGTTCTTCTCGGTGATTTCAATGCCCATAATGAGCTTTGGTTGGGCTCAAACAAGACCGACGCAGCAGGTCGTGCAGTCAAAGCGTTCGCTCTTACCCAAGGGCTGACTCAGCTGGTGACCAGCCCTACTTTTCTCCCCCGCATCTCTTCATGCACCAGTAGCCTGCTGCACCTGTTTCTGACCACGCATCCTGTCCCTTACAGCACTGCTGTCCTGTCCCCCCTGGGTAACTCAGACCACGGTGTTGTGGAGGTTAGGTTTCGGTCACAACCCGCTGTGGCAGCAGAAGCTCGCAAAATTTGGCATTACGGACATGCCCACTGGGAGGGGTTCAGCGATTTCTTCTCTAGCTTTCCTTGGAAAGATGTCTGTTTCACTGACGCGGATGCGTCGGCTGTCTCTTCTTCGATAACCGAAATTATCCACGTCGGAATGGAGGAATACATCCCTCACACAGTGAAAGTGCCTAGACCAGGGTCCAACGGCTGGTTTAACAAATCGTGTGACGCTGCTCGCCAGCAGAAGATCAAGGCACACAGAACCTTCTTACAAAACCCCACTGTAGAGAAAAGGCAAGCCGGCGTTGAGTCCAGAAACAAATATAAAGCAGCGGTTCGCAATGCCAGAAACCAGCACGATATAAAAGTTAGGCACAGGGTAATGTCGCAGCGCAATGGCAGTCGGTCTTTCTGGACGCTGGCCAAGCAGATTGAAAAGATCTTCTCACACAGTAGCCTTCCACCACTTACGTGTCAGGATGGAACTATTGTATTCAACTCAAAGGCCAAGGCGGAAGTGCTAGCCAAGATCTTTGCTGCCAACTCCACCATGGACGTTCCCCCCCCAAACGCCCAAGTGTCGTCAATTCAAAGGGTTCCCTACACTATGCGGGAGGTAACATTCAGGCATAAGACGAGTGCTCTTGTCGCTCGACATCGACAAAGCTTCTGGTCCGGACTTATGAATCCGGCACCTTCCCAGAAAACTGGAAATTTGCTCATGTCCAACCCATCCCAAAAAAGGGATCTAAGACCGACCCTTACAACTACAGGCCTATAGCTCTGCTTTCTGTTTTAAGTAAGGTGATGGAGAGGTGCATAAATCTCGAGCTTCTGGACTACCTCGAACGTCACGGCTTGATTAGCGACAGGCAGTATGGTTTCCGGCACCAACGATCCACAGGGGACCTCGTAGCTTACGTCACTTAGTTGTGGAGTAAACTCATCTAGTCTTGGCGGTGCTGCCGCCCCGACTACATTATCCATGCTCGATGCTGTCCAGACTAGGGCGGTCCGACTGATCGATGACTCTTGTCTAACAGACAGTCTCGGGACTCTTTCGCACCGGCGAGCTGTCGGCGATCTAGCTCTTTTCTACCATTACACCAACGGGCTTCGCTCCTCAGAGCTCTCTTCCATGATGCCGCCGCGCGATGTGTCTGCCAGACAGACCCGCCTGACTTTGGCGTCCCATCCTAACCGTGTCGAACTTCGTACATCCAGAACCGGCTGATACAAGAGGAAGCTTTTCCCAGTTCTATTAATCTTAGGCAGTTTAAAAATCGTATTAATGAAATTTCTTTGGGATCATCATAGCAGACGCGGTGTTCC
Source organism: Acanthoscelides obtectus (assembly GCA_963669975.1). Taxonomy (NCBI): domain Eukaryota; kingdom Metazoa; phylum Arthropoda; class Insecta; order Coleoptera; family Chrysomelidae; genus Acanthoscelides; species Acanthoscelides obtectus. The sequence goes on from CAVLJG010001453.1 coordinate 796,434, forward strand.
GGCATTCAGGCTTCTGCCTGCGCGGCTGCTTCGATATAAAAAAAGGTCATCTTAAAATATTGTTAAAAATTAAGAACCAAATGAATCGGTTAAAACTGCTTTTAACTGTCTCAAGATATTCTCAGCACTCAAATGGAACTTCTCCCTTTACTCTGAAGTTGGTAATGCTCATAAAACGAACTTTTTAATTAATCGATACGTGCAGTTGCATCTTTAGCATTTTGCTTCAATGTATCACTACTAAAATCGTTATATTAAATAACTTGCCTTAAGTAAAGTATGTGCACAACAACGGTTATAATTTACAACACCTTTTTATTAACACGATTTTTTGGCGGGCTCAATTTTAGATTACTGCCCTCCTCATTTATGCATGCCGACGCCATGGTGTAGCATAAAAGTAAATGTCGTTTTTGCGACAAATGATTTCAAAGGCTGGAAATGAGTTGCCAGTATGAGATAGTTTATATGGTATTCGTGGTCTGCCGTTTTCGAAAATGAAAATATCGTTTCATTACCTGCAAACGCCAGAAAAAATTAAATTTCATAGCTGCTCATGTAAACAGCAATTTTGTTGAAGGGCAACTGATGTAGCAATAACTTTCTCGCTCTAAACATGAACCATAGGTCCCGACCTAGAATATTGTCTACAATCAGTGGCGGATTTAGAGCGGCGCGCGTGAAGCCGCGCGCCCCCCCTAGACGTCCGACTCTTGCTTTTTTAATCTAACACCATTGTGTTGCTTTCTGACACATCATGGCGACAGAGGCATACTAACTATAACTTATAGCTATAGGAACTGAACTTTGCGATTTTTCGGTATCCTTTGGTATTCCAAGCACTGTCCCTCTTCGACATCACTTACGTTTACAGCACAATTCTTACGATTTATACGTATATATACGAGTATTGTGACTTGTAGCAAATCTAAGTCTAAGCAATATATTAGCTATACAGTTTGCACTTAAAAAGTGATTTATGTTTTGTTTGTTGCTCAATAGTAATATGAAAAGTGTGTAAATCTTGACTGTTCGAGGTTGGTGTTGTAGCGACGCACTATTAGTCTAATCATATTAGACGAAAATACCCTTGGTTAGCGAAATAATTCTTAAGTCTGGTTTTAGTGCTGCAATTTGCTCAAGTGGTTATTCAAAACATGGACGCATACTCGTAAGGTGGGTACACCAATTTTTGTGGGAAAACTTTTTATTCGACAACAAAGAATGAGAAAACGTGTTTTCTGGGATTCAATCGAAATAATTGGCAGTAACGAACAAACTCTCCTAATAAGATTTTTAAGTATTTATGAGACCTACAAAATGAGACCACACGTAAAAACTAAAAGCAAAAAAGTTATGGCCGGAAACCGAAGCAAACTGCAGGTTTTGGCACGTGTTCGTTATGCGAGAACGCAGATATTTGAAATTCTTCAAATTCGTAGGATTCGTACTCCTAAATAACTACAACAAAATTTTAGTAGAATGGTCGAGTAGTTTTTGAGAATTTCTAATTGTTTATCTCAAAACATCTGTCTTCAGGCCATCACTACTAGTTTATTGAGCAATATATGTATAGGGTTAGTTCAAGGGCATTTTATAGCAAATTACACTAGTTTACCTTGCCGATATGAATCGCAAACTATTCCGGAAGATAAATGTTATTTTTATGTTTTCCAAAGATTTCCAACATTTTTAAATGCGATCAACACCGATTCGAAAACTGAGAAAACAACAACTATGCCGTAAATCTAAGTTCGACAACAAAAGTCTGAGGAATAACTGTAAAATCTATAATATTGAATTTCAAAAAATAATTGACTATACCTATTGATATTTTTATCACCTGCTGATATAATAGAAGTGCTTGATTGTGTCAGTATTTACACCAAATGCTTGATTTGTTTAACAGGTAGTTCAGAGTATTAATCCTAAAGCTTAGTACACACTAGTAGACCCCGTTGCGCAATTTGTCTATAGGCAGTCTGGAGACGGTCTCAAGACACGATCTATAGATGGTCTATAGTCATCCTTCTTTGTCTCATCTAGCGTCCATACGATAATGTAAATTTTTCGGTCTCATGTTCGTTTTCGCCATCAAAGACATTGTTTTGTGTGGAATGGCTGGGATGTCTCGGGGTCCCTCAAAATGTTTTTTTCTGGTTAACAGAACAATTAAGTTTTTTATGTTTTCATCTTGAATATTATTACACTAGTTAATTATAAATGCCACGTACTTATTCAGTTCTCATATAATAAAATATTGCCTTTCTGAGGATTTCTGAGCTCTTTCCATTTTTTTTTTCATGGTGGATGGAACACAATGGATTTAACGGGCAATAATAGGATAAATTCTAGAAGTTTCACTGAGGTAGAGAACTTACCAGCCCCAAATACCGTTTGCGCCCCCCCCCCTAGACGAATTCCTGAATCCGCCTTTGTCTACATTCTGGGGTGCTGCTACAGGGTATGTATGTACCATAAATGTAACAGACGATTCTTTGAGTAATTTTAAGACAAGTTTTTATACAAACATGTTCTTCTTTCTCAAAGGAGGTGGGCTGATAAGAGCCACTTTTCGCCCATCAGCGAATAGGTATGACATATATATTTATGAAGAGTATACTCCATAACAAAGAAGAAAACAGACTTATTAAAACGATAATAAAAGATTATTAGTTTTCATACACTAATATATTTTTTACTAACCTTCTTCCTTGTTGTCCTTGCAGAAGATGAAGTTGTGAGTCTTTTGAGATTAAGCCACGCGTAATGCATATGATCTGCATTTAGGACACAACTTAGAACCTATCTACAGACCGCAGTTTTTTGATTTTCTACGTATTGCTATAATGTTTTTGTTCGAGCAGCTTCGGAAATCACTGTTTGTTTTTCGCCACGTTTTACAACATTCACACTGGCATCCAGGTATTACTGTTTTATCAAGTTTTTCAATAGACGTTGAATGCGACAGCACAGCACAATTTATATACCTTTACTACGTAAATACTTTTCGAGCGCGAAAAATCATGTCTGAACAGGCAGCGATTGCAGCGTGACTCACATTCTCCCGCAGCATATACTCGTATTACGTATTTCTGGATTGAACCTTATCCAGGAAAGTATTGTCTTCACTCACTTTAGTTACCATTATTCGACTAAACTCCATTCGAGCTGCGAAATCCTGCGTTTTTGACCACCCTGTATCTCAGTAGCTAATTACCAAAACCTCATAGTATGTTATATCAATCTTCTTCTTTTGAATTGGTTTATCCAAATATGCAATAAAATTTGAGGCATTCCATTTGAAAAGTCACAACTTTGATATGTAGGTCGAAATGGGGACACCCTGTATAATTGCCAATAATTTACAAAATATGCCCTCAAATGTCAGGTATAACATGCCATACACAAATTTTCCCAAAATGTATTTGTTTATGAGAAATATTCCGTCCACACATGGATGGGCCACCCTGTATAAAGGGATACTGGTAGTATTACTTTGACCCGGCAAGAACGGTGACTACAACCATACCAGAGGCGACAGCTTGTCAAAAATCAGTATCTATGAACGCCCGCTTGAGTCCTATGCGTTTGGTAGGATTTCCATTGCTGTGACATTTATAGGTATTCGATTTACATACTTCTACGTTAGTATAAAAAGCTCTACAAAGGTTATCTTGCTTAAAAGTATGAGAGTAATTGAAACATTTCATGATTCTGTAGTTTCTAGTTTGACCTATGACTAAGGCCCGTATCGTCAGTCGTCCCTACAATTGTAGGGCGCGTTTATGGCCTCCATGATTGTCATACTCCTTTCTCTCCTTCAAAAATGTCTAGATTACACTTGTCCCGTGTCAGCGTCAGCGCTCTCCTATTGTGAATAAATGTTTTCTTTTTAAATTGTAGGAAATTTCAGGCTGATAAAAACTGATATAACTCAAAAGCAAGCACAATTTGATGCAAATAGATGTTTGTGACATAACCTCAAAATAGAATTCTGACACAGAGAAGTAGAAAACTATGACTATCAAGAAGGCCATAAACGCGCCCTACAATTGTAGGGACGACTGACGATACGAGCCTAGTGTGAGACTAATGAAACATAACCACCCCTGGGAAAAATTCCACCGAACACCCTTGGAATTTGGTAGGGAACGCGTCAAACAGTTGGTAACACGATGATCACAGAGACCGACAGTAGCTGTCGCATCTGTATAATCTATTGTTTGGCTCTGATGTGATGTAACATCTGCTCCAGAGATGGGATTTATTGGAGGACTAAGCTGTGAGTTGCATGCTATAGCTGGGAAGAAACCAAGAAACAGCAGGGCATAGGTAGATAGTGAGGATTTGTGTGCTAATAATCTGCGTTGATGATAATTCCATTAGTTTCTTGTCTCCTCAAATGCACTTACTTGATATGAATTCTCCATCCTGGAACTCGCACTTGCAAATTTGCTGAATTTCAAAAATGAGAGAGATAAAAAAAGACAAGTAGTGACAACTAACTGGTGAAAAACCCGGGTAAAATTGTAATTTATAGCTTTGAACATAACCTCTCTTCGGAAAGAACAACACAATCCGTATAATACAGCTAATATCCCGCATAGTATACAGCTAATATAGATACTTCACAGGCAGCATATTTAGAAATAATTTTCTCACATAGCATATAATATCACTGATTTAATACACATGCAGACCAATATATACAATCACCACACAATCATCCAGATACGATCTTGCTATTCAAGTAATTTTCTTCACCTAGGTATTTTACATAACAACCCTGCAGATCTAGATATGTTTTGAAGAGACGAAAAAGTTAATCTATCAATTTGAGTATGAAAAGTAGTCGCACAAAGTAATAAACGTTCCATTATTTTATGCGAGGAGCTCGAAGGGCCGTATCGTCAGACGTTCCGAATACAATTTTAGGACGCAGTAGATGTCTTATGGGGATTCGGTCTCAAAACTTCCAAAATCCGCCACCAGAGGCGCTGGCGTCGCGCGCCATTGACAGGTTGTTGGACGGAATCTGTATTCATGAGTTGGGGATTCCGCCGCTAGATGGCGCTGTCAAACCAAACGGAATCTGTGTGTCATTGGACACCTGTCATGCGTCATTGGGCATCTCACGCATAGATGGCGTTAAAACGTCATCTGTTATACGTCATTGGACACCTGTCATTGATGGGTTGGGCATCTCGCGCATAGATGGCGCCGATTTGTTTGGCGCTGTACAAACCAAACGGAATCTATGTGTCATTGGACAGCTGCCATTGATGGGTTGGGCATCTCGCGCATAGATGGCGCCGATGTCGCACCTGTCTGGTGTTGGCGTGGATTACGGGGGGCATTCAGAACGTGTATACAGGGGTGCATCGAAAAATAGCGGATCGATGGACCGACGGTATATCGTTAAATCGTATATAGCAAGGCGTGACCTAAATAGCGTGGTGGGCTCCTCTGGTCGGTCGGTCGGTCGGTCAGAATGTCTCATAACCTGTATACGATGTACTGTTATTATTATACAGGATGATACCGTTCAAAATGAAACTTTATGTAGTAGAATGATGGTGGGGGGGTGGGGAGTCGAAGGAACCGACTGTTTTTTTTTTGTTTGACAACAGGCTGAATACGAAATAAACATAGCTTTCTGAAAAATGTATTTTTTAATGATATACAGATACAAGTTTAGATAACAGAGTTTTTAGTTGATGTAACAAATCCTCGCTGGGGCATGGTACTCCAAATAGAGTCCAATGAAATGGTCCGGTCGCAACAACTTTTCTTGTAAATTCATTAAATTTATAGTAAGTTGCGTGACGGAAAAAGTAAATATGGCCATCAATCCATCGAAATGCGAGAGAAATATCTTCAGGTAATTCAGGAAATATGTCTCTTATCCGTCCTCTGTTCAACACATCAGTAAAATCGTTAGAAAATTCTATATATGACATATTATTATAAAAGGTATAGGACCGTCCTGCGTTTGATTGAAAAATAGCATTGATTCGAGCCCTATCGGGTATATCAATTGAAAAATTATCAAGAAATTTAATGGTAGGGAATGATGCTGAGAAATAGTTGTTTGGAGACACAATGGTAATCAAGTCACCGTTTGTTGATTGGAAAATATGTTGTAAAGTGTATTGACGTAATTCTGTAGGAACATAATCGACAAGAAGTTCAGACTGAGATGGGATAATCATTTCGTTTAAGTCTAGTTTCCATATAAACATATCATGTGCAATATATAATCGGTAATTTGAAAACTCTGGAGCAATGGCTAAAAACATAAAATCTGGAATAATATCACACAAATTTTTGAGGATCGGCTGCTTACGAGTTGTAGATCTTATAGTTGTTGTTGTTTTTGGTATTGCTGATGCGGTGGTAGACTTTGGGATTGAATCATATTTGTTTTTTCTTCCATATAGATATTGTACTGCATTTATATCATCAACATCTAGACCACGAATCTCATGCTGATAGAAGGCAAACATAATAGCATTCGGAGAAGCACTATGTGCTATGCCGAGGGCATGTCCAATTTCATGAACCAACACCATAAGAAAACTAGTTTGATTTTTGGGTATATTAGGATTATTTCCAAAATACCAGCGTTCATTTATATCTAAATGGATTTCTCTACAGGTGCCGCTAGAGTCAGGAAAGTATGCATGTCCTAAAACGCCGCCAGCATCATCTAATGTCAATGGACATTCATCATTACCCATACAGTTTGCGCTAAAATAATGAGTCTTGCTAACCATGGTTATAGTAATATCAGGAGGATATAGAGTGGGATTGGTAACCATTGTAAATGTTAAGTTTGAAACATTTTGCCACATCTGAAAAGCCATTTCTGCATCTTTTTGGGCCGCAGGTGTGTTTCGAGGGAAATACCATTTCAGGTCATGTTTCCGAAATGGAAAACTTGCTCTAAATTCAGCATCACTGTATTGACAACGCGGACGATTCATAAATTCAATTGTTGCATTATTCAACAATCCATCCACTGGTAAATTATACTTTTCTTGCAAGTTAGTTAGCAAAGTAGAGAGATCTGTTGTATTATCGATGGTATGTTCATATTGAGTTAGGTATACTATAGCGTCTTTTTCGGAGAAATCGTTGCAAAGCACGTATGTGAAAGTTGAAATAAAAAATAATACGTCTACCCACATCAACATCTTGATAGAGAATGATGTCAAAAATCTCAGATAGCAAATATAAATTCGTTTACCCCCCAATCAAAATCTTGACTGAAAAAAAATTAGGCAGCAAATATACAATAATCATACACGAATTTCTATATTTCTAAAATTCTACTCTCATGTGCAACTTGTAATTGGAATTTCCGCCGGACAAACGATACATTCATGTATTACTAAGAAATTATATAAAAAATACTGCAACCGCAATGAATGTTGTTTTCTCGATAAAAATGGTACTGAGAATATGATGCATATAATATGCATATTTACGATACAATTATCTCATGCACGCGTGTGTCATCTCTACTACGTACTTATATTGAGCGAGCGCATGCAATAGTCATCATTGTTTCACACTTAACGCACAACGCTGCAAGCTGCAACAACGACCGCAGTACAATTAGTGCTTCGAGAGAGACGAGAGAGCGAAAATTTTAAAAAAAGTAAGTGCTATTTTATTTAATATTTTTCTTTTTTATGTCTCTAAATGCAACTGTTTTTTTTTTTCGTGTTATGCTTCAAAATAGTTAGACGACTCAATTTTTTTATAGATGGATTTATCAAAAATTAATGCTGCGTCTTCGATTGTAGACCGCAAACCTATCAGAAAATTAAAGGACCTACCAGTTGGGACACCATTTGCAATCCAAGCAGCTAAAGTGGTCAAGTCGAAATTTGGGGAAGCCGTGCTACTAGATTTAGGACCGGAAGTGCTATTTCTACCACAGCGGGTGACGGAAACGTACCAGCCGGTCATCGACGAACTTTTTCACGGAAAATACTCGATCATCTTCCAAGGGGAAGTGGACGTAGGGAAAAGCCGACCGCTAGCATCATTCAAAAT